>CM052538.1:4059684-4157106 GCA_028533065.1 Trachops cirrhosus | reverse complement strand
CTCTCTGGCTCCCAGCATCACCATCCAGCTGGCCTCAGAGAATAGTAATCTTTTTCACACACACTGTCCCAGACAGAAAAGACCTTTCCATTAACTCCTCCACTGTACAGCTGAGGTGAGGCTGGAATTAGAAATAATAAAAATCAATAGACCTCTTAATAAATGCTGGGGAGAAGACACAAGAAAATAAACAGTCTTATAATATCAAAACTTGGTCCAGGAGCCTGCACCATCTCACACGGAGCCCTCGGGGAAAGAGCTTCATGCCTCGCTTCTCCTCCTGGACCCTGGTCTCCCTGGGCTTGGCAGATACTATCTTCATCCCCACCTATTACCTGGACTCCTCAAAGTCTAGATGAGTAGATGGAGAGTTACCGTCCTTGGGTCTGGTGCCTGTCCTCTCGGGTGCAGCCTCCTTTGTTCTACGTCACCTCTCCTCCAAGTGATTGGAAGTGATTCCCTGGCCTTCCATTTCTTTATGGACTTTCAAGGAATAACATGGCTGCCTCGTCTGAAATCAAGTCTGGGTGCTGCCACCAATTAGCTGCATAAATTAGATTAGACATTTAACCTTTCTGAGTGCCTGTTGGTAAAATTAGGGGTTTGAATTAGTAGTTAGCATAGTCCCGTTTGTGATCTCTCTATAATTCTAGGGCCACCCATGAGCATGATTCGAGCTACTCATAGCATGTGTTTTGCCCCAGCAGAAATACATTAAAGGGAAATTGCCTGAACCTGAAAGATCAAGTCTAAGAGGAAGGCCCGTGTCCCTAAACTCAAAGCTGCTTTAGATTTTAAAGCACAAACCTGAGTGAGCAGGACAGCGGATCCTGAATTCCTGATCTCTATATACACAGAGTATTTCAAGTTCATTAAGACTAAGGAAGTCCAGGAGTCCTTTCCATCTGTGGCAAGCTCAGCTGCATGTAAAAATAGCATGACTGGTAAAAACCAAAATGCCTGGTCATCAGCTTCTCCCTCAGGCCCCGAGTCCAGGTTCTGAGCTATCGGAAATGACCGGCAGGAGTCAAGTTAACCTCAAGGCATCAAGCACTTTCCCAGGAACTACGAGCCATGGGCTGGGGTCCTTCCCCAGTGGTCTGTCAGTGCATGCATGCAAGTGACTCACAGCCACTGGTAGTTCAAGTTTCTTTTTCTACGTGAAGATGTGCATAGAATTTAATATGATGATGATCACGACACGGCTCATGTTCAAAGAGGAGAAGACTCCCCAGTGGGAATCTCGAACTGCTTGAGGTGACCTCACGGACATCCCCAATGTCTACTGTCGTGTTGAAGGTCCCATGACGGGCTGGAGGCTTTTTACCACTAAGCAGCCTAGAGCGTTAGATGCTTCCCCTTTGCCAGAAGGTCTGGGAGGACCAGACCTGGAAAATAGAGATTTAACAGAACCAAGATGGAAATGCCTCCCAATGAGAGTACAGGAGAGATGAAGACTTGGAACCCCGAGTTAACAGAGAGTCAAAGTGACGAAGCCAGGGGGGCAGGAACCAAACGCTCAGGCCTGTGTACAGAACCAGGGAACCCAAAAGGTCAGGAAAGAAGAGAGCTGGACTATTGAATGAGACAGATGTGCAGGTTATTCTGGGCAAATACTAGCAAAACAAGTCTGTTGTCTGAGGCTGGATATTAGGTGGCCTTTTAACATCCTAGTGATGTACATGGCACTCATCCAAGTTTCTATACGTTGACCCAACCTGCAAAAAAAAAAAAAAAAGAGACAATGTATTTTCTGAGCTTCATGATGTCACTGGCTCCCAACTGAACTTCATTTCTACCCACCCCCCAATTTCATGGAATATTAGTTACATGTTGCTGAGTAACAAATTACAACAAATTTAGCAGCTTAAAACAACACACATTTATTATGTCACAGTTTCTGTGGATTAGGAGTCCAGACTGGAATGTGTCGGACTCTGTGCTTCTGAGTCTCATCTGAAGGCCACCATCGAGGTGTTGGTCAGGCCTCCTTTTACGATGCGGCTGGGGAAAGACACTCTTCCAGGACCACACGACTGTTGGCCACATCCGTTTCTTGCAGGCTGTAAGACTGACTGCCATTGAGAAGCTACCTTCAGTTCCATGCCTTCTTCCAAAGCGCAGCTCACAACATGCGTGGCTTTCTCACATCCAGCGAGGGAGGGTCTTGTAGCCCAACGATGTTACGACCTCATGTCAGGTAACCGTGTAGATGCAGTCACATCCATCTCCTCACCTTTACCACATCCTAGTAGCCTGATGCAAGATGGAGGACTCATCCACACTCCAGCAAAGGGAATTAGCAGCAGCGTGACTACTGTGAAGTGGAGGTTGTGGGAGCCAAGTCTGTCACACATAAATAAAGATGCTCGTTGGCAGTGGATCTCAAAGCTACTCTTCTGTTCTCTTGGAGAAGTTAAACAGATGCACCATAGTAGGTGACATAGTCAAGCGCAGGCTCCTGGACCAGACAATGGAGCTTGCTAATCATGCCAGAGTTGGTGGGACAAGGTGGTTTCTCCTGTCTGTTGGCTTGAAGCTGAATTTCCGTTCCCAGGAATAAAGCCCTTTTTGTCCCAAACAGACAGGATCCACGAACCAGGTGAAATGAGGTGGAAAATTCAACAAGGAAAAGTGTTACGATCTATATTTGGGTCCCCTAACCCACTGCACAAGTCGAGGCAGAGCTTGGTAACAAAGGCTTGTGAATAAGGCTTAAGGGATTTGGTTGACTCAATATGAATCAGCAGCAAGAAGAGGCTGCCAAAAACAGCAAAGGCTGCATTAGACTCCGTGTAATTAGTCCAAATGGAGGAACGGTCCAGAGGAGATGGCCCAGTCTCACCGGCGGTGCTCGGTCCACCCATGCAGACGGACTCTAACTCCATACCCCACATTCTGGGAGAGACACGGGTCGAGTGGAGCACCTGCAAAGGAGAGCCCCCAGGAGGTTGAGGAGGCCGAACCAGGGAAGATAACAAAACGAGAGGACAGGAATATTTAATCTGTGCAGGCAAACTTCTGAAGTGGGTAGCAGCAGTGTTTTAGAACTCTAGAAGGCTGTCTTACAGACGAGATATTTGAATTTTTATACGAGTCCCGGAACAGGACCCACATGCACAGTGGAAGCCCTGGAGGATCAGATTTCTGCTCAGGGGGGACAAGTCGCCCAGCAGGCAGAGCTGCTGAAGTGAAGGACAGATAGGTACCACTGGAAGCCTTCACTGGGTCACTTAGTTACTCAACAAACAGTTACTAGATCCTACTGACCGACAAGCACCAAACCGTACAGACACCCACCAAAGAAGGTGTATTCTCTGCCTTCAGGATGTGGCCCTTGAGTAAGACAAGTGAACACACGATTTCAATGATAGGCTGGAAGTAACCAACAAGCCCCAAGCCTCAGGCCCTTATTTCTTGCTCATGCCTCCTGTGACGCCATGTGTGTTCTCATTCTGAGAACCAGGACAGAGGAACTTGGGGTGGGAGAAGAGAAATAAAACTGGTGGAAATTTTCGATACCCGAGAAAGTGTCCCCTCAGATAAGGTTCAGCTGCTCACGTTTCATTGGCTGAAGAACGTCACATGGCCAGTCCCAAGCTCAATGGACAGAGAGGTGCAATGTTGCCACAGGGGTGCTAAACAGCAGTAGGCAAGAATGAATGCCCACCAGGGAAGCAAGAGCAAAATATCTGAAAATAATATGGTTTCCTATAACACCCTTGGAGACTACCTGTGAGAGTTGAGAGCACAGGGTTTTGTGAAAGACATAACTCTTCAAAAGAGATTTCTTGGACGGACAAGACCATCATCTTGACAGCCTTGGGGCCAACCACTCTCCCTTTCTGAAGTTAGCCCTGATGCACCCATTCAGGGCTGGGCAACAGTAGGTTTACAGTTGTAATACAAATAAAGACTATAATACTTAATAAATTATAGCACAAGATAAACTCTGCGTTTCACATGCTCACAACTGCACACCTACTTTTGCCCGTGCCCGTATACTTATTAATGGGATAATACATTTCAGTGGGAAGGTTTGTAAATTAGTTAGCCCTGCCTAAGTGGGAAGGTTTTCTGGCTTGCCTGGGGAGAGAAGCAGAAAAAAGTATACAAACTTTCCACTTGGGGAGGGAAATCTATAGACATTTAAATAAGGTAAATGAAACTTAACAGTGGAGAAATTACAACTGTGAAGAACTAGGTTAATCCAAGGAAGAAAGACAGTGAATCAAGAGAAAAATGTAAGAAACTGAGTTTAAGCAAGGGACCGAGATGGACCCTATCGGTGGCTGTTCTCCATGAGGAATAGTAAAGGAAAGACTGTCTATCATTTGGGGTTGGAAAGACCTAAATTATGCCTCTCCTCATGCTCCCCTCCTCAAAAAAAGAATGTATTGAATCTATCTGTGAAAATTTCACACAGGGAGGGAGTGAAAGCAGGCTGATTACAGTTTGTGCCTTTGTCTGTGTTTAAGAATCCCTCAACGGCCGTGGGCACCGTGAGCAAAGCCATTCCCAACAGGGTAAGAGACAAATGGTCCCCTTTTTCCTGAGCGTGGCTGGCACACCGGGGACTTGGTTGGATGAGGCAGAAATGGGCACTTAGCCTAAAATACTTCATCGCTCCCACTGTGGGTCCTTTAATTTTTAATGCGCTTTATATCTGAGTTCAGAGAGGTTTTGTTTTCGTTAACCTACTGGTCCAACATCGTTCTGTTCAAACTTTCGGAGTTAATATGCCAAATGCCAACTGCACCCTGCAGTGGCCGTGAGGTGAATGCGTTTTCAGTACCGTTCGATTTGAATGCCACCTCGCTCCCCTCCGAGGGAAAGAACAGTCTCCATGTTTTAAAAGTAGTGCAGTGGTGCGGAGAAAATCACAACAGCATTTCTCGGCTAAGCTACCCCCGGGGCCCTGGATGGACACCATTAGGGGTGACTGTGGTGAGTGCCTGTCCTTCTGGGTGTGAGAAGTCACCGTCGTCCGAGGCAAAGCCTGGTGAGGGACATTCGGAGGCCTCTTTAGACTTTGCGTCCATGACCTGCTAGCACTGTGATCTTGGCTCACAGCCCAGGCTCAATAGTGAGCATTCCTGAGCACCTGCATGAGGTTCTAAGCTAAGCTTTCACATGTAATGACTCACATCATCCCGTAACAACACTGTGTAAAAGGCATTAGTACTCTTCCCATGTTATAGATAAGAAAATGGAGGCCCAGGAACTTCTCCTATGTAGAAAGATCTTCCATAAATCAATAGCAAAACGATAAACAGCACAATACAAAAATGGGCGAAAGGCATAAATAAGCACTTCATAAGAGTATATCCAAAGAGTCGGTAAACATAAGAAAATGTGCATAATTTCATTTGTACAAAAGTCCAAATTGAAACCGAAATGACACACCCCTGCATACGTAACAGAGTGCCTAAAATTAAAGGCATGATTGCTGGGGAAGAAGCAGAGCAACGGAAACCCTCGTGCTACTGGTGGCAGTGATTGGTTTGACCTGTTTGGAAAACACCTTGGCATCAGCCACTCAAGCTGGGCATTTGCAAGTCCTGCGAAGCGACAGTCCCACCCCCAAGCGTAGAGCAAACGTAAATATGTGCACTTGTGCATCAGAAAACACGCACACGAGTGTTCACAAGAGCGTGACTTGGGAAGGCCCCCGGGGGAAGCAGCCCAAATGCCGCCAGCAGCAGGGTGCCTGAGCGCCTTCAGTGTGGGACACGGCACAATGCCACTCACAGCATCAACGAGATTCAGCGAGCTCCCAGCCACGAGAGGCTGAATTTCACGAACAATGCCGAATGAAAGGACTGGGCGCAGAATACTGTACGATCACGTTGAAAGAAAGCACCAGAATTTGCAGCATTATATTTGTTTATAGTAAACATTGATACCTGATCATTTTAAACATAAAATGCTACTTTTTTTCATTTAAGAGATACATTGTCTGAGCTTCAATGCATCCTGTGAAACACATAAAGGAGAAAAACCCACCTTTCGTCAGCCCCTGTGAGTGTCACGGTAAACCCTCTCATAAGTGTAGCAGAAAATGCGGAAAGAGAGACCTCTCAGAGCTTTGGTTCAATTTTCAATCTGGAATCAAACCAAGGCTTCGAAAGGACGAGGCGGCACTGTCAGTTTTCAAGGACAACACAGCCACACTGTAGAGGACTCCAGTGGGGACTCCAAGAGGAGAGAGCTGCTGGAAAAATCACACGTGGCCTGAAGCTGAGTTCGGGGCAGAACGTGAGAGTGTGGGCACCACGGTCCAAACGCTGCTTTGACCTTCCTTGCCTGCAGAAGACAGATCTCCTGACAATGATCAGACTGAATGGTAATTTTTCTGTTCCCGCCTGTCCGTGAGCTCCTTCAGGGAAGAGGTTCCATTTTATTAAATGGAAAAAATAAACAATTTTATATATTCGGTGCATTTTCACGAGCCCGTGCCCATGTGCCTACCACAGGGTGCATATGGGGAGGGTGAACCTCCCAGGACCCCTGAGCGAGGCCAAAGCAGAAAAGCAGCAAGACACACCCATGATGGCGCCAGTCGCCTTCACCCCGCCCCCAACCTGGCATCAGGGCGTGCCCCGATTCCCCTTTGCTCTGACGCAGTCCCGCACTCACCAGGGTTGAATGATCTGGACAAGGCGGCCACGTCAGGCCTGCGATACTGCAATTCTTACAACATTGATATGTGTAATTGGGGGCAGAGCTGGGCAGGGGTCAGAGAGAAAAGCCATGCGTTGTCTAGAGCTGTTTACCCAACACGACAAAGGGACCGCTAACCTGGTTTGTTCAATGGCATCCATCACGCATTCTTTACCTGAGCCAATGACGCCTCCATCCTCTGTGAGGTCCTCATCTACCGGGGGCCAGCCTCTCCCTCAGATGGCAGAAGACCTGGAGATGCCTTCGGGGCCTCTCCAAAATGTTTTCATCGCTTTTGAAGCCAGAAGAGAAATGAGCTTCCAGGTCTCAGAAAATATTTAAATAAATAACACTATGTTCATGTTTACATCAATGCTTTCATAATATGGAGTTTTCAGTTAATTTATTTATTTTGGTGAAGGATAGGTGCCCCAAAGGCAAATATAACTCCACCCAGTAGATCAGAGACATGAAGGGGATAAAATCCTGGTTTCAGAAAAACATCAAGCCATCTATTAATCACACCTGGCCGGACTGTTTTCAAGGACATGCAGGTAAAGTTGGGGGAGACAGGCCAGGCTGGTAGGGGAGGCATGTGATGGGTGAGCTGAGTCGGGAGGACCCACAATCCTTCACAAACCTTCACAAATGGGGATATGACCCTCATTTTCTCTCTCACAAGTCTACTGCTCTAGCTAATGAGCAAATCAAAAGAAACAGAAAGAATTCTAGACCTCAGCACCATCAAATTAGGGGAGTTAATTGAAGATCCACTTTCACACAGTGTAATCATGGTCTCTTTGTTTTGGTCAAAAGAATGAAAAAATTTTTTCAAGCCCAACTCCCCCGCCCCCCGCCCCCAAACAGTTCTATGGGCCGACTGCAGTATTTCTTATCTTCTCTCATCAGTTTCACACAGGATCTCGTCTGTGAAGACGGGGAGCACAATTACTGTTCAACAAGATGCATCAAGCTTCCCATACAACAAGGGCCTTTTAAAAATGCACTTGACTTTTCAGGTGATTCAGCAGGAAGAGCCATTAGTGCACCATCTAAATCGGGACTTGGAAAGTTTATTAAAATTCGATTTTTAACCTGATCCCAATTTCCTCTGCTTATAAAAAAAATCCCACTGGACTGCTTAATATTCATGCTCTTAACCTGAAAGATTCAAACAGCCATTATGGGAGGAAACGCTTCACAGAGGAGCCCCACAGACCGGAGCTCCGGATAAAATCACACCGAGCCCAGGCAGGTAGAGGGACTGTGGATCCTGGACGTCTGCCCAAGAAGCAAACTCTCTCTCCTTCGCCCCCTTCCCACCTCCCCTTTCTCCTGGTCTCCCTCTTTCCTCACATACCTGGGGTGGGGAACCAGAAATAACAAAAGAAAACATAAACGAACTATTCAGTTACAGAAATCACTCCAGTAGAAGTTTCGCTTTTACTTGGGTAAACTACCTCCTGCTCTGCAGGAGCCCTAACTGCTCCCCTGCACTGATGCCATGGCTTTGAACTTCTGTGCTTTGCTTTTGTAAAGTGAAGAAATCACAGCGTCTAAGAAGGTTGGTGCAAGGATAAAATGTGCAACTTGTGTAATGCATTTTGCACAGTGCCTGGCACAAAAGCCTTGAATGCCTCTCAGCGGACTGATTGCTGACCAAATTCGTAGGTCAGTTGCTTTGTTTCCATTCCACTCTTTCAGCTTTTATCTTCTGCCGAACAGGGTTTGCAACTTAACTGATGTCGGTGAGTTTGGGGAGTAAGAAATAGGTTGTGGGTGTTCATCTTGCTTCCCCTTGAGATCTGATTTTCTGTGCCCTTAGGGGATAGGCGATGCTCTAACTTTCCAGGGCGGCTGGCATGGTGCTGAACACGGACTAGGTGCCCAGTAAAGGCTTTGCGTGTTCGAATACAGGCAGCTTAGAGGTCAGGGACTAAAACCCTCTCAAGTTCTAGTTGATGACACTGAGTGAGAGGGTCTGGGACCACACACTGAAGAGTGACAGCCACACTTCCGGTTGACTACCGCCATGTCTCCTACGAAACCCCTTTCTGAAATGGAAACACGTCCAACCTGAACCATGACTCCTGGGGAAAGTTCAGTTTAGAAAACTTTCTTTTTTTGAGAATATATTATGTTTCAGATACCATGCAAGATTTGGGAGAGATAACTAAATTACAGTGCCTAAGCTCAAAGCCCTTCTAATCTAGTGGGACAGACAGATCTCTAAGCAGATCTTTTCAACAAAATGTTCATGTTACAATACAGCTGAGTTTCGGTGATATGTAAATGCCTGTAAGGAAACCTAACTCACGTCCACAAGAGGGCAAGGAAGGGGGTTGAGGAGAAATGACATAAAACTAAATAAGAACAAAAGAGCTAATTAATACTGTCGTATTTATCTAAGTATAAGAACATTGATCATCGATCAGTGAATGTTGGCTGAAATTAAAGAGCGTGAGAAATTAAAGAGAGCTAAAATTCCAGTCTTCAAATTCTTGTCACTTGCCAGATCGGCTGGGAGTCACATTTTGAATGTGAAGCTTCTCACAGAGACTCGGGACTGCAACCCGGGTTCTAGTTCCTTCTTAGGACTTGTCGTCCGGAAACTAAGCAGATCAGTTAACCTGTTTTTGTCTCTGTGGGTGCCAATCACACTGCCAGCCTCCCTTCGCGTCTGGCAAATGAGTTGTGAGATTCATACTATGGGCACAAAAGCGCTGTGAACTCTCGTGGAAAAGTAATCACAGCAACTCAGAGCATCAGAGCCTCTCCCTGTTTTGAAGAACTCATGACCTGCGTTGGGCTTAGCTGCTGGTGGGAGCTTGAGGACACCAGTCACGCACAAGGGTTGACCTTAGACGAACATTTCACCTGGAACAACCTCATACGTGATTTTCTATGACTTCATAGAATGGGGGAAAGCCCTTCTTTTAAAGCTGATGTCAATATAAACACCACGACCTTTCAAAGTGGGACTTTAAATTGACTTTTGAAACTTCATGTATACACGCATACATAAAATTCATATATATCTTAAAAATAGACCTGTCAATAGTAGTCTGGCTCGAAGAAGTCACCAGAATCATTAAAACCCCTAAAAGCTTATTTTCCAAAATAAGGCTTGTTTTTGGCCTTACTGCTGTTTCTGTCTTTGGCTTTATCAGATAGCCAGAAAATGCTGGTCTTTGCTTTGCTTTCTAAAAGGACAGCCTGTTGCATTACACTAGTGAAGAGGTCACTTTCCTACGGGTTCCGTTCCTTAGGTGAGAGAGTGTCCATAAACTAAAGTTAATGAAAGATTTTCAAAACTCAAGTGACATATTCGAATTCTTCCAAATATTTATGTTCCCATAGTTAAGATGTGGAAGATCTACTGAAGTCTCATCTTAAAAAAAAAAAAACAAAACAAAACTGTACTTTGATGTTCCTTTGGGATTTTTTAAAAACACATTTGCCGACCTGCCTTTGCAGTGACTTGCTTTGTCCTGGGTGGCCAGGTGAGCAGGCAGACCAGCTTCTCCAAGGAGATTCCAACCCCACGCCCCTGGAAATCTTAATTTGAAGTTGAACTACTGAAAGCTGGCCGAGTTCTCACACCAAATCCCCCACCTATCGGAACTGGGGGAGGGGACAGGGGGACCCTGCCTAGTTGCAGAGATGACATTTGCAGTCCGGTGCTCTAGCAGAGTGGAGCTGAATTTTCTGCGCTCTCCTGGTAAATTTACTCGTCCTTTACTGCCAGACTCCACACCGAAGGGAGAGGGCGTGTTCCATGGCGACGAGGAGCGCTCGGGAGCAGGCTTCTGACCAGGATCCCGGATCAGGCTGCCCTGCCACCGGCGTCCCAGCCCCGCCGCGGTGTGAGCTCGAGAGGATGGCTCCCCCTGCTTCCCGAGCCGCGCGGGGAGAATCGGAGCCTAAGGTGGGTCACCTGCCGGAAAGGGAACACGAGGCGCGGACGCAGAAAGGAGGGGCGCAGGTACCCGGCACCTTGTGGGACTGCAGAGTGGAGGAAGAGGTGGCCTCAGGGTTCGCCCCTGCCCTTTCCTAGCAGGGGTGGGGAGCAGACCGGACGCCCCAGGTTTGCGGCAAAGGCACCGTCACCCTACCCACAGCTGGCCCCGCCCTCCTGGCCGCGCCGGTTTCTCCAGCCAGAGAACTGAAACCCGGGGAGCCGCAGCTCCAGGTGGGCGGGGCCGACTCCGCCTATACCTGTCAGCTGAAGCCGGGAGCCCGGCAGGGCCCCGCCGCCTCGGGCGCGAGCGGCCAGCGGAGCACCCTGCGGGCTCGACTCGGGGCAGCGCCTGAGCAGGCCCGGCAGCAGTGGGCGCTCGCGATCTTCCTCTGCCCGTCACGGCCTCCCTCAGGGCCCGGCCTCCTGCGTCCCCTCCTCCTGCTTCTGCTCCTCCTCCCGCTCCTCCCCTCGGCGGGACTCAGCTCCGAGTCTCCCGTTCGCAAAGTCTCCAGCGTGCGGGCAGCCACAGCCGCCGCCGCTGACGGGTCTCTGGGTGGCCGCGCACCTTCACTGCCGCCTGCCCGGCGGTGTCCCGAAGCTCCCTCCGCCTGCTGTCGGTGCTCGACGGCGCTGCCCATGGCCCAGGCCGAGAGCCGACTTCGGGCGCCGGACCGGCTGGACCGCGGCGCGGCTCAGGTGAGTGCGGAGCGTGCGAGGCTGGGGCCACCAGGCTGGGGAGTGGCAGGACGTGGGGCGATCGAGGTGGCCCGATCTGGCGTCCTGGACTTAGGGCAAGAGCAGAGGCCAAGGTGAGTCAGGGCTGGAGCAGATGTATTGGATGTAGGGAAACGAGGAAGGAGAGACTCGGGGGTTTCCTGTCCTCCTCACCTCCTGCCTTGACCCCCCACCCCCCAGCTCCGCAAGCCCCAAGGGACTCTTTATATTTTGCGGGCAGAGAAGGTATCTGGATTTCTCACTCTTAGTGGATTGGATGTTAACCCCTAGCAGAGTCGGAGGTGCGATGTCATCCATCACTGCTCCCTGGTATCGTGGGGAAAGCTGGAGCGCAGAGCGCAGCGCAGAGCGCAGCGCATCCCGGGTACCACTTGGACTGGGAACTGGGGCAGGGACACGGTTAGCAAAAAGTCAGTCGGTCCAGGGACCATCCAGGGTAGGGAAGCCTTAGTCTAGTTTGCTTCTGCATTCAGCTTGAGCGGAGAAGAGATGGGGCATTTCCCCAGGGGCGGGGATGCTCGGGACTAGAGAGACTGAGGCTCCAGGCCTGACAGTAAGTAACCTCTTTCCCCAATGGCAATTATACACGGTCCTGATTTTTCCTGTTACTTTTTATCCCCCCACCCCACTTTTTTTCCTGCCTCTGTTTCTATTTCGAGCACCACGGGTGGCAGCAGCGGGTGAGGGGAGGTGGGGCGCCAACCCGCGGTGGGAGCGCGTAGCCCCAGTTCCGAGCGAAGGGCACCCTCCAGGAACCTGACACCTCCAGGTGCGCTTTCCCAGCCAGGCGACACAGCAAGCACTGCTCCCCTCCTGACCCCACCTGCCCGGGGAGCCGGAGCGCGGGTTTGGAGAGCCTGCGACGGGATGGGGAAGCTGCGGGATCAGAAGCCGGGATGCAGGGCGCGGGGTGTGCTCCGCGCCGCAGTTGTTGCCGGTGCTTTATGTCCTACACCTTTTGGGCTCGCCAGGCCAGCGTCCACGCTTCCTCGCACACACAGGACCCTCTCTCCGGAGGGCAAGCGGGGTGTGCGTCCTCCCTCCTCGGCCCCCTACTTTGCAGGACCAGTCGCATCCTTGCTTCGCCTCACACGAGTCTTGCTCCTCCTCCAACATTATCCGCCGGCTATTTTTATCCAGTCGTACGAAAATGCTGGGGGTGCGGGGCGGGGGGACGATTCTGGGGAGGCGAATCCAAATCTACTGTCCTCGCGTTGAGCTCCCAGAAGCGGTCCCCTGCTAGCAGGGGGCAGCCAAGGCCCCGAAGAGGAGCATAGTGCGCCCGCTCCTCCTCTAGCAGCCAGAGCTCGGGGAACCTGGGTACCCCCGGCTCCGCTGCGTCGCCCGCCGCTCTCCCGCGGAGCCGCTCCCTGTACCTAACCCCGCGCCCCGGCGTCTCGGTGCTCTGCCGGCTTCTGTAGCTGCCGCCAATGCGCACGCAGGCTCCTTTGGGTCTGACTTGTGCGTTCTCACTTGGCAGCTAAATCTCACCATAATTTATTGAAACGCAATTAGCAACTATCACTCAGGGGTTATTAACCCCTGATTCAGGAGTTACATCTTTAAAAAATATAGAAAGGAGGGAGAGAGAACCCAACTTCTGCCTTCCTGCGTTTCTAAAGCCCATCCTTCGGCGCTGGGAATTTTTATGTTGCTTTCTGCTCTCTCAGCGACAACCGGGCACAATCACAGTAAGCCTGACCTAGTGAAATTCCAGGAGGTGAACACTTACTTCAGCTGCAAATCCCCGCGTCAGGCTTCGCCTTTGCAATGCTTAGGCGTTTCCCTCCCATAGGGTTGCAGAAATTACGTATTGAAAGGGACCGTGGTGTTACATAAGGTTTTCCCCAGCGCTAGGCAGAGAAGGATCAAGAAAGAACCCTTTCCAGGAGTCAGTAGGTCCCTCTAACTCTTTCGGCAGAGTTTGACAAGGCTGACAACTTCGTGACTAAGCACTCTTAAGTCAGCAGTTAATTAGGACAGTAGCGTCCAATGAGGATCCCTTCCTGAGGCTTCTTGAGTGTTTTTCTGGGCTGCGGATCCAGGCCAAGGCTACCTGGTGTACAAGGCACTGTAGCTTTAAAATGGGAGATTTTTTTTTTTTTTTTTTGACTTGGAACGCTGGTGAGAAAGTGGTACCTTGAACTTGCGATGGCATCAGGAGAAACCCAGGGCTCTTTGGCTCTGATGCAGTTGTGCCTAGTAGGACGCCTCAGGTCCAATGGTCTGAATCAGTGTCATGCACAGCGTAGATGCACAGGAACCCTGTCTCCGGGTTCCACAGTGCAGCTGGGCTTTGTGTTTTTGTGGTCAAAAGAATACATTCTCTTACTGGAAAAGTACTGAGGCCTTTGAAAGGAAAAGCAATGTGGAAAGCTTTTGTTTGTTTGTTTGTTTTTAATTAAAATGTGATGGTGACTAGAAAGGGGCTCCGAAGATGGACTGGCCGGTATAAAGTTGCTTGACCCGTGCCCACTGCCTTTCCCAGACCACGGCATCCACCCTGAGTGGGGCATACCCACTGTGAGTACTACTGAGTCGTGTCCCCTCTGCTGAGGCTGGGGTTTGCGGGGAGGAGCAGTCTTGATGTCTTGATGGAACCGAGCCTGTACCCAGGGTCATTGCTCCGACTCCAGGCTCCAGGCCACGCCAGGGTGCCAGCATGAGAGACTGCTGTGGACGGGTGAGGAGTTACAACTTCCTGGCTGCTGGGTGGGAAATGCAGTAACTTTCCAGCTATTGTGGAAAGCCACACTCTTCCAGCTGGTATTGGAAAAGACCCGGGCAGTTCCCCATCACTTTGCCATTAAAGTACTTATCTTCCTTCAGACCTCACTAATGGCCCAGTGCCCTCTAGCTTGGCTGCCCTTTCCCAGCGGAGGAGTGGGTAGGTGCTAGCTGAATTCGGAGGCAGCTTCTTTCCCCGGCACCCTAAGCTAACGATGGTTCCCTCTCTGAACCCCAGATCCTTTCTCTGCAATACAGAGATTGGAAGATTATTATTAGAAAGCGGAAAAAAATGCATGTAAAGGGCATTTTGGAAATTCCAAAACAGTGATGGAAAGGTCCAAGGTTCCCTAATTTGCTTTCCCTGCAAATGTAATTTTGTCTGTTTCAATGTTAATTGTAATTTATGTGTGTCTGTATGAATTACATCGAGTGAACGTGAAATGAAAGGGAGGCTGTCACACAGGGCTCCAGCAGCTCCTTGTGAGCACTGTACCTGAAACCCACCCGCACCAGGCCTCACTGCTTCTCAGAACCACTAGTTTCTGGGTTTAGGGTCAGAGTAAAATGTTTTAGAGGCCTTTTTTTCTTTTTAGCTTAATACATTTTGCACATCTTAAGAAAATATAGTTTCAGAAGAAGAGGCCTGCTATTGGTTAATCAAAAAAGAAGGGAAGTTGCAGATGAGTGTATCCACTGGGGAAGAGTGACACATGACCAGTTTCAGGAGATGACCTGAAACGTGTCCCTTGTCATCAGCATAAAGGACTGGCTCTCGATTGCACTTTCAGCATTGTTCAAAATGCGTCCCCAGGACATAGCTCAGTGCCTGGCACTTAATAGAGGATTGATAATTATTTCTGAAATAATGAACGGATGCTTGGACCGAACTTTCGCAGAAACCCAGTGCTGCGCACAGGCAGGTGGCATCCTTTCTGTTTTGCAGAATCAGAATCCGCAGATCAGAGAAGTTAATTGATGTTCTGGAGGTAGAAAGGATCCCAGATTGGAGCTCAGGTCTGTCTGTTCTCACTCCACTCCCTCCCCTGGCTGGTGCTGGATGGCCCTCTCCCTCCCTCCACCACTTACAGCCCTCCTAACCCACCAGCACTTCCGCGTTTGGGAAGGTGCCCAGCATCGAAACAACCCTGTGATTCAGGTGGCACAGCCCTCCTCTCACAGAGAGCCCTTCTGGTGGGAGGTGGGGCTCTGTCTCCTGGTCCATCTCTCCGGGCCGTGAGCTAGGGCGCTGTTGGTGATCTCACCTGGGGCCTGGAATCTGGAGGGACCAGCTAAAGGACACAAGGGCAGTTAAGTACTTACTGGTTACTGTGAGCCGTGAATCGGGTGGCATGTCCAGCAGCATGGATGTCCCAGGATGTCCCAGGAGTATAGTTCTCATGTGTCATCCTGGCATGTTCCTTGGTGTCTGGGTTCCCTTTATCTTTCTCAGTGTCCAAGCCCAACTCGCCACCTCTCATCCACTCCCGGGGGTAACCCATGGCCTCCCAGTCAGTTCCTTCTCTCTCTGAGTTGGCCTGACCTATAACCAGCTGACGACAGCTTCTCAGGCTCACCTCCGGGCCTGCCTCAGGAGTGAGGCGTCCCCAGCTTCCTCCACCCCCAGGGAATGCGCCCCTAGCTTTTCCGGCCGTCCGAATAATACTTAGTGGGCCACAGTTTGTCAACAGTTATGGGGAACCACGAGAGTTCTAGAAAAATGAATACACTACTCTTCCAAGGAACAGCCTAAACATAACAGAAATAGATCCCAGGAGGCCTCTTTCCTTTTCCCTCCAGGCTGCATGTTTTTTGGTAGCTTTCCAGTAGGGGTCGCAAACTCAAATGCTTTTCAGTGGCCAGGCAATTAGCCTTGGAAGCAGGCCTGAGGCCTGGGGCCTGGGCCCAGGTAAAAGGGGTGCCTGGTCTCAGACCCAGCACAGGGGTTACCAGGGAGACCTCAGGCCCAGTCTTACCAGAGCTGTTCATTTGTTTGCTTTTAAGAAAGGCTGTTAGTTCACAATTTTGTATAGAATCTATTGACTTTTCAGTACCAGCAGCTAATTCAATATTTTTAAATAATACCATGTGGGCCATAGGAAACACCTCCATACATAGGCCTCATATTTGTCCCACAGGCCCCTAATCTATGGCTTTGGGGTCGGGGGGAATAGAGAAGAAATTGGTTGCAGTGTGAAACTTAGTGAGATCAGTTACCCAGAATACCAAGGCAAGGACGGGCGCGCCCTGAGCGGAGCTCAGACGGTGTTCCAGTGAGTTAGCCTTCACATTCTCAGCGCGTTTGTCTGTGATGTCCCGTCTCTTCACCCTAGTGAGGGGTTACGCGATCAAACTTGTTCTTGTAACACGTGTGTATTGAGTGGCAGCCGTGCACCATGGGGCGTTCTGCTCGCTGGTGAGGCTACAGGGAGGGACACAGGTGGGAATCCTCGCCCCGTGCTTATCTGCCAGTGGCTGAGACGGGTCCAGTGAGCCCGGCCAGTGAAACCTGTCCTGTGTTAGACAGTGACGTGCCAAGGGTAGCCAGTCGGGGCCGGGGTGAAACCAGGGGCCTCAAAGTTTGGCCTCTGACTCAGTACAACCAAAGTCAAGCTTCATGGTCCAACATGAAAGGTTTTTCGGTGTGGGAGTTTGGATGCTTGATTATATTCTGGGAGTCATTACGGTGGGTGGACCCCTGAGCACATTTATTGAGAACTCACCATGTGCCAGGCACTGGATTAAGTTCTAGAATCCATTAATGTGGGAAACCAGTAAGGGCCAGGCCTCAAGGAAATCACAGACCAGCAGGAAAGACATCAGTACATGATCACCAACGCGTAGGTAACTAAGGTGAGCGAGGAGTGTGGGAAGGAGCGTGGACTTGACGCTCAGAACTCAGACATTCAGCACCTTCATCCTCGAGGGTCCGAGTTGTGCCAAGTTTTGGTCCCGGCTCCTCAGCAGCCTTGAACCCTGGCCCTACCATTAGGGAAGATATTTTGAAACTTTAATTTCTTTACCTGGCAAAGACATTTTGTATTATTACAAAACTTCATTTTTGTATCGCAAACAAAAATGAAGTATTGTAAAAACGTGTTCCGTGTGTGGATGCACTTGCGCCCTTGAACCCCTGATACGCGCTCTCTCAAATCTGTCCCAGGCTCTGTCGCTGCCAGGGAAGATGTGCTGTGTGGAAGGTAAGAAGCAGTTCTCCATCTTGAGGTGCAGGGTGCCCGTCAGGTAAATTGACAAGGTTTGATGCGTGAGGGGTAAATGCGCAATGACTGGGCACACCTTTCCGTGAGAACCCGTCCCCTCCAGTCACCCGCCTGTCGCTGTCATTGCCACAGTTTTTCCCAGGGCATGCTTTTATTACAACACTGCCTATCTTCTTACTCATCGGCTCCCCGCACAACAGGTGCCCTCAAGAGCAGGGTCTGGACAGGGTGCTCGTTTCTTCTGCCAGGTTCTGGAACACTGGGTCTGGCTCCAGTAGTTAGTTGCTCAGAAGGTAAACAAGAGGAAACATTGCGGCCTGGGGAAATTTGGAAAGGTTTCATGAGGGGAAGAAATATTTAAGGAAAGAGCGAGACATGGAGAAAAACGCCAAAGAAGGATGATCAAGCAGAGTCGGAACTGGCGGCGGCCCCCAAGCCCTTGCTGGGAACGCATGGTCCATTTCAGGGGTCCCCAAGGGGTCCACCCAGGTGAATAACTGCCACATTGACACAAGCCTTTGCAGCGTAGATTCTGGCTATGCAAAACAATGAAACCAATAAAACAACAATGAAAAAAAGAATAAAAGGGATGAAAATGGTCATCCCTTACTTCTATATAGTGTGGTAACACCGGCTGTCTCCGTTTCCATCCATGCACAGTCCTTCACGGGAGGTGGAAGCTCTTAGCATCTTCATTTTGTGTTTAAGGAAACTGAGGTCAGGAGGTGAAGCACCTTTTCTCAGACCCTCGGAAGGAAGGCTGCAGAACCCGGATTCAGGGGCTGCAGAGCCCAGATTCAGGGCGGAGACTCCCCACCTGCCGGGAGTGAGAGGCGCAAGGTGGAGACTCCTGAAATCCCTGGAGGACCGGGTGGCCCATATTTTCTGTGAGCGAAGAAACCCATTTAGATTTAAAACGTCGACCTCGGCCTCCTTGTATTCTCCAAGAACTTCCATTTCAGCACTTTCCGGGCTCCATTTGGAGCCCCGTTGAACTTCCCCTAGAATTCCTGCAGATTCGGCGTAAGGTGCGGTAGGTGATTTTATGTAAATGTCCTCGCTCTTTGGTGTAGGAGAGTAGTCAGAGCCCTGTATCAGCAGTTCAAATACAGCGGGAGAAGGTGGATTGCAGACGCAGCCGAAATGAAAGGCGAGCTCGCGGAGCTGTGCTCGGGGAACATAAACACTTCGGCGGCAGCGAGAGGAAGCAGCCGGGCGCCTCCTCTGCAAAACTGGCCTGCTCTTTACTTAAATGATGTCTTCAACCAGATTTTTTCCCAGCATCCCAGGTAGGAAGGAGGGAGAAGGTGTCAATTACAGATTTCCAGATTTGATTTTTGGAGTTATTCTTGTGGGGGAAAGCACGGCTTTTGAAGTCACATCTGTTCGAATTTTTCATCTCCTGCTTACTGACTGTGTCATCCTGAGAAATAGACAAGCGTTCTGTACCTCGTTTTTTTCTACATTCTAATGAGGATTAAAGGATCCTTCCAGTATAAAATGTTTAGCATAATGCTCAGAAAAACTTACAGTCTTGTTGTGTGGAGTTGCCAGATTTACCAAATAACTCTACAAGATGCCTAGTGAAATCTCAATTTCAGATAAACAACACAGAATGTTTCAGTATATGTGTATTCCAGACACTAAGTATTAAGAAATTACTTAATTTATTTTCTGAAATTTAAATCTAAGTGGAAGTCCTGTATTTTATTACGCATCCCTGTTCATGTGGTAACAGTTGTGAGCAATTAGTGAGAGTTCTAGAACCCTAAGAAGCTAGAGAGGGGAGAGTTCAGTAACCTTGAAGGTGAAATGACTTAGCCAGGGCCTGGTCTGAGGAGCAAAGGGAGAGTTGCTTGCTCTGGTGGGCTGAGTAACAGATTAAACTAAGGCAACCTTAATTTTTGCTGAAAGCAGCAAAGAATTGTGGCCCACACCAAAGTTTTCAGTGCATTGAATAAGTGAGCCATATTTTCTCCCGTGTCATGAAGGCAGGCACAGAGTACGCCCAACACCCTTTGGAAAGAAGGTATTTCAGACCCCTGAGGCCACCAGGTCAGCGTTCAGCCCGCTACGGCAGCACCCCGCCCCACCCCACTCAACACAAACATGGCTGTAGGGCTGGACTCCGAAAGAAGGAGCTCACACAGGGGCCCCACCGGGCTCGCTGAAGGGGTACTTTGTGCTTTGAAAACTCACACCTGCAAATGCTCCCTCCTCCAAGGGACCCAGAGCTAACAAAACTGTGAGAAGGCCTTTCAGACCAGCCCCTCCCGAGGAGATGACCTCAAGTTGTACACTGAGACCAAGCCCTCCCCCAAGACAGCAGCGTGTGTTGGTCAGAGGATGGCTGTGAAAATGGCACGTTTTTACTTTAGGTAATAGCCTGGTGAGGAACTAAAGTAACAACACTTTGGTTGCATGTGAGCGTTTCCAAAGAAGAATTTTGTGCTTTCTTCAATAGTGAGAGCTGCCTCATGCCGAAATAACCAGTTTCTGTTGCATGTGACATTACTGCTAACTCCTCACTTAACCCTGGCTGCTCCCTGGCCGTGTGTTCAGATGGACTGCGGACCAGAAAGAAGGTGAGGCTGCCTGACCGTTAGCGTGCAGGCTTCACCAGCCAGAGAGATCTGGTTAGGGTCCTCCCTGCCACTTCAGCCATGGAATAGGGGGTGAGTTACTCCTCATCTCTAAGCCTCAGTTTCCAGCTCTGCAAAATGGGCACAATTAAATTACAGCAGAAGGTCACTCAGTGCACATTAAACCAAGTAAGTTATGTCAAGCATTTACACAGCACCTGGATCGCAGTCAGCATTTTTAAAAAGGATGCTATTAATAAGGTGACAAAAGCAATGTAGGCCTCCAGCTGCAAACTCAGTGTCATGTCACAGAGACCTGGGGCGGAATCTCACGCATCATATTCATGGGGGAGTGTCTGAGTCCTTTGCCCTTTTTTTTTTTAGTCTTAATTAATATAATTCAAGCAAACCTCATGATTTCATTTTCTGGGCCAAAAGATTAGAAGCAGCAATGTAGAAAAGGTCTGGAAGAGTTGTTTGGGGAACACACGAGATACAGAGAGAGAAAAGGAGAGAGGGAGAGAGCCCAGGAAGAGGGCGGGAAGAGGAGACCATGGAGGAGAAGACAGGGCGGGAAAACCATTACAAGCAGACCAAAGAATTTGGAGAACGTGGGATCCAGCAACGTTCTGTAGCAGTTTTCCGGAGTCCCTCCCTGAATCCCCCAGATACAGAAATACAGTCCTTCCAGTAAGTCCACACCCTCTCGTTCTCCCAAGGCTTCTCAGGACTCCAACTTAATGCCCGTGACCTTGAGGGAAGGTCACAAAGACAGGAATGGTGCAACTGCAAAGAATATGGCACGTGATAGAAAAGTGTTGTCTGATGGCGTAAAATCTCAGATAAAACCTGAAGACAAGGGAACTGAGTGCCATCTTGTGGAGGGATTGGCCACGGTGCCCCTAGTTGTCCTCCTCGGACTTCCAGAGGGCGGCTCCTTTCGGTTTGGTTTTAAATTTCTGTTTATTAGTCATCAGTTCTTACTGGAGAGAGTTCCAGGGCCCCGTCTTCTTTCCTGACTCCGCCTTGTGAAATGCTGCCCTCCCTCCTGACCATCTTCACTCGCCTCACAGGACACCGCTGTTTCTGGGGGGCTGCAGCCTCCTTGGGGCGGGGGCAGTGAGGCGCTCCTGGTGACTCAGCACTGGAGAATGCCTTCTGCGCCCACAGGGAGTGCACCCTTAGAGGTATTTGACCTTGACGAAGGGATTTTGTTTTCCCGAAGCTTGGTTGCCTCACCTGCTGAATGAAATTACATTGCTCACGGAATTTGGCTGGGAGAATCACAGGTGATAATGTACATCAAACACCATTCGAGAGCCTGGCCCCAAGTGTCTGTTACCCAGCACTCAGTGGTCATCATTAGCTTTTCTCTCTGATAAGCCCGAATCTGTTTGAAAAGGAGATCCAGAATGTCATTTAGGATCTAGCTGTGGAGTATCGTCCAGTCCTGCCGGTCCACTTGGTGGACCCTGTGCAACTGGAGAGAGGACCATAGTATGCCCGGGCAGCCCTTGCCATCTCTGCTCTAACGTGGGAACAGAGCAACGGTGGGGGCTCTGCCTGCAGATTTCCCAGTAGGCCCTGTTACCCAAAAACTTGGTCATGTGCACACGTAATGACAGAAGAGGAAACTGAGGCACACAGGCATTTGAAACAGTGCAAGAGGATGGTTAGGGGGACATGGCAACCCTAATTGATCCCTCTTGCCTCTGAGCAACTATTTACACTCATGCTTACGTATTGCATTTGGCAATTGATCCTGCTCAGCGTCATCAGCTCTGTTTTATCGCCATCCTCAGCTGAAACACGAACCTCGTTTTCTTCTGGTTTCGCATTGTTCTCCTCCTTAGCTTCATAACTTTTACAGTCATTTTCAATCCACAATACAGGTGTGGGCAAAAAAATAGGCTTACAATTGTTCATTTGGAAAATAATACAATAATTAGTAAATAATAATAAAGGAATAAGTCTTGTTTTGTGTACTCACAACCGTTAACCTACTTATGCCAACCCCTGTATGTATGTTAATCTCTTCCCTTGACCTGAGCAAACTTTGCAAAAATAAGCAGGTCCCTGCCCAGTCCCCTGAGGCGGAATGTCCCACGCACCCCCATTATTTACCGAATCAGGACTCTTCTCCGCAAGAACAGAGCTGAGCCCTGCCTGACACGCCACTTCCTTGCCATATCCCCGTGGGAAAGGTTATATTTCCTCTAAACCTCAAGTTTTCTTCATGATTTTTAGTGATGTACTTTTATATACTTATTGACTTAATGTTTAATCTGTTTTAGTGGGTTAAATTGTAGGAGGATGGGGACATTTGAAGCGATCAAACCTGAATGAGTGCCTGGCACCCACGAAATAGTTGTTGAATGAAAATAAAAAGCCAAAGACCCCAGCACCCTCTTTTCCTTGGAGCTGTCAGGATTAAACAGGGCCATGCACACGGAGTGTTGAATGCACCTGGGGGTGTTCACAGCAGGCTCCGCTTTGCCTGCTTTGTTTTTCACAGTGAATGTAAGGATGGAATTCAAGCCCGCAGCCTGGCAGCCACATTCTCATCCTTCAAGCGGCCTCTCTCCCCATTTTGTTCTCCACATCCACCTCACAGTCTGACCTTGGGACTGACACCTGTTGTTCCCCAGATAAGTCCGGAATATGGGCATTTCCACCGTTGCCACCTGCGGGTCCCTCTGCCTCAAATCCCTGCACCTGTCCCCTTTGTCCTCAGGCTCTCACTGCATCCTTCAGGTCTGTCTTGGATGCTCTCCTGACTGCCTCCTCCCCATCCCATAATACATAACTCTGTGTTACGGCACTGGGGACAGGATCTCTCGTCTGGGCGTGTGATAGGCCTGGACCGTCCCCTCTATTTGGAGGTCCGAGCAGCGCTGTGACTTGCTGTGGGCTGTGCAGGTTCAAGTGTGTCCCATCCAGCCTGGAACTTTAAGAGGCACTCCTGCTTTGCACGTGTTCTCTTCCTCCGTGGCATGGTGACCTGCTTGCTTCAAGTCAGCAGGTGTTCTGAGAGACTTGAGTAAGCCGAGTCCCACCACCAGCCCTCGGAAGACAGGCAGGCAAAGGGCGGAGACACTGGGATGTGTCGATCTCAGCCACGGTAAGGACAACTGTTTTCAGTTGTCCTGGATCGCGCCTTACCACACAGGAAACAGCTCACCATCCCCCACCCCACTCCCAGAGCAGGACAGACCAGGGTTCCTGGAGCTGCACGCCCCTCAGGCTTGGTCCAGGATGTTCCGCAGGATTGCTACATGAAATGCGGATTTATGTGGTGTGCGGGTGGAGGGCCTCGGGTCCTGGGAGCTGGGAAGTGAGGATGCCAGTGTTGCAAATAGAAGCATCAGTCTTCGAGGATAGGAGGATGGCTCCGTTCAGGTTCTGTGAGCCCAGAGGGGCACCCATCCTTCGCTGCCCCACAACGGGGTCAGAAGCACCCGAGAAAACGTCCCCTGGGCAAAGTCAGCGCCAACCGGTGCTGTGTCCTCTCCGAACGCGCTCATGCTGGCTGTGTGCATCTTCCCCGCGTCGCAGGCCCCTGTTCCAGGGACATGTCTGCAGTTGTTGTCCTGGAGGAGAAGCGTGCCATTGCCTGTTCCTGATCCCCAGCCACCGTCCCTTCATGGCACAGAGCAGCCGAAGGGCTCCGGCTGGCATCGAGCCATTTGTTGGGACTCTGGTGCCACCGGCCACCAGGCCCTGCTGAGTTAAACAGCCCCTTGTGTTCAGAACTGCCCTCACCTGCTGCCTTTTCTTACTTGAATGGTTCTTTATGGGCCTTTGCTAAAGAGGGTACAAAGGCTAATGATCTCAGAGTCATTGTCCTCTGAAAACACTGGATTCAGAGCCTCTTTATGCCTCGTTCTGCTCTTTTTTGTTTTTTTGTCATCTAGCTCTCTTTGCATCGCTCTCAATACTCATAATTTTCTGCTTTTCCTGGAGAATGCGTTTTTCTTACTTGTCAATTTTTGGAATGTAGCAGTTCCTTTCTTATAATTATTTAAGCAGACTAGTTGTTATAAAGTCTAAATTATTGCTATTATGGCCCTTTTATTGTTCGCTGCAAGATAATACCATTAGGCTACGGTGACTGAGCTAATATCATTGGTTCCTATGTCCTGCGGCTCTCCCTGTGTCATCTTAAGTGGGCTAGCTTTTTTGCTCTGTGATGTTTCATTAATTCTTGTAGCCACCCAGCACAGCAGGGAACACTCCCTTTCTTCAGGTGGGGAAACTGAGGCTCGGAGAGGAAGGAAGCTTTTCTGTGGGCAAACAACGAAGCCAGGATTTCAACTCCAGGAGATCTGAGCCCACGTGCTTGGTCTTCCCACAACACTTCATTTATTTCTCGATTTTCCCATTTATGTATTTCAGGCCGGGCTTCAGTTAAAAGCACTGAGCTTGATTTTTGTTGCTGAGAAGCTTTGTAGGTAATGCTATTTTTCTTCCTCTTTTGTTCTGGTGATGTCCCGGCATCCTTTACAGGCTAGCCCCCTTATCTAGCCCATCCACCCCTTAACCATGGCCGAGGTTCAACTAATATTCACTCAGTGAACACGAAATACGCTCTGAAAGCAGAACAGCAACGGCAGTTTGGGAGACTGGACCCGAGGGAACTGTCTTTCCTCCTGGAAGCTGTATTATTTCGCCTCAGCTGTGTAGAAACACAATGTATGTCGCAAACATTAGCCCTCGAGGTGGTCCGCTGACACCAGCACCAGGGACAAAGCCCGGGGTTTACTTTGACCTGGGTGGAGTTTGGGATGGAGTGCCCTGCCACGACACACAAGCATTCTTTTTAGTTCCCTAAAGCCTTCGCATTTCAGATGGATATAAGAGGGCAGACGATCTTAGAACTTACAACACAATCACCTCCCTCTGCCAGGGAGGCTTAGAGCACGTCTGAGTGTTGGCCAAGGTCCCACAGAGGTCAGGCCAGGACTCGGGACCAGACCCCAGCTCCTGATGCCCACCCAGCTCAGCAGCCTGCTCACTCGCGGGCGCCGGCCCCTTGCAGCAGAGACTTTGCCGGGATGCGTGCTGTGTGCCTGACGTGATCCGGGTTGGCAGTATTGGTCATCTGCATACAGCCTTCATCGGCCACAGCCATGCATGGTGGACATCTGACATTGACGATGGGGACATTTAGTGGCAGTTTTCTCTATGCCCGGCTCTCTTCTGAGCACTCCAGGTAGTAATATCTCCTTTAATTCTCACAGCAATTCTAGGAAGCTGATACTGTTACCAGTCCCACATTTCGGGTGAGAAACTGAGGCATGCAGAGGTCACATGACTTGCTCTTGGCCAGCCAGAGGGAGTAGGGGATGGAGCCGGGATTCAAACGAGCAGCCTCTCCCCTCTGAGCTGTTACAGTTCATCCTGATGACTCCTGAATGGGTCCCCCTGGTGCCAGCTCCTTTCCAATAGTTTATGTTATAACAAATAAGTAGTATTGTAAATGTATAAAACATAAATCATTTTGTGTCAACATTCAGAAAGAATAAATGATCGATCTGGAGATGATTTAACCTAGCGCACAGTGTTGTACTGAATCTGAAGACACTGAAATTACAGGAAGAGTTAACAGGAGACCACGGCGATGGTTCTGTTAAGTGCGATACCCAGGTGTTTTCTCCTGCGCAAGTTAAATGGCACTGAGACATTGCAGGATGAGTGGGGTCCTCAGGCAGGCATTCCCTGTTTAGAGTAAATTCATTCTCAGTAAGTTAAAGCTCAGACCAGAGGGAAATGAAATACTAATTCATTCTGCAGAAACTGGAGCTTAAGAGTTTGGGAACATTCATCTTGAATACTGTTTTTAAAATGTTTCCAGTAAGGGACAGAGAGAAGCCAGAGCCACGCCCGTAGGTGTGGGGGGTGGGAGGAAGAAGCTGCGTGCCGTGTCACTGTCCAGGGCTGTCCGGTGAACAGCACCGGTGTGATTCAGAAAAGGAGGCCACGCAGGCGCTGCAGAACCAAAACCAGCCCGGACGAGGTGTTCCCATTGTTTCCGTGCCTGCTTCTCGTCACCTCGGTGTGGGCAGGGCCCTGTCGGTCACTGCTCCATCCCTCCTGCCTTTCACCCTGCATGTCAGTGCTAAGGGCTCGCTGAAACGTCTGTGTTCGAGTGCCCAGGTTAAACCAAGGACGTGCATGTCGGACAGGAGCTGCAGAAACAGTCCCTCGGGCCAAGCCTGGGCTGCGGTGGTGTCCAGGGTTTTCCGTTAACTTGCCCCAGCTCGCAGCCTGGCTGTGGCCTTGCTGGGGTTCAAGCTCAGGGACATCGTACTTTATCCCATCTCTTTATCCCATCGCCATGGTGCCCTTTCCCTTCCACCGTTTTTCCTTTTGTTCTTTTCTCACGCACACCCCACAACCCTCTCTCCCCTTTGGCAACTTTCAGCTTATTCTCCGTATCTGTGGGTCTGTTTGTGTTTTGTTTACTTTTTTCATTTACTTTGTTTCCTTAGATTCCACATATAAGTGAAATCAGATGGTATTTGTTTGTCTTCATCCGACTAATTTCACTCAGCACGATACCTTCTAGGTCCATCCATGTTGTCGCAAATGGCAAGATATCATCTTTTTTTACGGCCAAGTAATATTCCATTGTGTGAACCATTACATCTTTATCCATTCCTTTGTCAGTGAACACGTAATTTGCTTCTGTATTTGAGCTATTGTAAATATAGCTGCAGTGAACATTGGGGTGGGTGTGTCTTTTAAATGAGTGTTTCCAGGTTGTTGTTTCGCTAAGTAAATACCCAGAAGTGCAATGGCTAGATTGTACGGACGCTCAGTGTGTTTCATAGTGGCTGCACCAGTTTACAATCCCACCAACACTGAACAAGAGTGCCCTTGTCTCCTCATCCTCACCGACACTCTTATTTGTTGATTTTCTTATGACAGCCACTCTGACGGTCATCTGTGTACCTGTCTTGGGTTGTCCCAGTCGCCCGCTGGCTGGCGCGGCCTCACGCCCCCACTACCCCCCCCAGACTGTGTGCAGCACCCACTGCAGCACCCGCCCAGCCCCTCCCTGCTGCACACTCCACCTGCGTGCATGTCCCTGTGGGACTTCCTGCCCAGCAGACCCCACGTCTCCTCCCAGATTCCGCCTGCAGAACATCCACGGCCTTTCCCGGGGAATCCTGCCAGGCAGGCCCCCACTGCTCCTCCACGGCTCTGCCCCTCTCTGCTGGACTCACGGGCAGCTGGGGCGGGATCTGGGCTCACATGGAACCCGGTGGTTGCTTTCCCTGTGGTTTCCTTGCATGTGCGGCTTCTCCTTTTCGGGGTGCTCCTGCAGACAGCAGCTGCGTGATGTCTGCATCCCCAGCAACTCCGTCCGGTCTCAGAAACCTGGAGGTGCCTTGTCAAATCACGTGCGGGCAAAGTGTAGACCTCAGGCATCCGTCTCTGAGACTTACCCTTTAGCCTTTTATTTGTTCTCAAGTTCACCTGATGTGGCAACTAAAACTCCTTTGTTACATTCATAAAAATCAGGAGTTTTCACATCAGTATCCATGCCTGAACCTTGTAAAAGCAAAAGATCAGACCACATTGGTCCCTCACCTCTAACGGCATCTGCAGAACTGTCACAGCTGGCTTTTCGGGCAAACCCCATGCAGGGCCTCGGGCTGCAGCCCCTACCAGTGAACCACCTGCCCGAATCCAGGAGACAGGTGCGCACCACCCCTGGGCGGACTTACACAGCAGAGACCTTACTATTATATTTCTTCAGAGAGCTGTATATTAGTCTGCTCAGGCAGCTGTAACCAAATACCATGGACTGGGCAGCTTAAACAACAACAAGTATTTATTTTTCACAGTTCTGGGGTCCGGGGAGTCTGAGATAAAGGTGCCAACAGACTCAGCTCCTGCTGGGAGCTCTCTCCTGGCTTGCATATGGTTGCTGCCTGCTCGTGCACTCCTGTGGCACAGAGATCTCTGGTCTCTCTTCCTCTCCCATCGTGGGTCTCGCCCTCCTGACTTCATCTAACCCTCATTCCCTCCCAAAGCCCCACCTGCAAATGCCATGTCACTGGGCACGAAGGCTTCAACACACACATTTGGGAGACACACTCAGTCCATGTTGGCTCAAGAAATGAGGCCAGTTCTCCCCACCTTTGCCAGTCCAAGGGAAGAACTTACTTTAGTTTGTACATATTTATTCTCAGCTGCAAACTACTTAATGTTTCGTGCCCCGACACAAAAGCAGCACAGATTCCCATGCCTTGGGGTCCAGTGGGACAGGCACCAGGAGACCTTGGTTTCTGATTCAGCTCAGCCCTTGCATGCTAGAACTTGGCATTCCCATTCTCTGCCTACCTCAGTTCTCCCTTTTACAGGGATCAGGACAGGACTAGATGGTGGCTCTTGGCCCTTGGTCCCTGACACCCATGTGGCTTTCCTGATTGTTTCTGGGGAGATGGGTGGGACTCATGGGTACTCACCATCCACGGAGTGATACCATCCACTGCCCCCCCAGCTGGGAGGCTCCCACAGCCAGAGGGCACCTGTGTGGCCATTGGCTCTCACCTGGAGCAGGCACTGAAGCCACGGACAATGGCATGCACCAGGGTGGGGGGCTCCTGCTCCCTGTCTATCGGCACAGTCTCCTTCCACCCAGCTGCACATGGTGATGAGAGAGTCCCGGCCACCCTCCTGTCATGGAGCTCCGCGTGCACTGTCTGTGCTGGTGAATCTCAGCCTCTCCCGAATGACGTATTTAGGTCAGGAGTCCTGCTGTGCACAGCAGTGCAGATCCACCACGTGGTGGAGAGGTAGCTCCTCCTCCTGTTCCCTCACGGGCAGCGTGCACAGGGCTGCCCATCACTGTGCGAGGCGCTCAGGAAGGTCCCACTCACTGCACGCGCCTTCAAAACAGAGAGCCTGGCTCCCCTCCCGGGCATCGCTGTCTTTTCCCCCATGAGCCTCTGTGCCGTCGAGTCACTGCAGTGCTCGGACTGTGCACAAACGCGTTTGACTAATTATCACCCCGGATCAGTGTACACCAACCACATAGCTTCCTTCTTTCGGGGACAAAATAGCTCCTGGGATTTGAGGGCTTGTCACAGGCCAGGCAATATGGTAATATCCTCAGCATCCACTAGACTATTCCATTTTTCCCCACAGCTGGAATATACGGCCAGCGCATTCGATCTAAGGCTCCGCGTTTCGATGCTGCTGGCAGTATTTTCAGTCACGGAGCTGAGATTTGAGCCAGCCGTAGGGCTCTGAATCTTTTATGAAATCCACCATCTCCCCTTCCTCCCCCACCCCCAGGATAATACCACCCCTGTGGCCAGACCAATCCTTCTCTAGTTTATCTGCCACTGTTGTTTTTGTCCTGGAATTAAAAACAAACTGCCCAACAACAGTACAAAACAAAACCGACAGAAAATGGACCACACTGGCTCGAGGCCAAGGCAACTGGAATCCCATTCCAAACGGGCACAGACGTTCCAAACTCACAGGGCCCTCGCCTTCCAAGGGCCGGGGATGGGCAGCCAGTTTCCCTGGGAGCTCGTTAGGAACACAAACACTCAGGCCTCTTCCAGACCTCTTGGATCGGAATCTGCCTTTGAAGTAGACCTCCAGGGCACTGGTGGGTTGGTGTGCACATGCGAGTTTGGAAAGCACTGGGCTGGACGATTGTAATGGGGCAGCCAGAGCTCCTGGGAGGGCAGCTTCAGTCGCCTCCCTCCTGCGGTTCCCAGTGCAGATCCTTCCGCCCTAATCTCCCATCTAATTTGGAGAAGGCTGCGAGGGTTGACTTCAGTGCATGTGGGACGGGTTGCTTTGCATCCTCGTAGTGCCACGGAGTTCTCAAAGGCTCAGAAACGACATTGCAATTTATTTTTTCTGGCCCCAAATCCCTGCTCCTGTCCCCACACCATACTTCCCTCCCTGGCTTGCCGAGGTACCGCTTTCCTTCCCTCCTGGGGAGATGTGTTCGTTATCCAGTTACCCTATTGTAAATATGGACCCTCTCAGTCTTGTGTGGATGCAGTCAAAGAGTCTACCCCTTTTCCAGGGGGAGAATGAGGCCATCACACTTCCTTGCCCCAGACACTAACTGTGGGCCAGGAACGCTGATGAACATTATGCGGACTGACCGTGCATCCTTTCTACACTGAACTCTTTCCACCCATCCTACCTCACAGCAATTACCATAAGTAAATCCAAATAACAGCACATCCCACCCTTGGTTGAAGAAACTGTGTAGGCAGTCTCCAGAAAATAACTGTCTCCGGGAGGCTCGAGCTATCCACTGTCCTTCCTGAGACTGACAAGCACGAGCTGGATCTGTTTCTTCTGTCTCGGTTTGCAAGAGGACCTGCCAGGAGAGAAAGCTGACCCACTGCCAAGTGCTCATAAGTAGTTGTGCGCGATGAAAGTGAAGGCCTGCCCGACTCTTAAAAGGGAACAGATGATCTTGCGCTGTTGATGGCTCTGAAAATCAGTTGGATAGGGACGTGACAGTTCTGTTGTCCACACTGCCTTTAATCAGGTTGCAGTATATTTCGGAAAATTAAATCACTCAGTGCCCTGGGAAGCTTAGACAGAGGCAGCCCCGCGTCGCAGTAGCATTGCTGTAGCATCGCTCTGGTCCTCTCTGCTTGCTGCACTCCCCCTGCCTGGAATGCCCCCAGCACCACAGGGGACATCACAGTCACAGGAGAACAAGGGTAGTGAGGTTAAAGGTGGCCTGCGGAATTTTACTCTTCACACTCCCTGGGTCTGTGACCTTGAGAAGGTCATTCCACCTGAAGAGCATGTTTTCCTATTTGTCATAGGAAGAAAGGCACCCCTATCTCTTTGACTTGGGGGATCTTACTTCATCTGAAGGCGTACATAGGAGGTACATTGAGCCCGTTCTGCAGAAATGCACATTGGACCCAGACAGTTTAGGAGCTTATTGGAGGCCCATTCACTCTAAGAATTCGAGCCTGGATATGTCCAACTGCAGAATCTCCTTTGTCTCTCCATGACTGCATCCTGCCTTTCCACTGCTTAGAAAGTGAAAAACAAAATGAGAAGAGCCACCCCCTGGTATTGCAGCAAGTATCAGAGGGGGTAATTCATACATGAGGGCACACCGCCAGGCACACGTGGGCACTCAGTGCGTAGTCTCTTCTTTCCTGGTCCCTTTACTGAATCCCTTAAAGAAAGTATGGTGGAGAGTTGTGATTGTCCCGGTTCTGGAAGAGACTCTTGCCGGTGACACCTGCGTCTCTCTCTCACGTCGAGGGGCTGGAAATGCGTCCACAGATGGATCAGAGACACCGCTGTCCCCGATGCACTCCATGTCCCTCCTGTGAAGTTCTCTTGGTATTTCATTTTATCCATGAATCTTCCAGGGGTGGGACTCGGAGGATCTATTGTAGTTAATTACATTTGAAATCTAGGTCACGATGTGAATCATGGAATAAGAAGACTGAAGGACAAAATTAAAATACGTTCAAAGGGTTATTTCACTGCTTCCCCTCCTTTTTTAATTAAAATATTTTCTAGACTCAGGTGACTTTGCCCAACTACCATTGGAAATGTTGCCCCCCCAACATCTGGTTTCTGCTTGATTCGCTAGGGATGGAAAACTAGCTTTTTTTTAATGTAATTTTTTTTCATAGACAAACTATCGAGTTTCCTTTTTTATTGAATTACAAGTCCTTCTCACTGTCCGCGGACATTTGCCTTACTCGCCACGACCGTTGGCAGGCCCATTCAGCTGTGTCCCGGGAGTCACGCCTGTGGGTGCAGCTGGGGGCCTGGATCCTGACAAGGAGCCAGCGCTGAACTGATGTTGTCCGCTGAAGAGCCAGACAGCAAACAAGCAGATACGATTTCGGAGACCATGCGAGGGATATAAAATGGATGATGTAAAGAAAGAAAGTAATTAAGAGAGAGCAGGTGGGCTCCTGTGTCAGGGACTGCCAGTATTTGAAATGAAATACGCATGCCAAGAAGGAGCCAACCCCAGAAACTTGGAAAGAGGGAGGGACAGCGAACGCCAAGGCCCAGAGCTGGCATGAGCTTCTTGCATACGAAGGAACAGAAAAGCCAGTGAGGCTGCAGTTGGGTTTAAAAGAGCAGGTCGAGGCTGGAAGGACAGGCAAGTCCCATCCTAGGGGCCCCCAGGGCATGGAAAATAGTTTATATTTAATTCCAAGCACAATGGAACCTTCACCTAGAAAATTCCATGCCCTCTTTGGGTCCCTCACATCTGGCACGTGGTCAGCATCTTCACGGTGGGGCCCAGGAAGCCTAGTGTTGCTGATGGGAAAGACTCTCTTCTTTTGAGTCCTTGAAACTTAGGATTTATTATCCCTGCAGGGGGAAGAAAACAGCTTCCCCGTCCAGGGGAGGAAACAGAGAGGGGACTGGATCACGCTTCGGGGCCCTTTTCACCCATCCACCCAGAGAAGGAGGGGGTTCACATTGTGCATCCCAGTCCGGGGCCCTTCTATGAAACCCTGGTTCATCAAAGAACTGATGCCAGGCAGGAAGTTCAACAGGACCAGGATCTCACAGTGAGGAGCCCAGCACCTACTGCCGCTCTCACTGGGCACTGCCAAGGACTGAAGGGGGGAGCGAGGCTCTGCCTGCCCAGGCTGCGCTTCTCACTTAATTTCTCTTAAGCCTCACTCCCTTGTGATGCTGTTAGTTCTCTTCAGGACTTGCCCTGAGCCTCATAGGGGCCCTACCTGCAGTCACCAGACTGGAGTCTGCTCGGTAGCAAGTGCCACAGACGGCAGCTGCCACCACTGCTTTTGGCGAGGGACGTGGCCTGGGCTCCAGGTGCTGCCAAGCACCCCGTGCATGTCCTTGCCAGCTCAGGGCTCAGACGTTCAGAAGGTTCCATTTGTTCCATATTACCCGGTTCGGTTCTGGTGGGAGAATAATGAATTTGTCTTTGTGCCGCCTGCTAACTCAAACTTGCTTCCCTGGTCCCGTTCCTGGTTAGGAAGCTCTTAATTTGGGAGCAGGGTGGGGGGTCTTGCCTGTGGGAGAGCACTTTGCACACTGCAAGGGCTGTCAGGTTAAGAATTCCCACTCTGCTCAGTGCCCTGTGTCTCTGTGGTGTCCACCCCAGTTGCCACCGACCATACGTGGCCTTGAGATGTGCTGGAAGAATAAATGTGTACCTACTGGATTGTGAAGACTTAACACACAACACAATGCAAAAATAGCTTCTTAAATTTATATGGTGATAAAATTCTGGATATATTGGTTTACATTAAATATTTCTTTTTTAACTGTATTAAATTATTAGGACAAACAGAGTCAACTATAATAGCATAAGCAATAAAATACAATAAAATTATTGAGGTCACATTGTTTAATAAAATTATGTAGGTTTCGAGTGTACAATCCTATAATCCAATAAGTTGCATTGTTTTTAGTGTGGCTTCTAGAAAACTTTTAAGTGCATGAGTGGGTCATTTTAATGCTTATGATAAAAGTAATAATGCATGATTTGTCATAGGGTGAGATTTGACTAAGTACCAGAGACACATAAATAGTGACTACTGTCATCTTTGGGAAGGGTCACTGTTACCCTCCTGAGATCTCCTCATTGTCTGAGAAGACTGCCGTTTTTCTGAGAAAGTACAGAAACTGTGCTATACTCTTGTCTATACAATTCCTCCTCTGTGTGACTACTATGGGGGAAGCCATGGGTGGCATTGCAGAGGACAGAAGGCATTGGTAAAATGGGGGGTTCATCTCAATGCTAGACTAAAATGTTAGCTATGTACCACAAACTCAAGAAATATTTGTTCGATGGGTGAAGAAGTGTGCATGCGGCTCGCACTGTATTGCTGTTGGAGAGAGCTTATCGGTGCACAGTAGCCCCCTGACACCCGTCTCAAGGTAACCGTTGAGGGGGTGGAATCATTACCATGTTGCAGATAGGAGATGGAGACGAGGAGAGGTTAGGTCAAACCTAGAAAGGATTCCTCACTCCGTACGTAGCCTGTGCAATTTCTTTTGACTTTTCTATTAAATAGAACAAATGAATGAGTTTGACCTTATGTTGTACGTACCCCATGTATCAGCTGATTCTGGAGTTGCTGGCCAGGATTTGTCACTGCTGGTGGGTTTGGGGAGGCTTTCTTGTTTTAGGACCCCAAAAACATTGCCATTAGTGGGGAGGCAACAGTAACGGCAGATAGAGCAGAGAAGTAGAATTCAGAAGCCACAGGTTCTAGGCCTGGATTGTCTATGTGGCCTTGGACAAGTCATATGGGGGCCTGCTCACCTATGCAATGAAAGGCAGGGACTCAGTGACCCTCTTTTGCTCTGACATTCGTGATCCCATTGTCAAGATCCGTGTGGCTCAGGTGTCCTGGCTTACAGGCTCACCTGTGAGCTTGGAGATCTTTGCTTTTCTCAGAGTGTTTCTAAAAGGCCCAGAAATTCTGACTATGCCTCTGAGAAATTCAAATTAGCAGATGGCCACAGGAAGGAGTTGGCTGTTGATGGCCACTGTGGGTGTGGGTGCGTGATATATTTTATACATACATTTAGATATGCATGTGTGTATGAATGCACATATACATAATGTATATGTGCGTATTAACTTAGCTAGTTTCATACATGCACATGTTGTACATATGGCTCTCTATATATAGCTCATACATATATGCTTCTCTCTCTATTTCCCTCTCTGTCTCCCTGTGTATGAGACTTTAGCTAAGCTTTTATTTTCCATATAGCTCAAGTATTAAATATTTTGGGAATGTAGAAGGCTGACAATAAGCAAATATGTTTTTAGAACATTTAAAGTAAAAATGAAGAGCTTTTAAACTACTAACTGCCCAGTTTATTTTTTTATTTCTATTTTTGAAAAGACATACTATATTTAGTTTCATCTCTCTGTGACTGCTGGCAATTCCACTTTAGGAAAAATACCTTGGAGGGGCACCAGGCTAAGCAGGATGCCTCGTAATAGAGTGGGAGGGACACTCAGACACCAGGGCTTTCGGGTCCCAGCCTCTGACTCCGCCACTCCGGTGCCGAGGGACTGGGGCCAGTAGTGGTTTCCGGAGTCAGAATAGAGAGCGATAAGATGGAGACAGCACCGCCCGCCCCTTCACCCAACGCACCCCCTGCACAGCTGCACACACGCACCCACGCTCATGCATGCACAAACCCATACGGGCACACACATGCACGCGTGTGCACACACAAACGGAAAAGGCACGTGCAGCTGGTCCATTCCGTAGACCCACATGAGCAGTTGAGAAGGAAATGGAATTTGCCTGAAACATACTGAAATGTTCAATTGACTAAAGCAAATGGCCCATTAAATTGAGCTTATCCAATCAGTAGAACCAACCTTGAACCACATCTTGTTTGGCCAGCCATCCTTAAACATTTCCCTTTTTGCCCAAAACAGTTATGCCACTCGATCTTGCCAGCGTCTTCTCCCGCATTCGGTGATTCTCTAAAGGTTTCCAGCTATTTAATTCCTTATTCTTTAATATACATTTTTTTCCAAACACTTAATATACTTGACACCTGAGGGGAATAAATCAATCTGCCCTGGTGTGGTTCTTTGTTTATACATTCTGGACAAGTTTCAAACTAATGAAGTAAATTTTAAAGCTGGTCTAAAGAAGATGATGGGCCCCCTTGATGGGAACATTTCACTGGTCCTAGAAATCCCAAAGCCCCCAAGCCTGGTCTGACTCTAAGACATGCCTGACTGTGTTTAGTTAGGCAGGGATCGCTCAAAAGACAGCTTCCGCTCTCCTCTGTCTGGGAGAGGGCCAAACGTGGACTGTTTATCAGCACCCAGAAAACACGAACCGTAACTCGGCTGTCTTTGGGAACTGGATGCCCTCCTGCCCAGCACTGCCGGTGTGCTTGAGGGACTGGAATGCCTAACTGTGACAAATCCCAGATGGGTAAAGAGGAGAGGGCGTCAAGGAGGCCATTTGTGGAGAGACAGCCCTGAGCTTAGAGTTTTGAATTTGGGCTCTGAATTTGGAAATGAACTTTTTGATGACCTTGAGTGAGATTCTCATCTAGAACTGTTCTGCCATCCTACCTTACAGTGTAGGGTTGTGGTGACAAGTCAACTGAGCAGACTCCAAGGCCACTTTATAAATAGTAAGGTGTGCACACATGAAAGCTTTTCGATCTTTCTAGTAACCTCACCCGTTTATCCCTCTGGCCCCACTTCAAACATGTCCTCTACTGTGAAGCCCTCCTCAACTGTTTCAGGTGAAATGAATGAACATATGCCCTCACGGTGTCCTGCCTAAATTATGACCATAACATACATCTTGTCAGTGCTGGGAGTCAGGTGGCACCGCTCAGCCTTTCCCAAACTCGTGCTGCTACAAGAGCCACACCAAAACTCAGTGGCTGAAAACCACGAGGATGCATGCCCACTTACAAGCCAGGTGGCTCTGCTTCACCTGTCTCTCCTCCTCCTCCCGGGACCAGGGGCTGACCAGGGCACACTCTTCTTATGGCAAGAGGGCCAGTGGAGATACATGAGGCCTCTTCAGGCCCGGGCTGGTGACTGACGCATTGTCACTTCTGCCCACACACCATGGGCCAAACGCAAATCAAACGCTGGGAAGCACATTCCCCTCACAATGAGGCCGTGGTGCATATCCAAGCCTGGGTGCAGGGGAGCGGAAGAATGGGAACCAAACGGTCTTTCATGCAGATTGACCTGCGCTGTTAGATCCGGAGCTCCTGGTGGGCGGGGGCAGGAACAATGTCTGCCCCTGCATCACTGGCCCCTGCACCGGGGGCTGGCAGGGGGTGGACACTCCACTGGTGTTTGTCGAGGTCCAGAAGGCCCTCCCAACTCTTTCCTTTATAGCAGAGCTTGGCAAACTATGGCGGCAGGGCCAAATCTCCCTCCCTCTCTCTCTCTCTCTCTCTCTCTCTCTCTCTCATATAAACTGTTGGGAAACAAGAATACATTTAGTGACACATGAAATTATGTGAGGTTCAGATCTCAGTGTCCATAAATAAAGTTTTATTGGCACACAATCACACCCATTCATTTGTGTATTGTCTATGGCTACTTTAGAGCAAAACAGTGTCCTTGGAGTTGCCATAGACACTCTTTGTCCCTGAAGCCTAACCCTTTCCCACCTGGCCCCGCACAGAAACTGTGCCACCCTCTGCTCCACAGGATAAAAAAGCGGAGAGAGCCCCGGGGAGGTGAATGCACTGCCCGAGCTCCAGAGTCTTAGCTCCATTAAATCTGTGGATTCGGGGGTTAATATTTTCCCTTCTTTGTTTCCTAGTAACTGGCTACCTGCGGCACCCATGTGTCACTGATCAGGAGGCATTTCCTGCGGGAGCACTTCATGACCCTGCGACGTCCAGCCTAGTGAAGCCACTGTGGTGTCCAACATGGCCACGCTGCTCTTGGGCGCAGTGCTGCTGGTGGCACAGCTCCAGCTAGTGCCTTCGCGCCCCGGGGCCGAGCCCGGCCAGCAGGGGCTTGTGCGGAAAGCCGCCTCCCTCCAGGACGAGGCCCTGGACGGCGTGGCCCCCAATGGCTCGGCCCAGCAACTGCCGCAGACAATCATCATCGGCGTGCGCAAGGGAGGCACCCGTGCGCTGCTGGAGATGCTCAGCCTGCACCCCGACGTGGCGGCCGCCGAGAACGAGGTGCACTTCTTCGACTGGGAAGAACACTACAGCCAAGGCCTGGGCTGGTACCTCAGCCAGATGCCCCTCTCCGCCCCGCACCAGCTCACCGTGGAAAAGACCCCCGCATACTTCACGTCGCCCAAAGTGCCTGAGCGGGTCCACAGCATGAACCCGGCCATCCGGCTGCTGCTCATCCTGCGGGACCCGTCGGAGCGCGTGCTGTCGGACTACACGCAAGTGCTGTACAACCACGTGCAGAAGCGCAAGCCCTACCCGTCCATCGAGGAGTTCCTGGTGCGAGACGGCCGGCTCAACGTGGACTACAAGGCGCTCAACCGCAGCCTCTATCACGTGCACATGCGCAACTGGCTGCACTTCTTCCCGCTGGGCCACATCCACATCGTGGACGGCGACCGCCTCATCAGGGACCCTTTCCCCGAGATCCAGAAGGTCGAGAGGTTTCTGAAGCTGTCGCCGCAGATCAACGCCTCGAACTTCTACTTTAACAAAACCAAGGGCTTTTACTGCCTGCGGGACAGCGGCCGGGACCGCTGCTTACACGAGTCCAAAGGCCGGGCGCACCCTCAAGTGGACCCCAAACTCCTCAATAAATTGCACGAATATTTTCACGAGCCAAACAAGAAGTTCTTTGAGCTTGTGGGCCGAACATTTGACTGGCACTGATTTGTCATAAGCTGGGCTCAGAGCCTTTCCTACTGTAAGTTCTGGGGTACATCTAGGGGGGAAATAATTTTAAAAGGGCATTTAAGCTATAATTTATTTGTAAAATCCATAAATTACTTCTGTACAGTATTAGATTCACAATTGCCATATATACTAGTTATATTTTTCTACTTGTTAAATTGAGGGCATTTTGTATTGTTTTTCATGGTTGTTAACATTGTGTAATATGTCTCTATATGAAGGAACTAAAAGATTTCACTGCAAAAAAGAAAAGAAAAAAAAGAAACAAAGTCTGGAGACGCTGTCTTTTTTCAAATATAATTAATTTGCCCCCGACTCAAATTAGCTGTCTATGTTGAACTCATTGGAGAATCCGTTTTCCTTTGTTACTAAAAAAAAAAAAAAAAAAAAAAAAAAAAAAAATTCATGGTGGTTATGTTCATCTTTCCCTCCCTCTTGTGTTTTTTTTTTTAATTTTCATGTCTTGCTGTGGTCATCCGATTTATTTTTTACTTGCATTGTAAGATGTATCTTCACTGAGACGCCCTATTATTCCTGGAGGAGGGGCTTTCACCCCTTCCCGACGTCAGCAGGCCCCTGAGTGTGGGTTGTAACCGCACGTAAACCCAAGGCAGGCAAAGCAGCGGTGAGACCGGAGAAGCCTCCATACCTGGTGAGAAGCTCTCCGGGGTGCACCTGTGCCCCACAGTGTGCGTGCGTGTATTCCTGATCTCAGCACCAGGAGAAACCCACAGTAAAGGCGGGCAAATCCTACAACAAAGGGGTTTAAAGCCCTGGCCTTCAGAATGACCTTGGGACTGTATCTACCGCCCCAGGTGGCCATGGGTCTCCGCGGAGCAAATTAGAATAGAGAGGAGGAAGTACGAAATTTCTGTGTGTCCGCATCTCCCAGATCCTGTGAAAAGCTGACTAAAGGGAAGCCTTTTTGCTTCGGTTTGTCTGTGTCTTGAATCCTCAGTATGCATTTTTACACACAAATGCCACATGCAGGCCTACTGCAGCTCTTTTTCAAACTTTATTGTTGATACTATTGCAAATATCCCACCCCCCTTTGCCACCTCCACCCAGCACCCCCTTTCCTCTGGCCATCAGCACAATGCGGTCCTCGTGTCTTCTGCCTCCGAACAGCTGCGCTGCTGGAGGGGCCCCAGTGTTCTCGTGCCGCCTCCCTTCAGCCAGCCTTTTGCAGGATTAAATCAACTGACTTTTCTCTCATGCAAGCAAAACTTATTCATTACGGTAGAATGAAAAATACAAACAAGCAAAATAAAGCCATTTTCTGACAGAGTTTATACTTACGGCAGAGGAGTGAAATGGACATTATTGATTGTTTTCTACATACAGAAACTCATTGAAATTTTTCCCCAAGCAACCTCAGGAAGTAGGAATCCTTATGGCAAGTTCAAAAAGGAGGAAATAGGCGTGAAGATAAGGAACGTACGTGCCCAGGTTCACACTGACTGTAAGTGAGCCAGGGTTGGAGTCCACGTACAGCTAAAGCACACATTTTGTTTCTTTCTACACAGCTCTTTCTGAGCCCGAAATAAAAGGCCTAGGCTCAGAGACAGTTCTCGTCCACTTCACCAGACAGATTCCTTCCCCGGTGCCAGAAGTCCTCCATCCCAAGAGGTGCGCCAGGTCAGAGGGATGGGGCGAGGAGGAGGCTGCGTTCTCAGCAGTGCTCGCAGGAAGTGAGTCACCTTCGCCCTGTCTCAGCACCTGCAGCCCGGCCTGACCCGAGCATGGCCCGCGCCCCAGACGCAGCCTGGAGAGCAGAGAGAAGACCTTCCTCCTTAGCAGCCATCAAGGTTGTCATTAAAAAACAGCTCCCCAGAGGGCGTGGCAGGAATCCTTGGAGCAGGCTGCTCTTAAGCTGCAGTGGGCGTGGTGCTCCCCTCTGCAGCTCCGGAGCTTGCTTTTATCACCCCGCCCCCCCACATAGGAGCTGAAGAAATGAGAGGCCCAGAAAGGTTAAATCGAGTTGCCAGGCTGTCCAGGAACTTGGAGACAAAGTGGAGACCCCAGTGTGAGGTTTCTGACTCCCAAGAAGGGTGGCCTTTGCAAAGGCCTGTGCCCTCATGGGGACTATGCTGGAGGCAGGGAGTGTTGGGACAGAAGGTGGCAGGTTCGAATGGAGGAAGGACCAAGCTCCAGGGGCATGATCTAACAGCTGGGGCTGGCACAGTCGATGGAGGGGGTGGTCCAGTCTGAAGCGATCGGTGGGTGGAAATTCAATGATCACTGATTCGGGGATGCAGGGTCCTGACTGAGGATGTGTTCACGGAGGTCTGCCATGGGCAAGGGCTTCGGGGTCCAGTGGCTACGTCTCTATTTGGAAGGTACCGGAGTAAGAAACCCTCGCACCAGACCTGGCCCAGGCACTTAGATCTCATGTGAGCCTGGTCAAATTCAGAGCGTGCCCTGTGGTTGACCTTTGCCCGCCTTCCTACGGGCCCAAATGCCATGACTCAAGAACCAGATTGGCACCTGGTTCCTCCCCAAACACACCCAATACCAATTATGTTAACAAAGAGAGATGCCAAATGGACAGAGTGAGCTTCCTGCCTGAACCAGCCCAGGCCCAGGGCAACCTGGGGGCTTCTGGGCGGCGTCCTTTGGGAGAGGCAGCTGAGAGCAGCTGTGTAGAACCTCAGCTGTTATATTTAGAATATTCGCGGCACATGATGCTTCTGAGTCAAGACAGCCCCCGTCCCTCCCCTCCCTCAGGAATCATATAGTACCAAAACCTTGTTAACACTGGTTATGAAAATCTGCAAATTCAGCAGAAATGATGCTTAGCCCCTGAGCGCCGGGTGCTGCTCTTTCTACCCCAGGAGGCTAAAGGGAGGAGTAGGAAGAAGAAGCTCATGACCAGGGTGCCTGCTGCTTACGGGGAAATCAGAGGTCACAACCAAGAGTACAGATGTTCATTAACACTGCGTTTTTCTTTCAAGCCCCTACTCTGTGTTTAACTTGTTATTAAGCCCTTAGGGGTATAAAAGAAAATGCAGCAACAAGAACTAATAGTTATTAACAGTTCTTGGTTTAAATTACAAAACACAAAACATGGAGGGGCCAGGAAAGCAGGGGAAATGACACTGTGAAAGGCCAGGGCTTTCTCATTTAATTCACACACACGTAGCTCCAGGACAGAGGGGAGGAAACTGAGGTGCAGAAAGGGACCTGCCTCGATTGCTTTCAGAGGAAGAGGACTGCCACTCATACTCAGGAACTGGTACCCCGGAGACGGGCAGTGTGGACACCAGGGATCATAAACAGAGGCAGAGAGGTGACAGCCGATCACAATGCAACACTCAGCAGTAGTGACAGATGAACAGCCTTCCTAAAGGCCGCATGGCAGAGCTATGACCCAGATCACTTGGAGCTGACGGGCCACAGAGAGCCTGTTGTCGCCACGGGAAAGCATCTTGGAGGATGTGCTAGGGAGCCAGGGCACGGAAAGCGGTGGATGTAACCAGAGCAGGGCGTTCTGGATGAGGGCAGTTTGAAGCAGCGAGACTGCAGTGGTGGGGAGGGGAAGGAGGTGGGGACCTGCGGGCCAGAGACTTGTCTACTGGGCATGCAAACAGGTAGAAACTACGCATCAGGCAATTGTGGCCTTGACATCTGCTTTCCAAGTAGTGGCAGCTTTCTTGGCAGGGACCCGTGCGTCTCTGTCTCCTGTGCAGGTGTGTCTGTCACACAAAAATAACTATCATTTATTGCCCACCAGCGATGTGCTTGGTATTTTAAATATGTTGCTTCTAATCCCCATGACAGTTCTAAATAGGAGATGCCATAGTACTAATTTTACAGAGGCAGAAACTCAACATCTGAGATTAAAGGTTTTCGCCACGATGGCAGAGCCCTTGATAGTTATGACTGGACTGTAGTCTGCGACGTCCTTCCCTGCTCCAATAAGGTCTGTGCAGTCGTGGGTAAGGGGGGGACGAAGTATGGCACGGGCATCTGTCCGTTGGGCAGAGCCCACGAGGAAAATGATGGGCAACAGGATGTGGGGGTGCACAGAAAGGGCTAAACTAGATCAGACCTTCTTCAAGCAAAAGACTGGTTGGCACTGAATACAACTGGTGCATGACGAAGGACACTCCTTCTTCGCACCAGTTCACTGAGGAGCCCAAACTTGAGCTAGAGACCAGAGCAACAGACTGAGCTCTCCAAATGGCCAACAAGGAGGACCAAGCTACAGACACTTTGACTGAGTTGCTTTACAGAAGTATTTTGATCTAGGAAGTGGCCTTGGCTCAACACCTTGAGATCAAGATCCATTTTCTCCCAATTTCCTAGTTAGGTAATCCCGAGAGGAAAAGCAGTTAGAGCCAGGAGACCTGGGGGTGAACCCCACCTCTGCTGATTGATCATTGACCTAGTGGCCTTAAGTTCATGTTCCCAAACCCTCAACTTGCTTGCCAATCTTAGTGGGCTGATATTTACTTAACTCTGTTTGGGGAAAATTAAATAAGTTCAAGGAGGTAGAAACTATAAACGTGTTGGGTATGTGACGTAATGGTTAAAAGGGTCTGGGACCTTGGCAGACAAGCCTAAACTGGTTTGAACCATAGAGCAGGCACCTACTGCCTTTGTTTCCCCATCGAGTTCCTGCGCTGAGGCTGCAGCCACTGCTGGGAGCGTCCCTTCCAGATCCCATTTACCAGGGAGGGTCCCCCAGTCCCCCACCGGAAGAGCTTATGGGTAATGGCTCACCCTGTACTGTTTTCTGGGGGATTTCCTTTTGTTGCCAGGGCGGTCTTACTGGGAGGCACCGGGAAGTTATGCCCACCCTGTTCTCCACTTTCCTTAGAGTTGCCTCTGGCTAATGATTGACGGAGGGGAGATGGGGGATTGGGCTGTGCAGTAGCAGCCCCACCTCCTGGTCTCTGGGCCGGAAAACCTCTGGGGTACAACCCATGATTCAGAGCTCCTCTCCTTTATCCTGTGCCCCTAGTTACCTTACCCATATCTTCTGTAACCCACTTCCCACAAATGACTTACCCAAGAATATAGAAATCCACATTTCAGGCTGTGCTTCTAGGACATCCCGTCCAAAATAGTCAACTTAGAAAGGTGTTTTATTCTCCCTGAATTGCAGAGATGAGCACTCAGAACTTGCTCCCTAATACTTTTTACACTGTATATTTGTTGTCTAATTGTTGTCGAACTGCCCATCGGCCAGTGTGCTCCCCGGGTAGAAACCAGTGGCCCATCATTCTTTGCATGGAAACGATACCAGCTGATAGTGATGACCGAAGTCATATTCCTCACTTACCAGTGTTTTGCTGCAGTGGGAAAAATGATCAAAGCTAGGTAGATTGGTTTCCAGTTACTGGTGGTTGTGTAAGAATCCACCCCAAAACTTAGTGATTTAACTGAGCAATCTGGTGCCTCTCGTAGTTCTGTGGTGGGGTGGAGGCTGGGAACAGCTGGGCGGGTCTCGTGTGGGTGCTCACCTGGTTGTAGCCAAATGGTGGCGAGGACCGAGGTTGTGTGGGGGATGGACTGGGGCGGGCGTCCAAGACGGTTGCTTTAATCACACGTTTGATTCCTCAGTTGGGGTGACTGAGAACATGGGCACCATCTTCTCTCTCTCTCTCCATGTGGACATCTTGGGCTTCCTCACAGCATGGCAGACTTAGGGTCACTGGTGGGACTTTGGATATGGGAACCGGCTTTCCCAGAGGGAATGTTCCAGAAGACCAAAGGAGAAGTTGCCAGTGCTAGACCGTGAGACTCCTGACACGTTCAGTCATTTCAGTGCGGCCAGCCCAGACTCAGCGCAGGGAGGGACCTCCGGAGGAGCCGAATAATAGGAGGCGCGGTTCCCGGGGGCCCTCTTCGGAGGCTAGGTCCTATTCTTGGTTGTTCCTTGACAATAAAATGGACAGAACACCCAGCTAATGGATCTTTGGTCACACTTGAAAAGGAGATTAATACAGGTGTCAGCTCTCAGGAGTCCATTAGACTAATGTACGCTATCATTATTAGAACTCATTGGGCCCGCTATGTAATTTCAAGTAGTTTGACCTACGACGTTTGACTACATTCAGTCCCATTGTTTGTTCACGTGTGACGGTGAGTACGTGACTTCAAGAACATCTTTTGTTCTATAAGTAGAACACAGGCACAGACACTGCGTGGCTTCCCCTGTATTTCCTTATAGCCCCTCCAAACCATGTTGAGAAAAACATACTCTTGGAAAAAGGGCCGTGGCCTGGGGTCACCTTGGCGAACTTTGTCTTACGTGGGCATCCCCCCCACCCCGCTGCAGACCTATGAGAGCTCAGGGATAATTCGTCAGACGTGAAAGAATGCTGCTGAGGCATTTAACGCTGCATATTAAAAGCTGAGCACAGAGTTCAAAAAAGAACGCATGGCAGATTCCATTTCCGTTTTCTGTAATTTGGAAGTTCTATCTTTAGTAGCAATTTACATTTTCCACACAATTAAAGACTGCACCTAGTTCTAATTTACACTTCAAGTATCCAATTCAGCTGTAATTTACATTTTTCCCTCTGTTTATCTGCATCCTGGTAAGAAAGCTGGGGTTTGAATATTGACATTATCACTTAAAACGTGGGTCACTCTGAACACCTTTGATTAACCGTTTCAGAGGGTTGGTCGGCTCATTTGTTTACATGGGATGATGGCTTTATTTAAGGAATCATTGCACGTCTTACAGGCATGAGCACAGCCAGGCCCCACGGGCACACAATACAGGCACGCACATTCATCGTTTTGTTAATGCACCTTCTGTGGACACATCGCAGGGTCTGTGCGTATAGACTCACTATTGGTGTTAGAACAGTCCTTCACTATCACGGTCCATTGTGAGTGTCAAGGCCAGCACATTCCAAGTCAAGTCCATGAGATTTTGTGTGTGTGTGCCTGTAAACATAAAAATTCCAAACCATCGACAAACAGTTTTTGAGGCAATTATCTGGAAGGTACAGATCTTTATGTTTTCCTGAAATATTCAAATAATGAAGAAAAAGAAGAAAAGTTTGCGTTGTCTCTTTGTTCCTCTCTTCTCTACACACGACAGATGCAGATTAAAGGTAATTTGAATAGAAAAATTTTTTTCTCCTAATCACTTGCAAATGTTCTTGTTTGGGTAAAGAAGGCTCCTAACTGTTTTCCAAGGACATAAAGTGATTATTTTTCAATTAGCTGTCATTGCTCTCATTTTTAACAAAATTACTCCTTTAAAATTCAGTTTCTCCCTTCTATCAGTGTACAATGTCCTACTTAGTTGCTCTCCTCTCCCCCGGGGATCATAGCAACTTTGCAAAAAGAAAACTAAAAAGAGTTTTCAAATTCAAGAGATATTTTAGCCATGCCCATCTTTATCTGTTAAAATTCAAACTTATTTTTATTCACAGTCACCGAAAGGCAGGAGCAACTCAAGCACCCTCCCACAGATACCAGGATGAATGAATATGGCCCATCCATAGGAGGAAGTGTTCTTCAGCCACGGACAGAAACGCCCGTCTGACCCAGGCTGCAACACGGCGGGACCTCAGGAACGTGATGCTAACTGAAACAAACCAGACACAGAAGGATGCCTGTTATATGACACCAACTACATGCCGTATATAGAACAAGGGAATCATAGAGACAAAAGGTAAATGAGAGGTTGTCGGGGCTGCAGAGGGAGAGCGTGATGAAGAGCACCGGGTAATAAATGCACAGCTCCGGAGGGATGGGGCCTGCACAGCCAGGCTTGTCCTCCCTCGGCTCCCTTCCTCCCCACGTCACTCTGCCCCGTCTTCCCACATCATGGTTTGTGTCTCTCGGCCTGCACCCCGAAATCCTAGTGTGTGCATTCCTGGACGTTCTGGCAATATGTGCACGAGGCCTCTGATGTATGTAAAATGGGGACACGTGGCTCAGGCACCGTCCTGGAGGAGCCCACGGCCGAACGGAAGACACAGAGAGGTTCAGCCTGCGAGCCCTGACAGCTGTGAACAGAGACAGGACTGACAAGGAGGCCCGGCGGTCACCTGGACTGGGGGAGGCGGTCGCAGGTCGGGGGACGTTTGACCCGAGTTTCCCTCCATCCCACCACGACCCACGGCCCCGATCCTCCAGTAGAGTCTTAAATGTACAAAGCTTTCTCAGTGATGGCTGTATATGCAGCCCATCGCCAGAGGGGCTTGTTAAGAAGCACAACCAGGCTCCACCCATAGCAGGTTCTGTTTCACGGGGGGCGAAGTTGGGTCTCAGAAATCTAAACTTTTTAGAGGGCCATAACTGTTTTCTGAAACACACAGGATAATCTAAACTTTGTTCTGTCATTTGGGTTTAGGGGCCCAAGGCATGAGGCTGCACCCCCACCTAATGGAATCCAGGCAGGGCCCCGCTGTGGCTGAAGACACGGACTAGAGTGAGGCCACTGGGGCCAAATCTCCACCTCTCTTCTTCCTGTCTGTGTGACCAGGGGCAGGCCACTGAACTCCCACAGCCTCATGTCCCCAGCATTAAAATGGCAGTGATAAAGTCACCCCTTCACGGGGCAATTTGAGAGCTGAATAATTCAACATAGGGTAAACTCCAAGAACTGTGCTTGCGTAATTTTGTGGTTTATAAATGTTAACCATGGTCACTACCTCACTTTAACATAGAGCTCTACTCAAATATCACCTCCCTAGCAGGGGCTCCCCCTATAACGTCCTGTGACTTTCTATTTCTTTTACTCTATTTTTCTTCTATGTGCCAGCCCCTGGTCACAGACCAGGAATGGAACAGTAAATAGAAGGACAAAGTTCTTTCCATCCTGAAGCTTTTCCTCTGCTCTGGCTTATGGACCTTCCCCACTAGACGCCCCCTTCCAGGAGGGTAGTGACGTTGTGTCTGCAGTTCATTCCTGAACCCTCGGAGCCTAGGACAGGGCCTGGCCCATGCTATCAGCACTTAGTGAGTGAATGAATAGGCCGATCAGCTATGTATTTGGTGCCCAGGGACTGACACCAGGGAGAAAAGAAGGGCAAGCTGCAGATCTCCTGCTGACAGAGAACTGGTGACGGAATGCCTCTCTTTGTCAGCCTCATGAGTCCCTGTGGTCCGCTGTGGGAAGTGAGACTCAGAGACATCAGACAACTTCCTCATGGACGCACAGCCAGAGAGGGACAGAGACCCAATTCCAGGTCGATTGGACCACCAGTTCCACGCTCTGGCTCCTGCATCTGTTCAGAGCAGCACACACCGATTCGTGACCAGAAGAATAAGGAAAAATCGGCAGAGACCCCAGTTACATACACAGCCCCTCTACGCTGTGGGCTCCACCGCACACTCCATGCAAAACAGATGCTGGGGGCTCTAAACACCCAGGGGCTAGACACCTGAAACAAGGAAATCAGCTTGGAGCTTATAGAAGAAAGACGAGAAGGCTGGGGAGAAGCAGAGAGAAACAAAGCAGAGCATTTAATTGACTTTTTGCTCGCGTCAGTATTTTATCCTTGGCCAGCAGTTGGGCACCTGCTGTTGCTGACCATCCTGGAGGGATTTCTCAACCGTGTCTTGTGAAGGATTCCTACGCATTCCTCAGTGGAGAGCCAAGATCCCCCTCCCGAACTCCCAGATGGGAGCCTCCTTCCCATTCACTGTCCCCCCACCCCAAACCCTTTCCAGAGCCCCAGTTCTCTGGATGGTGGCCAGGTACTCAAACAACCCAATTCTCTCCTCACAGAAATGAGGTAACTTCATACAAACGGGCAGCTGGATCCTCTGGTTTGATCTCCCCTCTGGGGGAGATAATCGCCCAGCAAGATCTTCCTCCCTTCTCATCTGTTGTTTATCTGGACACCCTGGGCTTGTGAACGCGCTGCACGGCATTTTAGTCCATCTACCCGCTAGGCTGGGGTTAGACACATATCTTCGCCTCTCTGAGCCTCAGACCTCCTTCTCCGAAGAAGGTCGTGGGACCAGGTGACCTTTAAGTTCCGGGCAAGTTCTAAAACATGTTAACTTCTCCCAGGTTAAAAAAAAAAAAAGGTTTATCTTGTCTTTTCTCCTCCCCATCTTTCCTTCTTCTCTCCCTTCCTCCTTTCCTCCATTTTCCTCTCTGTCTTTTTCCTTTTCCCTTCCTCTTCTTTTTTTAATGTGCCAAGATTTTAAGTAACAGGCTGTTCTAACTGAAATGAATACCTTAAATTTTTGAACTTGTTCTGGGCAGAAGCCAGAAAACTAATCTCTCCTGGGCTGTAGCCATTGCGGGACGTTCTCAGAGGAGGAAACTGGAGGAGGGCTTGGCGGCCATGGTCCCTCTGCCCCGAGAGCCATCAGTCCACAAGCGTCACTTCGGAGACAGCCCGCCTGCCCCCGCGCTCCGCCGGTTTAGGTGGAGGGGTTCGGCGACGGAAACCCATCTTCCACCTCCCACGTTACGCTGAGTCAGGTTGTCGTGGTCCCGAGTTGGGGCCTGGCCAGGGACTGCTGAGACAACACCGATTTAGCGTGCTTTGAAAGCTGAACCTTACTTATCCTTGTAGAAATGGAGATACTGTGAAGGGGTAGCTGAGGGAGCTGGTTTCTGGAGAGATTTTGTGGAGTTACCGTTGGAGCAGCCGTACAGACAGAGGGAGCAAGTGGCTCGGGGACAACTGTGCTGAAATCACCTTGTCTCTCCATGGACTTTGTGTGAGCTAGAAACCACTTTGGGGTACAAAGCTTTTGGAGGGCAGCTATGGTGGAAACCTCAGGTCCTATGGAGCAATCTAACCTTAACCAGATCAACACCCCACAGGCAGTGACAATGAGTTGATAACTGTGGGCACAAGCCATGCACCATTTGGGGGCCCAAGAAAGAACTGGAACGGAGAGGATGAGAGAAACCGAGACCCTGCCGCCCAGCTAGGACAGGTCGATGGCACTATTGCTTTTGATTAACTGTACATGTGACCATGCTTGGACACAGAGTTAATGTTTTCAGCGTATTCTTGTCTCCTTGGACCTTGACCATGATTCTTTAGGGGCCGGGAAACTGAGGCCAGGATTTGAGCCCAGGACTGCCTCATGCTATGGCCAGCGTTCTCCCCACCACACAGCACTGACGCTGGGCCCTGTGCCTGCCTGTGCAGCATTGTGACACACGCACAGTCCTGTCACGCTAGGTGCTTGGCTCTCCCTACACAAGAAACAATGGGCCTTTCCTGCTGAAGACCTTGACACATTCGTCGTGAGCAAAACAACAGTGAATATTCAGAGTGATTCGTGCTTGGCTCCTCTTCCTGTGAGCAAGGCTTGGAGTTTGAAACACTTCAAGCTTTTCTGTGGAAGCTGTGGGGGCTGGTAGACTTGTAGGGTTTCAACCACGTGTCTTTGGCAATCTTGTCCTTCAAACAACCTCAGGTTTTTAAATGCCACACTAGCGATGTGTTACAGACCATCATTCATAAACACAGGTGGTTTTTGAAGGTGAAGAGACATGACAGTTAATACAGGATGGGGACTGCAACAAGGAAGGCAGGTGGGCGGCATCAGGCACTCCGCCTCCGCAGCTGGCTGGCTGGTGGCACCCGGCGGGCTGGGTCCTCACAGAGGAAGTCATCCCTGCTTGTGCTTTGATGGCTGCCCATTGACAGCAGGCAAGTTCGCTCTCTGGGGTTTGGTTTTTGCAAGCATGGTCCGCCTTTACTTTCCTGTCCTCTTTCTCCAGGCCTCTATATTTTGGCCACAATTCAAGCCACAAAAGTGCTGGACTCACTAGCCTGGATTCCCAAACAGGCCACACCTTTGTATGCCTCTGTGACTTGCTCAAAACATTTTCCTTCTTTTGCTACTTGGCAGTGGCCGATGTGCCTCCCAGAGCCCAGCTGATACACCACCTCCTGGATTTAGCTTCCCCTGGTCCTCAGAGGTGGAACTGAGCACCTCCACATAAAGGACAGGGCAGGGCAGCCGTCTGCCCTGGGAGCCGACAGGGAGGAGTGCACTGTCTGTAGGGAGTTTAAACATGGTAATGAAAGCAATCAGCAGTGGGTCTGCTCTTTATTCCCGCCATACACGGGTGATTCTAACCATTGTCAGTGGCTCAACTTTCCTCCCCACAGACCAGTCTCAGCCACCCCCCCACGCTACAGGCCACTGCCTAGATCACTCGTGAACCCTTCTGGCCTGCACCCTGCTTCTGTAGGACTGTCCCCAAGGGTCCATTTGCTGACTCATTCCCTCAGTGACTTGACAAATACGTACACAGTTTTGCCTCTATGTGACAGCCATCAGTACACAGTGAAGAACAAGAAAGAGGAGCGCCCTTGCAGGCACCAGACCCAGCAGCGTGGTCTCTCGCACGGCGGGCTGCACTTCGAGACTGGGATCTCTGGGTCAGTGGCCGTTTCTGCAACAGACTAAGCGTGAGAACAACCACAGACAACTCCAGAGGGGCTGGACCTGGAGCTCTGCAGGACGCGCCTGGTACTGCAGACCAGAGGCAACCTGGGCATCCTCCCTCCGCAGCTCCTGCGAAGTTTGTTCCTCGTATTTTGAAAAGTGAGAGACTGAGGGGCATTGTGGTCAAACTTCAGAAATGGCTGAGCAGAGTAAGGAAGTTTTATATCAATGCCCATAATTCTAGGAGCAGGAGAGAAAAAGTGTATCCTCCCAAAAGGTAAAATAATTGCCAAGCAAAAAATAGATAATTGCTCGGACACTCTAGGAATATCTTAAGTTAACTGCAAGGGAAATGAATGACTACTTCATCTATCACATTATTAAATATATATATAATCTGCATGCACATACTGTTTAACACTGATAAAGGTTTATCGGTAAGACAGGATCATACTTCAAGTTCAAATGGTAAAAACATTCTAGAAAGCAATTTAACAATATATATCAAGGTCCTTAACAATGACTAGAACCTTTAGCTGACTAATTCTGCTGCAATAAATCCTTTTTAAGGAAACTACAATACCTGAAGCAGAGACTTATGAACAAAAATTGCATTAAAGTGATTTTGTAGTAGTTATATCATAAAAGTGATATTGGAAGCAACGAAACTGTCTATCAAGGTATATATGTTATATTTTACACATAAAAATAAAACATGATTTATATTAAAATATAGAGAATGAGAGACCTTGCTTAACATTTTACAAGCATCAGCCCCTCTGGCATTAAGTCAGGAACAAATCCAGGTCTGAGGAAGGCACTCTTTAATGGTTAGTATTGAAAGTCTGGGTCAATAATCATTTCTGTAACAGCTTCAGCATTAAACAAGTCCACAAACAATGTCAGGATGGTTGGAATTGAAACATTAGTAGGGTTGACAATGATGGCAACATCTTGCTGGCCAAGATGTGGTCACGAGGAAATTCTTTTACATTTCATACTATTGATATGGGTGACTGTTTATATGTTTTGGCCTCTAGGGCTATTGCTGAGAAGGAAACTTAAGGAAGAAAAATGTTAAAAAGGGGAATGACAGCAAATCTTAACATCCGAAGATATCCAAAGATATCCTTTAACAGACAAAGATTGTAACAGCCCTTAGAAGAGTCACAGCTTACAAACCAATCAGGAAGGAGCAACGTCCAATACCACACAACAGGATGCGGTTAGGTCGTAGTGGTACAGACACTCGATGGTACGTCACGGTGTACCACAGTCTTAACGTAGGACTTTTCAGAGAGCTATGAAAACATGAGACAATGCTTATAATGTTCATTGGAAAAGGTAGCATTAAAAAAGAGTATATCATTACCACAGTAAAAAAATATGCTTCTGTACACTAAGAAGACTATGAATTATTCATAAAACCATTACCTAGGGGTTTGCATGGTGAGGGTGAAGATTTCTGCGTTTCCTCTTTCCCTGTTTTCTTCTCCTTTTCTCCACCTCCTGCTCCCCAGCTCTTTTACTGATCATTGACAATAAATGTATATGAGCATTAAAGACGTACAGTGTGTCCTCAGAAGAGCTTGAGCATAGTCAACTGAGGACAAATTAAAGGCTCTAATACTTCATTCAATACACTCAAAGAGACCGTCTAGCGTCGACAAGCTCGGAGTGTGTTTTCCTAGGAAGTAATGAGGACTAAATGTATAAGTAGGTTATTAAAGGACGTGGAGAACTGTTTTGAATGTACAAAGGCAAGTGTACAAAGGATTGTTGAGCTCAGTAAAATACTTAGGGAGAGCACTTAGCTTTTGAATTTGATTTTTCAAGAATGCCTCTCATAATTTTTGTCACAAAAACTTCAGCTTTGAAAGTGACAGTGTCCAGATATTTAGGTTTCTACTAAGATCCACCTTGTGGGTTTAAACAGCTACTATTTGGAGGGATGTATGAGACCTTGTCTGTCTGACTCCAAGGGATGGAACAAAGGGTCCCCTTGCCTTGATAAGGAAGATCTTTCAATTAGTTAAAAGTGGTCTGTGGCAGTCAGGATATGAACAAGAAACAGACAGCAAACTGAAATTGAGATAACTCAACATGGACTTACCGATGGAACTAATTAAAAAGCTCTGTGGCCCGTAGAACCACAGGGATAATGTCATCATCTAGGTTAATAAAATGAACCAGATGAGGAAGGTACCAGCATCCATTCACTTGAGAGAAACAGTGACTTCAATCTGGGACCCACCTGTCCTATGTAACCCTTAGGACAAGACCCAAGGGAAGGAATCACCTGACTTCTCTCCTCCCATCCACCCGTATCCTGTTGGACGATGGCTCAATCCAACCAAAAGGAGAAACGTAGTCCACAGAGATCAGCCTCATGGAGAAAACTGTAGGGTGGAGACGGATGGAGCATGGATCAAGAGTCAGGAAGAAGATAGACTGAACACAGCCCAGAAAAGGAGCAGCTGGCTTCATGACACAGTGTGCTTTCCGTCATGACTGTTGGTAAAGGGAGGCTGGACCATTATTTCTTTGGGAACTCCAGGTAGAGCATGGTGTTTGGACCAGATGGCTCAAAATTTTCCATTTAAATCTGAGACTTTGCAATTTTAAGGTAGCTCCACTGAACTAGAAACATATAAATAACCGAGGCAACTGTGATTGCGTATTACAGTCACCAGCCTGGAGTCAGGAAAATTGAGCACTTTATCCCTTTTATGGAGCAATAACCTTTTCAAGCATCCACAGTGATTATCTGTGAAAGATTTTTACAAAGCAATAAAACCAATGGCATATTTAATTGAAGTAAGGGCGTTGACGATCAACAAACACAACCTGAGGTGAATGTGTAATTAGAGTACTCTACATTTGTCACCCCATGACCAGGTGTAGGAGAAATACATTTTCATAAGAGCCAATGAGTATTCAGTGTTCACATGTGCCAGGCACCGAGCCATGCACTTTATATTAACTCATTTAATCCTGCCAAGAGTCTTCTGAGCTATGCAGTATTCACAGTATATTCTCGTCTATGCGCAGAAGCAGCCAGGGGCGTGCCCTGCTCATATCTCTTGCTGCGGGAGGCACCACATGCTGATGATCCCAGCTGCTGCCCCTTCGCACCCATCCCCGTGCTTGCTATAGCCACACTCCCCTTGGGCTACTCCCAGCCCAATAACAGAGCACAGCGGAGCCCTTCACCCCCATCCCAGTGAGGTGCCGGACTCCTCTGATGGGTGGCCACTCGGGAATACCGATCAGCCTGGCTAAGCCTTGCTTGAAAGTGGGCTGTGGTCGGATTCTTCCTATTCAACTCTTCTGTCCCCATGCCTCCCTTCACAGACATCAGATCCATATACACCTCTGAGGCTCCGCTAATGCCCCCAACTTCCTCCCTGCTGTGCGCTGTGCCAGCCCCTCCCCCGCATTCATATGCTGAAGCTCTAACACCAAGGTGACTATATCTGGAAATAGGACTTTCAGGTGGTAAATAAACTTAAATAAGGTCACAAGGATAAAACCCTAACCCTATAAAATGGTGGTCTTCTAAAAAGAGGGAGATTCTCTCTCTCTCTCAACACAGTGAGAAAGCTGCCATCTGAGACCCGATAAGCAGACTTTCTCCAGACACCTAACTGCCTAGTAACTTGACCTTGAACTTTCCAGTCTCTGGATTTTGGAGAAATAAATTTTTGTTCTTTAAGCCACCCACTCTGTGGTATTTGGTTGTGGCGTTTCAAGCCTATACTAACCCACACTCCCAATAAGTGTCTTTTTTTTTTTTTAAAATTTTTATTTTAGTTTATTCAGTACAGTTTCTATCCTTTATTCCCTTTCCAGCCCACCCACCCATTCCTCCCCTCCTCCCTCCCCTTTCCAACACCCCTAGTTTTGTCCATGTGTCCTCTATATTTGTTCCTGTAAACCCTTCCCTTCTCGTGTAAGTGTCTTCTTATACGTCTAATCCCATCATGGCGCCTGGTCCTCAATGGACCCACATGAACTCATGGACCATCAGGAGTTTCAAGAGTCTGCCTAAACTCACAGACGCAGGGCGTGGCAAAGTGGGGCTCAGACCCAGGCAGCAGGACTCAAGGGTCCACCTGCTCATTCACTAAGCTGCCCCGCCTCCGGCTTTACTGACTTGCCTAACTTGCCTGGGACACTTTTTGGAACAACTATCCTTCCTCACTTAAGCCAAGTGTCTATGACTTTCTCTGTCTTGCCTGACTGGAAGTCAGACCTCTGTTGCAACCCGAGACTTCACTCCAGCAAAACGTCTCTGGCCCTTTCATTCCTCACCGAGGCACAGAGCTCAGATGCTGCCTCGCTCTCACCTCTCACTCCTGATGTAAGCTGGACAGATATGAGGGGAAATGGGGTCGACAGCCCCCATTTCAGACACACTGCTTGCCCTGAGACTTTGCGTAACTTTATAAACAATGGGAATATCCATTCCTAACTCATGGGTGCCTTGGAGGACCAAGTGAACATTTAAGAGCCTAGGACATCGGCTGATACATAAAGCCTTTTATAAATAATATGTCCCGCTTCTATTTGGAGCCATCTTTTGAGTTATTTGTGGAAGTTGTTCTTGACTCTGTTGCCCAAAAATGCATAAAATACCCTCACTTGTCATGATGGCCTTTCCTTATCCTCCCCCATCATGAGATTTCTGGGGGATGTATCAGGACATTTGACACTGGCTCATGTAGTCCTGTGAATGAGAAAACAGTGTGGTTTCCCAGCTTGGTTATCTCATTCCCAGATTTCTCATGAACTTCATAGTCAAGTTCCAACTAGAGCCTGTGTTACTGTCATACCCTACGTCAGAAGCTGCTTTTTCCAAGATAAAAAAATGAGTCAAGGAGGTCCTTTGCTCTTATTACAATCTGATCTTCAACAAAGCATAGTCTTTTTAACTATTGCTAATCATTCTTTACTTGAACCCATCCATAAACGTTAAAAAGCAACTTTCAGAGCCATTCTTTAAAAGTGTAAATGGGAAGTGTATACTACCCTAAGAACAGAATAACCTTTAAAGTAACACAGGTGAGGATTTCTACTGCTAAGGAGCTGCCTTGCCTTGGACAATTTCCTTAACTTGTCTGCATTTGTTTCCTGAAACTGGAGGGTGAGGGGGACTTTCCCTTTCTTGTGGTGAGGATGAAGAGAAGCAATGATGCCACGTGCCCTCCTGCAGACAAGCAGAAGCACCTCAGCAACCAGCACGAGTCTCGTGCGTGTGCGAGCCTGGTGTCTTCATCGGTTGGTCACTCACACCAACTCTTTACTTACCAGACTGATGAGTGTTCGAAGCTCTTCAGGCTTTTCAAGAACTTATAGGAGAAAAATTTTACTGTTTCACTTCCAGTGAAGGCTCAGATGGTCTGTTAGCACTTGGAAGTTCCGTTCATGATTTAATCTCATTAGTAGACACTGCTTCAGGCTTGTGTCCTTTTTGTGTGTGTTTTGTTTTAAATAAAAAGAATTATTCTCTCCATCATATACAGGTTTGGTGGGAAAATCCAGTTTTAGGTCATGCATAGTATTCCCTTAACTGTTTATATCCTTGCTTATAGGGTCTGTAAAGGTCTTTGTTGGAATATGCTAGAACACCTGGAATGTCCCACTGCATTTTCCCTCAGTTATGACCTGCATGGTGAATACAGACAGGAGGTACTGTTTCTTGTTACACTGAGTTCTGGAAAGAGTATATTATGCTCTGAAGAACAATGTACCATATTGAAAGAACTTATTAATAGTGATTTTGTTGAATATGTCATCGTTTCTAAAATGTTTTAATTTTTGTTCTCTAGCTCACTTCTTTTTATTGAATTTATTGGTGTGACATTGGTTAATAAAATTATACAAGTTCCAGGTGTACAGTTCTATAATACATCATCTGTATATTGAACTGGGTATTCACTACCCCAAGTCAAGTCTCCTTCCACCACCATTTATTCTCCCTTTACCCTCTTCTACTTCCCCCCAGCCTCCCTCTGGTAATCACCATGCTGTTGTCTGTGACTATGACTGTGTCTGTGAGGGCTTTTTTTGTTTGTTTAATCCCTTTGATTTTTCACCCAACCCCAAAACCACCCCTCCGTGACATCTTCCAGTCTCTTCTCTGCATCTATGCATCTGTTTCTGCTTTGTTTGTTAGCACATTTTGTTCATTAGATCCCACATATAAGTGAAATTATATAGCACTTGTCTTTTTCTGACCGGCTTATTTCACTTAGCATAATATTCTCCAGGTCAAGATCTGGAACCAGCCCACGTACTCATAACCAGACGAGTGGATAAAAAAGCTGTTGTACATTACACAATGGATGTGCTGATGGCTTTTCCATATACTATGGTATGCCATTTTTGGCTTCCTTTTCACTTGGGTCTTCCTCCAAAAAATAAACTATAAGACAAGTAAGAAACTTATTTCAGACTCCCAAAAAGAATCTGTAAGTGTAGGCCCCCAACTGTCTTCCCAACATCCCAGCTCCTGAAGAGACTCCAGGACTTCATTTCAGAACAAGACTTGTCCCTGTGTCTGAGCTACCTCTGTTGCAGGTGGGAATATGTCAGGACCTCAGCCCCCGACTCCAGAGGGAGTCTAGCTGAGTGGCAACGATCCTGGAATTCTGTCTCCATTGCTTGTTATCTCTTTGAACTTCGGCAAGTTACTTAATGTCTCTGTGTCTCAGTTTCCTTGTCTATAAAAAAAAAGGAATGATGATACCTATTTCAATAGCTTATTTTGAGGACCAACCAGGGTATTACATGTAAAGTACCTAACACATAATAAACTTTCAAGAAATATAACTTACCATTTTTATTTTTCTCTCTCCTTCCAGGGGGTCCAGTTTACTGAGTCAAAACCCACGGACTCTGCCCCAAGCCTGCCCCCATTCTGACACAGAGCACGATGGCCCGCAGACTGGATCGGACTTCAGGGGGCCATGCTGAGCCTTCCCACTGCTTAGTGAATTCGGAAATTTATTTCACCTGCAATTCACACTTCTCCTTTGTAAAAGGGTTATCACACCATCATTAGCAGTGTAAAGATTACATGAGCTAATTCATATTAAGTGTTTAACAAAATCCTATGGGTAGTATTAATTTTTATTAATATACATGCATATATATGTATGTGTATGTATATGTGTGTGTGTGTATATATATATGTATATGTAAACAACATGTTGGGTCTGCTTTTTAAGAATCTCACCTTTGTGCCCACTGCAGATGTTCATTCTTTCATCCCTGTAGCCGCCAGCTTGCTAATGCATTCACTAGCACTGGGTTTTGGATTTGTGTGTGTTGTTTACAGGCCGTTGTTCGGAGAAGCTGAGCCCTCACTTTTCTGTGGAGTCTGGAGAAAGCAGGCAGCACCCATCCTGTTCTTACAGGTTCCCATAGAACGTCGAAATTCACACAAGGGCACGAAATACATTGAAATGTGGAAAAGTGGAACTCTGCTAAATAAATATTCATGAAGTGAAATTTACTAAGTGAATGTCTGTGCTACGTGCACGCATATAAAATAAAACCTCATTGAACAGGTACAGAATTTAACCACATTATAAAATTCATTAACCGGTGAGTACACTCATCCAGCAACAAATTAATCAGCTTCCCCTACGCTAAAAATGAATTCATGACTAAATGGCTTATTTTACTGATCTTTCCTCATTAAAGACTATTAATATAAGAACACTGAATGTGGAGGGAAGGCAGTGTTTTCTTCTTTCTTTTTTACTGCTTTAAGGATGTGCAGAGGCTTCAGTGAAGACTCCCATGTAAATTGTACAATAGGGAAAGGATACATATGTGTTGGTTTTGCTGGGGTTTTTTGGTTCCTTTTTTAAAAGATTTTATTTATTTACTTTTAGAAAGAGGGGAAGGGAGGGAGAAAGAGAGGGAGATAAAAATCAATGTGTGGTTGCCTTTTGCGTGCCCCTACTGGGGACCTGGCTGGCAAACCCAGCCACATAACCTAAGCGGGAATCGAACCGGTGACCCTTTGGTTTACAGGCTGGCACTCAACCCACTAAGTCACACCAGCCAGGGCTCATTTTTAACATTTACTGAATGTCAACGAACACATCTCATTTAATTTTCATAGGAACCCCAGTGGGGATAGGAATCGTTAAGTTTTAATTGGCTTGAACAGGGTTACAAGCCCAGGTTGCTCTGAGATCCAGGACTTGGCCAAGGCCATCTGGTTCTGAGCCCTCAGTGACACCCAGCCCCGTAGCAACATTAACAACGGGAACAGGCATGACTGAGGGGCGTCAGCCAACTCAGAAAGCAAATCCTTCCCGCTGGCATCTGCCGGAGTTCACGGACACGCCGCCCAAACCCGCTGCCTGCAACACTGTCCGTGGCTGTTTGTTGTCCTCATATCATGACCAAGAAGACTGAGCAGCCCACAGCAATGCTCTGGTGTGAACACGGACTCATCGCCCTGGGATCACTCTCAGTTACAGTTCAGGGCGACGCGAGGGCTGTCTCCCTTACCACTAGCTAGACACAGCTGGGCTGATTTTCCAGAACAGGAACAAAGCAAGCTTTGCGGAAGGTAAAGGTGATTGTGCATCACAGAAATCCAGAGCTCAGGATCTATGTGTTCACTCCCCTCAATGCCTCATAAATAAAGAACTAAACCGCTCATTCTTATAGTTTTTATTGGCCAACTTGAATTGTTTGGAACTAAGAATACTTTAACCAGTGCCTAAAGCTGATATAATAACTGTTATTGGTTGAAGTGTGACACCCAAATACACGCGTTAATTCCTATACTTCAGAACATGACCTTATTTGGAGATCAGATCTGTATAAAGATAATCAGGTTAAAGTGAGGTCATTAGGGTAAACCTTGAGATTAGATGACTGGTGTCCTCATAAAAAGGGAAATTTTGACATAGAGACAGACGTATACAGAGGGAAAATGATATGAAGAGAAGAAAGGAGAATATGCCAGTTTGGTTTGCTAGAGTCAGCGTAACAAAGCACCACAGGCTGACTGGCCTAAACAACCGCAATTTATGTCTTCACGGTTCGGGAGACTGGCAATCTAAGCTCAAGGTGTCAGCAGGCTTCATTTCTTTTGAGTCCTCCCTCCTTTACTTATAGATGCCTGTCTTCTCCCTGTGTTCCCACTTGGCCTTCCCTGCGTGTCTGTCTCCTAATGTCTTCTTTGAAATCTATTGGATCAGGCTCAGCCATATGGACTCCTCTCTAAAGACCTTACCTCCAATTACAGTCACACTCCGAGGCGCTGGGCCTAGGACTCCAACGTATGAATTTTGGTGATCAATTCTCCAAGCAAGTTGTTTAGAACCCAAAGAAAAGGCCTGTGACACATACTTTCCTTATAGCGCACAGAAGAGATCAAGCCTACTGATTCCTTGACCTTGGACTTCTAGACTCCAGGTCTACAACAAAATTAATTTCTGTTGTTTGTGGTGCTTTGTTAGAGCAGTTGCAGAGAAGTAATACCATAGTGTTTACCTAGAAGTGCCTGGATTGAAGTTTCAGCCAGCAAGTGTATATAAATTAAGTTGAGTTATAAAAAAATAAAGCTGCCAATTTTTGCACCCAAGTTTGTGTCCTGGAAAAAATTGTTCCGATTGCATGATTACACTCTGTTTCTCTTCGGTTCACTCTACTGGGTTTTGAGCATTTTATAAACTTCCCAGTTATTGTGGAAGATAATAACATGCATAACTTTAGTCTGATATGTATCCAGGCAAAATTGGTGGGAATTCAAAAATTTTTTAAAATGCTACAACAATTATCATAAATGCTTTCTTCACAACAGAGCACCTTTCTCCATCCCCTAAACATGTTTCTTACAAGACAATGCAACAGCTTTAATCACCTTCCCGTATATCCTTCTGTTCGCCCTTCACACCTCAGCCTGAGTGACAGATCCATTATCCTGCACTTGGGACTCTTAGTGCATCCTTGCTAAGTCTAGACCAACTTCTGCACTCCTCACTATGTGCTACGGGTTGAATTGTGCCCCCTCAAATCCATATGTTAAAGTCCTAAGCCCTGGACCTTATTTGGAGATAGGGTAAAGACAGGGGAAATCAAGTTAAAGTGAGGTCACTGGGGGAGCCTAATCCAGTGTGACTGGACAAAAAGGGAAAATCTGGAGTCAGACAAGCATGGAGGGAGGACTATGTGAAGAGGCACAGGTACAAGCAGGCCCGTCTACCAGCCAAGGGGAGAGGCCTAGAATCCATCCTTCCTTCACAGGCCTCAGAAGGAGTCGACCCTGCCAACACCTTGGTTTTGGACTTTGAAACTCCAGAAATGCGAGACCAAAGATTTATGCTGTTTAAGCTACTCAGTTTGTGGTACTTAGTTACAATGGCCCTAGCAAAAGCTAATACAGCAAGGCTCGTGGATCTTGCCCAGTCTGCCCATACCTGCCCTAATGCAGTCATCCCCTCTGCTCCCAAAACATCAGGTTTATCTTACTGTCAGCACTGTCTTGGGTCTCTGACTCTCAGCCACTCCCAGAACAGTGCTTGCCCTGGAGCAGGTTCTTATGGGTCTCACTTGCCAAGAGCACAGGTCGGAGCAAGGGATCTTCAAGAAGCTCAGGGAAAGTCTACTGGCCCTGCCAAGGTCATTCCTCAGAATGATGCGTGTGCCAATGGCGGCCTAAGTAAGGTCATTCTGACTCTTACAGACTATCGAGAAACAGCTCCAAGAAGAGTGATCAACACGGTCTGTCTTTGCTATTTTATTTTGTGTTTACTGTTGGTTTCTGATAACTCATCAAATCAGAAATCTTTGTAAAAGATAATTACTGGGACTATGTCTTATTTCCAAACGCCACGTGGACTGGAGGAGCAGCCCTTCCTGGCATCTCAGAGACCCTAGAACTCAAGACTTTCTGGAGAATGCTGTGTAAGTCACTGTAACCTGTGTTTTCTTACCCGGTTTTCTGGTGGCCGTGCCTAAGTCCTGCGGTAAGAGTGAACATGGCAAGGTACGTTTGCCCAGCGCTAACCTTCCTGAACTCCAGTGAATGACATTTTCTAGAATGACTATATGTTTTGAAGTTGGTAAAACTTGGCTCACTTAAGCTCTTACGTTTAGAATTATATCATTTTTGCTGGATTCTTTTGTAGCAAGAAAAGAGATTTCCTAGGTTCTACAAGATTCTTGGAAAATGATGTTCATGTTCACGTTCATGTCTTAAGGGATCGTCATACGTACTGGTGTGCAGCGCTAAAACGCAGGAGGACCCCAAGGACATGTTTAGGTAAACAGCACCTTACCTCTGGTCACTCTGGGCTCCCACTCTTTTGGAATTCCAGGGGTTTTTTCATGTTTTTCCTAAGAGGCAGTTTATGATAGTAGAGAGATCACGCATATTGAAGTAAACAGAAATGAGAGCACTTTGTCCAATGGACATGGTCTATTGTGACCGTAACTCATAAGCATAGTGCCTGGCACATGTCAGTTTCTCTTCCTTCTCATCTCCTCCCTGATTGGAAAACGTATTGTCAAACTGTGAATAAAATAAAACTCAACACGTGCCACTGCTGGCCTGACTCAGTCCTTTGAGAGCTGTATGTAAACTTTAGTTGCTGAAATTTCTTGGCAATTTAAAGGGTATGGAAGTGGGTGTATGTCCTTACCCATTGTCGGTGTGCTGGTTGGTGGGTGATGAGCACTTTGTTTCAGGACAGAGCTGGGATGGAGTCCTGCTGGATCCGTTTTTTGGGGCCACCATGACAATGTACTACGAACTGGGACCAGAAGTCCAAGGTCAAGGTGTCTGCTGGGTTGCTTTTGCTTCCTTCCAATGACTACGAGGAAGAACCTGCTCCACGCCCCACTCTCATTTTCTGGTGTTTTGCTGGCCATCTCTGGCATTTAGGGCATCACCTGCTCCTTCTCTGCCTTCATTCACATGGTGTTGTTTTCTTCAACCAGCCACCACCCTCCTCTCTGCTGACTCCAGTCTCCTTCTTCCTGTCAGCAACTGCGCAGGCTCGTTTCCCTTCCTTCGCTGTAACAAAAGATCTTATACTCTCATGCCCCCACCTATTACACTTCTCTGTCTGGTAATGAAACTTTTCCAAAGGTTTCCCTAGACTGCCTGCCTCTATTTCTTTTATCTGCAACATCCCACCCCCGCTTCACTCATGGTCTATGCATTTGGGCATTTACATCACAGGAGGGCCCAGCAGTCTCTGACCTTACTCTCATCCTTCTGGTTGAAGGTTCCCTTCCTTAGCCTCCATGATATCTCTCTCCTGGAGCCAGTCTCCTCCTCGTCCCCTCCTGAGTGAGGCAGGAAAGACAACTGCTTCATTCAGCATCTAAGTGCCTGACAGTGTCTGGATTGCAGGGAGCCCCTTGGGGGAAGAAACTAATGAACATCTCCATTCTTCCAGCTGGGAGACCTGGATTCCATTCTCTAGGGTGCCATGAACTTTTAACAGAGGCAGTGGGCCGTGTCACGCCTTCAGCTCCCCTGGATAGCTTCCGCACTCTAAAACCGTCCTTCGGAAACCCCCACAGGCTGTGTAAGAAGCTGCCCCTGCCTCTGTGCCTGTCCCGAGTCACAAGGAGGCAGATGTCTTCAGTCCTGGAAGCACCACGGCTCAGAGCTACACTGGGGGCTCAGACTGACCGAGGTTTTAATTTCAGCTCTGTCATGTAGTAGGTGGTGACTTGATCAGCCAGAGACCCGTTCCCACATCTATAAATCGGTAAAAATAACAGCCACATAGTAAATACCGACATAATACGCACCTGCCACTATTAAGCTAAATTAAATGAGATTACGCACAGCCAATTCTGCTATAATATGACATATAAGTTGCTAAAAATCATCACAGTAGGCACGACTGGGCTCAAGGGGGAGATGGAGCTGTTGGCACAGCACTCAAAAACTTAATCACTGCCACATTTCAATGAAAAAGACGGGGGCTTAATAAAGCTGGCACAGTTCTACACGTAAGTAAGTGGATAAGAAATAAAGTGGTTCAATAAACACGGCCCTTGACCTTGCGAAGGACCTGAGGTTTGTAGCTGGTGAGCAATTATGAAGTGGTGGAAGGAGTGACGTGAATTTGGATGAAGAGTTGTAATGCGGGACGTGGGTGGGGGTGGCTTCGCATACACCCGGGGCCAAGCAGCTGGAAGACACGTGAGCTGTTGTGTGTGTGCTTTGTGTATCCTTACTTGCCTCTGTTCAGGTGGTTGCAGTATTCTCTGTTTATCTGATGGTGTTTCTTGCGGACAAAATTCAGCTAAGCAAGCACAAAATTGGTGTCCAGCTCAAATTGTTCCCTGATGTAGCCATGGTGTCAAAACACCTTTGTAGTATAAAAATGAGCCTTGTATCAGAACTGGCTGTAAGTAAGGTGGTGGCTTTGTCTCTGGCCACCAGTAAACACTCAGTGAATTGTTGCTATTTTTTATTTTCTAGTTTCCTCTCCTAAAATCAGATCTTCTTGAAGTCAGATGCTATGTTTGGTCCACCTCAGTGCCCCAGTAACTCACACCCGTTAGTCAATCAATGATTATCCTCAGTTGGTAAAAGCCGGCCAGTGCTGCAGCCTCTGGAGAACGGGGCGCTATGTTTGACAGGCTCAGTCACAGGTGATGCGCAGTAACCCCAGGAACTGGTGGGCTGCAGGTTGGAACAGACCCATATGCAGCTGACCCGGTGTTGGGCCCTGAGTACTGATCCAGCCAGGAGCTGAACCCTGATGTAGGTGGAGGAGCCATTCTTTCTAACAGTGGGAAGTGGAGAACTCCAGGGGTCAGAACTGGCCACGCTGTGGATCCCTGAGGACGAATAAGAAATCCCAGGTGACAATGTCACCAATCTGGTAAGTGAGACTGAGAACTTGACCTGGTGCAGAACTGGCTCTAAGCCTATGGTTTTTCCTGCATGTCCCTATTTACCAATGCCTATGACAAAGTCAGCCAAATCTACAGGGTAATACCATGACAGAGTGAACTTTCTACCTGGCATTTTACCAGTCATCCTATTTAACCCTCAAAACCATCATGGTATATTAAATTGTTATCCTTATTTTACAGATGAGAAAAAATAAGCTCAGAGAAGGAAAGTGACTTGCCTAGAAACACACATGGATGAGGACGGGGGCTCTGCCCTCCTCCCTGAGAGCAGGGCAAGGAGAGCACAGGGCAAGGGGTGGGGCAGGGGAGCATGGGTGATGGGGTAAATAATAAACATCAAATGCTGTCTGCCCTTGGCAGACGCCACCACCTGTATCAGTGCAGAAACCCCTTCTGCTCTCTCCCTAATAGAAGCATGAGCAATTTTCGTGGCTCTGCTGACACAATGCGAAATAGCCTCAGTGAGAAAATGAGATATTGGTGTCACCAGACTATTAGAGAAACAAATGGCATCGCACACTTCCTGGCCCCTCCTGGGTACCTTCATCTGTTCTCACTGGCACGAAGCCCTGCACGAGGGCCTGGGGCGCCGTCTGAGAAAGTACAGATTGTTTTGAGATGCTGAAGACTTGGCTTTGCAAGGTGAACCATCCATTCGCTGATTTAACAGACTTCTATTTGAAGCTGAGTGAGATTTTCACAAGAGCCTGTGATTCAGCGTTGTGAGCTCCAGTCTGGGCTCTACCTTGAGTAGCTATGAACTTGGGCAGGGGACTTTATCTCCCTGAGCTCCAGGAACCTCTGGACCTGTTTCTTCATCTATAAAATGGAGACCATCATCACAAATCATCATCACCACCACCACCATCATCATCATCATCAGTCATTGTCATCATCACCGTCATGGTCATAATCATCATCATGAAAATTTCCCCTTCATTGGATTGTTCTGGGAACTAATCATTTTAGCACATCAAGCCTAGAAAACAGTGTGCATACCGTAGGCAGACACTCAGAGAGTGACTCCCTTTCCTTTTCTAGGGGTCCCAGGGCCCGTGCACAACAATGCAGGAAACACAGTGAGCCCTCTCCTCTCGGCAGGCACTCGAACCCATGTCCCAAATCTCCAGCTGCATCTCAGTATAATACCTGTAGAGTGCAAAGAACCCTTATTAAAGTCCTAGCTATTCTGCATCCACCATTCCTTGCCGTCTGAACGTGTGCATATTTATTTTCTTCAGTGGGGCAACAGGCACCTGGAAGACAAAGATTACCTATCTGGGGAGGAGGATTCACTGTTGAGTTCTCAAGCACATCTTGTTAATTCATAGACTGACTTACATCGTGTCTAAAACCATCCGGTCACAGTGATTCTGAAGGGGATTTGCCTCTTAGTCAACATCTTTGGGGTCCCTATGTCCTACATTGCCTGGTTTTTGTCTTTTGGGGTTTTTGCCTCAGTACTAAAGAGCTCGGCGAATCTGTCCAGCTCCCCAGTGCTGTTTCTGCCATTAGCTAGAAGCGTTGCTACCATTTGATTGTCTAGAGTGCAGCGTGGAGAGTAACACAGCACATCACTTCCCTGAGGGTATCTGTAGAAACAAACTTAAGTTGAGAGGTAACTGTGCACCAAACATTGAAATGTACTTGGGATGCAGAGGTGACCTGCCCCCAATAAAATACAGTTCACTGAGAAAATAGATGCCTCTAATAGAGAGTTGCAAGAGAGTGTGAGAAGTCGCATGACAAAGGGAAGGGAAGCAAGAGCTCAGACTCTGTAGAACTCAGAAGAGGCACCCAGCCCAACTGAATAAAATGGTTCTTGTGTGGCTTTCTGAAAAACATAAGGCCTTAACTGATTTTTGTAGAATTAATAGGAATTTACCATCTAATCAAGATGGGAAGTTTTTTCGATAGATGTGGGCGATAGTTTGAGCAAAAGCATGAAGCCCCAGTGATAAGAAAGGGCATAAAATGGGCTATAATCAGATTTGGGTGAAAAGAGCATGAAGCTCAAGACATCAAGTGTCAGGATGGGTTTCTGAGCACTTCCCAGGCCACGCTAGGGAGCTGGGACGCTTTCCTGCCGATGTGGAGGACTCGGTGACCAGCAGCGGGGCGAGGGAGAGCAGCGGCGGTGGTAGCAGTGTCTGTTTACATTTTGCGGTGTGCCAAGCGCTGTGTGAAGTGTTTTCAAGGATGCTGTCACCTTTACCACAACCCTATGGGACATATTAGGTAGAACAACGCCCCCGAAAATGTCCATGCCCTAAGACTCACAACTTATAAATAGGTTACCTTACACAGCAAAGGGGCCTTGGAGACATGATTACGTTAAAGATCAGGAAACGGGAATATGGTCTGGTTTATCCAGGTGGTCCCAATATAATCACAAAGGTCCTTACAAGAGAGAAGCAGGATGGATGGAGTTAGAGAAGTAAGGAGGGAAGCAGAGGTTGGAGTGATGTGTGGCTACAAGCCAGGAGGTGCAGGCAGCCCCCGGAAGCTGGGCAAGGCTAGAACATGGATTCTCCTCTAGAGCCTCCAGAAAGAACCACCTCGGCCAGTCCATCTCAGACTTCTGGCCTCTCAAACTATGCCATAATAAATATGTGTTGTTTTAAGCCAGTGAATGTATGGCAATATGTTACAGCAGCAATAGGAAGCTAACACATGGAATGAAATATAAAGTTAGTGATGAAGAAAATAAGTTTGAGAGGGGTTAGTTTGTCAAAGGTCACAACGGTGAGAAATGGCAGACTTAGTGTCATAATTAATCTGTGCAAATCCTTTGCCCAGTACTGCTTATTCTGCTCCAACCAACCAACTTATGCCACGTGAACCAACGATTCTTTGACTGGACTGACAATAGGTTCTTCTCAATTTCTCCCACTCCTATTCTTGGCAATACCCTTTTTTGCAGTCATCATGCCCACCGGTATGTCATTCTTTATAAGATAAATGAGAACAAAAAGATCTTTTACTCCTGTCAAAAAAAACCTAAAAGAGAGCAGAAAGAAACATAGGTTATTAGCATTTCAAGGAGATTAGAGAATCTGAGTTTAAAAATTAGAAAGAAATCTTACCTTCCATGACAGCATGGATGGACCTGAAGAGTATTATGCTCAGTGAAATAAGCCAGCCAGAGAAAGACAAGTACCATATGCTCTCACTCATACGTGGACTCTAATGAACAAAGTAGACTAACCAACAAAACAGAAACAGATCGTAGAGAGAGAGAAAAGACTGAATGCTGTCAACGGGGAAGGGAGTTGTGGACTGGGTGAAAAACATGCAGGGATTAAGCAAAGAAAAACCTCAGAGACACAGACAATAGGATGGTGATTGAAGGGGGTGGGGGAGAGAGTGAGGGGGGATAAATGGTGATGGAAAGAGGCTCGACTTGGGGTGGTGAACACACAATACAATATACAGATGATGTATTATAGAACTGCACCCCTGGAACCTATATATTTTATTAACCAATGTCACCCCAATAAATTCAATACAAGTTAAAAAATAGATTATGTGATAAAAAAGCACATTCTCCATAAACATTGAACCTCTGTCCACACCACAGTCACTCTGGAGCTGAGCGGAGCACACTGCCAGACGTGGGCTGACCTGACTTCCAAAGGGAAAAGCTTTCAGAGCTGTAATCCTTCTCTGAGAAGTAAGTGATTGGGGTCCAAGGAAGTGAACGCCTGCGCCAGACACTGACATTTTAATTGAAATGCCCCCCAAATGATGCTTTTTCAATGACGGTGAGTCCAGGCTTGACCACATGGCTTGCTTTGGTCACAGAGGCTAGCACACGTGACACTTGAAAAGAGCCTCCACGTCAGGGCTTGCCCTCTTCCCTTTCTCCGGGTCCTGAAAGTCACAAGCTTGAACAAGCCTATTAGATGATAAAAGGGACAGAGTCCAATTGTCTTATCACCCTAGATGATGTCATAAGTGAAACTGGGCCATGTTACACTATCCAGAGCCAGCAGACAGCCAGCCAGCTGCTGACACAGTGAATGAGACCCGCTCAGCCAGGCAGCAGCATCTGGCTGAACCCAGCCCCAACTGCCAAGCTGCAGAATAACCAACTAAGAAATGGTATTGTTTTAGATCATTACATTTCACTGTGGATTCAGAGTATATGTGTTCAGTCCTAGCTCTACTACCCACCGGCTGCATCACTTTAGACAAGTTACCTGACCTCTATGTGCCTCAGTTTCCCCATCTATGATAGGGGGTTAATGATAGGTTTATTGTGAGGATTTAAGGAGATTAAATAGCGTGACACATTTTTAATAATATGTGTTAACTATCATAGTGTAAACTCACTTACTTGTTCAAGATATTATTTTTACAAACAAAATCAAATTTGAATAAACTGAGGCAAGAAGAAGGATTTATTGCAATGACACACGTTCATGGAAGCTAAGACCAAAATGAAGCCAGAACATAGGAAGAGCCGGAGACATACACTCCTACACCACGCTGTATTCTTCTTGCTGCAGACAGGCTTCCTCTTTCCTGTGGTCCGGATGGAGCAAACGTGGCCACAGTCAACACTTTCCTGGTTTACTTCTTCTCAATTTAAGGTAGAAACCAAGCTTAGATTGCACACTAATTTCATATCCAATTTCCAGCCAAGCATTCTCACTGGCATATTCTAGGCCAGGTAGTCACTGTCGACTTAAGCAACTATGGCCGGGAGAAGGGAGGCAGTCGTACCAAGGGAGACCTCCCGGAGGAGCATCCAGGTTGGCTAGGGAGGAAAGGAGCTTGTTCACAAGGGGCAGGGTGAAGAGAACACTTCCCAGAAGAGAGGAGCACAGTGCAAGCAAAAAAAAAATAATAATAATAAGCAGTAGTTTTCTACCCCAGGCTCTGGTAATAGCTTTGTGGCAAAATCTAAGGAACATCTTTCAGTCTTCATTTTACTTGATTTCTCATTAGTTGACCCAAATAACCAAATTCACTTGAAATACTGTGTTTCTTTGGAGGCTGAGACATAGCTCCATTTTTATTCTTCTATTGCCCCCTCTATGCCCATATTCCGTGCCTCATCCTCCTGCATCTCCCAATTGAATATTGGAGTTTCTCAAGATTTTTTTTCCTGGATACTTTTGTCTCTCTATATTTCCTCTAGATGAGCTCGTCCTCTACCAATTTCAAAAGCCATCCACCCACATCCTGACGACTCCAAATCTGTACCTAGAGTTCCAGGCTGTCCACTCTACCTCTGCACTTGGATTTTCTCACAAGCACCTCACACAAAACATGGTCAAAGCAGCTCTCAGGCCTTCCCATGTGAACCTGCTCCCGATCTTTTATTCTACCACTTGGTATTCAGTGCACAACCTCTCCAGGAACAGGCATAATGGAGCATGACTGACTGCATTAGAGCTTCTATTTTATTGAATGCCCATTTATAGTAATTGTAGAAAGATGAAAGGGAATTCCTTGAACTCACAGTAATAATTTAGTGAAAAAGATCCCACCAAGTGCCAAGAAATAGTTTATTCAGGGTCATTAATATGGGTTTGTTTCTCCAAAGCTCAGACAACACCTGACAGCCCACTGCCCACTCAACTCCAAGGGAGAGGTGTCAACAAAACACTAAGGGAGTCTCCGGGGCAGGAAGTTCACAGACGTGTCTAAGGCCTATTTGAAAATGTCTTCCGGACCCTGCACATAGTGTATGCTCTTTACTGAGAGCACAGTCACCCCAGTGAGGACGAAACAGAGGGTCCCGCAGGCAGCTTCCTGATGGGCACTTGACGTGGAGGGAGAGATGAATCAACAGAATTTACAGAAAGCACAAAGGAAAACGCCTCAGCATAGGAAACCCCAACTCATGTTCTAAAAGTGCATATTCTTTTTGTAGAGAAATAATTATGTGATTATTGGGGCATGACATGAATTTCTATTAGGGAAAGTAAATATTAGCACTTAAATGACACAATTTGAATTGTGGGATGACAGAGTTGGAAGGTTGCCTAAAAATAATCTGGTTCAACCTCCTCATTTTGCATTTGTGGATGTAGGCAATGAAAGGGAGGCACAGGATCAATCTCTGGAGGCAGACAATTTTATCACCTTAGACCCCAGAGTCACCATGCTAACCTCATCTCTCCTGTGAGTTTGTCAGAGCAAGTAAAATCCTTTTGTACATTTCCTCATATGTCTACAAATGGAATCCATTCCAAAAACTACTTTTCCCTTAATTTTGCTTATTTTCCAAAAATGGAAAATAATTAGTAATGAATGCACAGTCATTAAGGAAACTGAGAAAATAAAAGATCAGATGATATTGAAGAATTATAATGGTAATAATAGCAACAATAATAACATTCATAATAATAAATCATTTTAATCCCATCTCTTAAAAATAGTCCTTATTATTACTTGGGTGTATATTTTCTTTCATTTCTTCTAAAGACATAGGCCCAAAGGCATGGGTTAGGAGTATGGGATTCTGTTAGGAGTCTCAGATTTCAGTCACGCCTAGCAGCTGTCTGACCTTGGATGTGTGTGCTGATGTCTGTGTGGTAGAGTCCAAAGTATTGACAGCACTTGTCCAATAGGGTTGTGAGGATTTGAACATCTTAGTCCATTCCGGGACATGTAAAGCTCGTAGCTATTGTTTTTTATGTGCTTTAAAGCTACATTTGAAAATACAACCTATATCTGTATCTATAATATATCTTGATACATACATGTCTAACAGCTATAGTCAGTTGCACGTTCCACTTTAAGTTGTCATTTATGATGAAATTTTCATAACATTCATATGTAAATATCACTTGATGGCTAAAAATAAAGAATATGTGTAATCAACCCTCTTTGTTGACATTTAAAGTCTTTTAAGATATTTGTAATTGCAAATAATGCTGTGATGAATATGTTTATATCTATTATCTTTTTAAGGACACATTTCAGAAATGAAACTATCACATCAACTATAACGGATATTTATAAAGCTTATGGTGTACTCTGCTGGATTGCTCTTCCAAAGGTTTACAACAATTTACACAAAAATTAGCAATGCATGAGATCTCTCATCTATCAGTGCACTTGAAAACATTCCATACTGACCTGCAAAAAAAAAGCTTTGCAAATTTGATACTGTTTAAGCAATGCAATAGCATTGCGATAATTCAAATTTTGCATGGCTTGGATGACTGGTGACTTTGAACTTACCATTGCTTTTTAAAGAAATGCATATCTTGTGTGGGAAAAATACTCTCTTCTCATTCTCGGTAGATGTCCAGGTACTGTCCTTACTCATTTGTGTAATTTGTTCATTAATGAAAACAACCCTCTCCCCTGTTTGCTGCAAATATGATTTCTCAGCAATAAATTCACATTATCTTTTTATATACTGTCTGTTTCTTTGTTCATTACTTTGTTTTAATTTATATGTGCTCTAATCTGACATCCTGATAAATTTATCTACTAAATACAAAACTGTCAAGATTCAGAAGTTGTATTTCTCGTATGTATATTTTGTTCATCTGTTTGTTTAGGCCTGGGTCAGACCATACCTTTTTGACATTTGTAGCTTTATATTATTTTAGTAACTAATAACATTAGTTGTCCACAGTGGACTTCTGTTTCAAAACAATTTCCTGCTATTTTACATACTTTTTTCTTATAAGATAAATTTGGATTAATCTTTCCTAGTTAAGTAGACAATCTGTCATGATTTTGATATAAATTACATTCTACTTTAAAGCTATTTGAAAATAAATAAAAGTTTAGCCTTTAGTCTACGCCTCCAAAAGTATGCTCTATGCTGATGACTCAAATATTATTTTATATTTTCCAATAAAATTTTGTCATTTTCCCCAAATATCTCTGCATATTTTTTGTTAAAATTACTTCTAAGTATTTTATTCCTTTGGCTATGGTTAGTGGAGTGTATTCTGGTTAATTATTTTTAAATCCAGGTTTTGCTGAATATATTGTCTATCATCCTTTCAGTTTATTGAACTCTCATTGATTCCAAACGTTCTTTGGTTGATCTGTAGGTAAAAAGGACCCGTATTAGCTCTCTTTTCTGCAGAGCAAATTACCCTACACTGAGTGGCTTTAGACAACACCATTTTGTTATCTCGTGTTTTCTGTGGGTCAGGGGCCACACAGAGCTTAGCTGCACCTTCTGGTTCAGGGTCACTCTCAGGGTGCAGTCCAGACTCTGGACAGGACGCCATGAGTCATCTTAAGGCTTGTCGATGGGATAAACGTCTTCCAAGCTCACTAGTTTGGCTTTTGGCAAGATTTTGTTCCTTGTGGACTGTTGGGCTGAAGGCCTCAGCTACTTGGGGACTGTTGAATAATGGCCACGTTGTGTTTGTTGCAACTGGACTCTTCACAGGCAGCTTGCTGCATACGAGTGAGAAGAGCAAGAGAGAGAGAGGAAAGTTACACTTTCTCATAACCTCATCTGAAAAGCAACACTCTTGCCATGTTCTGTTGGTGACAAGTGTCACGAGCATATGTTCGTGATTTAGTCTTTCCTATAAGTCAGTCGGGCAACTGCTTGACTCGCTGCCTGCTGAGCCTCCCGGCACCAAGGTACAGACACGAGTCACACACAGTAACTAAGTTATCCACTCAGCTTTTATTGACTGCAGGCTCACTCAAAGTGGAACATCAACACACATAATATCCTACTCACACTCTAACCATCTAAGAGAAATATCGCACACACACATAAGAATCATTGGATGATAACAAACCTGGGCCCCAGAATCTCAGTCTGCGGGTCCAGGAGACAGCACGCTGGGCAAGGGAGTTGTTGCCGGGAAGGACGTCTGGAGCCAGGCGGGCAGCAGTGCAGATCACGTCCTCAGTCCAGCAGGACGGAGCCTCCAGTGGCCAACGCCGATGGACGCCAGTGTGGCGTTAAGCAGCACCCGAGCAGCGCTCAGCTGTCTCAGCCATAGTCTGGAACCGGCCTCATTTATACCTTGACAGTGGAGCACCCCGCCCTTCTGGGCCCTTTGATAAGTGTCTTCACACCCTGATAGCGAGTGGGGAATCTTCCCAGAAGCCTATGTGTGGGTGGTCCCGCTCTGCAGACGTGGCAATTCTGATCACACGTGCAGTTATCTTAAGTGTCTCTCCTTGCCGGGCGTGTCTGCTCTGATTTAAGTAGTTTCCCCCTTGAACCAAAGCGTCATGGCTGACTGACAGCCATTTCGGTTGACATGAGTGCCTCCACTTTGTTTTGTATACTTTATGCTCTCTTGATCGGACCAACTACATTTTATTCGTCCTGCTCTCCACTATGAGGGAGTCACTGTGTCAGTGCTAGCCCACACTCACGAGCAGAGGACTGCACACGTAGGGAAAACCGTGGGGACAACTCAGAAGCCGCCTACCGCTGTACCTTTTGAATGATTTAACAACTGAGCAGTCCAACTATAATTTTAGCTCCAATTAATCTACTGCATCTGCTGCCAGTTAATCAAAGCAGCAGTTCACTCTCAGCAAAGAGCGCAAAGATCAGGCACCTCCATGCGGGAAGTCCACAGCTGGCTGTCTGAATACTTGGCTGCTCCTGCACAGCTTCTAGGCTGGGCTGACCGCATGTTGTCAGACCACGCCGGCCCAGAGGACGGCTAGCCATCAACTTATCACATTGGCCCGGGGTACCATTCTGTGTGCATGGCCTTATTCTCTCGTACCCAAAATGGGGAAAATGGAGTCCAGGGAACTCAAAGAATTATGCATAAAATTGCAGTTCTATAAAGTAGAGAATGGTGTTTTCTTCCCTGATCTCCAAACCAGAGCTGAATTATACTTCATTAGTGAAGAATTAAGTTGCTGTGTCTTTCATTTCTTTTGAAATAGAGAATGGAGAGTTCAAGGGGTCTCTTCAGCCGTCAGAAGCTTGCAATCCAGGACTCTCTAAGCACTGCATGAAATGATACTAATCGCTTAAGGGAGTTCTTCGAATCAGAGTGCTTTATTCTGTCTTCAAGGGGAAAGAAACGGAGTCCATGATTCCCTCTTGCAGCAGTAGACACTTTCTCCTGAATCCAGTTGAGAGGAAGAAATGAAAGAAGTGTTAAGTGAGAATTGACAAGTGCCGGTGCTGGGCTGCCAAAGCAAGGTGATAATGAGCCTCCGAGTTTTACCAGTGTCTTTTCTTATTATCATATTCGCTCTGTCACGTACATGCTTCCTGAACCCAACACAGACACTTAACCCCAGCTGTTTTATTTTATTTTTGCAAATTAGGAGTTTGAGTCTAGGGGTAATGAGAGTCACTTAAATTCAGTAAGAAAAGATGATGTCATGGAGGGGCTGCCCCACGGGCTTTGCCATCCAGATCTGACTTCAATCCAGCTATTCCACTCCAAGTTCACTGTCTGTGTAACTTTGGACAACTTTGCCTTTCTCAGTCTGTCCCCATAGTCATCAATGGTACTATCTTGCTCGGAATTCATTTATCCAACACACATTTATTGAGAACTTATTATGTGTCAGGCATTGTTCTTTATTCTAGAAATATGGCAGTAAATAATACCAAACCCTAGTAAAAGAGATACAGGGAAACAGATGCATACATGATTTCAGTAGGGATATGTGATAAATTAGATTAATGTGGTAACCCAGGTGGTCAGGAAAAGCTTCGCTGAGGAACATAATATATGGAATGCAATAAACATGGTGCTTAGCACATAGTAGGTGCTCAAAAATGCAAATTTCAGTTTGTTCCTAGCATCATCACTCTTTTTATTAGTCAAGGCACAGCATATTGAGAGGCATTAGCTGTCCCATCGATCATTTTTACATTGTGTAAAACTCTGCAAAGCTTAGAAGCAGCCTTAAAGGTATCCTAGCCTAGCTCTTATACTTTCTGGAGGGGAAAATCAAGGCCCAGAGAAGAGAGGAAACTGACTGAACTGGGGTAAAACCATTTGATTTTAGTCCAAAATAGTCCACCTGCTGAGCTAATTTGCATTGATGCATCGGCCTCTGCCCTGGGCAGCTGGAGATATTAAAGTCTTGGCATCGTGAGAGTAGCTTTTCCAAGTTCAGGAACCAAAGAAACCCTGGTCTGGAAGTCTGACAGGTGGCTGAGCTTTCTTGCGCCCTTAGAGTTCTGACAGCTCCCACATCCCACCAGCTCCAGCCAGATAGTCAGGGAGCAGCTGGCCAGGGCGGGCCGTGGAGAGACAAGTTGGGGATGGTGAGGAGAGGCATGGTAAGCCCTCCTGGCCTCAGCCTTGTCTCCTCTCATCCAGCCTCCCAGCTCAGGCCAGCAGGACATCATTCTGCAGCTCAGATCTGATCCAGTCCCCGCCCCCGGCCCGGTGACTCCTTTTCACCATCAGAATCAAGTCAGTTTCCGTCTGTGGCAAGGTGGCTTCGTGACCTGGCTCCTGCACTCTCACCTCTCCTCTTATCATGGTCTGGAAAATCCGAGCTCATTGCCATTTCAAGTACCTGCCATGCTCCCTCACGCCTTCTGGGCTTGTTCTTCTCACTGGCTGACTCCTCTGCAGAGTACGTCTTTATCCTTTGTGCCTTGGCTTCGACCCGCACCACCTCTGGCCAACCAACCCTCTCCTGTGGCCTGGCCAGGTGCCCCTCTCTGTTTTTCTTTCACTCCAAGCTTAGCCCCATCCCTGTGCTGTTAAGCTGCACCCCTATACCGGCCTTTGCCGCTTTCCTCTCTGTTTCTCCCACTAGATCATCAGTTTCCCTGAGGCAGGGGCTCATTTAGTTCACTGTGGAACTCCCAAGAGACTTACACTGTGTTTGGCACAGAGTGAGGAACTACATAAATAATTGTTGAATAAAAGGAAGGGTTGGATGGACCCTAATCATGAGGTGCGATCATTAATTTAGGAATCAGAAGAGTCAGGGCAAAGCATGATTGAATAACAGTTCTTGAGGTCTTTACAAGTTTTCTCTAGGACCAGACCTTAATCCACGGGCCTCTGGCAAAAACTGGGTTGTACTTGTCTGGTACACAGTGTACTTGGGCCCTGTATTAGTTTCCTGGAGCTGCCGTAACTGGGTCTATTTATTTTAGGGAAAGGTCTGGTCATTCCCCATACCCCTTTCTTGTTCTTCGAGTTATATCTTTTCTGTATTAGTTTGCTAGCACTGTCAGAAAAAAGTAAGATAAATTGGGTGACTTAACCAAAAGAGATTTATTGTCTCACTAGAAGCTAGAAGTCCAAGATCAAGTGGCTGTCAGGTCTGGTTCTTCTGAGTGCTCTGATGGGAAATCGGTTCCAGCTCTCTCCTTGGCTTATAGGTGGCTGTCTTCTTCTTTGGTCTTCACATGTCATCTCCTTGAACCTGTCAGTGTCCAAATTTCTCCTTTGCATAAGGATACCAGTAGTACTGGATTAGGGACCCACCCTACTCCACTATTACATCTGCAACAACCCTATTTCCAAACACATAACAGCCTGTGGTCGTGGGGGTTAGGACTTGAATGTATGAATCTGGGAGGGAATAAAATTTAACCCATAGCAGAGTCTGTAGGGAGTTGAAAAATATCCCTCCAAAATTCATGCATACCCAGGATCTCAGAATCTGGGCCAATGTGGAATAACGTCTTCACAGGTACAGTTAGTTAGGAATCGTGAGACAATAACTTTCTGGTGCATAAGTCCCCAGTTTGTGACACTTTGTTATACCCACTCTGAAAAAGGAATACAGGCTATCACGCGTGCCAGTGTTGTAGATCAGAGAAGCTCAACATGGCTTTTGCCAGAGGTCCATGGATCAGGGTCTAGTGCTAAGACAAGGGGACACCGAAACTGCATTCCTCAGTCGGGGCTTAAAGACTGAGTGTCAGACCCAAGAGAATCGAGTGAGTAATGGTCCAAGTGTGGCTTGGGATTTCGTGTGCTCTTGCACATATCCTAACTCTACCACTTACAAAATGGATGAACCCGAGAAAGTAAGTGAACCCCTAGGATTCAATTTTGGGCCAAGTGAAGATAACATCCCCTCCCTCCTACGAGCTAAGTGAGGAAGAAAAGAGCTAACACATGAAAAGTGCTTAACAGGTAAGTACCTGGCTCAAAGTAACAAGGGACAGGAGGGAGTTAGGAACCTGTCCGAAGGTAAACTGGCCATAAATGGAGATGTTTTTACAGGTTTCCCTCACTATCCAAAAGTAGATACTTCCGATGGAACTTCATAAGCCAAAACAGCGTAAAGCAAAGAAGCAAGTACCTTAAGTCACATCTTGCTAACAGATGCACAAAGTAAATGAGATAAAGCACAGATGGTCACAGCCGCAGCTCAAAGCTCTGGTGCTGGATGCTGAGATGCTGAGTGTAGCTCCTGGGGAAAAAGCTCGGTGGGGCCAGTCTCCCTGCTCAGGTGCCACCCCTGCTACAATGCTTGCTGCAAATGAACCGCTGAATGCTCTCTTCACCTCTTGCCTTTTTTTCTAAAAGCAAAAATCCTCTGCTGATTTCTTCTGGGTAGGGAAACAGGTGCTCATGTAGGCCTTTTGTAAAAGCAAGGTTGTGGGAAGTGAACTTTTGAAAGGCAGAGATAGCTTTATAGGAGCTCCCCTTATCCACAGTTTCACTCTCTGAAGTTTCAGTTACCCATGGTCAAATGTGGTTGGAAGTTTATTAAATGAAAAGCTCCAAAAATAAACCATTCACAAATTTTAAATTACGTGTGGTTCTGAACAGTGTGATGAAATTTCGCACCCTTTCTCATCATCCCATCTGGGATGCAAATCATCCCTCTGCCCAGTGCCCCACCTGCATCTCCCCCCACCCATCAGTCACTGAGTAGTTAGTTGCTCAGGTTATCAAATCCACTCTGGTGGTATCTTAGTGATCATGTTCAAGTCACTCTTATTTTTCTTGCAAATGGTCCCAAAGTGCAAGAGTTTTGATGCTGGCAGTTCAGATATGCCTAAAGTACTTTCTTCAAGTGCAAAGTCATGTATGTGTAGAAACAAGGACATATATGGGGTTCAGTACTGTCTACCGTTCAGGCATCCACATGGGGTCTTGGAAATTATCCCCTGTGGATAAGAGGTGACTGCTATACAGGGGTCTGTAGCGTGATGCCCACATGGGCCAATGGGGCTGGGTCACTCTGCTCCATAGGCAGAAGGTCCCTGGGCTTTCTCCAGGCCTATCAGGGTGAGACCAGAGCTCTTCACACCAGCAGATGGGTCGGGTTCTCCTAGCTGCATTGGTGGGAGGAGGGGTGGGGCTGGGAGTGGGCCAAACCCTCAGGAAGCTGCCACCTTTTCTCCTTCTAGGGAGGGTAGGAGAGAGGTTAGTGCTCTCTCGACTGAACTGCCCACCTTCCACCAACCAACAACAGAGTAAACAACCTCAACTTTTGAAAGATGCAAAAACTAACTCTTTGCAAAATTAGTAGTCCTTCATTTGTTTGTTCATTTGTGTCCTGAACTCCATGCATGTTATTTAACAGAGGCTTGATCAACCCAGGGGCGAGCCCCTTTATCAGAGGGCGCCCGGTCTTCGGCAGAATGGGGTCTGACTCCACCGTGTCTGTGCACATTGACCTCCCCTTGCTATATAGACCTGGGAGAGTCCAGTAGCTCCCCAGGAAACCCCTTTCAGTTAGGAAGGCGCTCATTTGTTTACTTTACTTTATTCTTTCTTATCCTCCCCCATTTTTTATCTTATTTTCCTGGAATTTTCTTTGACACTACAATCCCCCTACCCCAATAGGAAGACTTCAGGGAATATAGAAAATTATTTGAGATGCTGAGAGGGTTTGGAACCAAATTTTACTTTTTGAGACATTTAGCTGCCCGATAAATTAAAATTTCTTCCACATTCCACAGCCTTTAGCAGTTACCACTGCTAGTGAGCTAGTGCTTCAGGGCAAGATGGTAAGAGGTGCCATGAGGTTTCTCGCTCACCCCTGGAAAAAATGAGTAAGAATGAGAAATTCGTTCTGGGGGAAGTCACAAGGCTCTCTCAAAGGCCCCGAGGTCAGACTCAAAACACCGTCACCCCTATTGGCTGCGTTCCTGTCCATCTGCCATTCTGTACCGGGGGCGCCAACAGAAAAAGAGAAGAATTATCATTCCCGACCTTCCAGGTCTGCAGTCCATGGGGAAGTGGATCTCTGCCTCCAGTGCAGAAGCACTGGATGCACCTGAGACCCTCTGTTTCGATCCGGGGCAGTGGGGGTGTGCTACCTGCCCATCAGAGTCATACTAATAATCAGGACAGCAATACTATACTTTCCACAATACTGTGTTTGTCAGAGACTGCAAATTGTGCATATGTTTTCTTAAACATCGTGCAATCTCTGCAGAGTTCACATTATGTTGCCACTTTATAGGTAGAGAAACTGACCTTGTCCAAAGTCACACGTCATTTGTTAATCAGAAGTCATCCTGGGTCTGTCTGATTTAAAGGCCCATGATCCACAAAGCCACTATTTTGCCTGAAAGCAGTTGAAGAAAGTGGTTCTACACTCAAATATGGTGCCAGATGGCTATGGCCTTTGAATACTCGGCTGTCTAGTCACTTCCAGGGTGACGTTGAGCAAGCCATCTAATTGTCTCCCAGTGTCCTCATCTATAAAATGAGGATTCATGTGTGCATGCTTCCTACAACAGTTTAGCGAGTGCCTACTTTTCACTAGGTGCTGAAAATATAGAGGCAACAATTCCTGAACTCTAGCTTCTTAGATTTTGAGGAGGGGGACAGATAAACAAATTCACAAATAAACTATATAGCACGTTGCAAGGCAGTCTGGGAAGAGGGATCGGAAGAGCACAAGCAGGAAAGAGGAGCGGTGGGATTTCATTGACACTGTCTGGGAAGACCCCAGTGAGAGGGTGGCATCTGAGCAAAGCCCTGAGGGGTGTGGAGGCCAGTCAGGTAGGTATTTGTGGGAACAGCATTCATGCAGAGGGAATGGCAACTGCATGGAGCATACCTGGCATCTTTGAGGGCAGCAGGGGAGGCCAGTGAGGGGGAAGTGAGTGAGCAAGGGCAGGGAGGGGTTGAAGATAGATTCAGAGATGAGAGCAAAATTGTCAAAGCCTGACAATCCTAAGATAAATGTCTTTTTTAAAAAATCATCACCTGACAATATGTTTATTGACTTTAGAGAGAGAGGAAGGAAGAGAGAAAGAGAGAGAAACATCGACGTTGAGAGAGAAACAACCATTGGTTGCCTTCTATACGTGCCCTGACCAGGAGTTGAACACACAACCTTTTGGTGTACAGGATTATGCTCCAATCAACTGAGCCACCTAGCCAGGGTAGGACAAATGTTTTTCACTTTAAGGAAAATGAGGAACCACTGGAGAGTTTGAAGAGTGACTGACAGGATGTGGCTTATTATTTTTGAAGCATCACTTTGGCTTGTAAGTTGAGAACAGACTATGGATATGAAGCCCAGAAGCATGCAGATTGCAGCCATAATCAAAAAAGAGAGGACAGTGGCTTAGATGAAGAGGAGGTGATGACTGGGGAAGAGGTGTGTAGTGGTCAAATTCTGGATACAATATGATAATAATTGGATGAACTTCATAGGATGTTGTTGCTGGAGTAAATTATTTGATATACATAAAGCACTTCCAATAATGTCTCATGTGCTAATTGTGTGTTCCCTTGTTGACAGAAACACTATTATTGGTGACAACACAATGTACAATTTTTCCATTATAAAAGCAATAGTCCCTCCTTCCTTCCTTCTTTCCCTCCTTCCTTTTTTCCTCCCTCCTTTCCTCTTTTCCTTCCTTCTTCTTTGTTCCTTCTTATATTTCTTCCTTCCTCCCTCCCTTCCTTCCTCCCTTCCCATGTTCATGTATCCATTCAAGGACAGATTACTATAATGGAGAATCATGTGAAGTCTGGAGTCATAGACTTGGATTTAAATCCTGGTTGTGACATTTGACAGATGTGTTACCTTGAGCAAAATTAGGGTTCTCAACTTCTCTGAGCCTTGTCTCCTTTCACCTAACATGGACATATCTACCGAAGGGGGTTGATCTGAAGGCTGAGCTAATTTTTGTAAAACCCTCAGTCTAGTGCTTGGTGCTGTAAGTTTTCAATAAAAGTTTGTTTGTATTATTCATCCTATTTTCAAATTTGCATTAAAAACTGATAAGCATTGTATTCTATGAAGAGGGTGCAAGAACATATCAATATTTATGTAGTCCCAGCCTCCTAATACGAAGACCTAGGGGAACCAGCCCAGGGAGGTAGCACAAAGTAGTAACAGGTAAGTCATACAGAACAGCACAGGGAAAGATGGTGTAGCATCACAACATTATCAGGTGGAACCTATTCCAGCCCATGAATTCAAGAAAGGCCTCACACAGGAAGTGACGTTTAAACTCAGCTCTGAGGGATTAGTAGAAATTAGCCAGGACAGTTGGATGTCATTAGGGGAGGCTTCCCAGTGATGCACAGGCAAAGGGAACAACAGGAGCAGAGACCCTGAGGCAGAACACGGCAGGATCCAGCCACCAACTCCTAGCTGTTCTGAGACATCCGCAGAGAATCCTTCTGATGATTATGTGTGTGTTAAGCTGGTGAAATGAATTAAACATTTGGAAATTGTGCAGATGAATCTTTTTTTCCCACAATTATTCTATTTGGATAGAACAGATTTTCAAAAGGAACTCATGACTATAGCACCTGTTAGCTAATATTCAAATAATGATGTGAGTTAGAGGGAAAGAAAAACGAATTTATTACCCTCCCTCCAAAACACCTCTCCCCCCATTTCTGACCCCGCTCCTGCCATTTTTGCTAATAGTATCCTATTACCCAGTGGTGAGACTCAGTCTTTCTGTCAGTTCCTCCTCCATGTCGTTCACTCCCCTCGACCTCCTCTCCCACCAGAGCACACACACCTTCATTTAACTAGACACAGATTGTGTCGATTCCACCTCCATGACATCACTCATCTGCTTCCTGCTCTGATCCATGTTCTTGATATCACCCGAATGGATTGCTGCCAGAACCTCACAACCCATCCTCTGGCCCCTGCTGCTCCTCGGACAGGCCAGTGCCCAGAAGACCATTGCTGTCAAACTCATTTTCAAGAGAGAGGTTAATAAATTTTCTCTGGAAGGGGTCATAGAGTAAACACTTTTTGTTTTGTAGGTCAAAGTGTTTGTGTTGCCATTTAATGCAAAAGCAACCATAGAGGATATATAAATGAACGAGTGTGTCCGTGTTCCAATAACTCTTGTTCTAGAGCAAAACTTGTAGTATGACCCTACAGCTGCTTCCCATGTCTTCTAGAGTAACATCTCAGCCTTAAATTAGACACACAAAATACCTCATCATCTATTGCAGCAATTTTCAACCGTGCAGCATGTTGATGTGCCACAAGAATTTTTAAAACATGCAGTACCTAACTATTTAGTCAGGGGCACTGACCTCTTCTCCCTTCATTTGTCAAATAAAAAAATGACAAAATTTTTTGACAACACAAAAATAACCATCAGTGTGAATGCCCTGTTTTGAACCATAAGTATACAGATCACATAACAGAGTTGCATCTTAATGGTCACATTGCAAAATAAGGTTGCATCTGATTAGTTAATTCTTTACCAGAAATCCTTATACACAAGTATAGACACGTGATGTTTTAATAAGTCACTTTGGAGCAAAAAGTGTAGGTAACTACTATTATTATTATTTGGGTAAATCAGTCAAAATTATACCTAATTGTTTTGTCAGATTGGTAAAAAAAAAATAAAATGCATTTTTGGGCGTGCTGCAGAATTCCAGTAATTAATTTATGTGTGCCATGAGATGAAAAGGTTGACAATAGCTGTTCTGCTGTTTTAATCACTTCCTCTGATGCCCTTCTCACACCACCTCCTTTCCCTGTAGTCTCTAACTTCCTGCCCAACTAGTCTTTATTTTCTGAACATCCTCATACTTTTCTGCTAATTGGGGTGCTCCTTCTCAAAATTGGCTTGTTGAAATCTTGCTAAACTCCCTGCACCGTCTCTCACACTGGCTCTATCTCTCAAGGGCCTTTGGTAATTTATCCCAGAGGGTCAAGAAGAAATTGGCATTGATGTTCCTGCTGGCAGACTTCATCAGAGAAGAACCATTGTTTACCTTGGCTGAGACACTTCGACCCCTGCTCTTGCCTGAAAATGTTTTGACACTCATGCTCTTGGGAAGTGGGGGCTTGGACAGCTTCTCTTCAATCTGGGCGGGCTCTGTGATCACTGTGACCATAAAACATAGCAAAGTGAGTCTGTGTCAGTTTCCAGGCTTAAGATACTGGCATCTTCTACTTTCTGCCTCTTGGAACACTCTCTCTGGAAGCCCAAACCAGCTATACAAAGAGTTAGACTTCTCAGAGACCATCTGCTCTACCAGAAACGCCAGATGTTGGCGCTCGAGTCAACATTTTTGGCTGAGCCCTGCCATACCAGTTAAGATCAGCTGCAGACCAGATACATGAGTAAAGTCATCTTGGACACGCGCCCCCCACCATCCAACACCAACCCATCCACCAGCCAGATATCTCTGAAGACCACTCTCAGTACTACATGGAGCAGGAGAATTGAGCAACCAAGCCCTGTCCAAGTTCCTCACTCACAATATCATAAGATAAAACAAAGTGGTTGCTTTTCTAAGCCATTACATTTAGGACTGGTTTGTAACACAGCAATACATGAGCAGAACACAGGTTTCTAGATCAAGCACCTGTTCTCTTCAAGTCTTTTCTAAGCCAAGACATTTTCCACATTTCCATTTATCTTGCAGCTGCTCTTCTTCCTGCTCAGATGCTCTCTGATTATTATTTCCTCATATTCTTTAGTTTTTGCCTAATAAAATGTTTATGGTATTTTTACAGATCCATGTCTAGTATCACTTCTCCTGTGAAGCCCTTCATGATTTCTCCAGGCAGCTATTCATGGATTCTTTGAAGTTCTCCCAGAACATGGTTTATGAGTTTATAATGGCAATGCTTGCCTTGTTTTCTGAGTTTTCTTTCAGTGTGTCTCCCTTTCCCAGTGGGCTGTGGTCTCCTCAGAGGGAGAGACCAGGCCTTATTCTTCTATATGGCTCTGTTCTTGGTATGTTTATTGGCAAGTAGTAGCCATCTCATAAACTTCTATTGAATGAATGAATCCAAGAATTGAGATATGCACTCTGGTGTTAAACTAAAGATATTGAGGGAAAGCTGCTCATTCACTGACAGATTTGACTCAAACTTTCTTATTCCTCCTCCCCAGGAAAAAGATAAATAAGTTTAGCTGATTTCCAATATGAGGCAAGTCAGGAATGAAGATTGAGGTTAAGCTTTGCTGTGATAACAAGTAAATCCTAGTCTCAGTGGTTTAAGGTGGCAAAGCTGTGTTCCTCACTCACGTGACAACCAATGCTGAGCAGGTGGCCTCCAATGGTGACTCAAAAATTCAGGCTTCTACTGTTCAACTCTGCCAGTATTAGGGGTGTTTTCTTCCTTCCAGGCAAACAGGTTGGAGAAAGGGACTGTAGAGAACATACATCACTTTTAACTGCTTGAGATGAGTTTCACATCACTTGTGCTCACATTCCAATTTGCAGGCACTTAATTACCTGATCTTCACCTAACTATAAAGAGAACTGCAAAATGTAGTCTCTCCATGCAGCCCAGAGAGAGGAAAGTGTATGGTGAGTACATGTTCTCTCTGTTACAAAGACTGTATAAATTAGCTTTGGGCAAGTAACAATCTCAAAACCTAATGACTTGAAACAATCATTTATTTTTGTCTTACAGCTATATAAGCCAGTGGAATGATTTCTCTGGTCTGGGATTCACCAGCTGAGATTTGATAGTCTAGAACAGTGCTCCTTAAACTGGGAATGACTTATACCCACCACCACCTCCAGAAGACATTTGAAAACATCTTTTTCTCTTATGCATTTATCTATCTACTTATTTATTTACTAATTCGAGAGAAGAGAGAGGAGGGAGACAGAGAAGGAGAGAAACAGTGATATGAGAAACGTTGGTCAGTTGCCTCTTGCACACGTCCCTGCACCCCAGGCATGTGCCATGACCAGGAATTGAACCAGTGACCTCTCACTTTGTGGGACAATGTCAAAAGAAATGAGCCAAACCAACCACAACTACATTTGAAAACATCATAATACATTTTGGTTGTTATAACTAGGGGGTTTTATTGGATAAAGGCCAGGGATGCTGCTAGATATCCTTCAATGCATAGAACTAGCCCCTACAACAAAGAATTATCTGATCCAAAATGTTAGTAGTGGTGAGGCTGAAAAACCCTGGTCTAGGAAGACTCACTCAGACGCTGTAGGATGTTCAGTGTAAGGAGCACTCCTCTGTGATGGCTCATGTCTCTTCTATGTGACCCTCTCACTTCCAACAAGATGGCAAAGGCTTCTTGACACGGCACTCGCAGGGTTCCACAAGCAGCAAGGGAGAGCGTGTTTCAATATGCAAGCACTTTTGATCTGCCCCTTGGTTCCATTTTTTTATGTCTCATTGGCCAAAGCCTTTTGTCTCTTGAGGGGAAGAGCTGAAAATGTGGCCATGTTCACAATCTGAAACAAAGATCTTGTGTGAAACTTGGGGATGGCTATAGTCTTCACTGTCAAACTCCATTTAATACATGCTTTCAGTAATCCAATGCATTGTAACAGAGTGTAGTTGTGAACTCCTATTTTCACAGTGATGGGTAATGGTTCAGACTATGGGCTCTGGTGTCAAACTGCCTGAGTTCACATCCCAGCTCTGTCACTGCCTGGAACTTACACTATGTGTCATAACTTCTCTGTACTTCTGTTTTCTTATCTTTAAACCAGGAATAACAACAGTAAATCCTAATAAGGTTTTGGGGGGATGCAATGAGATAACATGTGTCAAGTGATCACGCATTCTTTAAACCCCAGTAAAAGCTTGATAAATAGCACCTAACTACTGGTCGGCAGTGCCATCTCTCTGACGTAGGAAGGGGACGCACATGAGTTCTAAGTCCTTTGTCAGGGTGACAGGTCTTTGTTTTTGCTTTTTTCCTCCTTTTCCCCAAATAACAGATGAAGAAGTAACAGAGGAAACTTTATTTTTAGCTTATCATCATGCAAGTGCTGAGCCAACACAATGGTTCTTGCTTAAGTCCTCTGCAATTTGGAGAACAGAAGATTAAAAGGTGCCGCCAGTGCCTTCCAGTGGAAGGGGATTAGGTGTGTGTACTGTCAGTCTGGGTGATAGAATAGCTCTGTTACATGGGAGTTGTAGGAAATCTAAGTTTTAGTGAATTAAAGAAAAACAATTTACTGGATGTAAGGAAATACCATAAGGTGTCAAACAATGGATAGGCTGCCCTTGTGTCTTAAGGTGGTTTCGCAGGAGCAGCTCCTGATATGACAATGTGCATAAAATGAAACACAGAGAAGTGGAAAGGAGGTTGAGAAAGGAGAGGAGGCCAAGGTGTCTAACTCGGTAAGGGATACCAGCCTTGGGGGGTGGCTTTGCTTCAAACCCAAAGGGGAGCCTCGGAACCAGTGACGGTCATGTGCCTGAGTCCCTGCATGTGGGGCCAGGGAGGCCGAGTGTTTATTCCCCTGCATTCATGACTATAAGGCCTGGAGGGGACATACGTCCGCAGGTACCTGTCTCTTTGAGCTTTTGTGCTGCAGGTAGAGAGGCCTCCGGTCACCACCGGGCAGCCTTTCAGTTGGCACTGCCAGGAGCAGAGGCACATGGGAAGCCGGTGGACACAAAAATGGCCAAAGGGATCTGAGGAACATGGATGATTACTGGCAGCAGCTGCCAAACTTTGTAGGGACACCCCGTTTCCTGGGAGAGGCAAGCATAGAGTGACCACTCAAGATGTCTTTCCACACTGATACTGACTCTGAGGGTCATTTAACAAAGGCTTTCTTTAGGATAATACATTACCATTGCTTGGTTTCCTTTGGCTGCCTCTAAAAACAACGCGACTAGAGAAAATTTTTCCAAAAATGGATAAACTTCATCTCCAGGGAGGCTATTTTACTCAGGCCTTCCCTGTGGTTCTCAGTGGATGATGGCCTCAGACAGACTTGGGTTTTTGTTCCCACTCTACACTCTTTGCCTGAAGAACCTTGGCCGGTCACCTAACATCCTCATTCTTCAGTTGCTTCACCTGTACAGTGGAGTCAGCAATACCTACCCTTAGGTCTAATAACAAGATTCCTATACCTGGTTTACAACAGATGTTCATAAAAGTACTGCATACATTCCTTCGCTCCAAATTCAAGAGAGCAGGAAGCAAGGCAGAGAGAAGTTGCATCTCAAGTCACTTGGGGAGAATGGGGATCATTTTTTTCCTTCTGACCTTTTCTTTCCCTGGCACGATTTTTAATATATCATTTCACATGGAAAATAAAATACAGCCAGATAAACTGTAGAAAAAATAGATGGAAACTCAGCATCCCTGTTTGTTACTGTTGCGTTTGGCATCTATATCATCCGCTTTATCGCTATAGGACCTGAAGAATGTACTGTGCTCTCTATGCCTCAGTTCTCTCTGCTACAAAATATAGTCATTGGGCTACATGGATATAATATCCCTGTGGTTCCAACCGCCTCTGATTCAAGGAGGCAAAGCTGGGAAGACAGGAGTTAAAGACTAGAAGTTTAGGTGACGTCATAAGAAGGGGTTATGGTTACTTAAGAGGCAAAGTAAAGAAAAGAAACCTGACTGCCAATGGAACTCGTGTTCTCCTGATTGCTGCTGAGATTTAAAATGTGTTTCTGTGTGAGGTTACCGTCAGTTCTGAAGTTGAGAGATCTGGAAATGATGAATACAATGATAATTCTTAGGAAAGTTACCTGAGAGGCACTGAGGGCGTAAGGGAGGCAAAGCATTGGCAGACCAGGGAGAATCCTGTGCTGTGAGCCAACCCGCCCATGAGCAGGAGATGGCTGGGGAAGGGGATGGGTGGCTACTGCGCCACAGCCCAAGAGCTCTTTCAAAAACGTCCCTAAGTCACTCTGTTGGGTATCCCTTACTAAGCGATCTGTTTCAAAAAGTTCTTTTCTTTTTTTTTTCTTTTCCAGGGTTGCAAAGTCTCACAATCTCATTATGCTGGGGAGCTTGGTGCTGCCTCTTTTGGAGAGATTTGTCTGCCTGGAGAGTAGCCAGAATTACCTTCCTTGCTGGGCCTTGATAAGTGTCTCTGAGTGAAGGAAAAACAATTTATACAACTAGTACAGTCCATCAGAGGCAGGACTGTGGGACTGGGCAAAGCTCGGCTCCAGCCCACTATGCCAATTAGCCCTTATCAAGTGCAACAGAGAGAGCATGGTGTCAGGAACAGGAAAGCACTCCCAGCAAAATGAAAAATAAAAAAAGTTACTGGGCCAGTGTTATCAACTCAGAGCTAGCTCTGCAGTGATTTTCATACAATTGCGCCATGGTTGGATTGCCTCACCATATGGTGGCGCATTGATCATTTTGCAGTGATGCTAATTTAAGATGTAGTGTAGATTTTGCTTGTTTTCTTAATAAAATTTTCATCCCTGTGTTCTGATTCTATCATAGAATGTTATATTCTATCATGAACATTGACGGGGTTTTTTTTAATAAAAATCACTGATATTTGTAGATGAAATGTCTTTCACAAACTCCCATGTGGTTTGGACTTTTTAGGAAACTTGGAAAAGCCCTGGCTGGCTTATTGGGTCCCATGTGCAGAAAGACTGACTGAGCCTGAGAAGTTCTTACTTGGCCCAAGGTCTAGCACGCGGTAACTGGCAGGTCAGGGTTCAGTCCACATTTTCTCAGTAAGATACCGTTTCCATGCCCAGACACTCATCTTTCTTTAATAAATTGCATTACAGGGATCTGATTGTGACATATTCAAGACCCCTCCCAACCTGTTGGGAAAAGGTAGCTATAATTGGAATGCCCCCCTTCTCATGTTGTAAGACCTGGAGGACAAATCACGTACCCTGGAGACCTCGGGGTCAGCTCAGGCAGACGGGAGTAAACCCTCAGTGACACACAGGAAAGGTGAAAATGGCCCACTGAGATACCCTAGTTGTGAAATTGTTTTCTCCAGGACTTCTAAGTTTCTGTGCAAGCATCTCAGAGCCCCCTGCAGGGACCCAGGAGAGGGTTTGGGGCTTCCTCTCCTCTGCCTCAGGCAAACCCTCCCACTTTCTCCTGGTTTCCCATGTTGGACTTTCAAAAGCATTTGCCTTTGGTATCCCCAGCATGGGAAAATATTTGAAAAAACTGATCTAATCCAGCGCACTCCCTTTCTGCGGTTGGGCGAAGCCTGCCCCAGAGAGGGTGTGGGTCCAGGAGGAGTCTGCGTCCTGCAGGAAGCTGGGCTACCACCCGGCTCTGGGCTCCCAGTAGATGGTGGCGTCAACAGATGAACACAGAGACCCAGTATCTCGATACCGCTAACATCTCCACTCATTAGCCCTCCACTGCACACCGTGTTTGAGGCTGAAGGTGTCGAGTTGCTGAGAAAGACATCGTTTATAGAGGAGCAAGAACTTTGGAGCACTGGGGAGAAATGTCTAACTATCTGCTAACTCTCAGAAGACTTTGTGGTCCCTACCATTTTATAATTAATTCATTCTAAACCATTATTCTTGGGGCAATTTCCATGCTCTCTGTCTTTTTCCCTCTGTCTGCTATCACCTCTTAACGGGGTTCTCTGCCTTCTGTCTTGCCTACACCAAATTCATCTTACACACATTTACCAAAAAACATCTTTCTAACATGCAAGTCTGTCCATGTCACTTTCCTGTTTGGAACCTGCTTCTTCTTAGACACGATGACATCCTTACATCTTACTTGTCCTACAGAAGGGCTCTCCCTCCCCTACACACATTAATTCCTTCTCTGCATTCATCTCCCAATGCCACTCTTGTTGAGCTACAAGTTCCAACCATTAGCAATGTATTTTTCTTTCCCCAGATTCAATGATGCTTTACATACATGCCCCTGGCATGTGCCGTCCCTCCTGTGTGGGACACGCTTATGGCACTTCTGTAACTGGGAAATTCAAGCTTCAAGATCTATCATAAGAACTGCCTGTATCTGGCCCCTCAAATACTCCCCTTTTTTCCTGCCTTACCCATCATGTACTAGGTCAATGTTCTCCAGCACACATTTACCAAGCAATTGCCAGTTTCCAGTGACATCTGCCCCTGTGACTACATCTCCTGTCAGGGAACCTTTCTAGGACAAGACCTGACCTATACATTCCCCTTAATGCCTAACACAGGACTTGGTGCATGTAAGTGTTCAGTAAACACCCATACAACTTAAAAGTTTCTATTTCTGATCCCGTGTATTAGTTAAGCTTCTTTGGTTGCAGGAAATAAAAACAAACTCAAAGAAATTCAAACCCAAAGGGGCACTCAGTGGGGACATGCATGGATAATTTATTGTATAATATTCTAAGGTACAAGCTCAGTGTGGCTTCATAGGGGTTAGAATGCTAGGGTAATGGACTCCCTTCCTCTCTGAGGGCTCAAGCTCTCTCATCCTTGCTTCTTTCTGAAGGTCTAACGAATCTTTTCTTCTTTGTCTCTGAGGATAAATATTCTCTGCTTCCAAACATGTGAAGGAAAATGGTCACGGTAGACCTAGCTCAGGGTTTCATCCCAGCTGGTCCTAAAGCTTCTGAGTGCTGATTTCAAACAAGGAGCATGTGACTCTACTTTTCTAACCGAGCAGGGTCAGAGGGACAGGCATGGCTGTGCAGACTAACGTGGAGGCTGCACTCACCCATGTGGTTGAGTCCGTTAAAGAAGAGGGACCATGGGCTGCACAGGCATCTCAAAAATATCCTTCTAAATACGCCATGGATATCAAGGTCAGGCGCTGTAAGAGTCAGACTAGCGCTTCCCATACTGTTTTCAACCAGATGTTAGTTCCATGAGGCTACTACATAGTTGGCATGAGAAAGACAGAATGCTCTAATCCAGTAAGCTTTAAAGACTACTTACTTAAATAGGTTTACTTAAATGTTAAATAGGTAAAAAAACTATTTACTTAAATAGGCTTTTCAGTAACTTTAGCATGCACAAGTGATTTGTGAAACAATAAAACAGAATATTATTTGTTGCATTTCCTAAACTTCTTTGTCTAGAGAAATACTCTCCCCACCCTCCGAAGAAATATCTTTTAGTATTTCTATAGCTTTTAGAAGATATAAAAATATCTTCTATAGAATATTTGGGGAATACTGGCCTAGTCCAGTGTTAGTGAGCTCATCCTATTGCTAGAAATAGATACTGATCCGCATGTCATCCTGCATGAACTTTTAGCAATGGCAGTCCCTGGACTGTATTTAGGAGTCTTTGAGGGGTCCAAAATCTCTCCTCCTCTCTTCCTTCCTCCCAGCATAGGAACCTGATTTCTCCAGCGACCATCCCTCAGGTAGCATTTCTTCCTCTCCGTCCAGCTTCAGGCCTGATGAAATGTCTGTCATGGTCCTAACAGACCTCACTAAGGATGTGAGTGTTAGTTCTCCTTGAGCAGTTGTTTCAGCAACTAGATCTGAGCTGGGAAACAGAAGCAATCATTGTCTACAGGGAGAGCACAAGGCATTTACATGGTGTTCCCAATATTGGTTCTGGTCCATTCATCGTGCGCTTATTAAGTCCTTGCTAGACTTTACGCGCCAGGCTGGGCATTGTTGATACCAAGATAAATAAGACCAGATCCTAACCTGGAGCAGTTCGAATTTTAGTGGAAGAAACTGACATGTTGGGAGATAATTTCTGAATGTGGTGAAGGCCTTTGTATTAAAAGGAAGTAAACAATAAAGAGTTAGCATAGAAGTGGGAAGGATTTATTCTAAGGGAAGCCACAGAAAACGCTTTCCAGAAAAAGTGACAGCTAGTCTTTGTTCTGATGAAAAGCTAAGTGTTCTCAGTGAAGATAAGGAAGGAAACCTTTTTCTGCATGAATAAGAAGAAAAAGGGGTCAAGTACTATACCCTGGGTTACACTAACAAGTAAGGAGTTGACAGGAATTGAATGCAGGCCAGGGGACTAGGAAGAAATATCCAGAAAGTTGGCCAAAGTAGGGAGAAGCTACATCCAGGTAAATAGGTGGAAGAAAATTTCAAGCAACAAAAACATGGTCAGATCAAATGCTGTTGTAGAATACCCAACAGGATGTCAAATCATTGGCCAAAGGTCAATATTTTAGTCTTTGGCTTGAGTATATTGGGACTTCAAAGGCAGCATTTTGGATTCCTAGCAACTATTTTCATTATGTGCACCTACTCTGTGAAAACCTTCAATTGACCCATGATAAGGTAGCACAGACTGTTATTACCAAATACATGCAAACTTCAGTTAATGTAAATATTTCTAAACATTAAAATAAAGGGAGATGAGGGATGAAAACCAAAGGGGTACTTGGTGAGTTATAGGTTTGTAAACATTTGTATCTGATCAAAAAATGCACTGGGAATAGAAGACCTAATTTTTATACTGCATTCTACTATTAAGCAACTGTGTAAACTTAGTAAAGTCATGTCATTCTCTAGAGCTGAGTTACTTATACAATGAGGAGGTTCAAGAATAAGGTCTTCACAGTTCTTCCCCAAACCTCAAGTCCCTGTGGTGCTCATATGGAGTCACAGGGACTTATACCTCAATGCTGTACCACAACCTCCAACGTACCCTTTTGCCCTGCATCACCATTCAAAGAGGAAGTAGAATTTCAGACACAAGTCAGAGATATCCTTGGATAAAATGAAACCTAGTTGAGCTTAATTTTATGGCAGGAGAAGGGAGAAGAGGCAGGAAGTTGTTTCTCCCTATTGACACAGAGGAAGAACCCTAGCTCTGACATGACGCACTGAGTGACCTTGGACAAGTTTCTTCAACTTCATGTTTTATTTCCCTATTACTGCGTAACAGATTGTCCCTCAAATGTTCTGGCTTAGAACAATGAACACATATTTTCCCCCACCGTTTCTGCGTGTCAGGAATTGAGGATCAGCTTGGCTGAATTGTTCTGGTCCACATTTTTCTGAAGGTTGTCAGATTTCGGCTAGGGCTGCAGGAAAGTTTGACTGGAACTAGGGTACACTTCCAATGTATCCTATGGCTTTCTCACATGGCTGGTGCTGGTTATGGAGGGGTGCTGGTTATAGAGGGGTGCTTCTGGGGTTTTCTTGTTTCTTTCTTTGTTTCTTTGTTTCTTTGCTTTGCATTTTTTTTTCCACAAGCTTCTCCAAAGAATTGTTTAAATACATCCTCAGAACAAGGTGGCTGGCTTTCCCATGAATGAACAATTCAAAAGACTCAGGCAGAAGTAGTCGTCTCTTTTAGAACCCAGCCCCAGAAGTTACACACCATTACATGTGATGTGTCCCATTGGTCACATGGGTCAGAGTTGATTCGGTGTGGGAGGGGACTACACAAGGGCATGAGTCTCAGCAGGAAAGGCTCATCGGAAGTCCTCATGGATACTGGCTATTGTACTCTATGTGCTTTACTTTCTCATGGCACAAGGCAGATGATGCTTAGTTCATCTCATACATGTAGCCCAGCTATGCCAACTCTGCAAATGTTAGCAAAAAAAAAAACTGTTTTGGGAAAATGGAGAAGGAATTCCCTATGGCTACATGGAGTCAGTGGCCCCTGAACTGAACCTCTGGGGAAGTATGGTTTAACAGGAAATATTAGATGGGGTGGGATGGTGGGGAAAAGTCATTCTAAATAGGAGGTCTGGCATGAATAGACTCAGAGTAAAAAGATATAAAATTGTTTAGGGAAGTAGAATCCTTCTGGAATGAGGCTGTGCGAGGGTTAGTTTCTCTGCAGCACATGCCACGCCAGGCAGAAGGGGAAACAGAAGGGCATGGCCTGAAACACAACTTAAAGAGCCTACAATACAGGCAGTTTCCCAGTCACCAAAGGCAGGATTGACAGCAGACCTTGTTTTCTGAGCTGATGTTTCCTTTTGGAGATGGAATGTTTTAGTAAATATTTTCCCCAAATTCAGTCATCTGCATGAAAATTTCATAACTTTTCTCATAAACAAACATGTAGTAAGTAGTTTCTAAGTTGTCTCCTACTGGTCTCCATTTCTTGGTAACTCCCTTCTTCTTGAAGGACGAACTGCTACTGAAGAGGATGTACATCATATTGTAAGATGCCCTGGTGTAATGGAACAGAAATCTCAGCCAATCGACAGTGCAGACTTGATACCTGCGAATAGTCTTGTGAGAGAGGCTGGAAGTTGAGCTTGCCCCAGCAGAGCCTCAAGAGGACAGCAGTCCCTTCCAGTTGGCACCTTGATTCCAGCTGTGTGAGACATTACAGTCATCATAAAAGCCCAGATTCCTGACCCACAGAGACCATGAGATAATAAATACTTCTTGTTTTAAGCTGATAAAATTGTGATAATTTGTTACACAGCAACAGAAAACTAATACATGTGTGTTAGCCATACAACGGCTTACTTAAAACATCTGTCTTTAAATCAAATTACGTATCTCCATAAATGTGTTTATCAAAACAGAAAACCTTGCATTTCAAGGGTAAGAGAGTGCTATTAATTTTCATACACAAGAGGTTAAAATTATTCTGTTTACTATATACCTTGAGGAAAACTAGCTAATTCAAAGCATGGAGGTTGGTCAGAGAGACCCTAGTTTAAATTCCATGTTCATGTCTTGTTAGCTATGTGATATTAGGAAGTTTCTTCATCTGCACAAGTGGAAATTTATCTAAATATTTTAAGAATGTTTTTGAGAACTAAAAAGACAATTACTAGGAAAGTACCCGATGATGATGATGATGATGATGATGATGATTGCCTTTTTTTGTCTTTAACCATGTACCAAGCACTGTGCTAAGTGATTTCATTTTCCTCAAACATTGTGATATAATTATAAACATTTTGCGATCCAAGAAGCTCTTCGGGAGAGGTTTAATAATTTATTTGAGGTCACACAGCTAGTATAATGACAGAATAAGATTTCAAATGCAAATTATTTTCATTACAAAGCACCTACTCTTCATCATAATAGATTACAAACTTCACACAGCCAATGTTGATTCCCTCCTCTTGCTTAGGAATGAACTTTTTCCATTTTTAAAGTAAGGTCAAAGTAATAGCAAATGCTTCTTTTTCTCAGCCTGCTTCAGCTCCGTCTCTCAGATCCTCCACCACTTCCTATCCATGCAGCGGTCAGGACCCCATTTTTCTAGGTTCACGGCAGCACATCAAGCATCACCCAGGGTCAATTGGAGCTGCCTGTAGTAATGATAAAATCCATGCCTTCAATTTCTTAATTAACTAAATACAATGAAGTTTGTAAATTGATCAAAGCAGGGCCTCGTGTAGAATTAATTAGGAAATTGTGGGGAAGGACTTGATGATTAATTCAGATCTAATAAATCTAATGGGAACTTAATGGAAGCCCAAAATCAAACTCCGTTGTATTTAAAAAATTAAATAGAATGTGATATCCACTCTAGCCTGTTTTCATTGGGGGGAGGGAGCATGCAGCATTCCAGGGTGCTGTTGTAAGGGGGCTCCCTCAGACATTCCGGGGCAACACTGAATTTTGAAAAATGTCGAGTTGCAGTGCCACGAGTGGGCAGGTGGGGGCCTCTTACAAACTCCCTTGGCACCCTTCCCTGGCAGGGGCCTCCAAACAGCACTGCTAATACTATTATTTTACAGGAGCAGTGCTATTTCCCCTTATCTTAGAAGAAGTATAAATAAAAGCACTTTTAGATTACTTAGCAATGTTTTTGACCTGTTACAAACCAATATGCAAAACAAGAATGTCCAATATGGTTCAAAAAAAGTCTTCATCGCAAGATGCTTCTCCATCGCAAGCTCACCTATTTAGAAATTCTGGAGCCAGCAGTCTGTTTAAGCCAAGTGTTCATTGGTTCATTCGGGAAGCATCCACACACATTCATTCCATCCAGGGCAGTACACCTGGTGCTGGTAGAACAATGGATAAGCCGCCTGTCTTTGCTACCAAAGCACAAAGGTGGGTGGAGGATATGGGCATAGACAAGGCAGTTCAGGAAAGTGAGTGTGATGCGTGGAACAGAGACTGCATGGGGAGCAGTATCAGCACATGGAAAATGTGATCATTTCTGCCCAGGGGCTGAGTCTCTTCACCGAGGCTCTAATGCCTGAGCTGAGCTGTGAAAGTGCCAAGACTGTCACCAGCAAACCTGAAGGAGTGCCATGAACCTGGAGGACTCAGAGACACGGCTACCTCCAGCACGCTAAGGGCACTGTGTGTGGTTCACGATGGCTGGAGTACTTCGTTCTTCTGGGTCTGACACGTTGAAGGTGATAATTGTTCAGTAATAGCAGGTTCTTGGCGTTGGCTCAGCCAGCATCTCTGTGATAGTGAATTAAAAATGCAATTAGTAAAAAAAATATACAATTAGCTATTTTACATTGTTTTCATATATGCAAATTAAAAAGGAGACTTGATATAATTATGTGGGAAACAGGTTAATTAGGACCAGTTTGAGCTGTAATTGTCTCTACATTTCTGGAGAAGGGATGCTTAGAGTTTGCATTAATGGGGTGAGGGAAAGTATACACTTGGGTCAAGCTCCTGGGCTGTGTGCTTTACATCCAATCTTCTGACCATCATGTCAGGGAGGTCACATTATCCCCAGGTTACAGGTGGGAAGTCAAGACCCAGAGCGTGGTGGTGAAATTCACACACCTCGTGCCTAACCAGCTTGGTATGACTCAAATTCATGTTCCTTCTTTTTCCCCCCACTTTGTTTTATCATTATTTGAGCTTGCTTTCTTTTAATGATTCCAAGGTGTAGGGATAGCTAGATTCAAATGCTAGTCAGGGACCAGAGGGGAGAGGGGAGGGAATTCCAGGGGAGAAGGGAAGGGTTTACAGGAACAAATATAGAGGACACATGGACTAAACTAGGAGGGTTGGAA
>CM052538.1:3998664-4059184 GCA_028533065.1 Trachops cirrhosus | reverse complement strand
TCCCTTCTTTCTTCATTTCCTTTAGTTTTAGACATAAAAGGGCTATTGAAGCATATTTCTAGCCTCAGAAGAAAAAGGCCATAGAGATGGAGAAGTTCAAGTACAGGGATAATTGATGGGACTATCTGGTTTGAAGAAGATTCTCTCTTCCGTGGAGGATGGCATCAGTGTGGAATCAGTGGGCATTTTAGATGCAGAGTAAAGGGGTCAGGCAGACGAGAAGTCATCTGGGATACAGCTAACAGCCCAGGGCAAGGCAAGAGCACAGCTGATCAGAGAATAAATAAGATCTAACGGTGCAGATGAATAGTGATGACGGTCAACATTTCTCCAAGGCTGATGGGCTTGAATTTTAATCATTAAGATGCAGTGAATCAGTGGGTTTTAATAACAAGAATGTTAGGATCAGTTCTTTGCCTTAAGGCATTGATTGACAACAGTGGGGACAAAGGTCAGCCCCAATGCCACCAGGACATGCTGAACGCCCTCCCTGCATTCGCTCAGCTGGACTGGGAACCTGGAGTAGGTGCCTCGTTCTGATTTTTATAATGTGTATTTCTGTGGGCCGTGTTTCTAGGCAATTGCCCCAACAGTGCTCCCTAAAGGTATTCATGTAGTTTGTTTTTATGTCTTTTAATTCAGTAAATTGCCCTGTGAGACAGACACATTCGCTCGTGCGGTGTCTTTCTTTTTGCTGTTCCTTTGCTACTTATGTCTTTGAGGAACTGTCTGGCAGAACTTCTAATTAACATACAACTAAATACGTAAGCAATCAACCCAGGAAGATGCCTCCTGTAATTTGCTGCAATCTTGCCCGGGCCCTGCACCCCTTTTACTATTTGATAATTCAAGCCTAGGTAGCACAGCATTCAATTATGAGCAGTCTCAGTGTTGAAGGAGTACCTGGATACAATGCAAAATCAAACCGATTAGGGCCGTCTTGTTTTCTTCGCCGCCTACAGAAATGGGGCCTCAGCGGGTGGCAAAATACACACATCGACCCACGGAGGTCCCAGGTAGTCACAGACGAAGGCAAGCTGGCTAAGCAACACTGGAAATAATCAGGGAAGCTTTTCGTCTCAGATTTCTTTGCTTTGCTGTTAAAACATTTACTTAGGGGAGAAATGCTGTGTTTCCAGACCAGGTTAGTGCAACAAACACAGTTCCCAGGGCAACACGCGTCGTGCGGTAAAAGAGGCAGCCAGGAGCCATTGTCGAAGCTTGTTCTGTGCCAGGCACCTTAGGAATAATGCCGATAATTCTCATGATAATCCTGCCAGTGGGTCTAGTATCCTCATTATAGACTTGAGCCCAAGGCTTGGGAAGTTTACTAAAAACTTATTGTGGTGGAGGGGTCAAGAAGGAAAGGGATGTTTTAGACTTTCTGGTGAAAGACATTGCGAGTGGGGAAAGGCGTATTGCAACGTGATTGACGTTTCCTGAACTCATCGAATAACTGCTTCAACACAAACAGAAGAAGCGAAACCGGGCTTGACCTGCCCATCCTGCAGGGCTGGCAGGACATAGGTCCTGTATTCCTTGGGTCAGAGTTTACGAAGTACAGAGGGCGCCTCTGTAGAACTCCCGGCCCAGAAGTCTAAGCAGAATCTCCTGAGGTCCCCATGATGTTTGGGTTTATCCAAATGGTGCATGGCTGAGAGGAGACTGAGAAATACTGCATTGCACCACATGTCCTTGTACATGGTTATCAATCAACTTAAGGTTCATCAAAACAGGTACCAATTTTCCCTTTATTGAACAACTACTATGTGCCTGGCATTGTACCAGATACTGAAGTGCAATGGTAGACAAATCAGAGTTTCTGCCTCCATTGTCTTCTATTTGGGAACAGATAATAAGTAATAAACAATCCTAACAGGGAATGAGTGCTATGAAAAAATGTATAAAGCAAGGAAGGGGGATAAAATGAAATTGGGGATGAGGAGGGGAATTCCCTAGGGTAGAAGGGGTAGGTTGCCACAAGATGCTCAAGGTAGATATTCAAAGAAGCAATATTTGAGCCAAGACCTAGGTGAAGCGACAAGAAAGCCCTGCAGAGAAAGCCTGTGACAGGCGAGCTCCCGTGAGCCACGTGGCCCAGGAACGGAAAAGAGACCAGGTGGCTGCCGGTCGGTAAGGGACTCAGCCAGAGTGAGGCAATCAATGCAAGTTCCTGTAGATCACGTCGAGGCCTTTGAACAATAAACACACAGACAAATAACAGTAATAGTGAACATCTGTGTTCCCGACAATGCCGAGTCATTTCTGTGGAAAGCCTTATGAAATTCTCCCAACAATCCTGCTCCGTGGGTGAGATACCAGAACTCGTTCAAGGTCTCGTAGCTGGCGAATAGGGAGCTGGGGTCTGAAAGCAGGCAGGTCTGTCCTCGCAGTCACCACACATCAATGCCATCCTCAACAATGTTTACAGTGATCGAACAGGGCCCCTGGAAAGGGAGAGGCTGAGGAGCTACCTCACTCTGCAGGGCTCAAGGCTTTGCAGGTCGGTCACATGCACTTTGTCCATCTGCATGCTCTTCAGGCTGCTAAGAGATGAATTTACTAATTACTGGGCTAGTGCCAATCAATAATGGCCTTTTACAGAAGTGCATAAGCTATTGAGTCTTATTATTTCAACAAGTCCTTAATGGAGGGAGGGAGGAAGTAGGATCAATCGTGAGTCAGACACAGCTTCCCAGCAGGACTGGGTACTGATCCCAGTGAGACCAGTCATTGTTGTCCGAAAGACTGACACAGTGTGGGACGCATATCCTTGTCGTGTGCCAGGTCTCCAGGCCAGAAGGAAAGAAGTACAGAAAATCCAGCAGAGGAAAAAGTGAACTCAGAGATACTGCCTCAGGGGACTCGGGTTTCGGTCCCGTCTTCGTCACTAACGTGCTATAATTTCAGAGGTGTGACATCTGCATACATTTCATTTTCTCACCAACCAGGTGGAGATAATACCTACCTCAAAGGATTTAGGAGAGAAATAAAGGAAGCTGCAAGACATAACCATTGCTCCTGTGATTGGCCCAGAAGCTGAAAGGTAACATTCTCACTATTCCTGGGGCAGAAATGGGACAGGAGTGAGCCACGACGGGGGACCAGTTCTAAGGGCCTGAAATGGAGAATTGGTTAGTGTGGGAAGAGCAGGAGGCCAATTGTAGGAGAAATTATAGGCTCACATAGCAGAAATTCTAAGCACACACAGCATCAATCCAAAATGGCTCAGATGAGGTCAGGACTGGTATCAAAGACCCAGCGTGGACATATAAGGAGAGCCTGGAGAATAGCGGGGCAGAAATAGAACATGGGACTGTTCACAGCATCACTGCTCATTTTGAGGCCACAGGGAGTGCCCGGCAGAAGGAACGGGGCTTTCCTTCAGTTCCCAGTGTCTGAGCGAGGCGTTCATTCGTTTATTTATTCATTTCTTTCCTAATTTTCTCACTTTTATTTTCTTTCATTTGTTCAACAACAGGGGTTGTCTGCCTACCCACAGAGTGCTAGTGCTTTTTCCAGCTACTAGGGTTGGAACAAGAACGAAACAGCCCTGGTCCCTACTCTCATCCACAATGGGCGACCTTAAAGGAATAGACGATGAGCACGTGAACGGAACAATTAAAAATTGTTCTAATAAGTAACATAAAAATAAAATGGGGGAATTGTTCAATGACCAGCCAGGAGTGGCTTTGGAGAGTGTGGTCAGACAAGCCCTCTTTTCTTCCCTCACTTTATTTTGCAAATTTTAAAAATGCAGAGAGTTAGAAAGAGTAGAACACATGTCAGCCCCTCATGTAGATTCACAAACTGCTCACATTTTGTCACACTTGCGTTTTCTTTGCTGAACCATCCAAAATTAAACTGCAGACATCATGACACTTTATCCCTAAATAGTTTAACTTAGCTTGTAGAAGCAAAGAATCTCTTCTATGTACTTCAGTGGGGTTTATCACAACCAAGAAATTTAACACATTCAACAATATCAGGTCACATTAGATGTTAGGTTTTATGGGCCTTATGCTTTATGGGTTAAGATTTTTCAGTTAAGGATATTATTACATTCTTGTGTAACAAAAGAAGAGGCAAATTACCAAAAATTTTATATTGATGAAACTCAAATGTAGTAATAATTGGGTCTAATTTTGTTTTGCACTATATAAAGGTCTCCTAATGAGAATGGAATTTTTGGGTGGGGGAGGGGTAATAGTCTATTTAATTGGGATTCAAAGTTTATGTTCCCTGTCACCAAATCAATTGCAAACATTCACCTGTTACTGCTGATCTATGATAAGGTCTTACATATTTCATCCTTTTAAACATTTTTAATAGTTTGGTACTGACAAATATTGATATCAATCTACAAGCTTACATTTGAGCATGTTTACCATTTGAAAGGCAGTTATAGAATTTTATTAGGTTCTTTTCTACATCTGCCTTTTAACATGTTATTACATTACAGATTAATCACTTTCAGTTGAAGGTTGGGGGAAGCTCCTCAATTAAACATTTAAATAGGTTTTAAATCTGATAATTTTCTTTACATTTGCATCAGGGTCTGAAAAACACTGTTGGAACTGTAGTTAGAGCTCAAAAAATCTGTCTGCAAGTTTGTGTGGGAGGAGATCTCGCCTCTTGCTTTACTTTCTGATAACAGCCAGTCATACAGCGGGTCAACATGACTTGTGATTTAACAACATTAAACATCATTGAAATGACTTTATCAGGGTCTGAGTTTTGCCTATCACTGTTTCACCTAGAGATTTTGTGTTGATTCACTATGCAACATTTTCAAGGCTACTACAAAATTTAATGTCTAAATTTATTTGAAGTTGTATATTATATTAATGGTTGAGGGTGGATTTTTTTATCAGAAACATTATGATCTTTTCCCAGCATTCAAACAATTATGACAAAACTTTAAGCCAATGAACTGCTGTGTGGTAAATTCAGGATATTCAGTTTTCATTGCTACTAAAAAATCACAGAACAAAAAAATCACAGAACTAATAATCACAAGAACAAATAAAATACCCCACTAAGTTTAATTTTTGGAATGTCCTTCACCTTGGCTTCATTTGATACTTATTCATGATTTTTATTATGCATTTTTGAACAGAATGTCATAGAATCAATGCTTTGTTCTTCTTAAAATTAATACATAACATTGTAGGAAGTTATTTTGAGACTATTCCATTTTTTCATTAAACTATTTTGATTTATATATTATGTGCATGTTTTATCAGCATGTCCTCATAGTTTGCTAGTTCATTCAATGAGTTATAATCCTTTACTATTATTACCATTTTGAATGCTCATTTTTTCCCTAATGTGGCCAATGAGATCCCCATCAACCTGTTTTCTCTGTCTTTTAACATGCACCTCTCACTCTCAGATTCCTTTTCTACTTTCCTTGGTCCAACCATGAAATCAGATATTTCACAATAAGCACCAGTTACTTCCTTAGGAAATGCTAATTAAAGACTAAGCTCTGGATAGTCGGTATCCACCCAGGGACTGAGCTAATGATCCCAGGCCCTCATAATGGACAGAGCTAAAGGATATATTTTTGTTTATTTACACACACACATTGACATCTATTTTTCTGCTTATATTTAAAAGCACAAGTTCAATACAAAAACTCCAATCCCAATGCAAGATCATGGGGTTCAATTTAGCTTTCTCTCTCTTCTTGTTTGCGCTTCCCTTCTCCATTAGAGAGAAACCTATCTCCCATTATCGTTAATGCATTTATTTATTTGATCAATTTTCCTGTATGTAGCTGATATTATGGCCATGACCCTTACCTGGCACAGAGCTAATGCCATCATCAAAACTACACGGAGTACCCACTGTGTTCCATTCAAGGTGCTAGACATTCAGGAAGCAATGCCAAATAAAAGCAGCATAGAAATAATCACACGAGCCTGTTAAAAATAATCACACAAGTGAAGGTGTAGTTGGAATTTACACCTACTGGGAAAATAAAGTTTAATTTATAAATGAAGGTGTAGTTGGAACTGGAAAACATGATCGGAAGGTGTAAAGCTCGTGGTGCCACCAGAGTTTATAATAGTGGCAACTAACCTGGGCTCCGAGAGCAGGTGTCCTGGAGAAGTGAGGTTTCTAGTGAGCGCTGAGGAGAGACCGGCTGGATCTCTGCGAGCAGGAGCAGTGGGGCGAGAAGTCTAGGAAAAGCAGCAGCCAGCTCCGGGAGAGTATTTCATCATATGGGGGTTGGGGCACAAGAGTCAAATGGGGAGGTCATGACCAAACTTTCATTTTCTAAAAGTCCCCGTGATTATAAGGCTGAGAGGTAAGCTTTGTAAGCTTGTGCGGGAGCAATTGCAAAAACTCAGATGCAAGAGGAAGACAGCTTGTACCAAGGAGATCATTGCAATGCTCAGTAAATATTGGCATGCATGATGAGTAGGCCCATAACGCCTTCCCCCGATCACATAACTCTCCTTCTAGCACATTCCGACACACCTCTCATGACGACTTTGGTGTGCTTCCCCCAGGACTCTCTCTGTGTGCACCCACACGCTGTCCTACACAGTGGACTGGACCACTGCAGCCCTGCGTGCCATCTCCAGTTCCACGTTTTGCAATAATGTTGACCCCAAGGTGTAGAAAATGTATTTCTTTGTCTTTGTCCACCACTGCACTCTGTCTTCTTCAAGGTCAGACACCACATACCCAGATGTAGCTCAGATGGAGACGGGTTTATTTTGGAGATGAAGGATTCTCTGTGACTCTCATAAGGGCAAAGGGTATTTCAGTCTGTGAGAGGTGTCACAGTCACAGTAGAGAGAGACTTAAAATGCAATTATTTGGGAGCCTGTTTCTCAACCTAGGCTCGTCCTATAACTTGATCCTGGGGTGATGGGGGGAATCTCTCCCTTGCTGTACCTCAGTTTCCTCACATGCAAAATAGCAGAAACTGTTAATACATGCAGAGTGATTCCTTTGAATACGGCAATGTTATATTGAAAGTGCATGTTCTGTTACAGCCTCACAACAACCTTTTGAAGTAGATACAAGTGTTTTTCATGTAATAAATGATGAAAATGGAGGCAAAGAAAAATTTAATAACTTGCCTATTGTCACATAGCCAGCAACGGTCAAGTTAAATCCAGGCTGTCTAGACCCCGAACAGGCACTGCTCACGATTCTGTCTGAAAATCGCAGTAACGACTCTGAAGATCAGCTTCCTGACCTGGCATCCGGTGAGGTGCTGATGCTGGTGAGGGAGGGTGGCTCAGGAGAGATGAGGCAGGCTGGGTGAGGCTGTATAAATGATAGATGGATAATCATCTTAGGTCCTAATAGGACTGTTCATATACTAGCGTACTATCATACTGCTAATGTGGAGAATTGAGGGATATACTAAATAATACAAATATGTCCCAAATGTATACTTTAATTTCAGATACCAGAGTCCAGCAAGCCTGAAATTGACTGAATGAAGAAGCATAATAAAAAATATACACGAGACTAACACGTCCATCAGGGAGGGTGCTTCATGATGATGGATGCAGTCGTTAAACTGAACAGCAGCGTGAAACAAAAAACACACATGCACACCCAACACGCACACACACACACTGAAGTCCATTTTGTGCTCACATTCGGAACATACGGTCAGGCTCAGGAGCCCGTCAGATGCTTCACGCTGGTCCCCAAGACGACAGAGAATGTGGTGGTTGGTGTTTCACGACTTCTCATCCTGGCTGTCAGCCTACAACTTGATAAAATGGAATAGTTTAGGTGCATCAGAGCCAAGGAGCATTCAGGTCTCCCGCGGGAGACAGCAGAAAGCTCAGCAGGCCCAGGAGTTTCCAAATTGCAGGTGTGAGAGGATCTGAACGAGGTGATCCTTGACAGGAGATGGGGCCCAGGAGCTGTGGCACAGGACATTCACCACCTCGCAGCCACCAGATCTCCAGACGTAGCTCCTGCACACCTGTCCCTTAACACTATTTTCAAACTGAAGGGGATGGTTTCCTCTACAGCAGGCTGCACCCTGGAGACTTCTGTGCACAAAGTACAATGGCTTGTGCCTAAGGGAGCACCGCTTTCTTCAAATGTGTGATTTGGGAAGAAAATGGACACGCACTCAGAGGCAGGATCAGGCAAACAAAGGTAAGAGGAGAAGGGAGGGAAGACACCATGTGTACAAGCAGCAATAATGGTTTCAGTGGTTGCGTTGTTTCACCGATATCTTCCTCTAGCGTCGCAAGTTGAGTGCATTATTCTTTTCTTCCAAATAAGGACCCAAGATTTGAGAATTTAAATAATTGACCAAGTCAACACAACAGGAAGGCAAAATCAACTCCAGTTTATTGGACTCCAAAGCTCATACAGTCATCCCCCCTTACCCACGAGGCTAAAGTCCCAGGGGATGCCCGAAACCACAGGTAGCACCAAACCCTAGCAATACCATGGTTCTTCTATACATACCGACCTCTGATAAAGTTTACTTTATATATTAGGCACAATAAGAGATTAACAGCAACAACTAATAATAAAATGGAACAATTATAACACTACACTGTAATAAAATTTATGGGAATGTGTTTTCTGTCTCTCTCAAAACATCTTATTGTACTGTACGTACCAGGTGGTCACATGGACAAAGGATGATTCATATCCCAGGTGGGACAGAGTGGGATAGCATAGTTTCATCAGCTACTCAGAATGACATGCAATTTCAAACTTATGTATTGTTTGTATCTGGAATTTTTCTCTTAATATTGTTGGACCACAGCTGACCATGGGTGACCGAAACCACAGATAGCAGAACCCAAGGAGGGTCTACTGTATTTGTTCTACAACATATGCAGTTTCCCGCTGAGATATGGAAGAGGCAAGCTTCCTTTCTCTTCTTCCATAGGTTCCATCATCTGTTTTCCAACATTAATTATCACTTATCTCAGGTTTGCAAACCAGCTTTGATGCACAGGTACAGCCTTAGGAATTCCCATTTCATTCAGAATGTGCCTGTTTCACAAGATTTCCCAGTCTCATCCCTTTGCTTCCCTTTAGCCGGTAATGGACGTCTAAAAGTGCGTCCTGTAGGATAAGTACCCAGCTAAAAAAAACCTCGCAAGATTGTACCCTCAGAAACCAGAACTTCCCCAGGAAATGCATGGAGATTATTTCCTGGCAGAGAAAGATCCTCACCAGCGTTTTCACTAATGCTGACACACCTCCACGTCTTTGTCGACCCATGTAAGCACCAGACCTCGACTAAGTGGTTCATTATCAAGAGGAAGTCGATTAAGCAGATAGCTTCATTTTATGGCAGTGGCATGGTACTGTTTCCACTGGTTGAAGACCAGGGACTGGTTGCCCGGCATTTGCTTGTCCATCTTCTTCCTCAGAGGAACCAGGTCGCATGCTGGCTACAGGCAGGAAGGTTGCCTTGGACAGGCTCCCTACCTACTGCAGTCGTTTTGACGAAGGGACTCTGATTCACACTGATTGTCACTTACTTAAGTGGAATTCCTCTCTCCTCACTGAGAGTCCTTTGAGGGAAAGAGTCAGTGGGAAGAGACTCTGAAGGTTAATGGTCTCCCGCTACCCTGACACTTAGTGCACTTGGTTCTCCCTTGTTCGATGCATGACTGAACATCACCTTTGGTTTCCATGAGGGGAGGGGTTGGCTCCACCTGCACGTCACTACATCCCAGTATCTGACCAGCGTGGTGGACGCTGCAGGTTCTTAAAAAGACCTGCTGAGCGGATGCATGCCAGTATTAACTACTTACAGTAGATAGATCCCTACCCAGTGTTTTTAAAAAGGAGAAAGAAGGCTATTAATTACACATCTACTATGTGCTGAACACTGTGTTGAATGCTTAATGGGTGTAATTTCAGGAGAATTAGTGTGGTCATCTTCATATGAAGAAAAAGAAGCTCGAGGTTGTCAAGTAACTTTCCCAGGACACACAGCTGGCAAACCACTGACAGAGCTGGGATTCAGATCCAGGTATAGCTGACCTTGATAGTCAAGGGTTACTTCTGTGTAGTTTTCTTTTTCTGCTGTGTTTCTTCACATTCAATCAACATGTCTTGTGTACTCACCAAGTGCAAGCTTCTGTACTAGACTCTGGAGACGCAGAGACACCCAAGCCATGGTCCCTCCCTTCCAAGACTGTCACAGGAAAGTGATATTGAGACAATAAACAATCAGGTTCAGCTTTTGTAGTCAGGCCGTCTGTGTGGGCAAGTCATCCTTGGAGATGCACTCCCGGGCTACATGAAATCAGATCTTGAAAAATAAAGGAATGAGGTCATATTCCTGGAACCAGCTAAGCTGATCAGCACCATATACAAGAAAAAAGCTTGATTCGCTACTCTGCTGTGATATGAAGGGTTTTGAAGGAAAGCTGTGGCCCCTTAACCCTCCTGGGCCCTACAGTTCTTAGTCTATCTCATGCGCATTTGGGGGTAATTCACTGTGTATTCTCAGGCACATGGGGTATCTTGTCTGGGGCAGTGGTGGAAATAAAAGCCAAGGCGAAAGCAACGGGATGCCTGACTCTTACAGATATACTGTTAGTATTAACCCGTCACTGAAGAGAATGGAAGAAACTTGGCAAAGGGTGGCCAGGTGAAGGTGTAAGGTGAAGAAGCAGACCAAATGGTGGTGCCAGAGTCAAGGAATGTGACAGAGAAGCCCAGCTGGGACTGGCAGGGCCTCCCCACAGAGAGAAGGTGGCTTTGCAATCACTTCCCAGGTGAGCTCTGAGAGCTGAGACTTGGTGATTTGTATAGACACAAAACACTTGCAATGTTCCATCACTACGATCTGAAGGGCAGGCAAACACAGCCATCCCTTTCCAGTTTTCCTGGGAGGCAAATGCCATCGAGTCAGACCTGTTTAGACCGAATAAATAAATACCTAAAGCAGACTAAGGTCTTGCCATCTGGTCCCTACGTACCAGAGAGGCAGGTGGGCTGGCAGTGTGTTCAGAGGACTAGCGAGACGTTCTCTGGTCTGCCCTCAGCCGGTGCCTTTTAAGGGCAAGCAGTGGCTGAGGCAATACGAACCTGCCTTAAACCGGCCATAGACTGTTACTATGGAAATTCTGGTAGTTGCCAGGTACCGGAAGGCCCACCAATGGACTGAGGCAGGATACAAACAGCTTCCCTCCTTTAGAAACTTAGTAAAGTGTGGGACTCTTGTTCTCACAAGAATGATTCCAGGGAGAATCTCCCAATGTGTGACTTCATCAGAAAAAAATCCCTGAAGAAGATAGCCCTTGAGATCTTCTGCAGGCTCCTGAAGATTCGTTCTTGCCGTTTTGTGTCCCTTCATGTCCCAGCATCAACCCTGGAGCAGCCAGCGGGACCATCCCACTGTATGGGTCTCCTTTTTGAATCTGTTAGACCCAGCTCACTGTGAATGTCAACTCTGCTTTCTACTAATGGCTCAACCTGGGGAAAATAGTTTTATTTCTTTGAGCCTCCATTTCCCTATTGTCAAAATGGAAATGCTTATGAAACCCATTTCAGAGGGCTATCATGAGGGTTAAAGGAGATGATACCTACAAATGTTCATACAGAAAAGACAAAGGCCACCCCTGGGCCTTTACGTCCCCTCATGTTTTAGTTCCAAAATAGGCACACTTGTATGGAATATTATACTGAGATGCTACGGTACAATTCTCTTCTCATTAGCAAATATTCATTCTTCAAGATCCAGCCCAAAATTTCCTTTATTTCAGCATATTTTCCCTACACTTCCCCTGGGAAGTAAATTACTGACACTTCTGCACTTTGATTGCACTTGGCATCTCTGTTATAATAATTACCATGCTGTTTGATAATCACGCATGCATACACTCATTTATTTCACAAAAACTTATTCTGCATCTTCTGTACCCCAGGACCTGGGATGAGGCTGGTGTAGGGAGAACATGAAAACAAGATGTGCTTGGTCCTCCCTCATGGAGCTGACCACTAGCCTCTGCCTCTTGGACGTGACCGAGAACCGTGCCTCTGTTTGCCCTCGTGCTGCAGAGTCGGAGTTGACTTCTACCTGAAGACTCACAGGTGATTGTCCTGCCCCAGTGTCCCCGGGCAGTGTGGTTGAAAGTCAAGGCTTGCACCTGTCCACAATTCACTAGGACCCGTGACTGTCCAGGAGCCCCCTCTTCCATGTGCGGATCTGGGGCAGAAGCATAGAGGGCAGGTGTAAGGTATCAGGGGACTCGGAGAGGCATGTGGGGAGGGAAAGGCTTTTCCACCTGCCCTCTGAGGTTCGATGGTTGGGCCTCTGAAATAAACTAACCACACATATATTGAGGAGAAAATAGTGTAAATGTATTAATTTTTAATATTATATACATTGGCGGCATCACAGGGAAAATTAACTACTCAAAATGGTGTGATTTGAGAGTTTAAATACCATAATAATACAGGAAGGGGAGGAGGGGTGTGGGCCACATGTAGGAAATGATTTTTAGGAAAGGTGAGTGGAGACTTACAAGAATAGATGGGAGTATGAGAGTTTGTGACAGTATGTCTGGGTGTGGTGTCCACTTCAAGTCTCCCTCCTGTGACCTAGGTCCATCGTCCTGGCTGATGAATCTCCCAGGAAGAGGACTTATGACCATAGAGCTCCTCTCAGTGGACCTATCATTAGGCAGATAGGGGAATTCAGAGAAAGCCTCTCCTGGTATTTACTGTTTTTCAAGTGCCTTCAGCTCAAATAATGAGTACACTGAGGCAGCATATTTGGGGCAGTGTGTCTTAAAACTCCTTTAGGTGCAAAGAAATGTGGCTTTCTGTCCCTCTAACCTCAGTAGAGTGGGAGCAGGAGCAGACAGGTCTCCTGGTGAGGAGGTGATGCTTCTGTGTGCGTTCGGGAGGGATGAGTGAGGACCATCCGGGGTCATGGGAAGAGACACTTGTCACACAAACATCTTCCTCCCTCATCCCCTCTCCTGAGCTCTGCTGGGCTTGCTTGATTGACACTTTGTCTTTTCTTTCTCCTGCATCTTACCAGGTGGCCCATACTCCTGTCTTTGGGTCATCCGATCCACCCTGTCCACTTGAGACTGTACCCAAGTGGCTGTTGTTCCTTACCTTGTCTCCAGCATCAACCTCTCCTAATGGGCAGTGTTAACTCCAGTGTGTCGGGCATTTAAAGTGAAATTTATATGATCCCTTAAGATAGGCCGATTTCATAATATGTATTTCCTCCAACTCAGTAACTTTTAATTTCCTGTTTTATCCACGGGGCTGCCGTTGCCTCGGTCACACAGACAGCCCGCCCTGAAGCCTGCTGCCCTCCCACACGAGTCCTGGTTCCCCACTCCCAAACAGCCCGAGTATCCTTTTTCCGCCATGCCGTCTGCACCCTGCATCCGTGCCCACCACGGGAGCCCTTTCTCCACCCCTCACTACTGAGGGTCACTGTCAGGACCACAGCAGTCACCTTGGAACATGTCCTTCCATGTCTGGCCGCCTGCAACCCCAATCCACCATGGCCAACCTTTTATACACCTGCAGTACCCCCAGCGTCTGCTGGGTGTGGCCTCCAAGGCCCTCTACTGCCAGCTCTTCATTCTCATCTCTTTCCTCCCTTCACGAGGGCCTTGTTTCCCTTCACAGAATTGGTGCCGATTCTAAAGAGGAGGCTGGTGCAGTGGAACTGTTACACACTGGAGGAAAAGAACCTTCATTTTGGCATCGGTTCTGCCAGCAATTACTAAATGACCAAGGGCATGTTCGTTCAAGGGCTGAGCTGTGGTGGATATATATATATTTAGATGGATGGATAGATAGATAGATAGATAAAGCACGGGTCAGCAAATTATGGCTCATGCTCCACATCCAGCCCACTGCCTAGTTTTGTCAATAGTTTTATTGAGGCACAGCCATGTTCAGTTATTAATACATTGTCTGTGGCTGCCTTGGCGTGACAACAGCAGCTGTGAGTAGCTGTGACAAAGACAGCCTGCCCCACAAAACCTAAAATACAGGGTCTGGCACAATAACGCCCCATTTTCATTACAAAATCTTTTATTACAAAATCATAAGTATGTAATTCTGTAACATAACAATATCACGCTCAAGCACACCATATGACATTTTAGGTGAAATGTTCAGATTAAAACTATAAATTATTACACCCATATAATTACCCTATCAACCACACACCAGTAGGTATTCCTTCTGCTGGACCCTGTATTTATTATCTAGCTTTTTACAGGAAAAATGTCTCAACTCCCAATCTATAGAACAATCTCTGATGTTTCTGTAAGCGCTAACATGTTATGTCTATAAGTAGCTAACTGTATTTATAATACATTAAACATTTTTATGTAGATATAATCGCCAGTGAAAAATTAAGCTTTTTAATCCTTTATGTATTGCAATTTACATGCAAGGGAGTTCACAGGGCTCAGAGCATGTCACCTCTTTGGGTTTCAATGTCCTCGTTTTTTCAATGATGTTAACAGCTACCTCTTGCAGTGGTTGTGAGACTTGAAGGTAAAAGTACTTGCAGAACCATCCAGCCTCACCTCTGGCCTTGTGGCAGGTACTCAATACATGTTACTTTTCTTTCCCTGAACAAAATGTCTTCCTTATTTTACAGAACTTGAGAGAGACTCCCACCACTTCAACATCAACATCACATAGCCACCTTGACTTCATGGTTTACACAAATATGTTCAATCCCTGTGCACTCTCTCTCCCCACCTCCTCTCACATTTCTCTGTGTTTCCACGCACAAAGGCAAATGCAGCCTGCTTGCATAATTACTCTGTGAAGGCTGAGGCATTCAAGGTGCTGATCTGGAGGGTCTAGGACGAGAAACACCTTGAGATGCATCAATAGCACCAGAGTTCCACCATGAAAGGACAAGAGCAACTTAGCCTCTGGCCATCTGCACTGGCCTCTGTGCAGGTCTGCAGGTGGAATCTTCCCACCACACTTTAGGAGTCAGTGGTGTGCGTGAGATAGAATGGCCAGTCCAAGGAATAGATGAAGCATTCATGGAACTGTGTTGCCCAGGTCATGTCCTTGGGGGAGAAATGTTGAATGGCAACCCTGGCTGGGCACCTGTGGATCCATCCCCGTGTTTGTGCTGAGGCCGAGCTTCCCCAGGGCTACTCACAGCCAATGACAGGGCACAGTGAGGACACTAGTGCTGCGCGTGGAACGTGGAATGACTCCAGTGGGCAACACTGGCCGGAAGACAACCCACTGGCCCAGTTGCAACTTCCATAGACCGCTGCTAAAGTCTGAGCCTCCTTCTACCCAGTCTCCTTCCTTCCCCCTCTCCCTTCACGGGAGCCAAACCTGCATCGCAGTCTGAAGGCTCTCCCTGGCCACTCCTCCTTCCTCTGCTTTACCCGCCACTGATAAATCTCTTGGTCCTGCCTTGGCACTACCTCTCGGAGGACTTAAACTATCACAAGTAGACCATAAAAGGACCAAGAGGGTAGGTGGAGAGATGGACACGGATGACTGCGGCTTGCTCAGAACATGCATCCTTATCGATGTGTGGGCACAGGTAGTCCCTGGTACAATGCGACAGCCCAGTTGCTGGAAACTCCACTGCTGAAGATATAGAAAAAAAGAGTTGGACACTTCTCTGGGGGCACTTTAAAAGACAAGTCCCAAAATACGGAGCTTGGCAATACTCTAAATGTGAAGGCTCAAATTAAATTCAACCATGTTAAGAAATGTGTTAGGATTAAGGAGGATTTGGGTGGGTAAATTGCCTCGGGTCTCTTTAGAAATTTTCCTCTTGATGAGCAAGGGTTTTAATTTTGGAAAAGTCTGTTTACCAAGCCTATTGAAGATTTGCTTCTACCACCTGAATAAATAATAATAAATGTAGAGATACCAAGCCAAGGTGTGAGGAGAGGAAGAGGTTTGTGGTGAATTTTCCAATGAGTCAATTGTTGAAAATTAGAAGGTATGCAAAACCTCTTATAATAGCCACATGAACCCATATGTATTGAATCTGTTATATACTCTATGGAAATATGTCCGTTTCGTGATGCCCGCGGGGCCATTCTCAGAGCTAAGGGCCACGATGTGAATCTCATGGGAGGGATGTCTAAACCGAGGACCACCGTTGAGAAGCAGGTTATCGGCCTCCTTGCTAGTTTCAAATGTAAACACTGAGCTCGCAGCAAATAATCATCTAGAATAATCTCAGTAATGGGTACATGTGAGAGTCAATATGCTTCTAAGCAGCTCACATCCGTTCCCTTAGTTGGCTCTCAAGACATTACAGAGATTCCATCCCTGGTGGGTACACAGAGGGCGCTGCAGTGAGGAGAATCTCAGGGTGGAACAGTGACAGGACCCAGGTATTCTGACGCGATGCCCTCGACTGGTGTCACTGCTATAGGTTTCTATACCGTTTTCATGTTATACATACATGTACACGCTGGTTTCACCATAATGAGTGTGTTCATTTGTGTCCTGTGGACACAAATGATTTTGCAGTTAGTGAATGCTATTGTGAGGGATTTAGTCATCCTCTCCAAGATAATGGGAAAGAAAAGGCTTTTTGTGCATTTCTTGTTATGGGTGTATGGATCCACTTTCATGATATGACACCTTGCCTTTGGAAATGTCCACTGTACATCAAGGCTTCCTATTTCAACCGCACACTCTCCCTGACCAACTTAAATATACAATCCTTGGAAGGGGATTACCCCCAAGAGACCTGTGCAGATCTGATCAAAGCCCTTGACATTGAAGAGGGCTTGTGTTCGGGACTCTGCTGGGCCCCCAGAGCTGCGTGCTCTGCCAGCTGCCAGCATGAAGCTGGAGGGGGAAGCAGGCGTTTTCACGCAACCCAGCGGGGCTTCCATTCCGGATTCCTTGGGGAGGGAGGGCTGTAGATCTCGTTTCCACACATCAGCCACCCTCCGAGGCTCTTCTGTGATATGCAGGCATTGTTCTCAACCCCTGGAAGCTGGCAGCAGAGGCTTAGCTCATCTGGGAGGGAGACAGCCTGAGCTTTGGGGACATGAAAAGAAGCCCATCAATCTTCCCGGGGTGACAGTGTACCGGTCCATGGGCTCCTTCTCCTGCAGCTTTCCCAACCCCTGGTGGGGAAGTTACACAGAGAAAGGGATGGGAACCTGCCAGCTACTCCCGTCTCAGTGATGGAATCTCATGGAAATGGGATCGCAAAGGCCTTCTCTGTTCTTTGAATCTCTGAGGCTGGTGATGTCGGCTATTTATTTTCCTAACGGATGCCACACAATGGCCACAGCCCCTGGGGAAAGCAAGTCTCCCAACTCTGAGACCAGAGCAAAGCCCTTAAAAAGTGTGGAAGGCTTCAAAATGCAAAAGCAATTTGTAATGGTTAAGAATGCATGCCCACTTCACTGGTAAGACTGTGGAGGTGGACGCAGGCATGACTGATAACAGTAAGAACAACCAACAGTAATAACTACAAGGCTAGCAGCTGACTGCTTCAGTCCTTACATTTGTTAGGCACTGTTCTAAGGGCTTATGTAACAGATCCAGTGTAATTATTGAATCTTCACAATGCAACTGAAAGAGAGGAGCTGAGAAGCGAGTGCACAGAGAAGTGAAGCTGGTCACACAGCCAGGGGGGAGCCGAGCCAGGCAGCACCCAGGTCCCTGGTTGTCACAAGCTCTTTCTTAATCAGCACCAGAAAATGAGAAAGACCCTGGCTGTGGCAAGAGCCTTTGCAATGATCTTCTTCTACCCTCTTAGACAGAATGGCTTCTTTTTCCAGCACCCTCCCATACCAGCAGAATTCTCAGAAAGAAATGAAGACACTTGAATTCGGACTCCTTGCCACAGCTGAGAAAAGGGAGGCTCACAAAGTTTCAGTCCTTCTGTGGAGTTCCAGAGAGAGGTGACAGGGCAGGGACGGGAAGCCCGGCTCTCGGGTCCTGCCGCTTCTCCTCTGCCTCGTGCCCTCCCAGAAACAGGGCCCAGGCATAACGCAGCTTTTGTACACTAACCTCCTGTTGGGAAGAGACCATGTTCCATGGAGATCCTGGAAATGTCCAAAAACCAGCACAGTGAGGAAAGGGGCGAGGATGCAACTGGCACGGCCTGAGCCGGCCAGCATTTATGTGACGGTTAACTCTCGCTTTTGTCCTTTCAGGAAAATAAGTCACACTCTAGGGGTCCCGCAGCACAGTTTAAATTTCTAAAAGTGCACGTTTTCTCGTGTTAAGAGTCTCCCTTTGGGAGAATCCTTTCCGGGATTAATTGGCTCTCCTCTGCATATTTATCGCCGTGATCGTTTGAATTGAGACCTTTATATGCTCCACACATATAAATAGGAAGAAACGCTGACAAAACACGAACCGAATTCTCATTTCTACCATCTGCCAGACCAAAAAAAAACATGTCAATAATGTGTCTGTCGAGTTATTTCGAAAAGTGTTTGAGGTTGGGGACAGACATCCTTCTCCTCCAAACAACAAGCCTTGGTAACTCAATCTTGAAACACTGAGGACAGTAGAAGATACCAGCATTTATTGAACATTTTCTTCAGACCAGACAATAATCTCAGCAATTTGTGTGTTTAACTTCTTTGAATTCTCCTATCAGCTCTATCAGATAATTATTTTAATTGTATGGGTCATACCCATGGTTCTCAAACAGGGGTTATTTTCCCCTCAGGGACATTTGACAATGTCTGGAGACTTTTTTTATTGTAACAATGAGAGTAGGGACTTGGAGGTGCTACTGGCTGGTTCGATTCCCAGTCAGGGCACATGCTTGGGTTGCAGGCCAGGTCCCCAGCAGGGGACGTGTGACGGGCAGCCAAACACTGATATTTCTCTCCCTCTCTTTCTCCCTCCCTTCCCCTCTCTAAAAATAAGCAAAATCTTTTAAAAAAAACTTTTAGAAAAGATTGTGCATAATGATGCCATTCAGAAATGTTTAAATTAATGGAATAAGAATTCTGAAAGGCATCATTTATATTTAGAAGTGGAACACTTATCTAATGTAGAAAATAGAAAAAGAAATATGAATGACAAAAATTGGAAATGGTAGGATTATATCAAAGAAAACACAGGTAAAGATACAAACTATTAAAACTAATAAAATGGTGCATCTTGGTGCTGCGAGCAAGATTAGTATATAAAAATCGGCGGCATTTCTATACTTTATAATAATTAATTAGGGACTATAATGGAAAGAACGTATTCACTACAACAACAAATTATTAAAAGATCCTCAACAAAAAAATGTAGCAAAAAGTACCATTCCTTTGCCGATAAAATTGTGATACATTATTGTATGACATTGAAGAATATATTGCTAAGTGAAGAGATATAAAAAGTTCATAGATATAAGATTCAATATTACAAAAATTAATTATTAACTATTGACCCAATACAATTTCAACAGTGTTTAATGGAAGTTATCAAATCATCACTATTATTTTTTAAAGATTTTATTTATTTATTTTTAGAGAGGGGAAGGGAGGGAGAAAGAGAGGAAGAGAAGTATCAGTGTGTGGTTGCCTCTCACGTGGCCCCCCCTGGGGACCTGGTCTGCAACCCAGGCATGTGCCCTGCCTGGGAATCGAACTGGCGACACTTTGGTTCACAGCCCGCACTCAATCCACTGAGCTACGCCAGCCAGGGCTCATCACTGTTATTTATATGTAAAAATATAGGGCCAAAAATGTTAGAAGCAAAGAACAAGATGGGAAGAGCTACTCTATGAAATAAGATTTCCGAAACTGCAGCATTTAAAACAATTGTCATTTACAGACAAATGAGTGGAAAGGAATTAGCAGAGATCCCTAGAGCAGCCCCACCATGACGCTGACGTGACATGGGATGCCAATGACAATACACCGTGCCGGCCGTCGGGGGGAGATCACTAAACCCCTATCTCATGACAAAAATGAAAAGTCGATACCGCACACATTTCTAAAGAGCCAGTACTGTAACATTTTTAGAAGAAAATACAAGAGAAAAATTTTAAGACCTTGAGGTAGGAAAGATTTATTTTTTTTAATGCATACAATAGAAGAATTTGCCCACCTCAAAATCAAGACTTTTAGTCTAATTAAGACTGAGAGAAGAAATTGACAACTCATATAAGTGTCAAATGACTAATTCCCTACATTCAAGTAAAGCCCCTACAAATCCATAAGAAAATGATTTTTAAAAAACTAATAAAATGGGTAAAAATACAAATAGATAATATACAGAAAGGACACCTTAATGGTCACTAAGTAAGCATATGAACAAGACGTTTAACCTTTCTTTGAATAGGGCAAACGAAAAGAAAACCACATTAAGAAACCGCTTCGCAAAACACCAGACTGGCAGAAATTTACGGAATTCTGGTAATTCCCACTATTGTCAAGGACATTGGGAGTGGGAGGAGTCACTCACTGCCCGAAGATGGGTGGATTCTTGCAGCTGACTTTGAGAGCATCAGGTGACCCCGAAGATGGGGACAGGGTCGACCCAGCAAGTGCCTGCGTAGTGCGAACTCTACAGAAGCCCTGGCACCTGTGCACAGCACAACACACCTGAGAAGTAAACAGCAGAAGGGGCTGGTTCTGTAGACGGAAGAGATTTACAGGCCAGAAGGCGGACGGAAGTCTGCGGCCTCACGAGGAGCAGACCGTGGGGAAGATGGAGACATCAGAGGGCAGTGGGGACTGTTCACCCAAGGGAGGCTGGGCACCAGGCGGCGGGCTCCCAGCCTCAGGAAAGAACCCCAGTGCCCAGACTTGGCAAAGAAGCAGCGGAGACATAACGTTGAAAAGGTGTTCGGGCCTTGGACAATGCACACATCTGTGGTGGCCTGGTGCGCCAAAGACCCCACAGCACGGAGACACTTCCCTGGCATCTAGCTTCCTATGAGACCCGCTGAATATTTCAAGCAGCCTGGTGCGGGGTTGACCAGATGACTCCATGACAATTTCCACCAGCCTGGCAAGGAATGTGCTTAGTATCAGATTTTATTTGATTCTAGAAAGAAAATAGTAACAGCCAATTTTGGCAAACCTAAGTGTGGAGAAAAATATTCATCTGTGGAAGTCCTGATGAATTTTTAGCCTGAAAGTTTGGGCTAAATATTCTCCTCATACGTCTCCTTCCTCTGCACTCCCCCTGTTAGAGCAATTACCACATTATGCATAATTGCTGCGATTATTTTTATCTCCTCAGTCCCAGGGCCTGGCAGGCCTGGCACGTAATAGCCACTTTGGAAAATGGAACGCCTTCTTTCTGGCAGGTCTGAAGTCACACGGCGCGTGCGACTCCTGCGTCACCAACAGGCAAGCCCGGGTCTCACGCAGGACAATGATATTTAGGAGTAGCCTCTTGATATTTTGGGTTCTTTTCCCCAAAGCACCAAACATCTTTCATTCCATCTTGTGGCATATAGAAGTCAGTCATTCCTCCATCAAGTTTCTTCTGGGCTTAGTGCTAAAAATACTGTGTCAATCAAAGCAAAACGGAAGCCCCTCCTTCCTTCAATGGCCTAATTTTGAAATGAATGCAGGGATCTGTCAGAGCCTTTACTCCCGGACCTTCCTCTCCTGCCGCCCGCCGCTCCTCACAGACGATTAGGCTAATAAGCTTTATTGTCCATCCTATAACCGCTGGTAGTTACACAGCTCAGCAGCCATTGCAGAAGAAAAACATAAGGCAAAGAGAACAAGGTAAACTTAATAAAGCGTTCTTTGCTATCCTGGTAGATTCAGGATCATGGGCGATTTCTCCTTGTTTATCGTTCATAGAGTCCAGTGAGAGGCAGGTCTGGACGCAGCGGCTGGGAGGCAGGGGCTGCACACGCCAGGCGTGTCCACTCGTGTTGTCTTGTCGACGCTCACCCGGAGCTCTTTCTACAATCTGGGAGTGCAGGGGGCATTTCCCCTCGGGACACCCCGAGGTGAGGAGAAGGTCACCAGTGTGAAGGCGACCTTTCCAAGGTCAAAGAGAGCTGGCTGTCTCATTCACACCCAGCATCCCTTGCATGTTGAAAGGCATGGCCTTCTCCACCTCTATCCTTCCAAATCCTCCTAAGGTTTCACCGCCCCAAGTGCACGTCACCTCCTCTGAGAAGCCTTCGGTAACTGTCCCAACAGTCCATAGTAATTTCATTTTGAACCACACAGGTCAACTCTGAAAATAGATGTTCCTTTACCCACTTGTTCTTCTTCTGGGAGAATATATCCTTAATTCTTCTAGTTTGAAATAAATCTCTGTCCTCTGGGAGATCCATGGTACTTGTCACAAAACCCTGGTAAGGCTGTTTTCTTGCACATCGGATCATAAGGATCTGTAGATCTGACCTTTTCCCTACTAGAAAATTGGTGGGTCGTTTTGATTTACAGCATGGATTCTGTGTATTTTTAGACCACACTGGACTCAAATAATTCAAAAGACCTGAGGGTTCACCCATCTGCTGGGTTCTCGGTTGCCAAAGGGAAAAGAACTCCTAGTAACAATGATGTATCACATTGCGGGCAGGGGGAGGTAAGCATTTGTTTCATCAATTTAACTGAAAAACACATTTATTTAGCAAACACTATATAAAGCCCACTACATGCCAGTTTCTGTTCTAAGAATTTTACCAAGGTTGAATTATTTAATGCTCCTAATATTCATTATCCCCATTATAAAGAAAATGGAGGTACAGAGACTTTAAGTCCCTTGCCCAAGGTCCCAGCATCATTTGCCCAAGTGTCGAAACTGAGATTCGAACCCAGGCAACTGGCTCATAACCAACATGATGAAATTATGGGTCACAGATACTACTGATGAAAATGAGCATCTCTATAGAGTTAACCAAATGATCTACAATAAATCTGTATTGATAATCATCACGCACAACTCACAGAATATCTAATAAAAAAAGAAAAGAAGGAATAAATATTTATTGAACATCTAATTTATACCTAGAAATCAAAATGGTCCCTCATACACTGACGTCCACAAAAAAAGAATTTAGGATCCCCCTACTACGGAGGAGGGATCAAGGCTTATACAGATTAAAAGCCATACCACACACCCGTGACTCCCCATTAGCAGTAGCGCTGTGACTGGAACCGGTGACTGTCTGAATTAGGGGTTTGGGGTCCAGCACCTTCACGGGAGGCAGAAGAACACCAGAATTTCCATCATTCTCCTGCAGAACCGTCAGTCCAGTCGGTCACTGCTTGCTTGTTACCAGGTGCTTCCATTCAAACATCACTAAATCAATCTAAAAGTATATTTTTGGAGCAGAATGTTTTTTCCACTTTTTCACAATTCACCAGTTTACCGGGGTTCACATTATCGTGCAGTGCTTTGCAATGCTCTCAGGACAACGTTGGCCTCCTGGTCATTGTCTCCTTCTTCTCTCCTACTTTTCATTCTGCGGAGGGACAGGCGTGGTTTGCAACAAAGGCACTGTGTAATTCTTTCCCTTCAGAAGTTGCTGAAAAGCCCATATTCACTGCCTTCTCTGCCTCTCCCTTTGTGATCGGTCCTCCTGCCCTTCTCTGGTAATAATTAGAGAGATAGCACCTCTCTCTTCCCTTTGCTTAGAATAATCAGAGAAGCATCTCATCTTTTTCCCAGGTTCCTTTCTTGCCAGCCAAGTATTCTGAGCTGATCAAAAGTAGTTTATTCAAGTGTCAAAAGTGTTTCCAGGAGCGTTAATCTGCAGAAATTCAATGTCACACAGGTACAATGTATGTATAACTTAGAGATAAGCAGAAGGAGGTCGGCAGGTCCTTTTGATGAATACCGGGACAATTTTACATTCTGTGCTCCCAGTTCAAGTATCCATGGGTTTAATCAAAGGCCAATTTCCAGGGACCCGGTGACTACAAAGAGTGGTACTGCTTCTGCCTCTAATTCTGGAATATCTTCACAGCAAGGGCTACATTATCACATAAACACCGACAGAAATGCCATGGAGATATTTATTTCTGTGAAATACACTCCCATTGGCTTGAAAGTTCATTTTCTTTTTTCTTCAAGAGTAGTTTTTTTGCACCTGTCACCTGTCACCTCTTTTTATGAGAGTGCTCTGTAGGAGGAACCCTCAGAGGGATAGTCCTATGTCACAAAATGAATATAAAAGAGATGCATTTCAGTGGGGCGTTTCCTTTGGTCCCTGTTGAGGCTGAGAGAGAGGGTCCCTTCCGTGCCCCTCCCCAGCTGCCGGTGCTGGGCGGGCAATCCGGTGCTCCTCGGCTTGCGGAAGCATCACTCCCACCTCCCCCTTCATCTTTATGTGGTGTTCCCCTTATAAGCGTTCACACTACTGTATTCAAGGAAATTGTAACAAGACTCTTTTCTTAGGCCTGGGTCACCGTTTCCCCGGGTATCACAAAGCTCCCAGGGTTCCTGGGTGTGTAGCGAGGAGGGAGAGGGAGGGTCTGGATGGCAGCCCAGGCCTCAGAATAAGGCCTGTGTGGGGCAGGCAAGACCTCCCTCATACGATTCACAAATACGATTTGGCCAGGGTGAACCCCAATCTGGTTTCTGTGTCTGTTGACAAAGAGAAGAATGAAAGCAGCCTTAGAAAGCCTCTGTAAACTTTCAGTGTCACGGTAACACCACGCACGTCGCTGCGACTGCCAGGCCCACGCCCCAGGGATTAGAGGGCGTGGCAGCCAAAAGGCTCTGTGAGAAATGAGATGCTGCATATTTCTTCCTTTCTTTTTTTTCAGTATCGCCAGCCTGCCAGAAACTGCTATAAAAATGCCCCAGGTCCTGAAATGGAAGGGGTGGATTTTCCGAACAGCGCCAAGTGCTGCGGAAGCCCCGGGCTTGTCTGTGGTCCCTTTGGGCCGTTGGCACAGGCGTCGCCGTCTCCACCAACGTATTTATTGAGGGCCCAGCTGTCCTGGCTGCCGCACGAGCCGCTGCGCAAACAACCAGACCCCGCAGCAGCCCCGCTCTCCGGGCTCGGCCGGTGCTAGCAGGCAGTCCGGGCCGAGGACCCAGGCATGGCACGGTGCGTGCATGCCGCACAGCAAGGCGGTCCCAGTGCACGCTCCTCCCTTCACGGCAGAGTATCCCCTGTGTGACCCGCGGAACAGGGCGCTTTATCCGGCATTTCCTCGGGAGGTCACGTGGCCTCCTCAGGGTTCCACAACTTGTGGGCAGCAGAGCGGAGTCAGCATGGAAACCTGGATCTCTGGAGTGAGTCCTCTAACCTGTCTTCTTTCTAATTCATCCACTGCCTTTGCCACAAGCTTTCAACTTAATTTTTTTTACATAAACATGCACCTAAAGTGGAAATCATAAAATGACAGGCACCTCAGAGCCTAAAGACAACACCCTCATTTCATTTATGAGTATATAGAGCAAGAACAGAGTAGATTTTTTGAACACCTTTGACAGTCTGCTATGGAATCCCTTGTCAGCCATGATAGTTATGTCAAGTGCTATGTCAAGACTGAAGTAATAGGGTGTATGGCAATGACCTTGGGAGGGGCTTAGAACATCCCAAACCACAAGTCTGGACATTGGGATATGGACTCCATCTGCACAAGGACATGAGTGGGGCCACCACCCCTGGTGGGCTGTAAGAACCCTACGCTAGAGCCTGGCTGTGCAGTGGGTCCGGCTCAGCCCTGCCAGACTTCCACCCCACCGGAGTGTGGCCACCACCTGCAGCCACCTCACTTGAGACTGATGTGCCTCTCCACCTGTGGACGCTTCCGGTGACCGGGACTTCACGCTGGACACTCGCTCTGCCCGATTCCATAGCGCAAGCTCCCGCTCTATGTGTGTGACCTGTATATGACTCTCTTGGCTTACTGGGGGTCTCCTCTAAGAAAGCTGGCACTGTCAAAAGACACAAACGTGTGTGCGTGACTCCATTCAGGGACGCTCCCTCGCTCATGACAACGAGGGACCTGAGCCTCCTTGGCCCGTCCAATGAGTGCACAGCACAGTAGACTCTTCGCAGGCCTAAGCCTAGAACCCAAGGGGGCCGAAGTTTTCCTGCACGTTATTTGCATTCACACTGAGACTAGCTTGGGGCTAGAGCTCTCATCTTAGGGTTTTTTTTTCTGGTCCAGCTTCTTTTCATCACCCAATCTTGCTTCCCTTGATGAAACTGAGGTACTGATTGCCCTGTAAGACAGAAAAATGTCCTGGAAGAGATGGGAAAGAGGAGGTGTTGAGATATTGGAAAAAGAAGGGGAGAGAATGAAGTCAGGCTGAGGTTTCCAGGTAAGAAATTTGGTTCATTCTTCCCAGTGCTGGCAAATCAGCCCGAGATAAAGAGGACAGTCTGCACACAGCGCGTCACGCAGGAGAGCGCCCAGTGCGCCTGCGTCGGACGCACCACCCCGCAGGCTCTGCCTGAAGCACGGGAGGAAGACGCTGAGGGAACAGGAATGTCAGGAAACTAGAATTCGCCGTTTCGGGCACAAGGTGTAAAACTCTGGAACGACTAAAATTAGATCTGCAAAGCATTGATCCATGTTGAATTAAAATTGACTTTTTGTCATCCTCCATGGAAATGAACTGAACTGAAATACAATGTCCTAGAAACTTCTCTTTCCAGCTCCTTTACTGACAAAAAAAAATGTCACACATGCACACACATGCATATACATTGACAATGCATTCATTCTTTCAAAATCGATCAGCAAGATAAATAAAATGATGTTATTTATTTTTAATCAATCAATCCATATGCGTTTATTATGAGTTATAAGGATAATCTAACAAGATTAATCAGAGACAACTCCCTGCCTTCAAAAAAGTCTTAGTCTAGCTAAGACAATAGACAGGGACATTATAACTAACACACAAAGAAGAGGCTCAAATGTAGGGTGCTGGAGGGAGATTTGACTTTGGGTGGTAAACACGAGGCAATATACAGACGACATATTATAGAATTATACACGTAAAACCTATGTAATTTTATTAACCAACGTCTCCCTGATAAATTTAATTAAAAAACACAGCAAAGAAAGAGATAAAAAAAGCTTTACCTAAAATTATACCAGGGGCTGAGGCTGGAATCCCACAGAAGCCAGTCGGGGAAGACTTGGCAGCAGAGGTGACAGTAACCAAGTAGAAAAAGACAAGAACCACATTCTGGAAAGAAGAAGCCATGGAGTAACAGTGCAGTTAGGAGGAAGCGTGAAAGAAATGGAGAACTAGCAGATATCGAGATAGAACAAAAGACCTGTCTTCAAGCCAACGTGGGTGTGCTGGAAAATAAAGGAAAGAAAACGCAGGAAGATCGATAATTCTTTCGAGCTGGAACTTCTCTGCTGTGGCTCACGTGTTTGGGTTCCCAAAATTTATGCATTGGAGCCTTAATCTTCTATGTGATAGTACTAGGAGGTGGGGCCTTGGGAGGATTAAGTCAGGAGGGTGAAGTCCTCAGGTAAGAGATTAGTGCCTTTATGAGAAGAGACAGGAGGAGAAGAGCTCTCTCTTACCGTAACGGAGCAGAGTTGGTCCCCCCAGCTCCTGCGGATAGAAAATTATACTGACATCAGCGTGCAGTGAAAGAAATCGGCCTTTACTATACAGCTTGCGCTGGAAAGCCCCTAATCCAGGGTTAGGGGCGGTTTTTAAGGGTTTAGGGGAAGCAGGTCTGTGGAAGGGCTGGTGGGGCAAGTTTCAAATGGAGCCTTGGAGCTTGGCCATTTATGGTAAAGCGTGTCAGCAGAGATCTTCCTGGAAAAGGACCCTTTGCTTCTGAAAGATCTCCAGTGTTCAAGTTCCACTTGTGTCCTGACCCTTTGGTTCTCTGTGTGTGTTTTCGGGGTGTGGCGGGGAGCGATACTTTGGTTCTGGTGCAGCTGGAGGTCAAAGTTCTCTCCCCCGCATGTGCTGTAGCGGCACAACTTTCGCTTTTGGTCTGATGTCTCTGAAAAGCAACTCAGTATCTTGTGAAACAGGATAGGATCATTTTGAGCTGGTTCTGGGTTGCACCAGCACATGGGAAACCGCAAGGAGATGGCCCTCACCGAGAACCCTGCTGTGCTGACACCTTGACCTTGGATTTCAGCCTCCAGCACTGTGAGAAAGAAATATTTGCTGTTTACGCCATCCAGCCCGTGTATTTCTTCCGTAGCTGTCTGAGCTGACTAAGATCGCTGATAGTATAAATTGTCAAAGGTGTTTTGGAAAGCACATTATCAGAAAAATATATGCAGCCATACACCTTGAAGCAGCAGTCCCACTTCTGGGAGTTTAAATGAAGAAAAGTATCCAAAAGCCAAAAGAACTGTGTATTTAAAGGTGTTATTGCAGCATCATTGATAACAGCCAGAGAAAAACAACAGAAGTATCCAACAAAAACCCAATTATAAGTACATTGTAGCATAATGAGTGAATGAGATATGAAGCCTGATTAAACAGCTATGGCAGCACAAAAAGTTTAGTTACCATGACATTTAAAATACAAACATATGTGCACATTATTATTCTTGCTGTGCAACATTATATGTGCGTAGCAATGAAAACTGAAAGAGAACAAAGACAAATGAACATTATATAATGTATTTGGAAGGTAGAATTTTTCTCATTATATTTAGAGTTGCATTAATGTTTTTATAATGATGTTTGTGTAAAAACAGCATTGAAAATGGCTATCATTTATTAACTGTCTATATTACGCTAAGCACTCTACAATGTTTTATCTTACTTAATTCTCACAAGGTCCTATAAGAATGGTACTGTTATAATCTATTTTAATTGAATTTTAATTATTTCACATTGATACAAATGTATACTTTGAAAATATAAAGCATTATGATTAATTATATTAAGAAAGAAAGCAATCTCCTGACCCTTCAACTCAATTCCTTTTAATATTTTAGCAGCTTTTCACACAATTCAACCACATTTCCAAATCAGGTGATGTTGCTTTTTATACATTTCAGCTTTAAATGTTATTTATTAGAATTCAGAAATTCTTTCAAAATGTGCCTTTGAAGAGAAAAATAACACTGATAAACCCTGAGCAAGGCTCATCAAGAAAAATAAGACAGAAAACAAATTACCAATACCAGGAATAAAAAATGCCGTCATACAACTTCCACAGATAATAAAACAATATTATAAGGAATTGCATGGTAATGTACTTCAATATTTAGAGAAAGGGAACACATTTATTTAAAAATATAGTTTACTAAAAACCAAGGGAGAAATAAGTAGAAAATACCAATAGCATTATATCTATTAAGAAATTGAGTTTTTAATTAAAACCTCCTCATGAAAAGGATGCTTTTGCCAGTGGGTTCTATCAAACACTTTTGGAAGATTTAATATCAAGAATTCTCATTTTTCCACTTTTAGTCTTTTCTCTAATGAACTTCCTGTAGGTTAATCTTCACCTCAGCATTTGCTTCTGAGTAAACCTGAAACATTCCAACTGGAAACATCCACCAAAATTTATGTACAAGAATTTTCATGGAAGCTATATTCATAATAGTTAAAAACTAAGATCACCACAAACTTCTATCAAAGACAGAATATGAAAAATTGTTATATTCGATGCATACAATGGGACACTACACAGCAATGAAAAAGATCTCCAGATAAATATAACACTGATGGATTTTAAAGACTGCATATTGAGCCGATGAAGCCAGACATAAGCACATATTTTGTTTACTGCCATTTATGTGACATTCAAGAATAAGAACAGTGAATCTAGGAAAACAGAATTCCGAAGAGTGCTGACCTCGGGGGCGATGTTAACCCAGGAGCTAGCATGAGGGGCCATCGGGGAGAACAGAAAGGTTTCATCCTTGGTCTGCACGGTGAGTGCTCAGGTGTCTACACACGGGAAAGTCATCCACCCGAACCCTCCCAGGGTCTGCACTTCACTAAATGTGCTTTAGAACTCCATTTAGACACAAACATTCCCTAATGAGGACGATAGAGTTCTGGGAGACGAGCCACCAAGTGGAGAGATCACACGCCTTCTCTGGGCCTCCTTCCTCTCCCGTCCACTCCCTGCCTTCTTCCCCAAGGCAGAGGGGAACACACCTGACTCCACACCCGTAAGCCTCCAGCGGAGTTCCGCCAGGGGGCTCACTGTCCCCGAACTGAAGGGGGTCACAAGGAGATGCCTGATTGTTCTTGCTCCTCACCAACTTCCTGCCAACTGAGTTGGCACATTGCTAGTAGCTACCATCTCTTGCTCCCCGTGGGCAGGCTCACCATGGGCCGGACTCCACTGGACAACCCCAGCCCTGGGCCCCTCCCGCCCCCAGGTGCTAATCTCCCAGGCTTCTCATCACTCCCCGTTGGATTCCTTACCTCTTCCATTATTTGTGTAGCAAATGCCCGGCATTTGCTCCTCACAATAAATACATTCGTTCGTTTCCCTTTTCCTGTTTAGAGCCCAGACTGATGTAGATAGCCAGCCTGACATTTAGGTCTGAGATCAGGCGAGTTTTAATTTTTCTGAATTTTCTAGTCATCAAAGGGCATTACTCAATTAGCAAGAGAGATATGTGTTGTTAAATGTTAATAGTGATCAGAAATTACTTCATTTAATTCACAGCATCTTAAAAATGTTGGACAAATTTTTGTAGTAAATATATAAATCTATAAGAAATTGATATACATGATCTATTAATAATAAAAGGTAACAGGGAAACATGCTTTATCAGTCAGGTAGCATCCAGGTAGCTTGCAGTTGTTATAAGTTTGCTATATGCCAGAGACTGTTCTATGGGCTTCACCTGCATTCAATCATTTAATGCTCACAACCAATGAAAGATATCTTTCTTATTCCCATTTCACAGATGGCAGCACCAAGGTACGGCACAGAGCTCTTAGTGACTGTGCCCAAGATCACACAGGAATGGGTAGGAATGGGTAGCTGGGACTTGAGCAAATGGTTAGACTTCAAAGTCTCCCCCCTCCGCCCCCATGCACTGTCCTTGATCTCCAGTTAAACTCCGGGTGGCAGCAGGAGTTTTGAAGGAGAGGTACATGTGTGAGACAGAGGCAGAGACACAGAGACACAGAGACACCGATAGAGACTCAGGCCACAGTACTCGGGGAGAAACAGAGAGGAGGAATTAGACAGTCTGGAAGCTTTGGCATCTTTTGTGGGAAGTGTTACTGTCATGTATTTGTTATTACCTCCTGTTTGTGTCTTCATGGCACTTTAGTAGAGATATACCTTGCCTTACAAACTTTTCCCACTGAGACTATGTTTCTCTTGGAGAGTTTCCATACAAGACTGGGAAGGTCTGCTCCAGGCAGGTACGACGCACAGAATCGCACACATAATTTCAGGCCATCTCAGTGTCTCCAGGGCCAAATTTCATAGCTCTTCGCATTATTATTATCACCACAATAATGAAGGAGAAATAAAAGGAGAGCAAAATGAGTCTGCCTGGGGGAATGATTCTTCCCGGCGCTGTTAGCCTGGGAGACAGGCACGCCCCATGTCCCTCCCCTGTGCTGGGCTCACGCTGCGCGGCTATAACTGCCCTTACTGGGCGCCTGGGAACACTTTGGAGGGAATCACTCACGCCTCCGTATTACGTGGAATGATCCTCCTGTTCTTGGGACCTGCAAGAGAGTAACTCAATTAGCATACAGGAGATGTTAATCTATAACACGAGCCTACGTACATTTTTTGACATAAATTTATAGCATAAAGTTATGCTATAACATGTCCTTATTTTCCTGATGACTTATAAATATTTTCAATAAAAATCAGTTCTTCTTTGTAATTTTTCAAAAGAAATGATAAGTAGAAACATCGTTAACATGTCCAGTTTGATATATTTTTATGGGGAAATTTCCTTCTCTTTTTTCCCCTTCAAATTCTTCATTTTGCACCCAACTGCTTTTCCTCCACACTTCCCACAACACCCAAGGTCATGTACGGAGTGGCTAAGAGCACAGGCCGTGGGGCAGGTTTTCAGTCAAGGCTCTGCAATGGGTTGGGTGTTACCCAGGCACTAAATCACATTCCGAGCCTCAGTCTCCTCATATGTGAAATGCAGAGACTAGTATGTTCTCCCTCCCAGAGGAGATTCCTATATAATACTTGTCATGGGCATGCTCACCCACTGAACCCTCATAAATATGGTCACCACCCTCCTTCTATCATTGGATCACTGGCCACTCCTTCTGCCTGCACTGCTCTGAAATTCCTCCTCCCCGCTTGGTCCCCCAAACGAGAGCATGAACAAGGTCCCTCAAGTCTCTGGCTGCATCCTGGAGCCCATATATCACAGTTTAAAGATGTGTATTTAAAAATATATTTATTCAACATATATTCCTTTGACATCTCTTTCCTTATCAGATGATTTTTATTCCACTTTTTTCTTCTGATATTTTTTAACCAAATTAGGGATTTTTGTAATTTGTTTTATTTATGATAACCATAACTCATCCAAAGTTTGACAAGCACGCAGACGCTGTGCCTGCCCCCCGCTCTCATTTGCTCTTAGCAAACCTTGGCGGCAGAGCTGAGATTCACGGAGATTCTTTGGAACCTGACTAGTTATCTTAAACACCACCATTCCCATGAAAGCTTGACCTATTTATTTGTTTTGAATTCAGGAAATCCTGCAAGAATCAAAAGATGAAGGACTTGAAAGCACTGTGGGTAAGGATTTCTTAATAGCCAGGACATGGGGATATGTAGAAACTAGAATACCTATAATCATACTTTTTTTGGAACAAAAGAAAAGACTACTTTTACACAAAGTGAGAGCAAAAAAAATTTTAGTAATCAGCCATTTGACTTAGATTTCACCTGCTCTTGACAATTTCTAATGCAAAATAAATGCATTCTGACCAAAATGAGTGTCATTTGGATGCTAAAAAACAAGCTCCAAACACACAGTTCTTTGCGTAGCTTCATATGGAGCCTCTGAGAATCACAGTAGCAATAATAATAGTTAAGAGGTCAGCTGGCCGGCCAAGGGCACAGAGCCGCTCTTGAAAGTTTGTTCACTTGTCCAGAAATGTGATAGGTACTGAAGTCACCAAGGAAAAAAAAACATTTTTTCCTCAACAGTCTCATAAACCAACAGGTAATGACCACCCTAAGGGCTCAGTGCAGTGATAGACGAATATGTGGAAAGAGGGGCAGCTAGTCCAGTCTGAGGGTGCGTAGGACATCCCTGAGCAAGTCATTTCTGGGAAGAAATGGAAAGGCTGGCAGGAGGAAGACAAGGGATGGAGAAATGAGGGAGGAAAGACTCACAGAGACCCAAGAAAAAATCATTAGCAAAGTGCGGCAGAGAAAAGTGTCTGCGATGGAGAAAACCCCAGCTCTTCGGGATTCCCAGGGCTCAGGCAACACGTGCAAGAGCTCAGAGCGGAAGCCGTCGAGGTGGACGGAGGCCAGATCTTAACGGACCTTGAAGGGTCTCCTTAGCTACTGAGAGCTTATGCAGCGGGAGGTCTGACGTGATGTTAAGACACAAAATGTCAATATTGACCACTGTTGGTTGACGAACTTAGTATAAGTATAAAAGTATGCTTATAAAAAGTATAAAAGTATAAGTGTATAAAACTGTAGGATTTGTCTTTGTTGTTGTTGTTAAGTAACTTTTTTTTACTTTTCTTTTGAATTGAAGTTCAAGACTTTCTTTGGATTTGGATATTTCAATATTTATTTCATGGTACTAGGTGAATTTTCTAACTTACAGAGTCATTGCTCTTTGGCTTAGGTGATTGTTCTTCTTTCAAACCTTGCCTTTAGTGCATTTGTCAGGGATACAAAGAAAGGGGCCGCTCCCATTCAGAAATACAGGTTGATTGTCTTGTTTGCTGAGCATGGGACAGCTGTTCTTGGAAAGCAGTGTCTCTCAACAAAGGAGAGTTAGGACTTTATACATGGTTTTGGAGACATAGGGTTAAGGATTAGAGCACTTTAAGAAGTGGAAGTGTGAGGGATTGGCTGTGGACACAGGCTACTAGAGTGTGGCTGCGGGTGGTGGGCTGACTTTGAGAACAGTGGTCATGTCTAGATTTGAGTTTATAAAAGACAAAGATTTTATATAAGCTAGTAAATTACGAGATTACCAATGTGCACAGAAATCTCAGTCTACTGTAGTGTGTGATATACTGAATATATCAAGACAAAAGTTCAAATAATGAATCTCTAATGGTGGAACTTTCATGCCACTTAGAGACACACTGAAGTGTCACTTTGCATAACCAGTCCTTTCTTCCTGGTGATATCAGGTTTCGCAGGTGACATCATTTAGACATCTGGGTGTCCTCTACTATTAGAGTATTTATTGGATGAGTGCTCTTAACCACTGAAGGCAAACACAGCCACAAAAGAAAGACCAGTTCAAGTCACGTTGACCTCAAGCTCACTCATGTGTGCTTATGAAGTTCAGTTTGGGCAACTTTCTTAACTTTTTAGATTATTTGTCATAACAGGTCACTGTTGTTAAAAAAAACTAGTATTTGTTTTTCTCTTCTACAGTACACATTTTGTTCAACAAAGAACCATCTTAGATAAGGGTCTTACAAAAATATAATTTTCAAATGAACTTAAAAATTCAAATAAGAATTTAAATTACATTATAATTAAAATATATAATTAAATTAAATACGAAACTTTTGGGGGGTGTTCAGCAATTAAATATATAAAAGCTGCTTTAGAAAAAGTTACAAGGATAAAATTACCAATATTTGTGATTATGAGTGTTAATTTAATAAAAATCCAATTTCCTTTATTTGAAATCCCTTCGGCATCCTATATTGGGAGGGGCCTAGAAAGGAAATCACAGAAAACCAATAACATTGTAACCAAGCCTGAAGACTGAACGAAAACTTGCCATTGGCTGAACGGCAACAAATACATGAATGAATTAGACAAGGGGGACCCAAAAATGGAATTTATTTATTAAAAATTGTGTATTTATTCTTACACGTTTACACGAACTTCAGTCGCCTTCAAAGTACTCTCCATTTGATGCAATACACCTATTGAGATGTTTTTTCCATTGCTCAAAATAGTTTTTGAACTCATTTATTTTGACACCTGTTCGTGCTTCTGCCATTTTTACTTCACCTTCTTCCACATTGGCAAAACATTTCCCTTCACTGGGGAAAACAAAAAAAAAGTCGCTCAGGATAAGATCAGTTGAACAGGGAGGGTGGGGTACAGGGAGGGTGGGGTACAGGGTTCATGCCATTTTTCGACAAAAACTGCTAAACACTTTGCACAGTATGGGCAAATGCGCTCATAAATCACTCATCATGAAAAGAGCAAATGCATTGAAATGGTCTTCAAAAAAAATTTCACTGAAACCAAACACAGCCTCTCACAACAATGCCAGGTGGTGCACTGATACACCTGATACAGTTGGGTTCCTGGATTCCTAGAACACTCACCTAGGTGGGGAAGTCTGTACTTCTCACCCTTTAAGAAGATAATTCCAGGTTTTGGGGTCCCCCCTTGTATTTAATATAAATCTTGCAAGAACACCAGCTCTCATGTCCCTGCCAGATACAAACATCAAGCAGCTCACATCTTAGTGAGAATATGCCAGAAATAAGAAAAGAGATCATCTTGAATCTCACACTCAATCTGGGGCTTACACCCTGTGACACTGGCTAAGTCTCAGCTGAAATGCTGGTCTGCTTTTACTGGCGCCTCCCTCTGGAACAGACTGGAAACTCACAGGCCAATGTGCATTGATGTCCTGGCTACGCTTCCAGGAGCTCTCTAGCGTGGTGCTTGAAAATGGTTTCTGAGTTCCTGCCCGATCGGGAGTGCTATAGAGCTTACCAGGGAAAGTCCTACATTTAGAGTGACCCACCGTCCTGGTTCACCCAGGACTGAGGGGCTTCCCAGGTGCAAGACTCGCAGTGTCTGAAGTGAGAATGTCCAATCAGGCTACCAAAATGAGCTGGTCACGCTACTAAAACACAATCTAGATTTGTTTAAAGGATCTCCCCTTTCCTTCTCACTTTCCGTCCTTCTTTCCTTCCTTCCTTCCTTCCTTCCTTCCTTTCTTCCTTCCTTCCTTCCTTCTTTCCTCCCTTCCTTCATTCTTTTTTTTTTTGCCCTTGTCCATGATGAATGAATTTGCAGGGGACTCAAATCTTTTTAGCAATTGCTTACATTCTCCAATTCAGTTGAAAGAAACCCAGGCTTGATTCAGTAATTCCATTCCTTGCATTTTGCCAATTAGTTTTTATTCTTTGAGTGCTTAAAATTATTTCACTGTGCTGAATGATGAGGGAGATTTTAACCACCGGGTGGTTATGAGCGTGAATAAACAGCCCGGTTCCCCAGGAGACTGATGATTATGAACCAGAGGGAACATAGGGATCCCAGCCCCTCAGATGAATTGTTTTTATAATAATTCTGTTGTTCAGACTAAAGAATATATTTGTGAAAGATTTAATGGCAGGGAGAGCTACACTATAATATTTTAGAATTGGCAGGACATTTGAAGATCAACCAAAAGATAGTATTTCTAACTTTTTCCTGGAGAACACAGACTTGTGAAAGGTTCAACTTTGGGGGCGAGAATTTAACAGAGCAACTATGACACTTTAACTTCCATTTTCATTTTACTTGGAAAAGGCTCGATTTAACCTGGTAAATGCAATAAAGTTCTATACTGGGTGACATCTCATTGTGCTTTAGATTTGCCTTCTCTGATGATTGGTGGTGCTGAGCAACTTTTTGTACCTGTTGGCCAACTGCAGGTCTTCTTTACAGAAGTGTCTGCTCAAGTTGTTTACATATTTTTTAATTGGATTTTTATTTCTTTGTTATTAAGTTGTTTGAGTTCCTTATATTTACGTGAAATAACCCAGACACAAACAGACAAATACCGCACGGTCTCACTTACCCGTGGAATCTAAAACAGTCCACCCCGTAAGAGAAGAGAGCAAAATGGTGGTTGCCAAGGGCTGAGGGATGGAGAAAATACGGAGAGGATAATCGAAGGGTACAAACTCCCAGTGACGCGGAATGATTAAGTTCTGAAAGTCTAACGTACAGCATGATGGCTGTTGTACACTTGGAATTTCCTGAGAGAGCAGATGTTAACTGTTCTCACCACACACACACACAAAGGGTAGCTAGCTATATGAGGTGACAGAATGTCCATTACCTTGATGTGTGTGTATGTGTATATATATATATATACGTACACACACACACATATATATATCCAAAGAATCACATTGCACACCTTAAATATATACTACTTTTAGTTGTCATGTAGATCTCAATAAAGCTGGAAGTTCTGTGTGGATAATGAATTCTCCCAACCCACTCACATTACAGAAGTAAGAGTTAGGGCTCAGCAGGCAGTTGAGTTTGGGAGAAACAGGGGAGGGTGGCTGCATTAGGGGGTGTTGCTCTGGGCACATCGCTTGAACTCTGTAAGTTTCCCCTCCTTTCCCCAAGCCCCATCCTCCTCTCTGAAAGGGAGAAAGAGAGAATAGAAAGCTCCTGTTCTGCAACCCTTACAAGGATCTTCATGCTATAGGTGAACGTTCCTCACAAAGCACAAGGACTTAATAGAGGGAACTCTACACAGACTCCCAGGCATTTGAGGCTATTGGTCCATCACTCTCTTTCTTCCTAGGATCTTTGTTTTTTGCTAGAGCTCATACCCCTTGGAGGTTAAGGGGTGGGGAATGGTAGAGTATGGGATTCTCAGCCTCCTTGAGGGAAGAACCTATCACTTCCTCCCTCATTGATCAAATGTCATCACATTAATCGTGCGGCTGAAAACAGCTCTGGCATTTTTTTGACGGTGTATAGCTCTGCAGCTCCTGTCAAATGAATTTCTGCTTTGCTCTTTCAGCCTCCTCATCTCTGGAGATTTTGGTTAATTTGCTCCTGGGCTGAGCTAAGAGTCACCCTGCATCTCTCTGTCCTGTTCCCAGCTCCCCTTCTCAAAACACAATATTCTTCTTTGTTCATCATTTAGTGGGTTCTGGTGGGGCAGGGCAAGAGTAAGGTGTTTCTCCTTTCCTCTGCAAGTGGTTGTCTACACAGCCTGTCTCTCTGTCCTAACTAGTGTCTACTGCATCATGCAATTTTGTGCCATCCACAGATTTCACTAGAGGGCTATTTTCCTGCCCTTTCCAGGCCATTAAGGAAAAGTTGAGCCAGTTGGGAAGTGCCATATTCCAGAGCCTCCTTCTAGCCTCACAATGGACTGTCCACCTCTCCTCTTGGTCTATATTTCCCCAGTCACTTTTCAATCTGTGGATTCAAAAACAGTTTCTAGGAGGGTGGAAGAGAGGCCAGTGCTTGAATTCCTGAAAATGTGGAAAAATCGGAGAGTTTGGGTCCCTTCCAATAGACCCTTATTCTGCCTGGACCTCACTGTGTGATTTCATCAAGGAATGTTAAGGGCTCTGGAAATATGAAAATAAAACAGAGAATATTGATGACACCTTTGAAGAATTATTGTGAAGATTAAATTGCAGGAGACAGTATATAAAGCACTGACACAGGTCTACTTCATATCAGAGATCAATAGAAGTCCTTTCCTCATGATAATTTCCGACCAACTCATGAGGATTCATGACCAATACCACTGCAGCCAGCTCAAACCCCCTTGCCTGACCATTTCAGTGTACGCCAGCCCAGCTTCTAAGGTCAGCACCTTCTTGTCATCACCCAAGAGCTTCCCCCAGGGCAGGCAGTAGATAACGGAAGGAACTCCCACCAGGCAGCTACTTGTGACCCATGAATGAGGACTGGGTGGTACATGCTCCAGCTCTGCTCGCCATGTCCAGATAACGTGAAAGCGTCTGTTTCACATTGGTTCAGACTTCTTCAACAGATGTAAGCTCCAGTTAGTCGCCCACAGTGATAAGTGGTTTGCTAACACACCCTTTATCACCTACCTTTCCTTTCCTGACCCAACTAAGATCACACAGTCTAAGAAATACACCTAGCGCAATGTGAGTTTCTTGATTTAAAAACATTTCCTCTATATTTTCCCTGGAAGTGCTCAGACTCAGGCCAGGCAACTACTTGGTGGGTTTGCCCCTATGGCAGGATCTTACATCAGTGGAAAGATTTAAAACAACTTCTAAGAAGTCTTAATGTCTAAAATGTTTTGATTGGTTTCTATGCCATGCACTATGAAAAATACTCAAAGTTCCTTTGTCATTACCAATCTGTACAAATATTCATGACTTATTGTTTACCTGTCTTAATTACCTCCCAGTAGACAATCATGTCCCAAGAAGAGTCTAATATTGGGGGGGACCAGGGTGGTCTATACTAGAAGAGGATGTGGGTAGAGATAAGCCAAGCCATAGATGACAAGAGAGGACAAAAGTGGGTTATTGCGGGGGTGCATAATCTAAGAATTCGGAAGGAGGGTCATTGTGGACAGGGGCAGCCTAGAGTAAAGGACCAAACCTGGACCAAACAGGGTGAAGAAGTGATGTGGTTCCAGGAGAACTCCAAGCACATCTTCCCAGCTCGCCCTTCAGCACCACCAAAGATACAATTGCACACCTTTGCAAGAACAGCCAATGCTGAGCGCCGAGTATGAGTTGGACAGCCAAGTGCAGGCTGACCTCCTGGAGGAGAGTCAAGACCGGCAACCCCATTGGGATTCAATAAGTAGGACAGTGGTACTCCTCAGTGTGTGAGCGTCCCTGCCCTTGAACTATCCACTTCACACAGCTGCCTTTTCCTCTTTTGTCATATGGCTTCACTGATGACTGAACTCCCTTCCTACACAGGCATCACCACTGTTTCTGGGCCAGCTCGTCCATTGTTGGCTGACCTGGAGCAGAAAATAGGTTGCTTAATAAATAGACCCAGCGTTGGGTACAATACAGGCTCTTTCTAGGCCAGCTGTACCTGGTGGGGAGGGAATAATGGTCTCGTGGTTAAAAAGGAATCCGCTGCCCTATTAGGAGTATCGTCCCTTAGATGGTTAATTAACCAGAGACCTGGGAGCCCAACTCAGAGAGCGTTTTCTGAAGATGAGAGAGAAGGGTCTGAGAGCTGTAGGAAATAACCTTGGACGTCCTGTAAAGAGCTGGCCACACAGAATGCTCTGTGGAGAAGGACTGATGGAGCATTTACACAGTACACAGCATTGTAGTTTCTCTCTGCTGTGGACCTTTTGAGCAGGGGCTGTTCAATCCACTAGAACATTCAATCACATCCTTTTGAAAGCTCCTGGTCCTACATGCTCTCATTACCCAAGCAGGTCACCTCCCCTCGGGCCCTGACCAGGCAGCCTGTGCCGCATAATAGCAGCCCCGGTGCCCTTGCATGCGTCCCAACTCCCCTGGGCCTTGCTACCTTGACCCTTCACACACTCCACTTCCTGATGATTTCCTGGTCTTGGCACCTTCCAACCGGACCATTGATCAAATCCACTGTTTATCAAGTATCGTCTGTGAAAAATCCAGCACAAATGGGAGCAGAGAGTGTGAGCACCTGAGTAAACAGACATGAACTTGAATCTTAATATTGTTGATCTTGACTGGTGATGGGATTTTGAGCACGTTAGCTCACCCTTTTAAGCCACAGCTGATGCCTCACTAAAGTGAAGATACAATCACATAAGTTCCCAATAAATATTGGCTCATATTATTGTCATTAGCTGTTGCTTTTATTCTTTTTTACTTCTATTAATTTTTTTTCATTTTTATTGAATTTATTAAATTCAGGTGACACTGGTTCACAAAATAATACAGGTTTCAGGTGCACGATTCCACCACACAGTATCTGCACACTGTGTGTTCACCACTCCACATCATGTCTCTGTCCATCACCATTTATTCCCCCTTACCCTCCTCTGCCTCCTCCACCCCCTCCCTCGGCAATCACCATACTGCTGTCTGTGCCCGTGAGTTTTTTCTCTTTTTTTCTTTTTTACTCAATCCCTCCACCCTTTTACTCAGTCCCCCAACCCCTGTGTTGCTTTTATTCCATTATTATATAATTATATTAAATTGACAAATATGGAATTATGTAAATATAGATGTGAAATATTAGATATTATACATGTATATAATTATATAGTAGTATTGTTATTACTATTAACAACTAACATCATTACTATTTTAAGTTGTCTGCTATATTTATATCCACATTATCTTATGCAAATACTAAATGCATATGTAATTAATCTCACTTTATAAATGGGGAAACTCAAGTTTAGGAAGATTTAATACTTTTCCCATGGTGACAATGCTAGGAATAACTTGTGGGACAAGAATTAGAGAACTTGGCTCAAAAATCTGCTTTCTTTCACATTCTGTTCTTTTGTTTTGTTTTGTTTTTCTCTTTTTAAAAACATTACTCTCTTCCTATCCATATTCTCTCTCTCTCTCTCTCTCTCTCTCTCTCTCTCTCCCTCTCTCTCTCTTTCTCTCCCTCTCTCTCTTCCCCAACCCCCTTCCTCTTTATTTTTTCATCCAACCATCCAGAGTTTGGAGATAGCTTGGAGACAGCTGCCCTAACATCTGACATTTATAGACAGAACTTTGAAGAATAGATATGTTCTGCATTGGATTCAATTGTAAAACACCAGAGCTGACATCAGAGCTTGGACTGGGGCTTCGCTAAATGCAGCACAGTGACTGGGAATCCAGATCACAGGAGGTAGTCCAAAATTCTGTAACCTCCACCTGCCAAGCCCGAAAGCCCCAACTCCAAGGACTAAGATGTACAGCAAGCCCCCTTTCATCCAGGCCGGGGTTCTACTGTGGCACTATTGCTATTTGGGGCACTATTTGGGGCTAGGTGACTCTTTGTGGTGGGGAGCTGCTTTGTGCATTGCGGGATGTTTCACCACAGCCCTGGCCTTCAGCACTTACCCTGAGTTGTGACAAACACAGACATCTCCAGGCATTGCCACATATTCCCTGTGGAGAAAAATTACCCCCAGCTAAGGGAAACTGTTCTAATTTCATTGGAAGAGGACCAAGAGGGAATAATAAAAATAGGATTTTGGGTAATAGAATCTTTGGAGGGAGAGATATAGAAAGGCTGCTTCCTTGACAAAAGTGTAGAATTTGGGATTGGAAGGATTTAGTTGAGTTCTAGTTTTTCCGCCCTTGTGGCTGCACTCGATTGACCCACCTGGACAAGTCAGCATCCTCAGTGGGGAGGTAGGAAGCTATGGACTGAATGTCTGTATCCTTCCAGATCCTTACATGGAAAACCTAACCACTCAGTGTTCCAGTGTGATGGTTTTTGGAGGTGGGATTGGGGGGAAGTCATTAGGACTAGGTAAACTCAGCAGGGCAGGGTTTCATGGTGGAATTAGTGCTTTTGTAGGAAGAGTATCAGGGCACTCCACAACATGAGGACATAGCAAGAAGCTGGCCATCTGCAAGCCAGGAGGAGAGCTCTCTCCAGAACCCAACCACGGTGGTGCCCCAGTGGCTGAATCCCAGCCCCCAGCACTGGAGAAAACGAATGTCTGTTGTTTCAGACACGCAGTCTCTGGCACCTCGTTACAGGGCTGGAGCAGGTTAGCACACAGAGGTGGTCATTTTGCTTATGTCTGAGCATTTTGAACAGAATTAACTGAAGTAAATCTGAAAACTCTAAAGTGGAATATGATCTTTAGTTTCTATTGATAGTTATGAGTTTTAAGGAGGTTGAACAATGAGCTGCTTATGAAGTTTGGAGAGGACAGGTTCTACTAGATCCACTTTGTTGAAGGGGTGATGTCATTGTAATGAGCTCATTACTGATATGCCATGGAAAGCTGCTAAAAAGTCAAAATCAGTGTACCTTTAATTAGTTCTTTTACTCATTTCAGAATGAGTGAGCAAGTCAGACTCAGAACTGGCTCTTATGCAGTTTATACTCAGGTGAGTGCACAACTTGACTCACAGGATTAAGTCAAAACAGGTATTATTTAATTATCTTAAATAGGATAATAAATATACCATTGTGGATATAAAATATTAAATATTATAAGTGTGATATATAATATGAGCGCATATATTACAATTATATAAAATAGAATCATTATTAACAACAAATAATACATCAGTAATACTGATTTAATATGATTATCATATACCATATTCACTTTGAGGGGTAGCAGTTTTCACCACTTTACACATTAAGGGAGGCGATGGGGTGTTGGAGGTCCAGGGATATCACACAGGTCACCTCCATGACAAAAATACAATTAATAGATGTAGAGCCAGAGTCCAGGTTTTCTGGCTCCAAGCTAATGTACTTCTCTCTAACATTTTATGGTTGCATTTCTCAAAAAAATAAATAAATGTGACATTAAAAAATTCCACCTCTGACCATTGAGCGACCCGCCACTCCCCGGCATTTATCAGTCACCTCTGTTTCACTCCCGCTACAGTCGTCAGGATTTGCAGATACAATCGTCAGGATTTGCAGAAAGGGCCTGGGGAGGCTGGGAGCACTGTCAGCTTCTCGGAGGTTCTCTGGGCTCTTTCTGAGAATGTGTCTGCTCTGAATGCCAGCGGCGCGACACGCCCCAGTGAGCGGGGAGGAGAGGCGTGGGCCTTCGCTCAGACTGCTCGGGTCTGCGTGCGCAGATCTTTCTCACGCAGTGTCCCGTCAAGCGGCCGGATGAAATGCCAGCCCTAAATTTGCGGGATGCGGTGCGAGAGTTACTGTCTATTCGCTTCACTCTTTAAGAAAAAAAAGCACAAGAAATGGAGAGAACTAGCATTGCATATCGCAGAACAAGGTGCTATGGTGTGATAGCAGCAACCAAAACTTCTGTAAAGCTTTCGAACCTGATCAGCAGGGAACTCTAATTCTTAAAATCGCCTTTGGTAATAGACATTCTTAATCCCCGCTTTTCTGGCTAAAGAAACTGTCAGAGATGAAAAAAGGGAAAGGTACTACTTTGAGAGCATTGGCTACGTTAGGCATTCTAAGAATTTTGCATATGTTAATACATTTACGTTTCACAACTACCTTATGCAACAGTTCCTTTCTTTCTGTTTCATAGATGAGAGTCAATGAGAGTCAGACCAATTGTGCATGTTGCCCAAAGTCACACAACCAGCCAACATAGTGTTGAGATAACAATGCTGACAACATCGCCCTGGTCTTCCTGCATGGAGTTGTGTTTGGGCTTGTCATCACATGTCTCATCCGGTCCCGTTTGTCACCTAGGAAAATGGGATTCTCATAGTTCATGCTAAGAATCTGAGAAACTAAGAGACATGGCCAAATTCGCATGGCAGAGCAGGTATTCAACGCCAGCTATCCTAATATCACACCCCACATCGCTCTATTACACTCAAGTTAATGATAAGTAAGACAAACTAAGACAATGCCTTCTTTTATATACTAAAAAAAAAACAGTTAAAATCTCGAGGCTGTATTAGGGCAGTGATGAAGTGTAGGTAATTCATCATTATTATATGGGTTAATGTCATTTCTGTTTTTTAAAGTCTGATGTCATTCTTCAAAATAACTCCTGAGAAGTCAGTTGTAAGGGAGCTTGATCCTCTTTAAACACTCAATTTCTTGGAGGTAAAATAAACAAAGATTCCAGAGGAGCTCAGACAGAGGCAAATATGACAGGTGTTTGGTCTGTCAGACTTTGGATGGGAGCCCCTGGTTCTGTGGATCAGAGAGTTTTCCTGGCAACGCCAGGGCTCCGCTGAACATAACTCACCACTAGAACTGAAGCAGCTTTGAAATCACCAGGCCCATTCCCAGAAACACTTGGACCTTGCCATCTGTAACCCTTTCTTAATTTTTCTAACACAGGGTCATAGTCCTCCAGGTCTAGCTGGGTTGTTCTCTTTGGCCAGAGTTTTCAGATCTCTTCTTCATTTCAATGGAAATACTGTTCCTAAGACACTTCTAGAGTTTTCTTAGTAGTCAAACCTTGCACCATTAAAAAAGAATAGAGTATCTTTGCTGGTTTCAGTAATTGTGTAAAAATCAATAATCATAACTATATTTTCTCTCCAAAGTTTAATTTGCAGCTTCTCAGTAGAAACAGATTTGAATTACTAAAACCCTGAATTTTAATTTCATCCTTGCAATTTATTGTTTGTATAACCACCGTTACGCGTGGAACTTCCTGACCCTCAGCTTTCTCATCTCAAAACATTAAGATCTATGATGTATCTTGAACGGGGGTTCTGGAGGTTAAGGGAGATCATTTGTTCCCTCATTCTTTCACTCATTCACCATCTATTCGATAAATATGCTCTGAGTTTACTTAGTACCGAGTATTCTGTCTGTTACTGGAGAAATAGAGGTTCCAATGCTTTCATTTCTATTCTCAAAGAGTGCATCATCTATCGGGAGAGAGTTAAGTGCACAGTTAACAATCGGTGTGATGTTTGCTGAAAGGATGCATGCGCAGGAGCTACTGCAATGCCAGGGAATGATGGGCGGGTTCAGCATCTAACATTGGTTGAGTGTTGATAGGTGGAAAGTGTCTAAAGGAATCAAGCGTTTTTTCCTAAGGGAGAGAAAATTAATCAATGGCAATGAATGAATAAGAGTAAGCCAAATGGGGAGGAGTTGGAGGAGAGGTATACTCTTGGTAGATACATACCTAGGACAAAATTTGAAATGTTAATAAGTGCTTAGTGTTTTGAAACTCTTTGGTTCTAAATAAAAACAGCCAATATTTGACCTGAAAACCTGCCTTTAATTGCATGTAACCAAAGCTACTACTTCTCAGTGTTTACGGCTGAATCTTCACAGCCTCCCCACACTTAGGAGCCGCCCTTTGAAGTACCCAAAAGATAAGATCCCGTGGGGACAGGGCTTCTGAATGCGGAGTGATTAATTTACACCACCACAAAACGAAATCCACCTGCCACCAATCAAAGATTCAATTCCTATTTTCCAGAGAGTTTCACAGGAGGATTTCCTCACTGTGCAGAAAAAGTAAAAGATAATAGAAAAATCAGTCTTGTGCTGCTCTGGGGTGAAAACAAGCAATGAGCCGGGCTCTGATGGGGAGGGTCACAGATGGTCATCGATATGACTCCATAGAGGAGGAAAGGGTAGCATTCCGAACGAGAGGGGTGCAGCCTCGACAGCATAATTCAGCCTAGTTCTGCCTCTGTCTGTGCAGGCGCCTAATGTGTGTAGCACAAGGCAGTGACTGAGACTCGGTTCTCGTTAGCCAGCCTAGTTTAAGGACGAACGTGGTGTAAAGACAAGATGAGCATTTGACTCAGCTCTGACGGTGCCGCTGAGATGGCATGAACTTGGGCATTAAGAGCATCAGCCTCAACCACAGCACGTTTGAGAACCAAATACAGAACAATGGATGTGAAATTATTTGGGGTGCAATAATGCAAAATGAATGTAAGAGATGGCTACAGTTACATTTAGAAAATACTCCAAAGATGAATTCATTTTGAGTGAAATCTTTCCCTGCTCTGGATCTGCACTCACAGAGCTGGAAATACAACAAAAGACATTCACGGACACGTGATCTGTGTTGTCTTAGTCAGCTCCAGCTGCTAAAACAAAACACCAGAGAATGAGTGAGTTAAACATTCCTTCCACACAGTTCTGGAGGCGGGGAAGTCCAAGATCAAGGTGCTGGCAGAGTTGCTACCTAGTGAGAGCTCTCTTCCTGATGTGCAGGTGGCTGGCTTCCCGCTGTGTCTCCAGACAGTGGAGAGGGAGAGAGCACCCCTGTCCTGTCTCTTTCCTATAAGGGCCCTCAGCTCATCCCTTTGGGCCCCATCTCACGATCGACTTATCCCCCAAAGACGCCGCTTCCAAACATCATTACAGTGAGGAAAGGGCTTCAACCCTGGAACTTTGGGGAGACACGAATATGCAGCTCCTAGCACCTGCTATAAAGTTATGGGTAATTTCTACTCGTGTCATTTTTCAGACTTACTATCAATCTCTTCATTTTTCTGTGGGAACTTGATCTCAATGTACTATGCAGAGCTCCCCACACTACCCCACCTTCCTTTTAAGAAATGTTTAACTTCATAAACCATTCACCAGTCCCTGCAACAATAATGCTTTTTAAAAATAAATAAGTGAAGGAATGAGGAAAAGCCAAAGGCTTCTTCTAAATGAAGGCTTACTTGCTATAGGAATTTGCTGAAACTGTTTAAGATCACTGACATACATTCACTGATGGGCATAAAATAGTACTTGGAGAACCCCAAGACATGGAAATAGGTCCCCATGATGAAATGCACTATTGGTAGGAGGAGGAAAAAGATCTTTTTTTATTTCCCCCTGGGTTTGCTTGGCCCTTATTCTCCTGATACCAGAGTGCAAAGCCGGGCTGCGCCCACTGTCCATTTGGGAGGTGCTGAAGGCTGTGATGGGTGTGAGAGAAAGGAGACATCGGTAGTTGGCTGCAGAAGCCTGCACTTGGTCTCCAGGGTGGCGTTTCTCACAAAGGTTCCACGGGGAAGGGAGAGCCATCCGATATTCTCTGTGACTTTCCAACAAAGAAGAATCTGGAGAAGGTGATCCTAAGTCCTTCATTCCGGACCTTCTGCGCTGAAGCCACGCCTGCTGTTATGAAAGCTCTGGCCAGAGCCTTTGCCCATGTGCTGCCTGTCCCCTGGAAGGGAGCACAGAGGAGCAGGCGATGATGCCTGGGGCCCTGAGAGTCACGGCGTGAAACAATGACAAAGAGGACAGGAATGAATGTCCTGCCAGACCTTCATCTGAGGGGGCGGATGGGAAAACACAGGCATCTTCTCTCATTGGAGAAATCTGTGAGTCTCCCAGTCAGATCCGCAGAAGGACCATCTTTGAAAAAAGGGGCCGTTTGTGAAACACTGTAAAACTAGGAGCAATAGTTTTAAACAAAGAGACAACTCTTAAGCGGGACATTCTTGAGGTAGGACTATCGAAAGTCACACAGAAAAATATTAAGGAAAACACTCCCCACACGCAGCTGAAGCCCTTCCTTATCCAACTCCACTCCCATCACCTCCTCCACAAACATACTGAAGATCATAAGGGGAGCCACCTATTTCGAATCTTTATTCTTTTCCCAATTGCGTGTATATTTCACATATATATTTACACATATGGTACCTATACATTTTCACACATACATGAAAAATATGTACTTCTTGGTGTCTTTTTAAAGTTACATAAGTGGTTTTGCAACCTAAAAAAATGGGAATCATGAGTCATTTAAGTTGGGAAAGTACTGCACGATTTCTGCCAGATTTTTCAGAAGCTAAAATATTGTTATGAATCGTGTGCCTTGAAGAAGGAAAAGAACTCTGCAGTATTTATCCATCTCACTTGACTATGACATCGAAAATAACAAAAATAACCAAAAACTCCCAACAAACCAGCAAGTCCGTCTGCAGCTGAGTGATCAGAGGAGCCCGTTTTGGAATGAACAGAAGACTCTCAGCCACAGGGACCTGTGTAGTGTCTGCACGGAGTTCTGTGCCCCAGGACCAGGAAGCTGCGAATCTCAGGTTTAGCTCAGGTGTGCGGTGGAGCCCTGCTTGGCTTGCCCCCTCAGGAGCCTAAATGTGGCAGCAGGCAGCCAGACAGAGCAAAGGTCTGACTGAGCTGGGGGAGCCCCGGCAACTGGCAGAGGTGACAGGTATACCCGACAGAGGAGGACACCCAGCCTCAGCCTCGGAAGCTGGCTGCAAAGATGAAACAGGGCTCAGGACAACATCTTGTGAATTGAGAAATGTCGAGTCTGAATGCCACCACCTCTGTGCAAGGTGTTGACCTGCAAGGCCATTTTAAATCCTCCAGAGCTGACAGTTCTCAAGCACTTACATCAGAACCATGCTGTGCTGACCTGGTTCTTGGTGCTCTTCATCAATTAACTCTTCTGGTACTGTTATTACGGACACTGTGATTATCCCTACTTGAGATGAAGTGCAGGAAGGTCTAGTAATGTGCCCAGGATGAGGAGCTCATGTGTGGGAGAACTGGGCTCCACCCCCAGAAACTGACTCCCAGCCCAGCTCTTAGGCTTGTCAGCTACCGCATAATAAGCCCGTGGGAGGCATAGCATCATCGCTCTCCGGTTAGAAATAAGAACCCTGAGTTTCTTGGAGCACCTGTCACTCTCCTGAAGTCCTACCACTGCTAAGAGCAAAGCTCTCAGTCCACGAGACAACGATGCCTCTGGCTGAAGTTGCAAAGGCGGCAGCCGCAGCATCTGGCCACACCCCCTCCCACTACTGCACAATACGAGTTTGACATTTGGAGATAATTCTGCACCACCTTGGGTGGCCTGCCTCATTGCGCTCTGCCAAACAGCAGCCGGATAATCGATTCGACTAGGTAACACGAAAGCCTTTTGGGAAAAGCAGGCAATATTGAAATAAGCATAATGTTTTATATTTATGTAGTTAATTATGTTTTTTTGAGGAGGCTTCCATAGCAAATTTTCCACACCATTAGGTTCTCCCAATACCTGTGGAGAATAGGTAGTTGCTTTTCCAAAGTGCACAGGATTTAGATCGAAATCTGTTTTAATTCCCATTCAGCCAGTTAAGACTGATTGTGAATAAGATGTTTACATTACCCGAGTCTAGGACTTGCCTAAGACCGTCAGGCAAATAGACAACTCAGGGCAGTGAGGAAAGCTGTCAGACGTGAAGTAGTTTCCCATAGCTCCCCTTATCCACAGACCATCCGTGGAACCGCCCTGCGCACTGGAGCCCAGCCCTTCCTTGGTAAATTGCGATTCTAGGTGAACAGGTCTAACTATGGGGTGACGTTCAGGGGGCTCCCCTGAGTAACCTGGGGTGAGAGGCGTAGTGCTGGGGATCACCGATCTTTGCTCCTTAAAAGCTAAGCAAACAGAAGTCTTAGGTCGTATTACTGGCTTTCAAATTTCGGTCTATGTGTCCCAGGGATTTTAAAACTATTCCTTGGGAGCGTCCCATGAGGATGGGGAGAAGATTTGACAGGGTCCCACACACACACCTGGACAGCATTCAGAAGTGATGGAGTTACTGCTAATGAATAGTAAGCGATCATGCCCTGTTGGGCTTGGAACTTTGTGCATTTTTGTGTTAAGTACAGGTGATTTTTATGTAGCTTTGCTGAATGCATGTTAATGCTTCTCTTCGCGTCAATTTGGGGGAATGGAAATACTCCCAACCCTTTCCTCTCCAGGTCTTAAAACATAACCAATATACTTAAAGCTGTGTTTTTTCCCAATTTATAGGATGATTTTTACCTATCTTTATTCATGGAAGAATTGTCTGATTTCAACATTTTTATATTGAAAACATACATATACCATATACGCAGAATTATCTTCTGGCCTTTTATAGGACAGGCTTCCCCCACTGGGTGGTACTCTAGGAACTCATCTGTATCAGTGTGCCAGCTGGCGTTGTTGTGAGAGGCTGTGAGCAGCTTCAGTGAATTTTTCTGAAGATGCTTTCAGTGTGTTTGCCAATTCCCTGATGGGTGATGTATGAGCACACCTGCCCAGGCTGCACTGAGAGTTCAGTAGTTTTGGATAAGAAGGCACAAGCCCTCCAGGCCCCACCCTCCCTGTTCACCCAGGGTCGCCCCAAGTGACTTTTTTGTTTCTCTAGATGAAAAAGTCCTCAAAGGGAAATTTTTTGCTGATGTGGAAGAAGTGAAACAAAAAACGGCAGAAGCACTAAAAGGCATCAAAATCGGCGAGTTCAAAAACTATTTTCAGCAGTGGAAAAAAGTCTCAATAGGTGTATTGCATCACATGGAGAGAACTTTGCAGGCGACTGATGTTTAAACATGTAAGTACACAATTTTTTCATGAATAAATTCCAGTTTTGGGGTCCCCCCTCATATACCAAGGTAATCCAATATATACTAAAGCAAAAATCAGTGTACTCACTTTTTTAAAACACCAATAGATAATTAAGTTACTTCAGACCTGCTGTGCATTTTGTCATTATTAAAGACACCACTTAAACAATCATTTGTAAGTTTTAAACACATGAAATTACACGTACACCATCATTTTCTATCTCGATGTTTATGATTTTCCAAGTCAATAAAATACCTGCAACCCTTCTTTTTAGAGATTATTCAACAGACGTGTGCTGTGCCCACAGCATCGACAAGGGAACAGACTTGGGTTGTTTAAGGCCTGGAGATCGCCAGTACCTTGTTGCTCAATCCCTGTGAGCGTGTCGAGACGTGACTACGACACCAAAATCCGAAATTGTTTCTGTCTGCTATTTGAATTTCAGAGCAATATTTTTTAGACATATTAAAGCTACTTCTGCTACAAAAGGCGGTGAGACATGAACATTCAGAGCAGATATTCTTTCTAAATAAAATTAAAGAGAGAATATTTGGCCCCTGGCTCCCTGGGTAGTTCCCTAGGAAGTTGTTGGAACAGGAAAATTAACACATAACCTTATTGAATTGCTGAGAGCACTAAAAGACTCAGATAAAGATGCTTCCTAACCCAGTTTGGAAAGATTTTCTGGAAGCAGTAACCCCTTAATCCTGAATGATGACAAATATTTAGCCCGGTGCAAGTGTAGAAGAATATGAGCAACAAGATAGAAAGATGGAAATTATTACAAAGGAGAGAAACCGGAAGTCAGTTGCCTAGTGAGAAGGAACTGTGAAGGGTGGGCTAAGAAAAGTATATTCATTCGTGGGCAGTCTGGGTTGTTTCCTTTAACTATGGAGAAAAGATGTTTCATCAACAGGCAGAGACCAGTTTTATCGAAGAGCATACCATCCGCACTGCAGTCAAATGTGGTCAAAGAAACCCACTTCCCAGATTTCTGAATTAATTTTAGGAAGTAATGTCAGGGAACCAGATACATGGGAACTAGGTGACTAAAGGACATTAATTAACCCCCTCTGTTGATGCCACTGTAAATTTTGCCTTTCCTCTTGGACTTGCCTTCAACTTCAGACCTTGGATTGGATCTCTGTAGGTCACAGGCATCTCACGGGCATTGGGGGGGTGCAGACTTCCCATGTTATTCCTCTTGTAACCATTTCCTGGACACCACATCACATACCTGTCCCTGAGACATAAAGCAAATGAAGAAGGTGCAATATGGAAAAGAACTTAACCACTTCCCAGGACCAAGGTCCAGGGAGAAAGCAAAGTAAAGAAAAACAGGACAAATTCCTTCGGAGAAGGAGATCCATGAGTCATGGGGATGAAGCTGAACATGGTAAGTTTCCTGCCCTCTGCTTATTCCCTTAGCCCAGCTGGACCGACGGACTGCCATGTGTGGGTTTAGTCTGAGCCCAGGTTCCAGGACAAATGCAGGGGGAGAGGCCACAGAGCTCTAAGATAAGAAAGTCCGGCTCAACCATCCTGACTGGCACCCCCTGTTTGACTCTGGTTACAATTTACCCCTTGGGTGTAAAACTGCCATTTTGAACCTCAGCTCTATTCTAATTCCTCTGTGTTGAATTCCTACCTTCCTTCCACACCTGCTTCTTCATTTTTCCTGATTCTGAGACCAGATAGTTTTCTGATCAATAATTTCAGTCCCTGATTTCCAACCCATAAGCTCCAGGCTTATGTCTGATATCCTGCCCTCAGTGTATTTTGATGCTATTGGTATTTCCCCCAGATACCCATATTTTGTTTCTTCTTAGACGCTCGCCAGCTATGTACTCGGCATATTATGGCCATCTCACATGGTATGTTATCCGTGCATTGATTCATTATTTTTGCATATGAGCACTTGTACCACGTGCTAGCTATTAGGACAACAGACGTGAATTAAATATGGTGTCTGCAGCATTGGCGTTCCCAGTAGAGCACAGGACATCAAGACACTCACAAACACGTAAGCATGCAAATTAATTACATGGGAGTTTGAATAGAAAATAAATCAGCCACTTTCTGAGCATGGGGATAATGATGAGAGTGCCAAGAATGGGGCTCCAAATACTGCTGCCTAACAATCCAGCCCAAAACTCACTAGAGTAAAGCGAGTGAGGCATCTTCCATTGATGGAGTGTGTTTGAAGGGGGCTGGCAGCTGGAACACCCACACGTGGCCTTGTTTTGTGGCCTGAGCTTCCTCTCATGGCAGCTCAGGGTCCCAAAGGCAAGTGTCCCAGCTAACAAGGCCGGAGCTGCATCATCTCTTATTATCTAGACTCCGAAGAGTCAGCAACCTCTTCTGTCTGTTTTGTTGGTTATAAATGAGTCACAAGCCCATCCAGATTCACAGGGAGGGGACTTAGGCTTCTCTCTTGATGGCAGAGTTGCAAAGTCCCTAGAAGAGTGTGTGTGAAGGGAGATAGTCTTACATCCGTTTTTGTTGACAGATAAGCAGTGTTTTTCACAGATGAACAAGGAGGAAAGATTCTGAATGGTCTGTGCAAAGATATGAGACATCAAGGACCAATGAGCTTGGGGAACCATTCATGGATTAGTGTGTCTCAAAAATAATGCACATGGAAAGGTATTGATAGGGAGTTATCAAGAGAAGTGTAGAGGTTACAGAGCAGGTATTGGAAAGATGCAGGGGACCAGTTCACAAACTGTGGTTACTGTCCAGATGAGAGATGATAAGAACTTCAGCTTAAACAATGGCAGTGAAATTTGAAGAACGAAATGACCAAGAGATATTTAAAGTGTAAAATCGACATGGCTTGTTAGCTTATTGTCTGCTCTGTAAGACAAACATGGATGCACCACATATCTCTCACTTGCTTGTTGTTCAGCATCTGTCCCTCATGCGCTGGTAAGGCCTCCGATCACATGGACAGATTGGGGGAAGGGGATGGAGTCCAGGCTGGCGGGCAGAGCACACCGTCTTGCTGGGGTTGAGTTGTAAGCACATGCCCAGGGACAGCTAATGGAGGCTGTGACAGGGTTTCTGTAAGCGCTGGAATGGCGGTCTACTTTTCCTTATGGGGAATGTTAGAATGACTTAACCCCAGAGCTACCATTTGCCACAGTTTCCAAATGGAGAGCAACAGTCAGGGAAAATCACAGCTAAGAGTGGATGGGGCGGGGTAGGGGGAGAGAAGCAAACCCTAGATAATATTGTTGGAATTCTTAGACCCGGCTGAGTCAGATGCTGCGATTCGGGTGACACAGACCAGCACACTCACTCTCTTTGAGAGCTTTTCGAAGCACGTTTCTCTCTTCTACAATCACAAGAGCGCTGCCCCGTGCAATGGGGAAAGGAGAGGTGACTCTGATGTCCCCACCTTGCGCAGTGGAGGCTCCTGTCAATCAGCCTAGTGACCAGCAGGCTCTTCTCACACTGGCACACGCCAGCACCAGCACAGGTGTGTCACACTCACGTGAGAACGCTCTGCTAAGCGCAGCAATTGTCCACTAAATCTCATTCCGTCACACGCCCTCTCACTCCAGAATCATTTCCTAATGCAAGCAGGCGCAGTTACGAACAACCTCACTGATTTATGTATTTCAAATTAACCATTTGATATCATCGGTTAATTAGATACTCCTAGAGACAAATGGGTCCCAACACACTTTATGGCTGATGGCAATGCCTCAGTGTGACCTAAATCGCGGCTGGGGCCTAATGCTTTCTTTCCACTATCAGGGTGTCGAGACTGGCAAAGAGGACAGAGCTGGAGTTGGAACTTCGGGGTGAGCTAAGGCTTAGTCAGTGTTGCTGCAGCTGCTGTGACCGAAAATAATTCAAGCGACAATGTGAAGCCCCTAATTCTGTGTGTAATACAAGTAGCTTTTCTCTCCCCAGTGTGTTCTATTGATTGCAGACAATATGTAATTACCTTCGGAGATATACTTTTCCCATCTTAACTCCCTCTACATGTGAAATGAACTGTAACAGGCAAATTAGCTTTTCTTTCTTTCCAGCTTCTAACATTCTCAGATATTTTTTTTTTCTGATTTGATGATCCTCTTCTTCTACCAAAAGAGCCGTGCAATTGAGGATTAATGGTGTGTCCTGCACAGCCAGATAAAAATACTATGCAGCCTGGTGTGATAGCTACAGTTGTATTGGAACAGAACAACACAGCTGAAGGGAGCCTCGGAAATCACCACATCTCTAATCCTCTTCTCACCCAGGGATAACCCCAAAGCAGAGAAGGCATCCGAAATTGCCCACCCTTGTTTGTTACAGGGCTACACAAGCATTCCAGGTCTCCTCTCCCGACTCCGCCTTTTCACTGCCTTAAGGGGGGATTATACATACAAAATAGGTTGCATTTCTAGACATGTTGCACGGTTTCTTAGTCATCTGCACATCCTCCTCAATGTCATTTGCTTCCAGCTCAGCTTCACTCCTTTGCCTTCTCCTGGATGTGACCTGATCAGAGGCGTGCTTGGGACACAAGCCGTGAATTTCCAAAATCAAGGCAGCTCAGCCAGGGCATGATATAGACGCAGGAATCTGGAGTCCTTGGTCCAGAAGTGGCCCCATGGGATAAGCATCACATTTGCAACTGTGGAGCTCCTTTCAGTAAATTCAGGGATTGTTTAGAACAGACAATGAGATGAAATGTCATTTTAGTGTTTATGAACATTTAGGGGGGAAGTAGAGCCAAGGATGTCTCTGTGTCTGGCTTTGTTTGATTTAATTTTTTAAAAAGATTTTATTTATTTATTTTTAGGCAGACTGGAATTGGGGGAGAAAAGAAGAGAAACATCAATGTGTGGTTGCCTTTCACACACACTCTACTGGGGTTCTGGCCCACAACCCAGTCATGTGCCCTGACTGGGAATCGAACTGGCGACCCTTTGGTTCACAGGCCCATCCATGCTCAATCCATTGAGCTACACCAACCAGGGCTGCTTGACTGATTTTTTTTTTAGGATGGGGAGTGGTGGGCAGAGAGAAATTCGGTCACTGTTCAAAACCAAACTGAAATATTTCACGAGAAGCCAGCCAGGAAAGAGTGAGTGCTGCCATTTCAACTGCTCAGTCATTTCAGTGAACCCCACAAGCATCCAGGCTAATAAACCACTACTATGTTCCCAGCTCAAAACTGGGCTCTGACAAAATGTAAGAAAAGTATAAACTTGGTGTCTCGTTCAGAAGGGCTTGAAAATTGTGTTTCAGAGAGAATAGTTCCACACAAGGAAAAAAACGCAGCATAAAAATTTTGGTTTTTAGAAAAAGTGCTCTATAACACACATAACCAATATTTGTGGTGCACTTCGGGACTCCTCCGGGGTGCGGAACTGTGTGATGGAGCCCACGTCCACACCTGGAAGCTGAGCTTCAGCCTGAGTGGTCCACGCACCTGAAATCACACAGGTAATAAGTAGTGGAGAGCAGGGTTTTTTACTTTTAACTTCCTATTCGGATCCTGGGCTCCTGATTGCAGGAAGTGGTATCTGCCTATTTTGGCATTCTAGCTTTAAGTTTCCATCTCGGCAGAATAAGGGGTGCTGGCTCAGTGAAGGACAAAGAGGACAAGAGGGGGCCCAGGAGAGGATGTGTGGGAGAGGCCGGGAAATGCACCCCGTGCTCACCTGCAAAACGCCGTTTCCTGGCACACAGGCGTTTGACAGGAGAATGGTGGGTTTGTGGCACCGACAAATCAACTGGAAACAACATCTTAACTAGAATGTAGAGGAAAAATAGATTGTCCCTGGTTTACTTCATCTGATGCTTTTTTTTTACATAGATGAAGAGGTCACTTCAATTCTACTACGATATCGCTTTCTGAGTTTTCAGTAATAAGTTTCTCCAGTGGCATCTTTGTATCTCACTAAGTTGCAAAGTTCCCCTGTGGTGACACTCTTAGAAGAGAGTGTGTAAAATGTAATTGCTTTGGTAACATTTCTCAGCAACATCCAGAAAGACTTTGATGTCCCCGTGGTTTCAAAACCCAAATTATATCAACTCTGTTTTCTGGGCTTTATTTTCCTGAGCCACGTTCGTATTAATCACAGGTGCTGACAGCTTGACAAATACTGCTTTGCATGGTATTTGACTGATATTTTTAGAGCCCAATAATATATCCAATTCGGGGAGAGAGTAGATAAAAATAAATTTCTCACTATTGATAACCAGAGCTTTAGCTCTCCAAAAACTGTTCCTGGCTCCTAGGTAGCATTACTTTAGAGACGAAAGTTGTCCAAATGGAGTGGAAAAATTTCAGCTCTTCCTGAACCACATTTCAATGGAGGGAAAAGAAAGGCATCTGCATTATTCATTTTATTCCGGGGCGGAGGGGGCCCAGCGGTGCAGGAGTCTTCACGGCGTGTTTGTTATTTCGTTTGGACACAGTGCTCCAGGAAGACCAGCTAGGTGAGGATCCTAAACCCAGAGCAGATGGTCTTCAAAATGATCATACTGATTTCCTTTCATAATGAATCTCAAGAATCCTATAGGACTTACAATAAGAACTGTTCATACATATGAAAAGACAGCTGTTTCTTTAGATGCCGCTCGCCAGTTCTTTGGCTGAATCCAGGAAGAGCCATTAGCTATGACTTTATTTTTAAGCACTTGAGTTATGTGGGACTTTAGTCTCAACTAATCAATGTCAAAATACCTTTTAAATGGAAATCGCTTTTTCTCTGGGGTGGAGGACAGAGGGTGTGCGTTCAGAAGGTTGGGGAGTTAAGTCCCCTTCCGTATATATTTTTTATTGTTTTGCACAAGACTTGGGAAGCCTATCAGGCTTCTTTTTGCAATTCTTTGTCAATGAAGCAAGATGTTGTTCAAAACTCCTATTTTCTGCCTAATACGCAGTGACTCTACGTACCGAGGAGGAGTAAATGCTACACTTGGGCTGCAATGGTGGTTTCCGACGCTGCTCCGGAAGATGGGAACTGAGTCCGAATACAGGCTCTCCCACTCTCCAGCTTCTGGGTTCATCTACCGATACCAGAAGACATCAGAAACCATTCAACCCATCGCAAACCCAAGAGAGCCCGCCATTCACCCAAAGAGTTCTTTAAACTGTGTTTTCCAAGCTGCACCCCAGCTGTAATCAGAATTTCTAAGAATAGGGCTCAGAGAGAAGCTGTAGTTTAAACAAACTCCCCAAGTGATTTCTCACTTCCTCACATCTAGGAGAGGAAATAATACTCCTTTTTCACAGTTGCTTATACATTTATTCTTCTAATGGGTTCCATAACCTCAGCTTTGGAAAATCTTTGGCTTGAACCCCTCTCTCTCATTTGGACACACATCATACAGTCACTCACACCTACACTGGCTCCCAAACACAGCCAAGTGCGTCTACCCACACGCACTGACACTCTCATTTACTCACATACACACAGAGCTGCCACTCACACTTGCCCCACACTGCTGCCATTACACTATTAATCACATATTGTATGGGTGTGTGTATATTAACACACATACTAATAACATATGGACATGTGTATATAATGGTCTTTATCAGTTTATTGACCAACTCATCCTCTCAAGGGACTTTTATTTTTAATATTCTTTCACTGAACTTATGTCTTTAATGTATACCAATAATAAAGCACACTGTAGGCACAATTACAAAATCACAGTGATTTTAATAGACTGTTAAGGATCTATTGTTAATAATTAGGAATGTATGTTTTTCTGGAAACAATATAATCATTGCGACATTTACAATATTGGAAGAGTGGAAACAACTCAAATACTGGACAATTAAATGCTAAATATAACATGTGTCTGTCCCAGGGTAAAAGATTATGTAGACATTGACAATGACAGCCATACTATATTTTTAGTGCTGAAAATACTCGCATCACAAGGTTAATTTAAAAATCCAGAAGGTACCTGACTGGTGTGGCTCAGTGGACTGAGCACCGGCCTGCAAACCAAAAGATCTCTCTTTCAATTCCCAGTCAGGGCACGTGCCTGGGTTGCAGGCCAGGTCCTCAGTAGGGGGCACATAAGAGGCAACCATGCATGGATGTTTCTCCCCTTCTCTGTCTCCCTCCCTTCCCCTCTGTCTAAAAATAAATAAGTAAAATCATTTAAAAAACCCAGAAGGTAAATGTAAACATATATTACAATCTAATGGCTGCTTCTTTTCCTTCCCTTCTTTGTTTCATTCTGCCTCTTATTTCTTCATAGCAGACAAGTTGAATGAAAAATGCTTTATGCGATTTATAATTTTTTAGTTATTAAAAAGGAGTTGTGTTGATGGGAATGGAAAGAGGGACACTGAGCTTCACGATCCAGAGACTCAAATCAGTTGATGGCAGCAAGCCTAGGAGGGAAGGACAGCCAGTGTCGACTCCTCCCCGAGCGTGTCTGAGGTCCTCTGGTGACTTGGAACGGGCATTCTGATGTCTGCCGGAGACATGGGAAATAAAGCCCACGGCCCTCCCAAGGCGGGGTTCCTAGTACGAAAGCTTCATAAGGAGGAGATCCTAAGGTTTAAATCCGCAGTAGAAGGATGAGTATTAAATGAACCCCATGCTAAAGAGGACTGCCTGTCTCCACCTTGTCCAGGAATAGAAAAAATTCCTCTCTAAGAACTCACAATCAACATTTGACCATGGGCTGTGGTCAGATAGTTAATTTACTGTCTCTGTCATGTAAAACGTCGGTCTTTTAATTCGAAGGGTCTGTCACTGGTACACTCCAGAAGGCTGACTTAAACTCCACATTAGAGTGAAGTAGCACAGATGGTCTCAAAGAAGCTTAGGGTCCAAAGAACATGGGCACTGCACTCCAGCCCATTCTCTCTCTCCCCGCCCACTCCCTCCCTCCCCCCCAAAAAATAATTTAAAAAATGTATATAAGCACTGTCATACAAAGTACCACGAAAAAGAGTGAAAGTGACAATAGAATGACCAGATCTGCAAACATTTCAGGTTCAGAATTAGAAGTTACAGAATTTCAAAACATATTTTATCAAATAAGAAATAAAGCTGTTTGAAAACATAAATAAAGAACAAGAGACTATAAACATGACAAAGCAGAATTTAAAAGCATTGGAATAGAATTTTTAGTAATCAAAACTGAAAGTTTTTAGTTAATTAAAATTTATAAACTAAATAAATGCTCTAAGCAAAAAGAAAGTAAGAGCTAAAGACACAGTTAATGAACTGGAAGATAATACATAAAAAAATCAGTATGCAACAAAGAAAAGAGAGATATGAACAGTCCAGTTGGCATCAGAAGCAGATAGCAGAAGCAAGACAGTTTTCAGTAAGACAATGACTAAAGACATTTAAGAAGTGTTGAAAATGTAAATTTTAAATGAAAGCCCAATAAACTCAAACAAGATAAATAAATGCAAATTCACTCTCAGAGATGCACTAGTGAAACTCTAGAACACTAAATAGAATGAAAATAAAACATTAAATATCACCTTGGAAAGCAAACATCGTAATTATGGGCTTTTTTAGCACCAACATTTAAGGTCAGCAGTCGATGGACATGACAATGGGCAGCTAAATGCTCAAAGAATTAAACATAAAATATTGACAAATATAAAAATTTAAAAGCTTTTTTGATCAAAATGTATTATAAATATTGAAAAGACAAATCAAAGTGGGAAGAAGTTACATGTAACACGTGTCTCATAAAGGGTTAAAATACAGAATGTATGAATATTCTATGAAATCAATAAGAAATAGGCAAATAAAGATAATACAAAATCACAAAAGTATATTCCCCGTAACAGCAAATAGTCATGAACCAACATAAAACTTATTGTCATTCCCATTAGTTATCAGAGAAATTCAAAGGAATGCCCAAACGAGCTATAATCTCAC
>CM052538.1:3970152-3998164 GCA_028533065.1 Trachops cirrhosus | reverse complement strand
TGTCTCATAAAGGGTTAAAATACAGAATGTATGAATATTCTATGAAATCAATAAGAAATAGGCAAATAAAGATAATACAAAATCACAAAAGTATATTCCCCGTAACAGCAAATAGTCATGAACCAACATAAAACTTATTGTCATTCCCATTAGTTATCAGAGAAATTCAAAGGAATGCCCAAACGAGCTATAATCTCACGTTTATAATGACGAAAATTAAGATGTCTGCCTTGCCAAGTGTTGGCAAAAACATAGCTTTTTATTAACTCAGGTAGTTTGTGGAAGAAGTTGGTACAATTGCATTGAAAGAGTTTCACATATATGTACGTACCCCTAAAGGGTGAATTTCTTATGCTGTTATACTTTATATAAAGTGGTCAATACAGATGTATTGTTTTATGATTTTTTTCCTCAACATTATAATTGAGATTCATCCATGTGATTGCTACAACTTTCATTTATTTTCATTGTTATGTAATATTCCACTGCATAGCTATCCCAAATTTATGTACTCATGGACATTCGACTTATTTCCAAATTTTTGTCATTATGAACAATGCTGCTTGGATATTTTTACAAATGTATCCTAGCGTATATGTGAAAGTGCCTGTAAGATACAGTCCTATGAATGGAATGGCTGATTCTAGGAGATAAACGTATATAACATTACTAAATGAAGCCAGACTACGTACTCACAAGCACTGCTCTAAGTGCTATTCATATACCAACAGAAAAATAAATAAGCCCTTTGTTCACATTCTAGTGAGGAAAGCCAGAGATGATGGAATATGTAGATTAAAAGAGAAAGTAAGGAAACAAGAAAACACAAACCATCGATGAGAATGATGATGATGCGAAGGACTGGCTCATGAGCTGCTGTAGACTGGCCAACACATGCCTCTCTGAAGAAGAGACCTTTAAGCTGAAACTTGGATGATCGAAGGAGAGAGACCTGTGAGAACTGTAGATGAAGATCATCCCGAGAAGAGGGAGAAGCTGACCTAAAGGTGATAAAGAAGGGGCCTTGAAGTGTTTAAGAAAACGAAAGGGGTGACAGGCAAGATAGTTGGAAGGAAGTCATCCTGGACCATGCAGAGCTCAGAGGGCCGTTGTAAGGACTTCTGTTCAACAAAAATACAGTTGGAAGCCAATGAAGGACCCCACGCAGGGAAATGATGTGGACTGATATAACTACAAAAAGATCTCTTCAGTCAGTGTCGAAGGCTGAAGGAGCAGTGTCAAGTGTGAGAGCAGGAAGAGCAGCAAGAGGGGGCTGTTCAGGAGAGAGGTAGCATGGCTCCGTCTAGGGGGGCTGTAGGAGATGGCGAAGTGGCCCGTGTCACGGGGCTAGAGTCCAAAGGATCAGCTGACAGATTGAACAGGGGGACAGAGATGGTAAGGGAGAAGAAGAAGCGAAGATGAATTCCAGGCCGTGGGATGAAGCGGGGGGCATGGTGGTGCCAGTGAAGAGATGGAACATTCTGGAACAGGTTTTGGAGGGGAGAAAAATCTAGACTTCTGTTTTGGATTTGTAAGGTTTGAAATGCCCTCTAGAACCACCTCTCTCACTGGACGATAATCGACAGAGTTGACATGTGGGGTTTCACACGCTTCAGGTTTTGAAGTCACTTGGGCACACATTGAGGAAGGTTTTTGTCACTTATGCACAGTGTAACTTTGGGCACAACGCTCTTCCTTTCTGAACCTTTTTGTTGTTGTTGTTTTCTTCATCCACAAAGATTATCATGGGATTAAATGTGACAGTGTATTTTACATTCTTGATGCATTGTAGGTACTTAAATAATAGTGAGTTTTGTTTCCTTCCAATGTTTACAACAAGAAAACTGAAGCTCAGGAAAGGAATGGCACCTATTACAAGTTAAGCAGTTGGGAGTAGATGTAAAGGAAACCTTCCATCTTATTGACTCCAATTCAAATTAATGCTGTTAAGCTCTCCTTTGTGTACTTCTATCCTGAAGCAGGTGGATAATCCTAAGTGACACATTTTGCTATTTTCTGAACAGTGTCACATGCTATGAGAGGAGAGCATCCTTGCATCCAAATGATGCCTGCAGGATGGGAACAAGAAAAGTTCAGGCTCTGAGCCCTGGCTGGTGTGGCTCAGTGGATTGAGAGCCAGCCGGCAAACCAAAGGGTTGCCGGTTCGATTCCCAGTCAAGGCAAGCCTGGGTTGCGGGCCAGGTCAGGTCCCCAGTAGGGGGTGTGCCAGAGGCAACCACACACTGATATTTCTCTCCCTCTTTCTCCCTCCCTTCCCCCCTGTCTAAAAATAAATAAACAAAACCTTTTTTAAAAAGAAAGAAAAGCCCAGGCACTGAAACAAGTAAGGTACGGAGGTCAAAGCACAATGACCGCTAGCAGGTCAAATCCAACAGTTTATGGCAACTTGGATTTTAAAAATCCAACTCAACTTCACAGAACCAAGTGCTTGGCCTCCTTTCTAAATTGCCAGTGGGATAAATTTCATGCTCCTCACATTGTTCTGGGGTAAAAGAAAAATAGGCTTTATTTGCCTTTATCCTCATACTCAAATGAAGGCCGAGTTAAAGGTAAATACAAGAGAAAGAGGGGGAAGAAATTGGATGTACAGTTAAAACAAAATGGATACTTCTTATGAAATGAGTTTTTAAAGCATTTACAAATTGATTTTACACTGCACCTCTGATTTTAGATGGCATACTGCTTCAGACTGTAAGTTCCCTGTGTCACTTTTCTCTTCCTCTCTCCTTCCCTTCTCCCCCCTCCCTTCCTCCACACTCCCCCTCTCCCACCCTGTCATGAATCCACTGTTCTAACCGTGCATCTCAGAGAGCAAGGTGAGGGACTACTCCTGGAGAATACTTTTTACTGCCTTCCTTTTGGGCCCTTTGGAGATAAACTTTTCCCTTTAACACTTGAAAATGCAAAACTGGTATGCCAGAAAAATGTGCCATTGTAGTGCATGGCATATATATATACCATGTGTCTGATGAAATGGCAAATGTTAATCTGGGTTCATGTTCCATTTTTGCCTTTCCCTTGCTCTGTCATCTTGGAAAAGCCGCACTGAGTCTGTTATATAAGTGGGCCAAAGACAGCCCCTCTGACTCAGCCTGAAATGGTCTCTGTGCTGTTTCTTTCTCCACAGCAGTTTAGGACCATGAGATGACACTCAACTCGAATCGGTACAACCCAATTTTTAAAAGCTACGCTCCCCATCAATGTCGTTAGCCAGGCAGACCTCACACAGTTTATGTGCCCCACAACCCGCGCCTAACTCCTGGCACCCACACATAAGGCAAGCCTTGCAGCCACGCCCCAACTGCCGCCTCCTTCGGTCACTCTTGACTCGGAGTCTGTCCACACATGTGTGCACATGTGCACACATATGCACACACACACACATCACTCACTCCGGGGAAAACTGGAACTCCGGGGAAGTGCACAGCTTCGTCAAGGTCCAGGCCCCTCGCTCCAGTGAGCAGCGGTGGGTGGTTGTCAGACTCGCCCCGTCATGCTGGGTCTCAGGACTTGGGGTTTTCTGAACCCTGTTGGGCAATACCTAATTGTGACTCATTTTTGTCCCTTAACATGATGTGATCAAAAAGGAGATTTGTGAAGCCCTATGTGCTGTGGTCTATTTGACTCTTCAAAGTGACCTCTGAATCTGGGCGATAAATCCTCATAGGTGGTGATGTCCATTTATCAACCAGACAGATCACAGAAACTTCTCCATAGTTTGGATATTATTAAGTGTTTCCTGGTGAGACGTATCTGGGAAACACAATTCTGCAGGATTCCTTGAAATTTTCATTTGCTGTTTTAATGAGTGTTATAAAAAAGAGTAGGCAGCGTTACATAAACATTTCCCCGTAACTTCTTTCTCATGGAGCACCACTTAACACTGAAGCAAGGAGTCCTGTATCCACAGCCCACTGGCTCTGTGATCACCCATCAAATGACCATCCCTCTGACTTTCCACGTCCTCATCTGGGAAATGGGAAGACCAATCCCAGCCATGCCGTGATGGTCCGTCTCCCTTCATTGGAGGATGAGGTTGCATGGGTGTCCGTGGAGCGCTCTGGAAGGGGAGACCGCCTCAGTGAGCCTCAGCAGGTGAAGGTGGAGAGCCAGGGGGAAATCGAGAGCGGAACTGGTCCACGGACCTGTGCTCACCTCTGAACACTTGTTTCTGATCAACAGTGAGACAAGCACAGAAGTTAGAAGGAAGTGTTTAAAAACATTTTGCAGGGGTGTCCAACCTGCAGCCTGTGGGGGTCAGGTGGCTCAGGATGGTTATGAATGTGGCTCAATGCTAAATCGTAAACTTACTTAAAACATTATGAGATATTTTTGTGATTATGTGCCACAAGGTATTTAAATGTGTCGCCCAAAACAACTCTTCTTCCAGTGTGACCCAGAGATGCCAAAAGGTTGGACACCCGTGATTAGAGCAATGTGACAGGCTGGGACAGTGTGTGATCAGAGGACTCCTCTCATTTTCCTGTATTTTACAAAAACAAACTTTTTTTTGGGGGGGGAGAAAGGAAACACAGCTGGTCTGGCCCACAGGCAGTTTGAGAGGCCCTGCTCTGGCAGACGTTTGCACGCGAGATAACCATCACATGTGTTTCTGTCACAATATCGGAAAACCCTTTCCTTTAAAAGCTTTCCTAAGTGGTAGCTTACCTGGATACAACTGCAGCGCCATAGTCGCAGTGTCTGTAGTGCTGTCAGAGTGCTCAGGCGAGCTCACCGCGTCCGTCCACAGAACAGAAGCCGCGCCCGGGTGCCAGGGGGAGGTGTGAGCGGGCCAACCGCTTGTCTTTGTTCTCGTTCTGTTTCACCTGTGCCCACTGGAGGACAGCACCCAGGGAAGGCCTCCTTCCCCTGCCCACAGCATTCAGGGCCATCTGTTTGGCTTCCTCGATCCTGGGGACACCCACTTAACAAGTCTTGCCCTGGGTCTGGCCCGTTGTTGTTTTGTTTTGTTTTAAATCAGAGAAGATTTGTGCAGAGTGAGCACTAATGCAAATATCACCTGAAGGGCTGGTAATGGCTTGGAACAGGGCCTGAGGTGGGTCCGTGGAGAATTATGGGAAAAATAATCATTGCTATAATTCAGTAGGGAGAAAAAAACATGATTTCCAAGAAAAAATAAGAGAGCGGGTACTGATAATGAAAAGTAGACCAGGGCCCAAGAGAATATGCAATTAGGGGATAAGCCCAGTAGAAAATCCTTTTTCTGGAAAAAGAAAAATTACAGGAAAGTAGGCTGAAGTCCAAGAAGTGTTGACAGGGAAAAGTTTGCCCAGGGGTCACGAGGCATCTGGCCCACAAGGGGGTCTGTGCCGTATCTGCACCTGAATCTGTGTCTTGCTGAAATATACTTCACATCTAGCCTCTGGCAATAATAACTACAAATGTCCAAGTTCCATTTTGGTGCAGTTCAGGAATTAACACCAGGTTACCTGTCTCCTGTTCCTCATTTTATTTATTTATGTAAGGGCTGCTATTGCTAACCTAATGGGTTTTTCGGCTATATAAAACAAAATCTGGGAAATAATGCTCCTTGATATGGGCATAATGTAGGCTGCTTAGTAGTTTTTCAATGGGGTGCACCCAGTTACACGTGATACGCTATAAAGACGCTGCAGATTCTATGTTCTCTAATGGGCTTGGCATCAATTTACCCACAGCAGAGGTGCACGAAGAATGATAAGGAAAAATCAAAATGACATAGAAAGAAGATGCAAATTTACCCTGAATAAATCTGTTGCTGTCAGAAACTCAGACTGTCAAGAGAGAGATGGCAAGGCTTGATTGTGTGCACAAAATGCTAGAGTTTCAGGCAACTATTTTCCATACATGCCAAATATTTCTGTATAAGTGCTCAGGAAAAACACAGGGAAAATAGCTTCTAACCTGGTCTGAACTTTTCTGATTCTTCATCAATTTAACCCTTCCATCCACTCATCAATTCACCCATCCATCCACTCACTTATGCATCCATCCGTCCTTCTGTCCTTCCATCCATGCATCTATCCATCCATCCATTCATCCACCTATCCATTCATTCATCCATCTACTCACTTATGCATCCATCTGTCCATCTGTCTGTCCATCCATGCAGCTATCCATTCATCAGTTCATACAAACATTGTGTATCATGTTTCCTCCAAGCTGACGTTTTCATCCTTGTCATAGGCACTTCTTTTCTATTGCTCCTACATGTTCAATGATGTAGGAGGGGAGAGTAGCAAAAATATACTAAAAAATTTAAATAAGTAAACTCAATTTCTATTTTGATATTTCTTTCTTTCTCAACAAGAAAAAAATTAACTTTAATAATTCTAGGATAAACCCAAGCATTTTAGAATATTCTCAGTCAAGGAGTAGGTTTTGTGCCTGCCCTTAATCATGAGCCTGGGTTGATTTTAACTTTAAACTTCAGGGAATCAGCCCTGCCAATCATATGAGTGCAGGGGCCAATAGTCTTGGTTCATTGACGTCTATCCACTCTGCCATCTGCTTACTTTGTACATGACTTTCCAGGTCCCCAGTCATTGGCCCACAGTGGTCATTTTTAGGGTCCCCACCTATGTCTAAGCTCTTGCTTCTCTTCATACTCTCTCTTTCCTGCCTATGAAAGTTTTTAGGGTCAGCAAAGTAGTTCTTTTTCATCAAATGCTCTGCAATCTACTAAGTGCAGTGATATTTTATGTTCTGAGTTTTTCACTACTTATGAAACCCCAACATTTGCAAAATTGCTTGTAAATAAAACCTTGAATTTTAAAACTTAGTTATGTCATGAGTTTCAAAAGACTATTCAGAAAATCAAAAACTGAGTATTGATGTGCACATCTGTGTTTCCTGCTAAAACAGCCTCCTTCTCTTAGGCATACACTCGTAATACCTGTAGAAGTGGGTTAGTGGAGTCTTAATGGCTACCTCAACTTACTCTACTGCACGGCCTAGGCTTAACACAACCTAGGGCCTTGCTTTATCTCCTCCAGTCTCCACCCTGCTGGTCTGCGCTCCAGCTTCATCCAGTCACGCCCAGGATCCAGTGAAACGTGCTGTGCTGCTCTAAGATTCCCTGAGTTCACACAAAGCTCTGTCTTTGTTGTAAACACCTTTGTCTACATGAAAAACTCCTATTCATTCTTTCAAAACCAACTCAAGAATTTCTTCCTTTGAAAGCTTCCTTGATGTTTGTAAAATAAATTCAACAGTTCTTTATCATGAAAGTCTCTATCTGGAACTGACTAAAATCTGTTGTCACTTTTTTGCTGACTTCCTTTTCTTTAGACTGTGATTATATTAAGACCTAGGACTATATTATATGCATCTCTACGTCTCCAGTGTCTAGCACAGCACAGTGTACATAACAGGTATCAGCATTTAGAAGAAGAAATAAAGGGATGGAAGAAGGAATAGTTTCCAAGACAGAAGGAGGTATAAAAAGAGAAAAAGAAACAGTTTTCTTTTATGGCCAGGTGAGCAAAGTGGTAGTAGGTAATAAAAGTTAACATTTGCCTCATGCCTATCACATTTGCCTAGTGTACTATCACTATGCTAATACTTAGATCATTTCATTAAATGATGAAATTTTGTGTTCCTTTTCACATGTGAGGACCTCAAACTAGAGAAAAGTTATGCCACTTATTTAAGATTCTTTGTCCAACAGATGGTGGAGCCAAGTTGAGATCCAAAAAAACTTGGTCCTGGACCCATACCCCCACTGCCCATAATGCTCTGCTGAAAAGAAGCTAGAGCTGAGGCTTCAGAAAAACCTCTTAGCACCTCCCTTTGATGCTGCTACAGTGGGCTCTTCTGCTGACCTCTGCCTCTTCGTGAGCTCCTCTTGGACATTCCCCCCTCACTGCCCACATTGGCCCTCCCCAGTGAGGGCTCTGATTATTTGACATTTCCTTTCTATTGTCCTTAGAACATAAGGTCTGGCATCAGAAACCCTGCTTGGCATCACAATCCTGACATACTTTATCTTCTGTGAATTACTTAAGCTCCTGAGACCTATTTATTCTCTAAATATAGGTTGTTTAGAAGAACCAAAGAGATAACTTATGAAGGGTCTCATAAATGGTAGATTCTATTTCCATCCTTCACTGAGACGCTGGCAGTAGTGACTGTCCAGAGCCTTGTACTCATGTATTTCATGTCCTTCTGGTCTTAAAACTCTGGTCATTGCACCTCTAATTGATGGGTTGGTTAAATGACTGAGAATACTCTGAGCAACTCACAAAAATCCAGGATGCAGTAATGACTCAAATAGAAATAAAAGTGGTTAAAAGACATGCAGAAAGTGTTTGCAAACCCTACTCCCCCCTGCTTCCCCAGTAATGGACAACACTGAAAATATTCAGTCTTCTATGTACAGGGATATCAAATTTCTTATATTTTAATTTTTTCTAAGTTTGTGGCCTGGATGAGAAAAGACCAGAGCGCATCTGTTCTGAGTCAGGCAGGTCAGAGGAAGGATCGAAGCTTCTGGGTATTGTTCGTACTCACACTCCTCCTTAGGAAAATGATTTTTGGTGACTTTTGGTGGGTGGAGTCTGGTGTGGTGTCAGAAGCCAAGAATGTTTGAGTTAATTTCTGCTGAAAATAGTCATGAAAATGGTAATGAAATAGTTCCCCTGAGCATGAGAGGCCTGGGATTCCTTTTTAAATATGACAACAGCATCACTGGATATATGGATGAAACTTCCAGTGTTTCTTTGGATGCCAGAACCTGGACCAGTGGGAGGTTTGCATAACCTGAGGATAAGATTATCTTAAAAACAAACCCCAACATTCAGAGTAAGCTACCAGGTAAATGAAGTGACTGATGAAGCTTTGAACAGGCGCAGTAGAAGCCACCGTTCTAAGAGTGCATCATCCATCAGAGAAGTGTGTCTGGGCGCTGTTTAGGTTATCTGGAATGAATGGGGTCTTAGATGAACCACTGAGCACTGACAAGCCATGTGACCCAAAGATCGTATTTAAGCGATCTGGGCCTGTGATCTCACCAAGAAAACAAGAGCTTTAAACGAAATAAGTTTAAGGTTCCTTCCAGATCTAAACTTTTAGAAACACATCCAATCCAATGGTCTTCTCTATTCTTTTCCATATCTTTTTTAATAAATTCAAATAATCTATTCTTCATACATCAGACTTTCTACTATTTTATAAAGCCATGTGCCTAAAAATGTGTTCTTGAGCAAAATAAAAGGCCAAACTATAATCCTAAAAAATAAAATACAACTGGCTTAAAATAGGTTCAACAAGATCACCCTGGTGTTAAATCACACTAAAATTAAAATAATAATTTTTCATGATAAACTATAACATCTAAGCCAAAATTATGCTTAGGGCTATTCTACATTCTGATAACAAAAAATAAAAATTGAAAAGGTATACTGTGAAATAAATTGTACAATATGGATACTTGAAATAATGAATATCCCCAGAATTTTTTTCTTTATGATGCCCCGAGAGTACATAGTTGATTTCACAGATGATTATACATCACTTTAAATACTGAAGAAGTACTAGAAGCATTCCAAAGGAGGAAAAATAACACATTGTTTTTAAGAAATGAGGTAAAGTGGATCATGTTCTGTTTACCACAATAGATTTTATTTAATACGTTTCCAACATCATAGGAAAAAAAGAGGCTTTTAGTGTAGTCATCTTCATAGCAAAAGATGTGTCTTTATTTTATGGGAAATATCCATCCTTTCCTGCAATGTTTCCAGTCAGTTTCCACAGAGCTCAAAGCAGCTTTGATCACTGCGAAGGGAAATTGCTGAAGACTAGGCACTGCTGGTCACCTACCTTTTCCCTCCCGGAGGACATTGTGCGGCATGTGGCTTTCCTTAGGGGGCCCTGGGACCAATGTGAATGGTGAGTAGTCAGCTAGGTCGCTAGTCTCCATGGAGTCAGGAAGGTCTAGAGAGTCATGTGCTTTCATGGACTTTCATGAGCTGCCACTTCCTCTGAGAGTACACATTAACAGCTAAGAATTCATCCTGCTGACTTAGACCAAGGGGGAATAGGCATTGAGACGCCGTATTTTCCTGAGGGTTCCTGCATTTCCTAAAAGGAAGTAACCTCAGGGCTGATGCTAAGTGTGTGTGGTGTATCATGTAACTTTGTGACTCACAATCTTAGTCTTTGTTTTAAATACAGTGTTGTGAACTATAGTCATCAAGTTTTGCATTAAATCCTCAGACCTTATTCTTCCTATAGTTAAAAGTCTATACCTTTTTATCAACCTCCCCCTAGTTCTCCCAGTCCCCAGCCCCTGGCAACCACTTTCTACTGTTTTTATGATTAGTATTTGTCTTTCCCAGTCTGAAGTATTTCACTTGGCATAATGCCCTCTGAGTCCATCCATGTTGTCACAAATAGAAGGATTTTCTCTTTCCTTGAGACTTAATATTCATATATACACATATATGTAATTTTCCTTTATCCATTCATCTATTCATGAAAACTTGGTTAGTTCTATATAGTGACAATCGTGAATATTGCTACAATTAACATGAGAATGCAGATATCTATGAAATATCTTGCTGTAATTTCCTTTGGAAAAATATCCCGAAGTGGAATTACTGGATCATATGGGAGTTCTATGTTTAATTTTTGAGGAATCTCCATGCTGAGTCCATAGTGGCTGCACTAATTTACATTCTTATCAGTGGTGCATGAGGGTTCCCTTTTCTCCACGTCTTCGCCAACACTTATTATCTTCTATCTTGATGACAGCCATTCTGACAGGTGTGAGGCGATATCTCACTGTGGCTTGGTTTGCATTTCCCTGATGATTAGAGATGTTGGACATTTTTTCATATTTCTGTTGGCCATCTTTATATTTTTTTGTAATTATGTCTATTTAGTTCCTCTGCTCATTTATTAATTAGATTGCTTGTTTTGTTATTGAGTTATATGAATTTTATACACATATTTCAGACATTAACTCATCATATGTGTTGTATGCAAATATTTTTCTCCATAATATAGATTGCCTTTTAATTTTGTTGATTTTTTTGTCTGTGCAGAAGCTTTTTAGTTTGATGTGGTCCCACTTGTTTATTTTTCCTTTTGTTGCCTGTGCTTTTGCTCTCCAATCACATAGTCTTTTCTCACCAGCAACAATGGGGTGAAGGGGAGAGAGAACTTGGCTTCCTTGGAATCCTGCAAACCATAGGGCTAGCTGGGTTGACTTGGGCAACTCAAGTAATCCTTTGAGTGTATCTCTTTGTCTATAAAACAAGGACACTACTACTTGGAAGAAGAGCTCCAATTAAATGGGGAAGAATAAATGGGAGATACTGGAAAAGTCTTAAGATAGTAGTTTCTCAAGAAATATGAGAGGAAAAGAATTAAATGGCATACATGTCAATAGTTCAAAATGCGTGTGTAGACGAAAAAGGCAAGGAAAAGGTAAGAGGGAAGGATATACAGAACGGAAGAGTGGGAGAAGAAAGAAGAGAAAGAAAAGGAAGGAAAAGAAGGACACACAGGAGGGAAGAAAGGGCGGCAGAAAGTCCTGGCCACGTTCTCCTGAATGCTGCTTTGCTCACAACTGCAAAGCTATGGCTTTGCTTTGACCCCAGAATCATGCCTCATCTGAGTCTCCAGCATTGTCATCATTACAAGAGCTTTGCACTAAGGGAGCATACCTCGATCCTGGAGTCTCCCACACAGGCAGTGCAGTGCCTGACACAGAGCTGGAACTCCATGCTTGCTTCCATGACACTGACGTAGTTAAGAGGTATGGAGGAGGAATAGAGTCTCCAGAAGGTAGGTCCAGAAACATGAGTTGCCATTCTTCTATGTTATTTAACAGCTTGGATCTCTGGGAAGATTTAAGTCACTGTGCTCTTTTTTCTTATTTGAAAGCTATGAAGATGGCCTAATCTGAAGATCAGCTGCGAGTACCAGACAATGTAATGAATTATTGAGCAGGGATTTGTGACCAGTAAGGTCGTATCCAACTGAGACTGTTGTTATGGTTTGAACACACAGAGCGGCAGGGACAGAGGGTGGGTGGCTGCGGAGTCAGAGTGTAGCAATGATCGTCTTTGATTTATATCCTATTCCTGTTGCCAGAGAAGTGTGACTACTCAAGCAATAGCACCAATTCAGTTGTAGGTGTTGTCAATCCTACGTGCTCCTTCTCCTAGAGGTAGTCAGTTAATACCCATCAAAGACACCTGCCCCACTATTGTCCCTGGGCCCTGCTTGAACCCAGAGAAATTTAGGGCATTCTGACCCATAAGTAGCATCCAGTGGCCTGCTTCTATCCTAACTGCTCTTCTTGATCTCCTTTTACGGTCTGGATTTTTCTTTTGTTCCTTCGATCTCTGACTTAGAAATGGGATTCTTATCTTGCTCTCTTGGCCTTGTATCTAAACTGTCATCCCAGTTCAGATACAAGATTTCTGGTATAAATGATGTCACTATGGTGCCAAGCAAAGGGGCAGCAGACATGATGTCCTCTCTTATTCTAGCAGGGATTTCAACACTGCTATACAGAACAATATCAAAATGTGTAATTATTCACCATTCTTCAATTCGACACATATTACTAGAATATTACTATGTACCAGGCATTCCGCAAGGCACTACACAGACACTAGGAAATACAAGAGTGGAAAATACAGAAGTGATTCCTGGCCATGTGGAGTCTGGTGTCTGGAGGCAGAGAGTGGTGGTTAGAGAAAACCAAGTAGAGAATGGTAGGCAAGAATCAAATCAAAAGAGGCAGGAAGAGAAATGAGAACAGCAAAGAGAATGACCCTAATCAATGACTTCAAAGGGGAGTTACTTGCTGTGAAGAACAGACAGAAGAGGTACCTGTACAGGTGCCCTAAGGCACCAGTGGACAGAAACAAGAAACATTTTATAGTGACTCTGCTGGGAAGCCAATTTGAAGGGGCCTTTAGAACAGGTACTTGTCCTAGAAACTGATCTTGTACTTCATATTCTCCCACCTGTAGAACCCCTGCTGGGATTTTCTCAGCCCCACCATATGCCTGAGATGGGTTCTCTGACTTCCATATCATGCCTTGATTTCTTTCAATAATGACAATTTCCTCTTTTCTGGACTTTTGAAGCAGGATGCTGCTTTGTCTCCAGGGTCAGCTGTCTGTGAACGCAGCCCATCATTTCATCTTGGGTCACACGGGTGGCCACCGGGCTGGCTGCCTCGTGTGGACTGCTGCCACACTCCACAGCACCCAAGCTCTGCCTTCCGGTTTGGACTTCATCTCATGTTCTCTGCTTGGCGTCTCTGAGTGTCCTCCTCATCCAGACGTGTTCACAGTGTCTGGCCGTGGCCCTTCCTTTATGCCCCCACCCCCAAGTGTTAACCTCAACCATGAGCTGACCTTACTTTCCCCCCATTTTGGTCACTGCAGCTGCACCATTGTTGTTCTGTTCCATTTGGCTTACAAGAAAGAATGGCCTCTAAAGTATTTTCTTTGAACATTCTCTGTGTTCTCTTGCACATTTTGCAGGGAACTTCTGGGGAGCAGTCTTCAAGACAGCGAGTTTAAGTTCCAGATGCCTGCTCTCCAGTTATTAGGAAACACAAGACAACATCACTTGGCACCTACCTCCCGTTCCCAAAAGTGACTGACAGGGTGCGAAGATGATCAGATGGAGGATTCACTCACGTCAAAGTGGTTCTTCTGGTTACTAGTAATAATGGCTGAATAATGAGCATGGTTCTTTTTTTGCCTTACCAAAGAAATTGTGCAAAGGTAAGGGAGATGGCAAGTGGGGGCAGCGGGGTGACATGAGCAGCAACGTGCCTGTTTGCTCTGAGAAGGCTTTACCATCCCAACGCAGAGCTCGTAAGAGCCGATGATTTACGGCAGCGACCCCTCTCTCTGCGGACTAAACCCGGAATCCCCAAGATGAATATTGGCCCCTGGGCCATGTATCTTTGAAACACGCTTCCTTTACAGAGTGAAGGAATTATTCAAAAATGTAAACCAAACTGCTTTCCCGAGTGCTTACATAAATCAATATAGATCAAATGGCATGTGATTAGATAAAAAAGGAATGCGTCTGGTTCCTGAAATCTATACTGCCTGATGATATGTATAAAGCGTGGCTCCACATATCACTTTTCTTGCTTTTTCATCCAAGAGATGAAAATATTTATATTCAACAAGAGAAAAGAATATGATCGTTTCAATCCAGGAAATAGCTACGTATAAAACCAGAATGGATAGCCAAGGGAATTATTTGCGTTGATTGGACTAGGAATACAAACTCACACCTACACTTGACGCATCCAGATAATTGAAGCAGAAGTGTCCTACCTGGACACAGAACCAACCATTGACCATTTATTTTATTTCACAGAGGTATTCTTAAGTACTTCTTAAATGATCTCCTTGTTTACAACCTTGTCGCCAATTCCTACGTTCAGGGATGTATCCACTCTTTCTTAGACCAAGGGAAATAAAGTTAGGAATTTAACAGATGTGTAAAAATTCCCCTCAAACTATAGGAAGTGTAGCTATGGGTCCCTGGTGACCCAGGACTGGCTTCCTTTTCTTTTACCAAGTAAGGATTTTTTAAAAGGACACCATTCACTGTCATCAACAGTTTGTAAAACAAATAATAGATTTAATGTGGGAAACAAATTAAGGATAGTATCTAAATGTGTTTTTTTTCAGTTGAATGGATTGAATTTCATGAAATCAAATGAATTCTGCCTTGTCTTGATCGTGCCATCCTCGAGTCTCACAGTCACCTGGCAAGCCGTCCCAGCTTGCATTCCTACTCTGCTCTCTCTTACTACTTCAGCCAAAACGATCTTCCTTAACATGCAGAGCACTCACTCATTTAACCGCCCCCCATACCTGCCATTACACCCAGATTAAAGCTGATGCTTTTCCTAAGACAGCCCAGATCTCTGGGTTCTGGGGTCTGTGTTCCACAGTTTCACCTTCTCAGGTTCCCACTTGCTCTATGAGTAGTTCTGCAATCTCGGATTAAGTCTAGCTCCACAAATAGACAGACCTCCTCACCTCTTTCATTGTTGCAGAGACCATTCCTTCTATCTATTCTCACAGGAAAACCCTCCACCAGCCTTCACATCTCAAACCTAGTGCAACCTTCTTTGCACCGACTCCCCCAGGCTCATTATATTCATTCATAAACACATGTGTATCAAGTCTCACTGTATACCAGCCATTGCTATAGAGTAAAGCAGAAAACAAAACAGCTAAAACCTACCTGTATAAAACCTCCATTTCTGCATGGTCTTTTCCCTAAGCTGCCATCATAGTGTGAGATCATATGATTTGTCTTCCAAACCAGAAATGTTGTGAGGGTATAAAGGATGTTATTAATAATTATTATGGTACAACAGGTATAAATCAGCTCTATCCAGGGCAAACTGGGATGTTTCACTACCCATGTGTAAAATGTTAGCATCTCAGACTTCCCTAAGAACTGTGTATGCATAGCACCCAACATATACCAGGGACATGATTGGCAAGCAAAAATATGTTGGCTTATTAATAAATGAATGAACAAATAACCACATCTCTTTATTTAACTTTGCATGCATGGGCACTAGTATTAATCATAACTTTTTTATAAGTTACAGGTGACAAAATAAATTAACAGAGAAAAAGATGTATCTGGAGATCCAATGAGATTAGCTTCAAGTACGGCAAGATAAAGGAGTTCACATAATGTGATCCAGCTCGCTTGCTCTCTCGCTCTCTCTCTCTGTCTCTCTCCACTCTCCCTATTTCTATCTCTATCTTTATCTCTTTATTTCTCTTCATTTTCAGCCCTGCTTCTATTTGCCCTAATTCTTAACCAAAATCTGTTCATATAAAGGCAAGATGTTCCTCATTTCAGAAGCTTCAGACTTCCTTGATTATTATAGCTTAATATCCCAGAGAGAGAGACAGAGACAGAGAGACAGAGAGAGACAGAAAGACAAAGAATTTTATGATGAGTTTTAGCTAAAGATGCAAGGAAGGCTTTGATTGGCCTGACCTGTTCTTAAGACAGTAATAAGAAGTTACCCACTGTTTACTCCTCACATAAGCACTTTGCGTGGCCCTAAGAAATTTGCTTGGCTCCTTTCCTCTGATTATCAGTCACCTTACATGCCAAGCCTCGCTGCATCTGAACCTCATGGAATTAACGGGATTCTTCTGAGTGGGAATAGAATGATTTCCAAAGGAAGGTATACTAAGAAGAAAAAATAATTCTACTCTATGCCCATCAGTTGCTGAAATGCTGTTCTAATCCAAACACTCTAGAAGGTGCTGATTAAATGAGAAATGCATCAATTCCTTTATGATGGGTTCATGCAGGAGCACACGCACCAAGCTCACATGCTCTTCACTCCATCTGGAAGGCCCTTCTGCTCCCCGCCGTGCTCGCATGAGGACAGAGCAGAGGTCCAGGGCTGGGGCCCCACGGTCAGACAGCAGGTGTCTGAGTCCCGCTCCATTTGCAGGCTGTGGAATCTCAATCAAGATAGTTACTCTCCCAAACCTCAGTTCGCTCATCCATGTAATGGAGATACCTATAAGGTTATATAAAAATTAAGTTTGGTTTACATAGAGTACTCACCATGATGCCAACTCTTAAGTGATTGTTTAAAAAACGATAGCTGTGGTCAGAACCAGCTTCATAAAGGCATGGCCTGTGGTTCTCAAAAGAGCACCTTGCTTGGTTTAGCGCTCTGCTGTCACCTTGGAAGTCTCGATGATTTTATCTTTCAAGTTCCCTTTTGTAGGTGAGGTCCAGTGGGCCGTGAGGGCCTGCCCGTGAGCGGAGGACATGAGAGCCGTATGTCTGTCCACCATTCCTCGCCACCCCGTTCACATAGAGCATTGTAATGACCACGGGCACAGAGTGTCCATGGGTTCACATTGCACAGGAGTTCGATGAGACTCAGAGTCAATAAAAGGTAAATGTGTCACATCTTTGATGAACTAGAGGCACTGACAGCCCCGAATCATGCTTTCTGTTTGAACCAGAACTTGCTTCAAGTACAGAAACAAGGCAGGACCACAGAGAAATGTAAAAGATCAAGGAACCATATCATATCCTTTTCTACTCCCATTACTTCCTTGTGTTAGCCAACCATTTACATGAAAAATGATGACATGGAATGAAAAGAAAAGACAGGGCAGCCCTTTGGTATTTATCAGTAAGCAGAAGGGAGAGAGTGTTGCTTGGATGTTCACATATAAAAAAGTGAGAGAGAAACAGGTGATAGCTCATTTCACGCATCATTTCCACTGTTGTGCTAGGAATGAAATACATACATACATACATAGGACTTTATAAAATGCAAATTGACTGTGGAAGTGGGGGCAGGCTGGGTGGAGGGGGGGAAAGGGGAGAAATTTGGACAATTATAATAGCATAAACAAAATATTTAAATTTTAAAAATGCAAATTGAGCAATTTTGGAAATTCTAAATACAAGATAAATGCTCTTTAGAATTGGCATTGCACAATATGAAGATGCATGAGAAAATGCATGCTAATAATTTCAATTTTTCATTTTTATTTACAAAGAATGAGCCTAAATGGCAAATAGAAATGCCATGACAAGTTGAGAGGAGATCACAGAAAAAATAGAAAGTTTGAGTTTTAGTATCTTTAATGGCACTTATTTTCCTAAATTTTGATCCAGGGGTTTATCTTTTCATTTTTGCATTGGCTCCACAAATTATGTTGCTTATCCTGGCTGTGTCATTATTTCATCCTGACAGTGACTCTAGTCCTGTCCCCGGAAAGGTTACCTCGATTACCTGCTCCAAATCAATCTCGTCCTCTCCGCTGTTTATTCCTGTAGCACTTTGATCAGGTGTCTGTTTCAGCACAATCCCCGGTGTGACTTAACATGCGCACCTGGCTCACCCACCAGACTGTGAATGCCTGGGCTTGGGAGTATTCTTTTGTGTCTCCTGCAGCCCTGGATACCCGTCATCAATTGCAGCTCGCTGAACAGAATCATCGGCCTCTTTGGGAACTGCTCGACCTGACAGGAATTTCTCTTCGGGAGCTCAGCCTGGATATTGCACTTTGATCAGATCCAATCCACTGCCCTGAAAGCATCAAGACTTTACTTTCCCCACAAGACTTTCCTTCCTCATTTTGATGCGGGCCTCCTGTTCTCAGGCAGTCAGGATGACATGTCCCGGGGGTGGACCTCCTTTCTTGGGGCGGCAAACGGATTATTCCCCCTCCTCAAATCCCTGGCAGTTTTTCTCTGGGTTCTCACTTCCTCAGAGCCAAGCCTTTGGTCTGGTGAGCGGCCCAGCAGGCAACAGAGGGCTTTCTTTCTCTGTAGCAGAAAGAGAGGCTCTGAGCCAGGGGCTCAGAATAGATGGTTTGCTCTTGGTGGTGGATCTCTAACCTGCTCCCTGCTGGAGGGGTCCTTGGAGTCTGGTCCTCGGACTAAGAGAAACACAGGGAAGACTCAGCCCTTGACCTCTCGCACCGTGGGCCCATACTAAGCCCAGGCTCCTGGCACACACATCTGCTCCAGGTGGTCCCCTCTGCTCTGGACGACATATAATCCCCCTTAACCACTCCTCACACCATCCCCAACTCAGCCTATTCACACCTTGACTGAATGCCTCTTTATGGCTCATCTTAAACATAAAACATGGTTATTCACTTGGGAATATAAAAGTATCCTTTTCTCAAACCTGTACTAGAGGAAAAAAATATATATATGTGTAAACACATGTTTTATGTTCTAAAAGCCAAATAGAACCAAAAGAAAACATAGGTGTATCATTTTGTGATAAAGGAGGTCTTTCTAAGTATGATATCTAAGATAGAAATTATAGACTAAAAAGTCATAGATTTGAGCATAGCAAACATTTAAATTTGCATATTAAAGCATTACATACAAAATTGAGAAGCAGGGAATAACCTACAATAATTTTCTTTGACCCACAAGAAGAATGAATGTCTTCAGTTTATGAAGTCCTCCGACAATTCACTACGAGAAACACCCCCACAGAACAACATGAGAGAGCAATCCACTGAAGAACAAAAGCCATAAATATTAAAGAAAGATTATATCAAAAGGCTTGTTCTTAGAAGGCATAAAAAATGCAAACGAAATCTACTAACATCCGCTCGGCACAGGTTTTTGAATGCTCTCCTCTGTGATGCACTAGACGACTTCTCAGCAAACATCCATTCCCCTGCTACCCCAGCGATGCTGGCTCTGTCACGTGATTAGCTTTGACACCCTGATGGGCTGCCATCATCCACCCATTCCTCGACCTCAGGCTTGACCACAGGACGTGACGTAATCAGTGAGACGCTAACAAATATTATTTGATCGATGGCACACCATGTTTCTATACGCACACCCGCCTTTCACTGTGAGAGGAACGTGCCTTGGGTACCTGCTGGTCAGGGAAGAAGGAGGACGGTGGAGCAGATCTACACGTGACTCGTATCTTGGAGCTCTGCTGAGCTGAGCCGGGCCTAGACTGGCCAGACTCCCGCCAACACAGAGACCTGTGAGCCGGACATCTATTTACCATTGTCCAGTATGCCGTGGCATTCAGGGTGGCATGTCACACAGCATCCCTGTAGTCACAGCTCGGTAGAACAATGTGTCACAATGTGAAAATGTAGTGAAGTTATTTTGGTCATTCCATAGGGGAAAGAGGAAATAGAAAGGATGGCAGACAGGAAAATAAAGGAAGAATAAAAAGAGGGGAATGGATAAATGCAGAGAAAATCACGGTGAATTGCTTTCTTTACTGAGTCACTATGCCTAAGGTAATTGGAGTTAGGGTGTATAATAGAAGCAACATCAAAACCAAATAAGTGAGTAAAAGACTAAAGCAGAAACCAGAGCCATGTTACCACCTACGATTATCAGATTGACAGTAATGATGCTGGTGAAGATGATAACTTGCATCAATAAAGCATTTTGTCAAAGCGAAACAGTCCTCAGGTGGTTCTCAAAATTAACCTATTCCAATTTTACAGATCAGAAAGCTGAGACTCCGAAGTTTTTTGGCTAGACCAAGGTCACATGCAGTGCTGAGATTTGGGAAAGGGTCTGCTAACAGCTGAGGGAGTCCTTCTGCGTGACACCTGCCCCCAGCTGTCCCTGGCTGGCTCGGTATTTCTTTGCCTGCCTCATGGACACGATTTCCCGAGAGAACTCAGCATGCACGCCTCTTCTAAGCAGGGGAAATGGAGCTTGTTAATGATCACATCTATACTGATTACGAGCAGCGATGGTTTCCGAGACCTGACTTTAGACTCTTCTCAGATCTTGTCAATTCCCATTATGGGACGCTGCCCAGGATATTTCTCATGAAAGGTTAATAATTGCTCATTTTCAAAGGATTCAATTAAAGAGGCTTTCATCAAAGGATCTTAAACACTTGCTGCTCTCCTTCAGAGGTAGCGAGGGTATTTACGGAGGGAGCCGAGAGACAGAGCAACATTCATAGATTAAATGTTTGATGTGCTCTACCAGGAAGGACACTGCCCACATGGAGAAATTACAGTGAACTGAGCTGTCCTTTGAAAGTTGCAAATGGAAAAGACAAGTGTGCATTCTGATCTCTGTGCCACAACTATTTGTTTAAAGATGCAAGAGCCCCTGGAAAATTTTAAGTCAAGGCTGAAATGGTAGTGTCTACCAGGCAATCTACACTCACAGAGAGGGGCAGGAGTGGAGGTGGTAAAGAGTGACGGATGAGGGTGAGGGGTCTGGTAAAGCAACTCTTTTCATCTCTCACCTGCTTTTTATGTTATCCTTTCTTCCCTTCCTTGTTCCCTCCCTCTGATCCTTGCTTTTTAATGTCATTTAAAGGTATGTGCATGGGGTAGGGTACAAAGAGCAGAAACCTCAGTCTACAGTAACTAAAGCAATGAAGTGCTTGAATTTGATCACTCAAGTGAAAAGTCCAGAGGAGAGAGCATCTGTGGGGAGAGGGGGACAGCGTTGGGGCCCTGTCCCTGTGGGTCCTGTTTTCTTAGTTCTGCCTATACTTTGCTCAGGCTTGCACTTCACCCTTGCCTTGCTGGTGATAAATTTGTAATCACAATGTCTCTGCTGGACACAGACGCCCCCGATTCCATTTCCCACTGAGAAGGGCTATTTGTGTGTTTCCAAATATTTGAGCATCTTCACCCCAGAATCTTATTTTCAGGGTCTTTTTTTCTGGTGCTACCTGTGGCAGTAATTGCTATGTCTGCCAGAGTCCTAATAGCAAAAAGATGACCTACTCTAGTTGGGAAGTTTAAGGAGAAAATAAGAAAGGGACTCATTTCAACAATGTGGTCAGTGTTTAAGGGGGCATGACATGGCAAGGTTCAGTCTTAGGTGCTGGTAGCAGGGGAGAGCCAGTGCTCCCTGTGGGCTGAAGACACAAGGAAAGAGTACAATACCAGCTTCCAAAGAAGTGACCGCATGGAGAGGACAGCCTGACATGCAAACTGGTCTAGCCACTGTGGAGACAGTGTGGAGAGTCCTCCAAAAATTAAAGCTAGAACCACCATGAGACCCAGCAATCTCACTCCTGGGTGTATATCCAAAGGAAGCAACAACAATAACTACATATATATATACCTCTATGTTTATGGCAGCATCATTTAACATAGCCAGGACATGGAAGCAACCTAGATGTCTACCAATAGATGAGTGGACAAAGGAGATGTGGTGCATATATGCAATGGAATATTACTCGGCCATAAAAAATAATGAACTCTTTTACTATTTGCACCAACATGGAGGAACCTAGAGGGTTCAACCTAGAGGATGAACCTAAGTGAAATAAGTCAGACAGAGAAAGACAAATATCATATGATTTCATCTATATGTGGAACCTAAAAAAAAAACAAAAAAAATGAACCCATGAAACAGAAACAGACTCATAGGTACAGAAAAAAATGATGGGTGCCAGAGGAGTTCAGGAAGATGAATGAAAAGGGTGAAGAGGAGTAAAGGTACAAATGTCCATTTATAAAATAAGTAAGTCAGAGGGACATAATGTATGACACAGGGAATATATGCCATAATATTGTAATGACTTTGTGTGGTGACAGATGATTACTAGGCTGATCATGGTGATAACATGATAAGAAATAGAAATATTGAATCACTATGTTGTACACCTAAAACTAATATAATATTGTATGTCAACTACATTTTAATAAAAGCAAATATTGGGTCTTTGGTAGAGGGTAACCCAGCCCCAGAAGAGTCAGGACAATAAGACCACCAACTTCACTTTCTTGGGGCTCTTACCGTCTTACAGGGCTGCCCTCTCCTGTCTCCAACAAATGTCCAAATACAGCCCCAAGCCTGATGCATGGCTGCCCACAGAGACGGTCCACTTCCAGCAGCCCTCCAGGGCACAGAGCCCAGGAGAGGCAGGGCTGTACCTGGTGCCCATCCAGTCTGATGATAACTCTGAAGTCGGCAACAGGTGGCTAGAAAAGGTAGAGGGCACACTGTCTGTGCCAGGAGAATGCAGAGGGTTGTCTGGGACTTAAGACATGGTACATGAAGAACACAGAAGGACAGACTTTTCAACCTGGAGGAAAAAAAGACGTAGACATGGGGAATGGATACCTTTCAGCCATTTGGAATGAGAAGCAGCAGTGAACAGACCCCGAGCACCCAGCACGTTGTGGGTATGCTATGGGACCTGAGGAGCAGAAGGAGCCCAAATCCTGGCCTTTCATAGCTATTACTTGAAAGAACAATTAAATGAATTCCAGGCATGCTAAGAGAATGGCCCTGGAGAAATCAGTGGAAACTCTAAAGACAACAGAATCTGAGGCTCACATTTTTTGGCAGGACATGGGCACCAGAGTTTGCTGCCTCACAAGAACTCTGATGTAGAGGAAATAAATCACCTTCTTAGAATTAAAGTTAAATCCACACTTAGTAGATGCAGTTTTCTGTCTGAGCTTGTGAGAGAAAATCCTAGGCTGGAAATGCACATAGTAACTGCAGGGGACACAAACATCCACTCCGTACAAAGTGTTTCTTATGTGTCTGCCAAGAGACTCTGTTTTACACTCATGGTGTCATTTAATGTTCACAATGACCCTGTACATCACCTTCATTGTTCTTATTTCATTTATGAGCTTCTGAATGGTGGGGAGCAGGACCAATGAAACATTGTTGTTCTGGTCAAGTTTGCATGAAGTATATAGAACGAAGTAGAGTCACTGATGTCAACCAAGATGGCTGCCAATTAACCATGACACTTTGGTCCAAGAGGGAAACCACCTAAGTCACGCTAGACATACCTGGAAAGGAGACACACCTAAGATACCTTCACACATGTCTGCATGTGTGATCGGAACAGCCATGTCTGCAGAGCAGGACCACCCATGGATAGGCTCCCTGGGGAAATTCCCCACTTGCCATCAGGGGTGCCAAGACACTTAACAAAGGACCTGGAAGGATGGAGTGCTCTACTCTCAAGGGTGTAACTGAGGCAGCTGCAAACCACTGCTGAGACAGCCGAGCCCCACAACCCAGAGTGCTGCCCTGCGCCACGCTGGTCTCCCTTGGCACCAGCTGCCAGAGGCTCTGCCCTGCTGGACTGAGGACTTCTTCTGGCCTGCTACCCCCTGCTCCAGAGACCCTTCCTTGCAAGAAGTTGACGACTCCCTTGCCCACAGTGCTGTCTCCTGGACCTAGGGACTGAGACTCTAGGACTCAAGTTTGTTATTCCCCACAGCCTGCTCAGTGTGTATACTTCACTTAAGTAGGTAGGATGTGAGTAGGATATTAATGTCTGCTGATGTTCTACTTTGAGTAAACCTGTTTCTTGGTGCCAGGATGCTCAGCAGGCAGCTAGTCAAGCAGTTGCCTGGCTGACTTATAGGAAAGACTATATCACGAACGTACACTTGCGACATGAATCCAATAGAGCTTCAATCACTTCCCCAAAATCTCACACCAACTTGAGGAGCAGAGAAGCAAGTCAAGTGCTTCTGTTTTCAACTTCACCTTATGGTACTTGTTGACTAACAATCTTGTGCTAGTATTTAGCCTTAGATGGAGTTTACCACCTACTTTGGGCTGCATTCCCAAGCCACCCAACTCCAGGAAGTTCAGAGAGATAGGGCTGGAAAGTGACTACAATTTAATAAAATAAAAACATCCAGTGTGCATGATTCAATTATAAAGATGTTGCCCCATTTCTTTGCTCCCTCTTCTGTATACAAATGCTTGAACGTGGCCGGGTCTTATACCATTTTCCAGAAGGCAGATATTGGGAATCCATGGTGTAGTGGGTTAAATAGTGGTTCCCAACAGATCTGTTCCTTCAGAACCATAGAATGTGACCCTATTTGACATAAAGGTCTTTGCAGATATAAATAAGTCTAAGACTCTCAAGGTGAAGGCATCCTGGATTAGGATGGGCTGTAAATCTAATGACAGGTGTCCTCATAAAGGACACAAAAGGGGGTAACAGGGAAAAGGACACAGGGAAGGGACCATGTAAAGAGAGAGGAAGAACATGCAATTATGCCGTCACAAGCCAAGGAACGCCAGGAGCCACCAGAGGCTAGCAGAGGCCAGGACTGATCCTCTCCTAGATCCTTCAGGGTGACCACGGCCCCGCTGACACCTTGACTTTGGCTCCAGCTTGCAGAACTGTGAGAAAGAAGAATTTCTATTGTTGTTTTAAGGCACTCAGTGTGGGAATGAATCCAAGAACTTCAGGGGCATCAGATAGATGGTCTTCTCCATGGAAGATGGACAGGATGATTCTCCATCTTATTCCTGAAGCTTATTCCTCTGCTCTTTACCCACCAAGTGACTTTTGGACACTATTACAGAACCTGGAAACTAGCAGGTGCTCAATAAATATTTATGAAATGAATAAGTGACCAATATTTTCACGTTAGTAACTCTAAGCATTAGCTATTAGTTATCGAGCACCTGATTCTCTCTAAGCACTGTCCTTGGAGCACCACATATATTTTCCCTCAATTTAAGAACGCTGTAAGGAAAGTATTAGTACGCCCATCTTACTTCTGGGAAGTCCAAGACTCATACAGGAAAAATGAGTTGCCAACTCCTACTTTAGTAGCAGGTCAGACCCAAAACAACTATGTCGTTCCAAAGCCAGCATTCCGGCCTCTATGCTGTGGTGGGTCCCATGTGATCATGGGAAGAAGTTGCTCTCAGGAGAGAGAGTGTTCGGTCAGGTCGGGATACCTGAGGTTCAAAGCCAAATTCTAAAATGTTTGGATTTTAGCAAGGAGAAGCCACTCTGACCTCCAAGCAATCTTTTGAAATTGTTGTCACCTCTTTTTCTGACCTTAAGGAAGGACTTTAATAGTCAGAACCAAGCCATCAGTGGAGCTGGCCATCTCAGCCAGCAGTCAGGTCCCTATTCTTGGAGATGGTTGGGCACTAGATAAATACTTGGACAGTGGACTCGGAGCTCTGAGATTCTTCCATTCTATGAGACGACCTCAGGTGGCTGGTTAAAGAACCAACGGACAGAGTGGTTGTAAAAAGCTTTCAGCCATCGTGAGAATAAATATTAAATGAGTTAACATTTAAAAATGGCCCAACATACTGCCTAGAATAAAGTATTCGTTTGATATTTGCTGCTTAATTGCCAATTTTTCCGAAGTTCTTTAGGACAAGTATGAAAGAGTTGTCTCATATTTAAACATATTTGAACTACATTATAATATGGACTTAGGAAATTACATAATCCTTTGAGTTGCATTTAATTTGAGAGTTAAATGAGATGACGTTTGAAAATTCCCAGCGCCGTTCGACATAGAGCAAACTTGCAATAGACGGTAGTCATTTCCTCACTTTAAGAGATGGGCTGTTTCCAAAAACAGTCTTTTTAAAAAGCTTGCATTCGAGGAACATTCATGGCAGTAACAATACTCAAGATATGATGCTAATTGGGAAAAGCAGCATGTCAGAAATAATTGTAAAAATTGTGCAACACAATTTTTGCAAAAAAAAGCTTGAAGCAGACATTTAATAACGTAAATTTGTGATCTTTAGGTATGTCTCTGTTTATAGCTGTATGATCACATATGCAATAAAAAACAGATGCTTATGTAGCAAATATAGGTATTTACACATGGCTATGCTGAATTAAAAATGTTAATTTCTTATTATGGCTGCAGAGTAATTTACTTTGAAAATCCTTCTGTATAATGTGATCATTGTAGGTAAATTTCAATATTTGTAGGTAAATTTTCATTTAAATCTAGTCTGTTATTGACCACAAAAGCATGCATATCAAGAATTATTGCCTTTGGAGTGGTTACATGACACTTAAAATTTTTTTAAATCTACACTAAAGGACATGTTAGTTAACATGAAAGTCGGTAGGAATTGATTTTATTCGTGAAGGGAGTAAGGTTGGAGATGATAAGCCCATGATACAGGATCCACCACTGTTATACCAATACAGCAAACCCAGCCACCCCACGTCATCTACACGTCATCTGAGGTCCTGCGTCCCTCGGGTTCTACACCTGCGTGTCCTGCAGGGCCATCCCCCAGCCCAGCCACAAGTCCTGAGGCCCCTGTGTCTAGACATCTGTGCTCCCACCTTCCATGACAGGGTCAGTCTGACTGCACTGGGGGAGTGACAGTAGAAGGGAGAGATGAGGCACAAAAACAGTGACATTGTTTTTGTGTTTCTGTGCAAATGTCTGTTCTACATCTGACAGAATTTTGTGGCACCCTTCTGTTTTTTTGAAGCAACCCACCTGATGGTGAAATTAAAAGAAATGTGACACATAGACTTTTCTCAGCTCTAAGAAAAGAGTGTTGTCGATGTGTAGCCACCAAACACTGATCAGCAAGCATATGCCATATGTACTGTACATTCTGGAAATACGGAGAACATCGTTTTATTGAGTGTTATAATGCTCCATAAGTTAATCACTTATTATGTACTTGCCTATTTTCAAGACTTGTTGGTCACCCAACAAGTGTATCTCACACACTCACACACCCACACACTCATAAAAGGTGAAAGGAAATATATCAAAATAGTCATAGAAATTACCTCTAGGTAATGTTAATTTTCTTCCTAATGCTTTTTCATTTTCTAAATTTCCTTCAATTAATAAAACAAAAATATATAACAAAAATGCCATAGATGCTTCTACAGAACCCTGCTTTCGCACTTTGCTGTTGCAGATTTGCTCAAAGGAAACAGATGGCTGCCGGCCCTGGAACGTGCCGGCTTCTAAAATTAGAGCCAGCGACTCTGGCGCGATCTAGGGTATGGAATGGACTCCAGCCTTTAAAACTCCAGCAGACGGAATTGCAGAGCAGCAGTCTGACCTGCGGGAGCGGGAGCGGCTCCGATCAGCCCGAGCACAGACAGGACGACACGCAGCGAGTGCATGCAGTGTGCTCACACTGCGTACAGGGCCGCGGAGAAGGCGGACCCGTCCCTGCCCGCATGGAGCTTTCGGTCGAGTTGAAAATCTCCATGGCAATGACCGTGCGGTGCTGGTTTCTCTTTCTAGAAAGTTCCATGACAGCAGAGATCCACCTGTTTTGTGCACAATTGACCTTGCAGGTCTTCCCCCAATGTGTCCGACTCCAGTGCGAAATAAGTATTAGTTGGATTGAACTGGAAAGGATTTACTAATGAAGTTCAAATCAATGCAAGTCAGCTCACCAGAAATTTTGAGTACCTGATGCCAGACATCCGGCTAAGGTCACAGATAAGAGCAGCCCTTGAACCCTGTGGTTCTCAATCGTATGTTCCCCCTGGCGAGTCATGACACAGTGGGACAAGGGAAGTGGCAGAATTACACCCAAAGCACACAGTTAGCTCAGCAGAGGGACAGGTTGATTACTCAATGGCAAGAGGTCATGAAAGGCATTGTGTAGAAAGTTATTCCAGACCTGGGTTAATAACGAACGAGTCAGCTGGGTAACAGGGTGTGGGGGACACGCCAAGCAAGGACAAGTAGTGTTTGTAACT
>CM052538.1:3937061-3969652 GCA_028533065.1 Trachops cirrhosus | reverse complement strand
CTTCCATAAATTTTATCTACAAGAAGTTTATCTGTCAGTTGCAAAGCATGATAAATTAACTATTTTATGACCTGGGCTGTATTAACCAGGATGTCCTCTGCTCATGAATTCACTTCCACTAACTTGGCAGGATCAGTTACCTCTCCTTCCCGGTAAGGCTTGTGAGTCTGAAGAGAAATGTTTAAAAGATAATTCTTGGGGTCTTGTTCTTGAAAGCACCCCCTCTTCTTGGACATGTCTCCAAAACGTAAAACTGTAGCTTCTAGCTGACGGTCGAAAACAACACTGAAGGTAAAATAACTCAGAAACATTGATTTTTCTCTGATTGGTGCACTGATGGACAAACTTGAAAATAAAATCATCCCTTTCATCCTAACTAGTCTTCCCCACTGAACACACTTCCAAACCTCATCCACTTAACCTTTCAAAACTCTTGCCCCTCTAGTATCCTTCCTTCCCTCAGCAGCCGTGATAATCTTTTGAAAACAAATATTAGGGTGTTTTTTTCTTTCTACATAAAAGTCCTCCAGGGGCTCCCATTTCATTTGAAGTTGGATTCAAAGTCACTGGCCTGGCCCACACAGCTCCCAGCATTCTCCCTGCCTAGCCCTGAAATGGGTCCACTATCCAGATTTCCTTGCGCAGCTCACTGTTCCTAACTGCGAAGCCATCCTATCCCTGACTGTCTCCTGAACACTCAGCACTGCTTGCATCTTTGTACTCCGCACAGCCAGGTTTCAGTGTATGGGAGCTACAGACCTTCCTACATGTCGGCATGTGAGGAACAAGGAGGAGGGACAATGAGGCATTGATGTAACACCGTGTTTCCAGTTTCTCTTTCTTCACTTGAAAACATTAAACTGGCTCTGTTATGGAAAACTGGAAGCAATGGTGAAGAATGATGACTGCTTAGGGAGTGATAGTAATTATGGTATGATGATGACTACGTACAATTTAATTGTGATTTGCTCATAAATATCAGCCTCCTCTCTCACAGCCTAAGCTAGACAGGTAAGCATCTGGCCTCAGGGAGTATTGGGGCACGGGACATGTGACTCACCCCACACTGTTCTGGGCAGCACAGGCCCTGGGAGAAATAAAGACCTAAATTCGGGGTGTTGACCAGTTGACCAAAAAAGGCCGCGAGTGGGTGTGAGGCCCAGACCTATGGCTAGAGAACACAAAACGGTCCTTCCCAGACCGAAAGCTACGTAACTGTAACTTGTTTCTGAAGCTGGGCACAGATGTCAACATGAGGACCAAGGAGCCAAGGAGTCTAACAGCAACTTGCAGGAGGAGACCGAAGGGACTCGAGGCGGTAGGAAGCGGGAGGAGAAGAACACACGTGCGGCAAGCAGCAGCTGTGCCAGAGACACTTAGATGGCTCCCACAGATCAACAAGGCAAAAGCAAACCGCCCAAAAGAAAATGGAACATGAAATCTACAGAAGGAGGGACATGAACGATCAATAACTATATGAAAAGCTATCCTGGCCTAGTGAAATTCAGATTAGTACAGTGACAAGGTACTACTCCTTGCTCACTGGTTTGGCAAAAATGGAAATAGCCACTTTTATCAGGAGGCTGGGAAACAGAGGCTCTCTTACATTCTGGTGGGAACGTACATGAGCAGAGCTCATTCAGAGGATGTAGGCTGGAGGTAGATTGGAAGTCACCTGATGGCCACTGATAAGGGAACAGCTAACAGTTGTGCACCTTGCATACACACTGATATGACCTCTAAAATGGCATTAAGGTTTCAGAGACTTGTCATTAAGTGTGGAAAACAGCATGAGTCCAACTGGTAACAAAAATCATGGCCCCAAATGCTACAGGCAAGCAACACAGTGCACATAAAAGCTTTTAAAACCAGGCTAGAAAGATTACCAGCTGCACTGTGTCCGCAAGGTAGCTGGTAATTACTGATGCAGAGAGGAGGGGACTGAAGCCAGGGTTGAAGAAGGATCTTGTTTTGTCTGGAGTGTTTGAACGCAATTTATCTGGACTGGGCATGTTGCAAAACACTGGAAAGGTGCATGATTTAAAGAAAGAAACAACTGTGCAAACAAACATGTTGGACGGACAGGGCACACACTGGTATGTACCCCCACCTCTAGGTCTTTAAGGTATCGTGTGAAACTTCTAGCGGTCACTTGCATCAACATTAACCTGATGGATCTTAAAACATTAATCTTAGAAAATGAAATTAGAGAACTAAAACAGAAAAAAAATCAAACAGCATTTGCATATAACCTGTGATTGTAAACCTGGGGTATAAAGGAGAATTTTCTAGGAAAAAAAGAAAAAGAAGAAAGCAGCCATCTGGATAGTTTAAGCTGTGATATCCTGCATGCCGAAATTATTTGTAATAAGTACAGCAATCTCTTTTACTCTGTGCTCAAGATGCCAGTTACTTAGAAAAATAGTAAGTTAAACAACTGAGGTGCTAGAACCTCAACGCTAAGACTTCGCATTTACCTCATTCATACTAACAATTTTGTAGATGAATCGATAATACTCTTAAGCGGAAACTCAGGAAATTTTGGCTACAGCAACAGTAACCAACTCTGGTTAACGAGAGCAAAAGCAGAATGAAGCGGGTGACTGAAAGTGGCTCACAGAAGAGCAGGAATAACTGAGAAAGCAGGCTCAGAACTAGGGTTTGTGTAAGAATACAGGTAACTGTGCTACCAAAGTGGACATCACTTACTAGATGCGAACTTTAGGAAGCTATAAGAAGAACACAATTAATTGAGCTCTTGCAATACTCTCAGCGCTCTGTTAAGCCCCTTAAGTATACTATTTCATTTATTTTCTTCCAATAGTTGTTATTATGATGTCCATTTTTACAGATCCAGAAACCATCAGTAAACAAGACATAGAATTTGGAGTCAAGCCAAGCAGTCAAATTTCAGGAGCCACATTCTTAATTATCATGAAATTCTGCCTCCATTGTGTGATCAGCAAAGTTCGTGTAGAACTGTTGCTGGGGAAACAGCAACTCCGTGACCACCTATCTTAGCGTCTCTCTGGTTTTAGTCCAGTAAACTGGACAAAACGATAGATGCTACTTTCAGAGCCCAACCTTCAGAGAGACCTTGCATGAGCTCTCTGTCCCCACTGCCAGGAGAACATCAATGTCCTGGATGACCCTGAGGCCACATGGTCATTCCAAAGTCTCTGCCAGTGTGGGTTCCTGGCTGACCCCATATCCTTCTTAATGCGTGAAGTATTGAGACTTCAATACCAACCAGCATCACCACAACTAATGCACCCACACATGTAAAATGTATTAGAAAAATCCAGAGGAGAGTTTGGATGTCTCAGAATATCTTCCCAGCAGAGGGGACATCTGAAATTAAAGTGGAAAAACAACTGAAAAACTTCTTGAAAATGTCTCCCAAAGTTATCTGGATTTTAGGAAGAACCTGGGTTTGAAGTTAAAAGGCGTTGAGTAGTCAAAGATCTGAATTGCCAGAATCTCTCAGGCTGATCAGATCCACACACCCGTGGAAAGGCCAAACACAGATGTGAAATGATGCCAACATCTTTTTTTCCCCTTCAGATCCCTCTGGGCTTACTTCAGTGTGCTCCTTAGGCACCATCTCATACTCAAGGTGTTGTGCTAAAGCCAATGGGCAAACACACAAGGAAAAGTTGGTCCTTTTTCCCTGAAGGATTTTTCAATCTATAGATGGAGGGGTAGACTTGGTCTTACAGTAGTGGATGGGTGATGGTGTTGGGTTCTTCCAAGTACTCCTCTGGCATTCTCTTATGCTTTGGAATATAACTGATAGTGAGCAAGACCCAAAGGATGTTTTCAGTGTCTGTATATAAAAATATCGGAATGATTTAGAGGAGAATATCTCAATTCATCACCTAATTAATATTTCCCCTGGAATTATAATTCGTCAGTCAAGAATCAATTCAATCTATTTATGTCGTTGCCACTAGCTGCTAAACACGTTGACACATATCACACAGCCTAAGCCCCAAGATATGTTTCTGAAAATGGCATTCTTATAGGCATTGTTAAAAGGCTGCATGTGCCTCAGAGTAAAGCCACGTGCCCAAGTCTACCCAGGAGAGAAGATTCAGAATGGGCCTTTGAACCTAGTGTTCTTGCCCACACATCCAGAACTGTGTCTACTCCTCTAGCTGTCACCTTACCCCCCATCCTATCTCCCTCCCCAAACTCCAGTCTTTTTTAATCCTCTTCCAAGTAGCTGTTTTCCTTCTGAGCTTCTCTTGCTTGAGACTGAACTCTCAAGACGCACGCTCACCTCACTCTGCTTCAACAGACCTGAAAGGGAAGGAGGGAGGCAGAAAACAAAATAGCTCAGCAGATGTTTCCCGATAAATGTTTTTTTTTAAGTGCAAGTTGCTAATGTGGAGGTTTATTTTGGGGCCTGCCAGTGTGAGCAGATGTTAGAGAAGACGAGTACCTGCTCAGACAAGTATACACAGACACTGACGGCAGCTTTGCATAAAGAGTGGATCTTTAAGAAAAGATAGTGTGATAGCATGTCTTATAGAGATTCAGCAGGCTTCTCCGCGATTGGTTCTTGGGGACCAATTTGGACCCTATATCTATTCTTGAACCTCTGTACTTACAAACACAAGGCCACACGAAAGGGGAAGTGGAGATAGATTCTGCCTCCAGACGCAGCCCGGAGAAGACAATTAGAGCACACCATACCTAAAAACGCTGGCACTCAGGTGCCCGACCTCCAATGAATGGTGGCTATGTTGTTTTTGGACATAAATATTTATACTTCATTTCTCATTAAAACTCTGCTTCATAAAATATGGAGCCCAAACCTCTGATCGCTGGATAATTAATGGCAAAATAATGCGTCACGGGTTTTGGGAAATTGAAGGTGTGTAATTTTCACTGCGGGTATTCTCACAATGGGAAGGGACGAGCCCCAGAATTCTACTCAGTAAACATTCACTGCACATCTACCTATGGGTAAAGACTTCCATTTGGAAATTCAGAAATAAGTAGGACACGGCTCCAGGTCTTCAGCACCTTAAATCTCATGAATATCACATCACAAAGCTGACTGATCGTGAGACCTCATGGAAACATTTTCCCACGGAATCAGAAGTTACAAGAACCGGCGCTGGATCAGCTTCAAGGCGTACCTGTCTCCACACAAGGAAGGTGTACCCGGGAAAACAGTTCTCTGGAAAACTGTAAGAGCGGTAACGAGAGGTTTACAGAGATTCTGATGTGGTCTTCTCCAAGATAAGTGGTTATCGTGGGCAATGAGCTGCTTTTGTTGGGACTTGGGGGCCAAAGGAGCTTGCTCTCCAATGGGCAGCCACAGCTGAGGGGCCTGCTTTGACAGCAACCGGTTCACAGTTCCAGCTGACATTCTTTTCTGGACTTGTGTTATCTCACTGTGTCTGCTGGCAACTTTTCGGGAAGCACACTAGCCTGGTATCCCACATGTTCAAGTCTTTTTAAATGGAGCGATCATACCACTGTTGGCTTAAAACACCTTAGCATCTCCCTTTGCGGCAGGCTGCTGTCTTTCAGAGCACCCCCCACCCGCACGCGCGCGCGCACACACACACACACACACACACACCTGGCTCTTCACTGTGTCTCCAGTCTCACTTCCAGTGACTTTCCCTGGACGACACCACCTTTCTCAGAGGACACCAGATGTGCCGAACTACTTGCAAATTCCATGTGTTGTAGATGTCCTCTTTCTGTCTGCAAAGCCTTGGCTCCTGAGTTTTGCTTCAGAGCAAAAAACTATTCACTATGGAGGACTAAGCTCTCCAGTGTCGCTAGCTGTGGGGAGACTTTCTCAACCTAACCTTCACATTTCCAGTGTGCAATGTACTTCTATTAAGGTTGTTATCCTATGGCATTGCCATTATCAATTTGCATGCCTGTCCCACAGACTAGCTGTGACCTCCCCAAGGGCAAAAGCACCACATTCATCGCTACAGTTTCTCCCCCAGCAAATATGGTGGCACGCAGTGGGGGTTCGCAGCATGTCTTTGCACTACTGCATCAGTGTGGCACTGCCCATTGGAGTGACAGAATTCACACTCATGTAAATGCAAGAGGAGAGCACAGGTTGACATGAGTGGGGGGAAGGGGTGGTGCCGGACCCAGGCACAGTTTCCAGGGACTCACGTCGTCAGAACTTGACTTCTCTTGGCTCTGATTCTGCTTCTCTCTGAGAATCAGCTTCCTTTGTCCACAATTCGAATGGGTTTTTGTTAAGTGGTGGCTGCTTGATGTTCTGGGGCTGCATCGATGCTTGTATGAACTGAAAGAAAAGGGAGAATGTCTCTCTTCAATGGTTATATCTAAAGTCCTAGGAAAGGATTCTGGTTGGCCAAGGTTTGGTCTCATGCTCACCCCTGCGGCACTCACTGATGTTAGGAGGAGGGAGTAATGTGTTTGAGGACAGGTCTGGGTGAGTGACCTGCTCACCCCAATGGCCGTAGGGGACTGTGATTGTCAGGCACAAGGAAACCACACTGAGCAGGGCAGGAGCAAAGAAAGAAAGGGAAAAAAGAACCACAGGGTGAACATTCCACAGACAAAAGCAGCTGCCGGTTCTAAGTACCTGCTGTAATGGCCTTACCCGTTATGAGTGAGTGCTCAGTACATGTTCTCCTACCGAATGGATTTGTGAAAACGTAAGTTTTGATTTCTTTCTTTCTTCCCATCACTGACTTGTATGATTAGATAGAAAGAGTCTGTCTCTGTCTTTCGTGATTGCAATTTCATTTCTTTGTTCAAGACCCAGACACTCTTTCAGCTCACAATAGACTGTGTTTAGTTCCCACCATAAAATTTTCATTTATGTTAAGAGATTTTCAATCCAGCAGTCGAGTTGGTCTACTTTTAGACTTCTGCCCACAAACACAGTCATCAATCTGTTTCTTACAAAGTGTTGTTTGCTGTGATAATCTCACCTCCATCGAGTGTTTCTTTCTTTGAGTCCTTGTTATTAAAATTGTGGAGAGGAAACTCGAGAAAGATAAGGCAATGAGCTGAGGGTAGCAGGCAATGTGAGTCAGTAGAAAGCCAACTTGTCTACGAAACTTGTACTTGACTTTATGTCTCTGCCCCAGCCCCCCTTGGACAGGTCGCTTTGCCTCTCAGCCATCACTTTATCTATGGAAAAGATTAGATTCGATGACTTATTGGTGTTTCTCAGCATAAATTCTCTGTACATCTATGTATGACGAGAACAAAATTGGAGCAACGAGGCTTCATCTGAGCCTCTGGGACCTGGAATGTGGCACACACACCATTGGACAAGACCAACTTGTCCATCCCGTGAATGCACAACTTAGCTTTCTCTTTGTGTTAGAGCAAATTATCTGACTTCAGCCAATTTGCAAACAGTATGTTTTACTCTGTTTCCTTCAACCAGGTTATGCCTTTCCCAAAGAGCCAGTGGGTTACTTTCTAAGAACTTTGTTTACCTGTTGACTTCTGTAGCTTCACTTACTCAGTTTCTTCCACCGGGAAAGCCCTGCTGCTCCGCTCTTACCTGTTCTTATCCCACCCACCCCTGGAAATCTGGGATAAGACTACCTGCTCTAAGGCCTTCCTACTGTTCAGCTCGCCTCCCCCCATCAGAATGCTCCTCACCCTTGTCCACTGAGTGCTCACAGCTCTTGGTTTATTCCTCTGAGTAACGGTGAACATGTCCCACCTGTGTCACAGTTATTTGGGAATTTATCTCATCCCTCCCGCTGTCATGTACTCCCCTTCCCTTCAGGAGGGAGGTTCTGTGTAGTTGTGCACAGGTGGGTTTTGCAGCAAGACAGGTCATAATCAAATCTAGCACTGCCCACTGGTCCTTCGGAAACCCCTTAATCTCTATGATCATCAAATTCCTTACATGAAACGTAATACCATGGGGATGCTAGGATGACAAAATGAAATCCTCTACTGGAAACCACTTAGTACTCTACTGGGCTTTGAACACAGAGCTGTTGAAGTCCTTCCTTTTACTGCCCTTCACATACACAAATCCCTCTGCAGGCCTCACAAAGCCGGACACAATCCGGTTCCTGCTCTTTCTAATGAAGAGCATATCAATAGTTCCGCACTTTTTGTTATTGAGTACAATTCCACTCTATGGATATGCCAGTTTTCCTGACGGACATTTAAACCTTTTCCAGTTTTTAACTCTTGCAAGTAAAGCTGTTATGGGCATTCATGTACAAGTGTTATGTAGGTATATAATTTTATTTCTCTTGGCTAAATGTCTACTAGTAGAGTGACTTGGGTCATATAATAGTGCAAGTTTAACTTTTTAAGAAACTACGGAAGCATTTCCAAAGTGGTCGTATGATACTATATTTCTCTCAGCAGTAAGAGAGAGGTCCAGTTGCTCCATATTCTTGTCAACAATTGGGATAATCAATCTTTTTAATTTTAGAAACTGAAAAGTGCATACTGGCATCTCACAGAGGGTTTTCTGTATCTCATTTTTTTCTTTATTTTTGTTGTTTATACTATTATAGATGACCCCATTTCCCCTTTTGCCCACCTCCCCTCCCCCCACCTTTGCCCACCCCTTCCCTCTGGCCATCACCACACTGTTTTCCATGTCTATGGGTAATGCACATATGATCTTTAGCTAATCCCTTCACCTTCTTTCATCCAGTCTTCCCTTCATGGTGGTTTTAACTTACATTTATCTAGGAAACAAGGATGACCATATCTTTATATGTGCTTATGGTCTCCTCATAGGTCTACTGAAATATTTTGCCTACTTTTTAAAAATTGGGTTGTTTGTTTTCATATGATTCTTAGGAATTCTTTGTATATTTAAGATGCAAGTTATTTCTCAGATATACAACATCTGTCCAGAAAAATACCAACCTTTGTTAATAACAAGAATGCTTCTCATGACATCAATGTAACCTGGTAGCCAAAGAGAGTGGACTAGATTGCATATATGTGATGACTGCACTGTACTAGTCAGTGGGGGCGGTAGATGCTGTTGAGTCAGCCTGTGTACTGTGTGACTATCATGTTCAAAATGACTGAGCGAGTAGAGCAATGCATCTGCATCAGATTTTGCGTTAAGCTTGAACATTCCTCCCCAGAAACTATTCGGATGATTCAGAAGGCTGCAGCTGTGGGCAACTGGTGATTGGCAACTTCATCACAACACGCCCACTCATGCATCACACCTCATGCAGAGTTTTTTGGTGAAACATCAAATCACCCAGGTGACTCAGCCCCCATACAGCCCTGATTTGGTGCCCTGTGATTTCTGGCTTTTCCCAAAACTAAAATCACCTTTGACAGAAAAGAGATTTCAGACCATCCATGCTATTCATGAAAATATGACAGGGCAGCTGTTGGTGATTGGGAGAGCTGTGTGAGGTCCCAAGGAGCCTACTTTGAAGGGGACTGAGCTGTCATTGTCCTATGCACAATGTTTCTTGTATCTTGTATTCTCTTCAATAAATGTCTCTTTTCATATTACCTGGCTGGATACCTTCTGGACAGACCTCGTATGCTTTGCAAATATTTTTTCCCAGCCAGTGGCTCTTCTTATTCCTCTAAAAGTATCTTTCAAAGAGCAGACTTTACTTTTGATTACTTTGGTTTATCACATTGTTCTTTAAAGAATTATATTTTAACACTGTACTTAAGAAGATTTATTCTAACATTTTTTAGAAATTTTATGCCTGTATGTTTTAGATATTATAATGCATCAGGTGCAGAATAAAAAACTTAGAATAATGTGCTTCCATGGCTGCTATGTTATGTTGGGGGCAGGTTGTATAGAATTGTACAGGTTGAGAGATTTATTTGTTTGTGTTTTTAGTCCTTTAAAGACACTTTTTCAACTGTCTTCACACATACACTGTTTGCAATGAGAAATCTGCCGTTACTTTTAACTTTGTTCCTTTAGATGCAATGTGTCCTTTTTCTCTGTCTGCCTTTAAGTTATTTCACTTCATCGCTGGTTTTAAGAAATTTCATTATGTGCCTTGGTATAGTTTTCTTCATGATTCTTGCGTTTGGGTTTCATTACATTATTGGCATACTGGGTTTATAGTTTTCATCAAATAGGAAATTTGGGACTATTATTCTCCCTCCCTCCTTCTCTCTCTCTTTCACACACACACACACACACACACACACACACACACACACACAATTTTTCTCTTTATGTTATATTTTTATATCAACTTATTGTCATGTCTTCAGATGAACTTTTTTTTAAATGTAATGTTTAATTTGCCCTTATTCTCATTAATTGAACTTTCACCTTAGGCTTATTGTTTTCATCTCTAGGAATTGATTTGGGTATTTTACATATCTTTCACATGTCTACTTTACTTTTTAAACATAAGGAAACAAAACAACAGTTTCAGTGTTCTTGTTTGCCATTTCTGATAGCAGGGCCCACTCTGAGTCGGCTTCGATAGAATGAATAATCCTCACATCATGAGCCATGCTCTTCTGCACGCCCAGCACTTTTTTGTTAGGGTGCCAGGTCCTGAGGTTTTGACCTTGATGGGCACAGGATATTTTTGTATTCCTATAAACATTCTTGAGTCGTTTCCTGGAAGTAGCTAAGAGTTACTTGAAAACAGTTTAATGTTTTAGGTCTGGTGCCACTGAGGACCAAAGCAGTGTTGTAGAGTTACTGCTTGCATCCATAACAGCTCTTGACAAGAATAGTTGTTATGGACGCAAACCTCTCCCTGTACTCGGTTCCATGCCCTGTGAATCTGGGATTCTTCTGGCGTGGCTGGAAGGAACAGTCATGGTTCCCAAAACCCTGTGAGTGCTGGGCTCTAGTTCTTTGGGGCGATTCTCTCCCTGGCTTCTAGTAGTTTCCTCATACACACACCTGCTGATCACTGCTTAGCTGAATATTTCCAGGGCAATCTCTGCAAACCTCCCGAGTAGTCTCTCTGTGCAATTCTCACCTCTCCCATATTTTGTCTTGTAAATTCTTAGTTCCTTGGGCACCCTGGAGTCCCAGTTCTGTCTCCTTGACTCACAGAGTCCACCAAGCTCTGGCTGGCTTCCCACTTCCTGCACCAGGTCCTAGACATCCCCTCAAGGTAGTAAGCTGGGGTTACCTCATTTGCTGCCTGTCTTTCAGGCCATTTTCCTTTGTTGATTGTTTTTTCAAAGTCTTGCAAAGAGTTTTGTCATACCTTCATTTTTTGCCTGTTTCAGGTAGGACCAACTTCTTTCCATTTAGAACCATATTCACTAAGTTGCCATCTCCTTCTCTCCGTACACATACCAATCTTATTTACAACTTAAGCCCTTTAAGTTCACTGCCTGTTTTCCCCTTTCTTTTAATACTTTTGTCAAGATCTCTACGAGTTGACAGCTTCTCATTATTCACAATTCGCTCTAATGCCAACTCCTTTAGGAAAACTTTGACCAAACTAACGAAATAGAACACCCCTCCACTAAGTTATCTCTATCCAGTGGCATGCTTTTTTTTCTTTCCAATGCTAAGGTCCATTGATATCTATTCAATTGATTTGATTACACTAAGTGTAAGTGGAAAGATAGACCATGTCAGATATTCAAAGAATAACTAAAACTATGCTTAAAATATGTACATGCAGATTAGACAATTTGGAAGTGACTTAAAAGAAAAGGTTTATTTGATATAACAGAAGGACCCAAAGTAAGACTGTTCTCAGATCAGTTAATGCAATGGCCTCTGATGTAACAGGACTCTGTGACACCATCAAGAGTCCTGTTTCTTTCTCCCTTTCTATTTGTCATCGCTGGCATACTGGATTGTCATCTCATCCCCTTATTTTTCCAAGATGACTGTTCCACTTCCAAGCAGTGAAACAGCTTTCAGGGATTATAAAATTATGATGTTTTCCTCCATTCCTTTCTAAAGGTAGGGACAACTTTTCCAGAATCTTTCAACAGAGTCTCCTCTCAGCTCAGAAGCCAGATGTAGGTGCCATTCCCAAATTCACTGGTGGCAATAGGAATGGAAATCGCCCATATTGGCTTAAACTAATCAAAACACGTTTATCCCAGATGCCTTATCCTCAACCCAGGGCTTCGTGGAGGGTTCTTTTCCTACAGTTCCCAAGCAGTGAGCTGCCTGCACTTGTCGAGAAGGGAGTTCTGTCGGAAAGGAGGATTGGAAGGATGTGCTGAGTAGGCTGCCACAGGTGACTTTATTAGGATGACAGCGTGTCATCCAAACACTTAAATTAACTTAGTTCATGGAGATGATCTCTCAACTGATTTAAATATTTTCCGGAGTGTGAAACGAGACTCCCGAGGTCAGCCGAGTTAAACACGGGTTTAGCCTGCATCCCCTGTCTCCCGCTCGGTGCGGCACCCCCAGCACTTGGCCTTGCTTCCTGGGACCTTGCCCACCGTGCACACTGTCAGCTGAAAACACTGCTTCTGCGAACTTCCAGCGAGCTGGCAATGGGATTTCTGGTGCAGAAACATACTTCATTCTTTCTATTTAAAGATGGAAACTTAACCATAGTACATTCCTTGTCATGATACACCCATTCACAAGTATTTATAGCTGATTCTGTTGACAGTGAATCCACAAATCTTACCAAATATTTTGATCAAAGAGATGGTGCTTAACTTATCTTCTGCACAGCCCTGTGTTCACAATTAAAATTATGTGATTTTCCTCCAAGAATGAAACCTAGAGCTCACCTATTTATTCTTGGTGTTGAAGGTGTAGGAGCTGAATCTGAGAAGATTGACTCAATCAGTCACTCGTAGTGGTGTGTTGGAGTTCACGCACGTAAGGTTATGGGAGCCGATTGTGGACATCTGCTCCTGACTCCACCCCCAGTGGTGTCAAATTGATAGCCTGAGATTGGTTATCATGGAACTATTTACACAGTGGAAGTTGGGAAAATGCTACAAATTAGAGCTTTTTCTTTTCTGAAATGTTTTCAAACATGTACCAGCACACTACATAATTAGAAAGATACAAAGCAAGATCCAGAATTGAAAGAATTAAGAATTTTAGGGCCATATACTAGTGCAAGTCATACTATTAATACCTATTTCTATTGTCATTATTAACATTTTCTAACTCAGTCTAGTCTTTTTTCCACTAAATCAAATGGCATCCCTAATTTGCTTGTAGCTATCCTTCTCCCCAGTTTGATGGATTCATTTGTCTCTGAATAAAATTGGGCTGGACACTCTTTTTATTTTAATTTTTTTATTTTAGTTTATTCAGTACAGTTTCTATCCTTTATTCCCATTCCAGCCCACCCACCCATCCCTCCCCTCCTCCCTCCCATTTCCAACCCCCCTAGTTTTGTCCATGTGTCCTCTATATTTGTTCCTGTAAACCCTTCCCTTCTCCCCTGAAATTCCCTCCCCCCCTCCCCTCTGATCACTGACTACCTATCCTCTATTTCAGTGTCTTTTGTTATATTTTACTTGTTTCTTTGTTTTTTTGTTTAGGTTCCTGTTAAAGGTGAAATCATATGGTATGTGTCTTTCACTGCCTGGCTTATTTCACTTAGCACAATGCTTTCCAGCTCCATCCATGCTGTTGCAAAGGGTATGACCTCCTTCTTTCTTTCTGCTGCATAGAATTCCATTGTGTAAATGTACCATAGTTTTTTGATCCATTCATTTACTGATGGGCGCCTAAGTTGTTTCCAGCACTTAGCTATTGTAAATTGTGCTGCTATGAACATTGGGGTGCATAGGTTCTTTTGGATTGGTGTTTCAGAATTCTTAGGATATAATCCCAGCAGTGGAATTGCTGGATCAAAGGGCAGGTCCTGGACACTCTTTTAACAAGGGTTTTGGTGGTGGATAAGACAAAGCCTCTAATGTAAGCAGAAAAGAAATTGTTATAAAGATATGTACTCACTGAAAGAATCAAGGTAGAATGGAGAACAAGGCTTGAAGAATGGGCAGGAACCAAAGAGACCTGGCAGCCAAAATCTGAATCAAGATCATGCCTGAGTCAAGGTCATTCCTATATAACATTGCCACTGGTGCTCCTACCTCAACTGCTATGGAACATTCTATTTTATGAACGACAGAAAATGTTTGTACAGTAGATACCTCTCTGTGCCAATAAGTGAACATTTAAACTCTGGTAAAACTATCTGACAGGTTGAGCCTGAGTTATGCTGCTGACAGTGTGCTGTAGGCGTCTTGATTTGGCTCGACTTCCGTAGTAAGCAGTGGAATGGCACCTCACACAAATACAATTTCTAGTGGCAAACTCACTGGTTGCTCAGTAGCAAAAGTGAAGAAAAATATCCCCTGCCATCATCATTGTTAAAATCTGGAAAGAAGACACAGTGTGCTTGCTACTGGGTGATGTGAGGACAGGAGGGAGCACATGACAGGCATAGACCAAGGCAAATGATGGTCATGGTCACCAAAAGCCTCTCAAGACGCCATGGCCTTAGAGAATTTATTGTGGCTTGTGGATGTAGTGATAGCCCCAAAGAGGCAGCAGACCCAGAAAGTGAAATTTCTCAAATGTATGTGTGGAGAGAAACTGCTCGCTATAGGACTAACGCAGATTTCTGAATGATGATAAATGGTTTAGCTAGCCAGTAGGAACCTGGAAGGAGAAAAATTGAAATCAGGGACAAAGAGATCAGGGATACACATGCCAATGGACACATGGAAATGGGAACAGCGGACATAGATGTTTCTGTCTCATGTTAATGCCCACCAGCAAATAGCCACATCACAACCACTGAAGAACCAGGTAAGCAGGATGACATCACCAGCCCCTAAGTCCTCAGCCACCTCGTGCTTGGACAGAGGGCCACAGTTGGCATAACCATAGTGGCAGGGATGTAGGCTGTGCACTGAGCCTGGTAGCCTGGATTCTTTCCAGAGTCAATGCAGTCTCTTCTACTTCTGTATGGACAGATGGTTAGCAGTAGAGATGGACGCCAAATCCTCAGTATGGCTCTTCCCCTTGAGTCCAGCCTGCTACTGGGTAACTTGGTTACGTTGTGGCCAGTGTGTGGCAAGGCTGAAAGCTATCTTTACTGAAAGAGGAAATAGATATAAATTTGCCTTCCTCAACCCCAGTGTCTCTTCCAGAAGCAAGTTTCAAGGGAATAAAGAGTACCTGACTAATAAACATGGGATCTCACATTATATTGGCTCAGACCAGAGAGTTAACTTGATTGAAAAGAAAGTGTAACCATAGATACACATCAAAGGGACCCACTGGTCCCACCCCAGCCTTCACCATCTAGAAGCAACAGCCTGATAGAATGTTAGGAAGATCTCTCTGAAAGGCTAAGCTAAAGCACCATTTGAGGACAATGCCTTGCACTTTGGAATGCTTGCCTTCAGGATATGTACCTGCTCGGAAACAATGATGGGCATAGGGCAATTTGTTCTCAATAAATGGAATTCACAGTCCAGGAGCCTATGGGTGAAAGTAGAACTGGCCCCTCTCATGACTCCCAATGACCCACTTGCCAACACTGTGCCTCCAGTTACAACCAGGGACCACAGTAAGCATATGCCCAAACATGCAGCTGTGACTGCCGTCTGCCCACTTTATACTTTTCATTCCAATGGATAATCATAACCAAGGACTGTCATACTGATTAAGGTAACTGACCAGATCCTTATGGGGAAGTAAGGTTGCGGCTAGAAAATGGAATTGGGGGTTCCCTCAGGATTCAGGGTCCTAGTTTGGTGCTTCTGTGCCTGTGATAACAGGACCAGTCAGCTGCAGTAATCTTGCCCAATATGGGAAGGTCTGATGGGGATGATGGTCTGGATCACTCCAACATGTGAGTACCTTAGAGTTTCTGAAATGCTTCGGCTGAGGGTGAGGGAAATATGAGTTGGATGATGGAAAAGGGAGATGATGAATGTCAGTCACAGCCTCAAGAGCACCTGCAAAAGAGTGGTACCTTGGCTTGTCTCATGACTTATTAAAAGGGTTATTATTTAGAGCTTATGTCTGGCCACCACCTTGAAGAGTCAGGGACAGAAAGGAATTCATGTGAGCGTGATCAGAGCTGAGCCTGCAAGAGGTAGCAGACGCTGTTGGCGCTCTGTGTACCTGTACCTCAGTACCTGTTTCTTCTCCCTTCATGCGACCCTGGTAGATAGCCCTATGCATGCTGACTGTGGCCCCCTCAAGTAGGAGTTTCAGCATCTCCTGTTTTCCTGCCTCAGGGCTTTTTCTGATGCCATATCAGTCCACATGCTGGGGAGACTGAAAGTGCAGGAAGATATTGCTTCTACAGGATCTCTCAATCATGAGGGCATGGAATTGACAGATGTATGTCACAGACTTGCATCCTTGGAGGGACAGGGTTAAGAGGACTCGGTATGGCTCACAGTGCAACTGAAACCCAGTTCTGATTCCAGTAACCAGTTCACTATGCACATTTCATTTATTTTTTCCCTTTCATTGTCTCACTGTCAACCCTCCCTTACTCTTACATTCTGAAATCACTTCCCAAAGATACAATCTGCAAGCAAATCTTTATCTCAATGTTGTTTTGAAGGGAACCCAAATAAGGGAAGAGGGAGGCTGAGGTAGTTATCCCACGGTTGCCTGGTGAGCCCAAAGCATGAATGATCACCTCTTGACCACAGAGTCCACAGCCTCAAATTCATTGATCCCACATTCAGCATCGCCTTCCACAATCAGGTACAACCTCTGTGCCGTTGACATAACTTTTAAATAGTGTAATTTATGTAAATCACTTAACCCAGTGCTTGGTGCAATATAAACAGTGCATGCTCTTGTCCATAGTGTTCATTGTCATTATCTTTATAGTTATTATTTCACTTATTTATCTACTGTTAATTTTGTGCAGCTTAAGAATTACTACTTCCTGCTATCGTTTTAACTTAGTTTATTTCTCTCTTAGTTCAAAGATCTTTTAAGAAAAACTCACAATTGTCATTAGCCTAAAATACCTAATTTGCAAACCTATTTTGAAATTAGCTTATATGAATGACTAAAACAAGGTCTAACATGCAGTATATTCCCATTAATGCTTATTTTCCCTCCCACTGCTATTATCTATTATCATTACTGTTACCAATAATATGATCACCATTATCATTAGTGTTTCCATGGAATCTAAAATCATAATGCAAAGACAGAGACTCCACTTTGCTTTAAATTATGACCCAATTAATTTTTAGAGTTTTGTTTTCATTAACTTTAGTTGCTTAATAATTCATTTTCACCAAATATGATGAACCTGACCAAACAGAAGAACAGAAGGTGTAATTTTCAATGTGAGCATTCTTCCATAAAAGTCACCAACCACATATGCTTTCTGGGATTTATTGGATCCACAACTGGGACTCTTCCATAAGACAATATAACGTGCAAAGGAATGTCATTGATTGTCAACTCAGTCCCGTGTGCTCTGCTGGGTGTTGGCTCATTATTGCCCAGAACACCTCTCAGTCATGCACAGGTGAAGCACTGCAGCCCAGGGGCACAGAATCATCTGCACAAGGCCATGTGTTTTGTACATTACAGAAATAATATCTCCCTCCTCTTAAATCAATCCACGATATTTACTGTGTTTGATGCCTAATAAAAGGGTCACATGCAAGTCTCAGAAAAAGAAGGGCATTCACACGAGGAACTCCGATCAAGAACAGGAGCGCTGAAGGTGACATTCAGACCCGGAGGCATGTCAGAATTTCACTGCCTGCCGGACGCCCTAGTTAGCTGCCGCTCTCACTGTGTCTTTCAGAGCAGCCTATTTTGGTCCCAAAGCCATCAGCAAACTTGAAATAACTGAACCATGTAACAAGAGCTTATAAAAAATATTTTAAAACAAGAAAGAAACGCTGTCGCAGACAGGTGGCCTCCCTGTGATTGTACAAAGTACAAAACCCTCATCTCCAAAGGGGGAATTCCACAAGGGCCCCTCAGTACCTGAGGCTGCTGGTGGTGGTACAGGGGGGTGGGGGACGGTCAGTTTCTCTCTCTGCTTCTGCCTTTATGCTTTGTGGTGACTCATCCTGCAGAGTGAGTCAAATAAACTCACCAAGGGTTTATTTTTACTGTTTGTTTCTGCCTTGGCTATGGTAGTTCCTGTTCACTCAGATGCACACATTAATAAAAAGCCAATTTTAAGCTCCATTTTGGAGGGAAAAAAAAGCATGACATCTTGCAAAATGTATGGATTTGGGAGCTGCAAACTTGCATTGAATTCTTGCTCTGCATCTATTACCCTGTGACATTAAGCTCATCCCCTGACCTCTTGAAACTTTAACTTTGGCTGAGGTTAGAGGGGATGAAATGCATTTTTCAGGGTCATCATGAGAACTTAATAAAAAGAAAGCATCCCAGCGGTGTTCCAGATGCTCAGTGTGATACTAAATGAATATTGATTCCCCTCATTACTCCCTGTCTTCTCTCATTTTGACCATAACTTGATGAGACTTATCTGGAAAATATAATGGAGTTGAAGGCGGAAAATCTGAGCTCCCACCCAGTCTCGCTTTCCTGGGACGGGTTTTGTTAGCAGGATGCGATGGTGTGACGCACTGAGAGCACAAAGGATAGCTATTCTGCCCTGATGGCACCCCGGGCTCCTTCCTCACCGGCTCACATCTCAGCTGCCTTGGGAATAAGGACTCCCTGGGTCACCCGGCATGGTAGCAAATACCTCGGGTTCTGCCTTCCAAACCCTCTCAGACCCTACATGTCCTCTTGATCTTAGGCAAGAAGTACGACCTTGCTGAATTTCAGATGCTCAGAGGTTCATAATAGTATCTACGTGAAAAGGCAGTAATAAGCTCTAAGTGATAAATAATTAATAGAGCAGAGTCTGATAGTGTTCATCATATATGCTAGTTGTTATTTTCAATGCATTTTCTTTAAGGAAAATTTCAATTTCTAATGTCTATTTACCTGTTCACTTATGTGTTGATAAATTTACTAGTTGACCTAATATTTATTCAAGAAGTATTTCTGGAGTGACCACTGTGTGCCAGGCACTACAGAGGTTAAAGAGGTAGATGCGATGATTTCAGTCCTCAGGGAGCTCCTGGTGTATTGAAGCACAGGGCAGGCAAGCCATCAATTGCAAGACATCGGTAGGTCCTCAAGTGGAGGTGTATAAGGAGTACCGTGAGAACAGCTGACTTGGGAGGGAAACTAAGGAGGACCATGAGCCTCCATTTCTCACTGATACCCAGCTTCCACACAGAGTGGTATTTTAGGAGCTGCTGCTGATGAGCTCCAGGGCGTCGGGACTCTTGAGCTGCCAATGGTTCCAATTGTATTTTAGGGTAGCTTCCAGTAAGCCAATGGGCCGATTAAACTCACAGCCTTGATTTCCATTGGTTCAGCAAAATTCTTACCCTAGGAAGGCTGTTTGATCTGCCTGGGGACTCTTCTGTGGCCACTTCTCCTGGGAAGCAATTTTCAGTCATCAATTATCATTTGGAAGGGATCAGAAGGAAGAACCAAATCATTAACAGGGAGACCTTCTCTAAGAAAATTTAGAAAAGACAGGTAGTGATGGGTTTTCAAAAGGTAAATCAATCATTAGTGAGTTTTATAATGTTTTTAATCTTGCATGAGGGTGCACTGTCTTCCCTTTTGTCAACTGCAGAACAAAAAGCACTGGGAGAAAGTCAAATGGAGCCTTAGCCTCATCTCTCATTAGTGATGTGCTCTTGAGAAAGTCAGAGCTATTCTGTGTCTCAGTCTCCTCATTTGTAAAAAAAAAAAAAAAGAAGAAGAAGAGAGAGATAATTATGAGATAATGAATGCTTAGAACAAACTCCACAGAGCCACTGACCAATAAAGGACATTTAGTAAATAGTATCTATTAGTGATAATGATGATGAAGTTGATGATGACAAGTAATGCTTTTTTTTAAAATCTGTGCTGCTCATTTTAAATGAAACCTGTCAAGAAACCTCATTGCAAGCTGCACTGGTATGTGATTATAAATTGGGTTAAGAGATTGGGAATCTAGAAGAAATACATGAGATAATGGCCCAAGAGGAAACCAGAGACTGAGCCTTTAATACTTTCATTAGGAGAAGTAACTGAAGCGTGTAAATGTCCCCATGGACCTCAGGAGGACCATGTGGAATTGAGAAGAATTACAGAAAACCATGGAACTCTAAAAACTAACTTGCGTCCACTGAGAGCTAGTGAGAAGATTCTGTCTGCTCTTGCCTTAGGCAGGCGAGTCTTGGGAATCTGCAGCCAGGCAGAGGTCACTCCCGGCGGGCTTCCGTTGAAATACTGGGGGGAATCTGGACAGTAACTCTGACCCGGTATAATAGAAGACTCTCACAGATGAGCCTGTCAATGTGCATCCCCTTGCAAGACTAAGTGGAATTAAAGTGGGGTATAATCCTATCCGGATGAAGCCTGCCAGGTAAAATCCGTTGCTGAGCTTGCTAAACAGTAGGAGACGCAGGAAATACAATGTGCTTTGGGTAAGAGGTGAAATGCAACGAGTGATGAATCGCTGGTATTGGGAAGCGCTGAATTCCAGAGTGTTTGAGCGCTGAGAGGGGCTGTCCACGGTGTCTATCCGATAGCCACCTAGTGTCAAAGCGTGATTATGTGAGCTGAGCAAACGTCAGGTGCTCACTACTAGAGACATTGTTTTCATTTTTTAAATTTCTTTGATTATAGTTGACATTCAATATTATCTGTATTAGTTTCAGTTGTACAGCATAGTGCTTAGGCAATTATATATTTTACAGGGGGTCCCACCAATGTTTCAGATACCCTTCTGGCACCAAACACAGTTATTATAACGTTATTGACCATACTCCCTATGCTGCACTTAACATCCCCGTGACTGTTCTACCAGTCTGTACTTCTCAATCCCTTCACCCTTTTCCTCCAAGTCCCTGAACGCCTCCCCCCACCCCGTCTGGCAACCATCAGTGTGTACTGTGTATCTACGAGTCTTCTGGTTTGTTTGTTCATTTACACCGCACTTTAGATCGAGATGGTTCTTTCATTAGTGATAAATTTCGAGTATTTTAACACCTTCACATTTAGCAACAAAGTTTATACTTTGTCTCCCTCCTAGCCATATCTCACCTAGTGGTCACCTATCGCTGTGCAACCAACAGCTGCAATCTGTGGTGGCTTAAAGCAGCACACGTTCAGGATCTCAGCTGTGGGATAAGAATCCCACCATTACTGAGCTCGGTCCTCTACTTCTGGGTCCCTTGCGAGGCTGCAATCAGGGCGCCGGCTCAGGGTGTAGCCTCATGTGAAGGGCTCGCCTGGGGAAGGAGCTTCCAAGCTTCACTCTGGTGGCTGGTGGCTGCATGCAACTCCTTAGGAGGAGTTGGCCAGAGGCCTCCCTCGGTGCCTGGACACACGGTCCTCACCTTGCAGCACGTCACAACGCGGCAGCTCGCTTCACCCAAGTGGGTCAGTGAGGGGGCAAGAGATAGTTTCAGCAAAAGGGAGAGAGTGCTGGTAAGACAGACGTTCTTTGTGACTTAATCATGAAAGCACCATTCACCGCTCTCGTCAAGTCACTCAATCTGTCCCACACTCTGCTGGGGAGAGAGGTGCAAGGGCCTGACTACAAGGCGTAGGGGTTCCTGGGAGCCGTATTCGTAGGCTGTTTCCCACAGTCCATTTAGAAAAGGTCAAACTGTAAATATCTTAGAGTTCTCTTTCACGATCGACTTTCTACCTTTTTTTCTTATTCATTTCATGATTCTGATTCTGACACTCTTCCTGGCCAATGACTCCCCCACCCCCTGCCCCGATGCCTCATTTCATCTATGCATTTAGAAGAATTTCTTTTGGTCCTAAGAGACTCCGGTCTCATAAAAGAAAGACAATGTCAATTGGAGTTTCCAAAGTTAAACCTGATTCTATTCCAACTGCTTAAACTGTGTGTGAACTAAGGGAAAAGCACTTCGCTTTTTAATCTTCGGTTTCTTAAACTGGTAAATAGAGCTACACGGGAATAGAATGTAGAGATTATCGTCATGGTATTTAAAGTCAGACATTCTGAATTGGACCCTAGCTCTCTAATTTCTTATCATTGTTTCATTGTGCAAAAGTATGTTATATTCTTTGCTTATTTTAATTTCATAACACTGCACATTAGAATCTGTTTCCAATGTACACATGAGGAAAATGAGCCTTAGAGAACTTAAGATCTTAGCAAAATTCTTGGCACCCAGCAGGTAAGTGCTCAATAAATTGTTACTGCTATGAATTAGTATCATATCTGATATCTGAAATCAGAATAAGGGAATCAATCATTAGTGGGCAGAAGTGATAAGAAAGTGTGTGTTCCCCACCTGTGCTGACCTCGGATGGCAGAGGGGTCCACAGATACCTGCTGACCCCCTGCCTGGATTTCAGTGGACTAAACACTGAAACCTTGGTGTTTGGGAAGAAGGGGAGGTGAAATATTTTATAAGTGGAACATGGAACATGGATAAAAACTGATCATATTCAACTGAACTGTTTAAGCAAGCAAAAACTTTCATTTCAAAGAATGAGTACCACACAAACTAAATATTCTGACCACAGTGTAATTGAGTGGAAAACCAATAACAATGTACTAGCGATACAAAGAGCAACATGAATAGCCATATGAATCTTACGACATGCCAGGCAGTGTCCTCAGCACCTTGGAAGCACTTAGTGGGACCTCACGCCAACTCCACTTTGGGATGAGACCGAGGCCTCAGCTGGGAAACTGAGAGAGTCTCTCAGGCGTCTCCAGCCCAGCCCCTTTCCCACTCACTCTGGTGATTACGATTCAACCGCACTGACCTTAAATCTTTCGCATTTAGTAATTAAAATACACACACTCATGTAATCTTCCAAATAAGCCATACATTAAATACTATGATATAATAAAAATTAGAAAATACTTAGAAATTAGCCCAGGCTCATGTGGCTCAGTGGATTGAGCACCGGCCTACAAACCAAAGGGTCCCTGGTTTGATTCCCAGTCAGGGCATATGCCTGGGTTGCAGGCCAGGTCCCCAATAGGGGGTGCTCAAGAGGAAACCACACATTGATGTTTCTCTCCCTCTCTTTCTCTCTCCCTTACCCTCTGTCTAAAAATAAATTTAAAAAGAAAGAAACTACTTAGAAATTAAATTTAAAAGTGTTCTTGTGGAATTCTTCTAAAACAGTATTAGCAGGAAACTTATAGCCTTAAGTGGTGATAGAAAAATAATTTAAAATATTAATTTTTAATATAAAAATATTGAAATATAAAACCAAAATAAGCTTCCAAAATTAACTAAAGAGATGAACAAAGGAAATGAAAATATGAGTCCAGATTATTGACTAGGAAATCCACTGATACAAATATTGCTTCTCTGAAAAGCTGAAAATTAAGACAACCCTCTGGTTAGATTAATCAAAGAAAAAAGACAGCACAGTTTAAAATATTAAAAATGAAAAATTAAGATTGAAAAATTCTATAACTACAGATGCAATGATGATTAAAATCATAAACAGTTTATGAGAATTAGGGAGACATTTGTGCTAATAAATTTGAAAATTTAGGCAAAATAGACAAATCCATGATACATGTATGTATGTGCGTATACATACACACCTATGTAGCTCTGTATGTGTATACATAGTACATGTGGGCACATATAAAATTCCAAAAGTAGCTACAGAAATAAAAGAAAACCTCAGTGAGCTCATCATTTATAAACATAAAAAGTGACAGACTAATGGAAATGATTCTATTGTCTTAAAAATAAATCAATAGTTACTATTTCCTCAAAGAAAGTGCCCACCTCCAATGTTTTTACATGAACCTAAGCAAAGGTCAAGAAACATGTATACAGTATTGTATAAAATTATCTGTCATGACCAAATTAGATTTCATCCAGCTATTCAAAATTAGTTCAACAATAGTTTATTGTGGTAACTCATACTAACACATGAAAAGAGAGAAATATGGTCATATCAAAATATTCTGATACAAACACTCATATTTAAGCATATTACATAGAAACTAATAAAAATGACCAATTTATAAATGTGTAGTATTATTAAATATTAGCGTTAGATTGACCAACACAAACTATATTATCATATGCACTATTCTAAGAAATTTGTATACATGTATTTATTGAAATCTCACACAAATGTTTAAATATAAATATGATGTATAAATAAATAAGAAAAATGCTGAAATTTTGCAATGTCTATAAATGGAAATTTTCCAGATTACAAATTAAGAGAGGTCAAAAACATATATTAAAAGACTTTTAACCTCATAAGTCACCAGACAAACATAAATTAAAAACACAAAAATATGTCACTTCATATTTACCAGGTTGGCTAAATTTAGAAAGCCTTTTATGATGAAATGTAGATGAGAAGATGGGCCAGCAGACAGTCCTACAGGAAGGTGAGTGAGACTGTATTTATTTTTTGCAGCCACTTAGGTGCACAGTGGAGCACTGACCTGTGGCTTTAAACTTGCATTTGCACCACAACCCACAAGCCGGGAGCTTCACTGGTAGGAACCTGCCCCAGAGAGCACCTGCAGCGTTGACAACACTTACAGCAATACTGATGCCGACACAGATACTGGTCCACACTGATGCTGACACTGATGGGAATACTAGCGAGGGTGCAGTGGTTGTCATCTTAGATGCAGTCACAACTACCTGGGCTCAAACACAGCTGGGCGGGGTCTCCAGTGCCTGGTGTAGGAGGTCTTGGGTGGGCCTGGAGAATTTGCATTACAAACGAGTTTCCAGGGGGTGGGTCTGATGCTGCCAGCCAGGGAACCACAGTCCGAACACCCTTGGTAATTAACAGTGCTTTTCCCTGGACCAGTTGTTCTAAATGCTCAACACTTATGAACTCCATAAGTTCTCTCAAGGATCTTATGAAATACATATTTTTATTATGCCTTTTTACAGGTGGAGAAACCAAGGCACAAAAGGTAATTTGTGCTGCCCACGGTCATACATACAACCAGTTGGTGATGGAGCTGGGGAACTGAGGACAACGGGCTCTGGGCACCCACAATCAACCCAAAAACACTGGGGACTCTCTGGATGGACATGTGATAAAAGTATGTCAAGTGGAAAGAATGTTAAGCAGAGGCTTGGCAGCAGGGCCACTTCACCGTGTTTGGTAACTAGAAGCAAGTTCAAGTGACTCTAGCCTTGGGCACTCGGGGGCAGGAGGAAAGCCTGGCAGCATCAGAAAGAGGCAGCATGGGTTTTCCTGGCGATACGGTGCATTGTCCTGAGAATTACAGGAGCCATTGGTGGGCTCGGGCAGGGAGGGGCATGATTAGATGTGTGCTTGAAACGACAGGAATTGGGGAATGGCTTGAAGGGAATGCAGCTGGAAGAAGAGAGGAGAGTTTGGAAGTTCTTTGCCATGGCTCTGATGACAAGTGGTGGCAGCTTGGACCACCTAGGTGGGAGCAGAGCAGGCCCACCACCAGGAGAGGGAGACACTCGGGTGCAGAATCAGCAGTCCCAGGTGGCTGACGGGAATGAGGGGGGATGAAAGGGGTTAAGGCTCATTCACAGCTTTCTGACTGTGTCCACTTGGTGACAGAGGCTCTGGGGAGGGGGCAATGCAGAAAACATGCTTTGCTCAGTGATGAGTCTGAAGTCCCTGCCGGAAGACTTGCCAGCTTTTCCTCTTAAAACCAAGAACAGCTTGCAACAGCTCGGGAGTCCCCTCCTCGCCCCCTACTCACACCCAGTGTGAGTCCCTCTGCAGTCTGTCCTCTCGGAGGCTCAGCACAATCCTACGGTCACAACAGTGTTCAGAGAAGAGCATCTGGGGTGACACACGAGTCCATTTTACAGATACTAAGTCACTTTCGAGTGGAGTGCTGAGGGACACATGCAGAACCCCTGAGGTCATGCAGCTTACATTCTAGTGGGAGACCGTCAGGAAAGACAGACAGACAGAGCCAGGAAGCCCCCTGCTCAGCCACAGGTCCCAGGTAAACATTGAAGTCAGAGCAGCAGGACGGGCTGTGGATTGAAATGATCTGCTAGGGAGGCCCCCTTCTGGAAGCTACCATCCTCATCAGCAGAGATGACCTTTATAATAATAAGGCTCCCAGTGTCCCCCAGACCCACAGCAGGGCCTGGCATGTCACCGGCACTCAGTGACGGTGTGCTGAACGAAACCAAGGTGCACATTCAGCACTTTTCATGGACACAAATTGCTGAATCTGAGAAGCCCTCTGTGCTGGTGGCAGGCACGGCTCGTAGGGTCTTAGCATAAAAGCTGGATGAGTTCGGGCTGCTTCCCCGCTCGTTAAGGAAATCGCCAGGACCTACTTAGCTTCCCAAGCTAAAACAAAGAAGCCTCTGTAATCTACAACACACAACACACTATGCTGGAAACCAGGAAGGTTCCTCTTTAACATATTAACCAAATCACCTGCAACATCACCAAAACATCGCTGCAGCGTGCGGAGCCATAGGACGCCTTGGAACTGAATAATGTATTCATGTATTTGCTGACAGTGTGCGTTTCTGACATCCCATTATTTTCAATCCTGCATCACTTCCCGGCGCAGGGTGGGCCCCACCGAAACCTGCTTGAATTTGCACTCTGTGAAATTACAACGGAGGTTTTCCCAAGGATGTCTGGCAGCAATTAAACTTTGAAGAGTGGTAACAACTTATTTTTTTAACCTTCACTCAGAAGGGCAAGAGGTGTTCACATCATTCCACTGGAGGGCTTCCCTCACGCTGGCAGAAGGTCCCTTCTGTGTGTCAAACCAAGGGGATGCATGGTGACAGCAACAATCACAAGCTCCCTCCCTGCCCTGACCTGTGGCACAGGCTGAGCCAGCTGATTCGGCCACACCCCCCCGCACACGGGTAATAACGTCATTACCTGCCCGGAGGGGGAGACAGAGGTGAGATGAGGCTCAACATGTGAGTGGAAGGACCTGGACTGTGAGACCATTGCTCCATGATGGCTGGTTGCAGCCTCTGTGGTCTCAATCAGCCTTTCCCAGGAGTGTGAAGTCGCTTCCCACTTGTAGTTCAGTGACTTTTATTTTATTTTTCAGTGACTGGAGGGAGTGTACAGAAAGAGGGGTTTGTCATTTATTAAACAATGGTTACCTCTCCTGCACTTACTTTAAAAAATTAGATTTCTTCCCCACACGGGCCCTGGAGGGGAAATAACATTACAGCATTTGCTCCTGGAGTTCGAGGATGAGGACATGGAAGCTCAAAGTGTTCCGTGACTGATCAGGGGCCGGGCAGGTCGGAAAGCCACCGGCTGAGACTGGCTTGGACTCCGTGTTTGACTCCGAGCACCGCCCTCTTCAGTGTGGGAGAGGAGGTGCAGGGGCGGGGGGCAGAGAGCCAGCTGTTTCCTGCGATGTTCTAACCCCCCTCAGGGGGAGCTGTGTCCCGACAGTGTGGGAGCTGTGTCCCGACAGTGTGATGGGGGGGCCCTCTCTGTGTAGAACTGCATTTATGCACACACGCTTGTGTGCTTCTCCAAAGAGCCCATTCCGAAAATGGGGCACTTTATTTCTCATCGAGTTGTTGAGGATGTTGCTTGTAAGTCAGGGATCCCGTCAACAAGAGAGGGGTCCGTAAATGAATGGATCAAAAAACTATGGTGCATTTACACAATGGAATACTATGCCGAAAGAAAGAAGGAGCTCATACCCTTTGCAACAGCGTGGATGGAGCTGGAAAGCATTATGCTAAGTGAAATAAGCCAGGCAGTGAAACACAAATACCATATGATCTCGCCTTTAACAGGAACCTAAACAACAAAATAAAGAAACAAGTAAAATATAACAAAGGACACTGAAATGGAGGACGGGATGTCAGTGACCAGAGGGGAGAGGGGAGGGAATTTCAGGGGAATTTCAGGGGAGAAGGGAAGGGTTTACAGGAACAAATACAGAGGACACAGGGACAAAACTAGGGGGTTGGAAAGGGGAGGGAGGAGGGGAGGGATGGGTGGGTGCGCTGGAATGGGAATAAAGGATAGAAACTGTACTGAATAAACTAAAATAAAAAATTAAAAAAAAAAACAGGAGAGGGGTCCGCACGAGAGGAATTCCTTTCACTGGGACAGCACATTGTGGATCCCACTTGCCTCTGCCCCCTGAGGCAGTCAGAACCCAATCCGGGACAAGTGCACAGAACTTGAAAAGTCAGGACCGACTGCTCAGTTTTGAGGAACTCAGCATTTTGGGCATGAATCAACCACTCAGCCATTTTTCTACCGTCCTCTTTGCTTCGCCAGCCTCCTCATTAACAATACTCTCATGCAGGCACTAGACACAGTCTAGCAACTCCCTCCCTCCCTACCCTGTTGGCACTGGGCTGGGTTAGATGCATAAATACACAACGTTTTCCCTGAGATAAGTCACCCTGAGAAGAGACACTGGGCCTAGGGTGACCTTTCCCGGGATGTCTCCCAGAAACATAACCTGCAAGACAACAGCGACAATAATAAACAGCACTCATAGTTTTACATGGTGACGGGCTGTATCCCTATGACATGCCAGCCACACTACATGCTTTCTCTGCATGTAATTCCCACAATGGATTTGGATGTAGAGACCACCATCCCTTCGAACAGACAAAGAACTTGCACTTTAGCAAGATCTGAAGGCCCCGAGGTCAACCCCGGGCACAGGTGGAGCTGGGGTCCCCCTCCAGGCCTGTCTGCCTCCAGACCCCACCTTCTTTGTGCTGTGGGAGGCCGCCTCTGCAGACGGGGTAGTTCCATCTCCTGAAAGGAGCTGAGCGAGAGGGTGAGGGTGGGCGGGGAGAACAGGGAGTTCACTGCCGCGAGGGAAGTTCCCTCCAGCTCCTCGTTTCCAATTCTGTTGCTTCCAGCCCCGGGAGATGGGCGGCCTGACCTGGTAACATGTACTGTATCCCGACTCTGCAGTATTGTTAATTAAAAAAGGAGGGGGTTACAGTTCTGCTCGGCCTCGATTCCCGGCTGCAGTGCGGCGGTCCCCCAGGGGAGCCGTCCCGGAGCAGCGCCTTTGCCGCGGGGTCGGCGCCCTCGTAACTGAATTGGCTCCACAGAGGGATGAATAGTCCTGGCCGAGGTGACATCCAAGGCAATTGTCACCAGCACCCAGGAGAGACGGGAAAATTGGCGGCAGTGTGGAATCTAGCTCAAGTTGGGCGTCTCAAGCGGGGTTCACTGCCCCCCCTACCCAGAGGAAGGCAAATCACTTCCCCTTCTCTGCTTAATTTGCAGTGCGCCTCCCGAACCACTGTGTGTCCGTCGCCAGAAAGCCGGGTGTTCGGAGAAGCAAAAACACATGAAAATCCACATTATCTTATCCTCGCAGATGACTGCTGTCCTAGGGTCCTAGCCTCCCAGACCCCATGTAAATGAAATTACAAGACACTTCTACTGGACCTGCTGTTGTAAGAAAAGCTATGTTTCCATTAAGAATCTATTTTGAGCTTTTATTCATGCCATGAAGTTTTGCACTGCAGCGGGGGTTAGAGATTGGACGCTTAGGTGACCCTCCCACCCCCTGCTTGCTGCGCAGCAGTTAAACGGGTTAAGTAATGGCGGTGGGGTTGGGGCCGATTTGAAAGCTGACCGTTTGTTATTTTATTCTCTTCCTAGGTGGCACCCCCATGTGACGGCTGCTGTGAACGCGTCAGTGTGAGGCCCCTGCTCCACGTGAATGTTATATGAGATTCCTGCTGCCGCCCTAAAAAAATGACGGCCCGCGGAGGCTTGAGCCAAGACGCGTTTATTATCTCACCGCCCTGTGAGTCAGATGTCTGATGTGGGTCTCACCGGGCCAAAGTCAAGGTGTCAGCAAGGCTGCGGTCCTTCCGGAGGCTCTAGGGAAGGATCTGTTCCCTTGCCTCTTCCAGCTGCCGGAGGCCACCGCATTTCTTGGCTCAAGACCTCTTCCTGCATCTTCAAGGTCAGCGTGTAGCCCCTCTGTGAGCCTGTTTCCGTCAGCATCCACATGGTAACACAGGAGGGTATCCGCGTGCCAAGGTCCTTAGTCACAGCTGTAGAGGCCCCCGTTCTGGAGGTCAGGACAGGGACAGCTGTGCAGCCTTGTACCCTCCCCTCCCCACAGTACACCGCCCAGGAGCTGGAGGGCAAGCAACGCCTTATGCATTTCCCTACTGATGTGCGTTTAGGCTGCCGCCAACATTTTGGCTTTATCAACAGTCCTTCAGTGAAAATTAATATAACTACATCTTTGCTTGGCTTTAGCTGTGTCCTTAAAGAAAATTACTAAAAGTGGGTTTCAATGAAGACACGTGCCCATCCGAACAGCTTTTCCACATTCAGTGCTCACTACACATTTCCTGAGCATCTACTTTGTGTCCGGGATGGCTGAGCAGCAGGGCGCATTGGTGACTAGAAGAGATGGAATGTCCCGGCCCCCCGCAGGGCTCCTGTTCTCTGGGGAATTGAGGACGATTCCTTTTGGTAAGAGGGAAGCTGCTTTGGGCATTGACTTTCCAACTGCCTTTCTTCTGTTGACCTCCCTTTCTTAAGGAAGCAGCTCTGACCCTTCCTTGTTTAAGTCAGTGTTTTAAGAAAGACATTTGTGTTAACAGGGTAAGTGATCACTAAAGCTGGAATACAGAGGCAAGTGCATTTTGCTGAATTCAGAAACCGCAGGCTGAAGACCCAGGTCTGCTACACACTCACCATGCAAACTTGGAGGGACCCCTCATCCTTCCAGACACATGGGCTGGAAATAGGTGCATTGTTTGTGTAAAACAACTCTCAGGTCATTTTATATACGCCATCTCAGTGAGTTCTAGAAACTGAGGCACAGAGAGGTTAAGTAACCTTCCCAAGGTCACCGAGCTAAGAAGCATTGGAATGAGGACTTTATCAAGGCAGCCTGACCCAAGAGCCTGTACTTGTCATCATATCAATCTTTGTAAGGGTAAAATTTTGTACCTCAAACACACATGTTGGACTTCTGGTCCCTAGTACCTTAGAATGTGACTTTGTTTTGAAAAGAAAGTTGTTGCAGATATAATTGGTTAAAATGAGATCAGAATGGAATGGGTGGGCTCCTAATGCAACACAACAGGTGTCCTTATAGAAAGGGGAAGTTTGGACACAGTAACAGACATGCACAGAGAGAGAATCTCATGTGAACAAAAAGGCAGAGACCAAGCCTGGCTGGTGTAGCTCAGTGGATTGAGCGTGGGCTGCAAACCAAAGCGTCGCTGGTTCGATTCCCAGTCAGAGCACATGCCTGGGGTACAGGCCAGGTCCCCAATGAAGGATATGTGAGAGGCAACCACACATCGATGTTTCTCTTCCTCTCTTTCTCCTTCCCTTTTCCTCTCTCTAAAAATAAATAAATAAAATCTTTGGGGGGGGGAGGCAGATCCCAGAGGGATGAGCCTACAAGGCAGGAAACGCCAAAGCTTGCCGAGAACTTCCGGACTATGAAGAGACAAGGGAGGGTCCCCCCTCCAGCATTCAGGGAGAGCCCAGCCCTGCCAACAGCTTCGTCTCACACATTTAGCTTCTAGAACTGCGAGGTAATACATTTCTGTTGTTTTAAGACACCCAGTTTTTAATACTTTCTTATGGCAACCGTGGAAATCTAACACAACCCTCATCTGCACTGTGGAGGTAAATCAGTTTACTTTTAGCTTGTAGACAACGTGGATCACGTAACCGACTCTGTGCTGTTCTTTCTCGGGTCGACAGGGCATTCAGAACAGGGTAGTGCCTGCAGAACCTCAGCACGTGTCTACCCTCTGCACATCCCCATCTGGATCAGGCCATTCCAGCTTTATTTTACCTTTACGCTGATGCATTTGTAGAAAATTGTATGGTATTGCATGCAGAGTTTTATTCAAATTGCACTCTACCTAATGGCTGAAATGTATAGAAATGCAAATTGAGAAAAAGTTCTAGAGAGGAGTTATGTCTCGATTAAAGTCACGGTCATTCGCAGCGAGTGCAAGGCCAGGGCCTGACCAGGTTGCACACCCAGTTCAGAGGGACTGCTTCACCATGGCACACCCAGACTGGGGGAGACGCATCCAAACACCTCCATATCCATTCCTCTGCCCCCTTCCTTGTCCTGGCTCGAAGGCCCACCCATGCTCACCCAGTCTTGGCCCTACTTCGTAAGCCAACCTTGACTGAAGCAGCTCTGAGTGCCCCAATTTTATAGGTGACCCAGGTTGTAGACACTTGGAGCTGTCCCTTTCCAAAACCCAGCTCCTTTCACTTTGTCCAAGCTGATTTTTTTTTATTTTAGTCTGTTCAGTACAGTTTCTATCCTTTATTCCCATTCCAGCCCACCCACCCATCCCTCCCCTCCTCCCTCCCATTTCCAACCCCCTAGTTTTGTCTATGTGTCCTCTATATTTGTTCCTGTAAACCCTTCCCTTCTCCCCTGAAATTCCCCTGAAATTCCCTCCCCTCTCCCCTCTGGGCACTGACAACCTGTCCTCTATTTCAGTGTCTTTTGTTATATTTTACTTGTTTCTTTGTTTGCTGTTTAGGTTCCTGTTAAAGGCGAGATCATATGGTATTTGTGTTTCACTGCCTGGCTTATTTCACTTAGCATAATGCTTTCCAGCTCCATCCATGCTGTTGCAAAGGGTATGACCTCCTTCTT
>CM052538.1:3900609-3928117 GCA_028533065.1 Trachops cirrhosus | reverse complement strand
TCCCCTCTCCCCTCTGGGCACTGACAACCTGTCCTCTATTTCAGTGTCTTTTGTTATATTTTACTTGTTTCTTTGTTTTGTTGTTTAGGTTCCTGTTAAAGGTGAGATCGTATGGTATTTGTCTTTCAATGCCTGGCTTATTTCGCTTAGCATAATGCTTCCAGCTCCATCCATGCTGTTGCAAAGGGTATGAGCTCCTTCTTTCTTTCGGCTGCCTGGTATTCCATTGTGTAAATGTACCATAGTTTTTTGATCCATTCATTTACTGATGGGCACCTAGGTTCCTTCCAGCACTTGGCTATTGTAAATTGTGCTGCTATGAACATTGGGGTGCATAGGTTCTTTTGGATAATGGTGTTGGGAAAACTGGACAGCTACATGCAAAAAACTGAAACTGGAACACCAACTTACACCGTACACAAAAATAAATTCAAGGTGGATAAAAGGCTTAAATATAAACTGTGACACCATTAAAGTTCTAGAGGAGAACATAGGCAGGAAAATCTCAGATATTGCACACAGAAACATTTTTACTGACACGTCCCCTAGAGCAAGGGACATAAAGGAAAGAATAAACCAATGGGATCTCATCAAAATAAAAAGCTTCTGCATGGCTAAAGAAAACAGTATTAAAATAAAAAGAGAACCAACTGTATGGGAAAACATATTTGCCAATGATACCTCAGACAAGGGATTTTTTTAAATTTTTGCTTAATGAACAGTTTTTTAATTGAATGCATGGGTGTGAGTTACTACAATTTTATAGACTCTATCTATTCATATTTTAATGTTAGTTACCCTTCTAAATAGTGCTGTGATCAAAAAGGGACATCAAAGTTATTAGGAGGTAGGAATTCAGACTTTTAGACTCTGGCACCTTTACATCTAAAGGTGCTGCTCGCCTATTACTTCATGCATCATTAATTAAAAAGAGCCATTTGTCTTTATTTTTTAAATATATGTAAAGAAAGAAAGTGGGCTAGTATATAATACCTTAGGCCCATTTTGCCTAAATAATCATTTCAATACATGAATATCTAATTTTTTCAAAAGTCATAGACCCAAGAACTCAGTTCTGCCAGAAATGCTTAAATAACAAAGCAGGTTTCACATAAGCAATGGCCTTTGGCTGTAAATGGTCCCCTCAGTCCCTTATTCAGCTGCCCTTGGTTTTTGTTACATCTGTTATATTTGAGAGTCTGAGACAATTTTCTCATAGAAAAACATAAATCTAGACGACTTTCATTAAAAATCCAATCCAGCAGGCAGGATGTAGTAAAGTCTTCAAGTATGTTTGCTATGTATTCTTCTCTGGATATCAAAATGAAATCAGGGAATTTAGTATTGCTCTTAAGGGGAAAATATATTTTTTCATAGAATTTATAGGCAGTTTTATTCTCTCTCTTGGGAAAAAATGCACACATCTTACTTAAAGTCCACTGAACAAGTTGTAAATTTTAAACCAGAATACTTTTTTTCTTCTCCCAGGCTTCCTGACCCTAAGCAATTACAACTTTAATTTTTATTTGCTTACAACCTATCCAGTACCTGTAAACCAATCAATATGATCACATATCCTCACAAATCCCCATCTCATAAAATGGAAAAAAACTGAGAAATTAGCAAATTTTCCTGTAACTGTTAGGTTATTGTATCGGTCAGTGTTCATCCAGAGAGGCAGAACCAGCAGGAAAGACCGCAATCAGGCTGGGACGTCACGGGCACAGCCTGCTACCGGAACCCTTCTGATTAGGGAAGGCCCACCAACAGTAATCCCCTTTGTGATCAACTGATGAGGGTCTTCAAGCACATTTGCAAGGCTCCTTTATGCTGGCACTAGATTAGTATTTGTTTGAATTTCTTAATATTATAGCCAAATTGACACATTAAAAAGTCATCAGAATAATGGAGTTGGCTCATACAATGTTAAAATAAGCACGGATCTCATCACATCACATCACCTTTTGCAAAGTGGTCCCCAGCCTTTATTTTCCCAGAGAAAACAGTCAAGGACCAATGTGCCCTCTCCTCACTGACAGTGACTCACCGTAGAGATGAGTTCATGGTTGGGTAGGGTTATAGGATGAGCCCATCAAAACTAAGAGGATAGTTTTCATTAAGTTGAGAAAACTCTTCTTCTGCTGAGGACAGTGTCATTTCTCTAAATTCTTCCGCCAAAGAGAAACACAGAATCTCTGGAAATTAAGTCTGCTGAGGTCTTAGAGGAAAATCTGTCATTTCACTGGTAGTGAATTAGCTGGAGAAAGTCATTGTAACAGGGTCCTTTGTTCCCATAGAGTTTAATTTCCATTTCTATTATTTCTATTAAGTCAAATACTCACATCTTGTTTCACATTTGTGTATTTTTTTCTACTATCACCTGATCATGAAGTCCCTCGGAACCTGTGCATCTTGCGCTCGCCGTGAGCAAACAAGGTTTGTTCTGAATTCAAACTGCCTCGAGTGTGTGTTTTTCTACAACAGATCCCAAACAAGGCATTGCAGTTTCAAGGGGTGCAAAAGGACCCATGCCAGCCCAAAAAAAAGGAAGAATACAGAAGGCTGATAACCATAAGAGACAAGAACCTCCAACAATAACAACAATATTCAGAATATTGCTGATCTGGTGCCATTAAAGGTGAAGGCAGGCGATTCTCCACCCACAATTGCCACTAGCATCATCCTAACTCCCTAGAGCGGCAGTCCTTATTTTCCGAAATCACTGCTCAGACCATCAGGAAGGGATGTGTGTGTTTGGGGACACACATTTAAATGCACTTAGGTGTTTTGACAGTTTTTCTGTAGGAATCGTTCCAGTGGGCGAAATTTCCTTGTCTGAGTAGATGTCACATCATTCTCCCATGAGACGAGGCAAATGACCCTGTCCACACATTTAGGGTCCCTGCTGAGCCAGCTGTTGGCACTCAGAACTACTTACAAGGTCAGTATCCTAAATTCAGCCAACACAGAAGAAATGAAATTTAGGAAGAAGACGTATAAATGTATCCCAGTGCCCAAGTCTAGGAATGGTCACGTCACAGGAGGTAGAACATGTATAAGGACTTGGGGTACCACATTTGGAGACAAAGAGCCTGCATTTGAATCCTTGTTCTAAAATCAGTTCCGCGGTCTCAGGGAAGTTATGTAATTTCCACATGCTTAGTCTTCTCCTTTAAAAGATGGGCTAACACTCCCTACCCACAGAATTTTCTAATAGGTGTCAGTTATATGGAATATGTAATAGATGTATAGTCACAGTGGTCATGCATGATAGGAGCACTATCAACAATGCTGTTGTTTTCTCCAATTAATGCAGAAGAGGAATTTAGGAACCAGCTCAGGAAGTGTTTAGCAGAAGAGCTCATCCCCTAGTGGGGCCTGTGGTGGGGGCAGGGGTCTAACGAGACAGGCTTAGAAGCCATATCTACCGTAGGACCTGTCTTCCTGAAGCCAAAGGAAGTGTTGGCTAGGAGACCAGCTTCCTTCCAAGCACAGACAGAAGGCCATGGTGACAGGGAAGCCTGCTAGCAGTGTCACTTGAATGTGCTCATGAAAAGGAAGCTGGGATTCTGTACAAAGTGGGGTCTCTCTTCAGTAAGAGAGGGCACCGCTGCCCCTGCCTTATTCAATGGAATCCAGGGGGCTTAACAGTTGCTCCCAGGAGGCGGAGGCGTGGCCCTTCATGAGTTCATTAGGCAGCACCCTTTACAGCCCATGGTGTCATGATTAATTGGCTCTTTCCAGTGAGTGGGCAAATAGACAAGCTACAGAAGCGGATGGAGACAACAGAAGAGGATGAAGACAAAGATCCCCGCCTTGAGTGGGTGTGGCCGCTGGCCATTCTGGAGAAGTCCTGCAATGGAACCCAGTTTTATAAACACTCTAAAGGTTGCTGCCAGGACTGTCTTCCTGTGGGGACAGAGCGTCATCTGAGGCAGACAGAAAACACAGGACCCAGAACAGAAGATCAGAAAGGAAACTAGCAGACAGCTCCATCACGTGCTCAAAACTATCCTCCTAGTTTTGATGGGCTCATCCTATAACCCTTCCCAACCATGAAACTCATCTCTGGGTGGCACGCAGACCTCAGCTTTTGCTTCTCTGGAAATCATTTTTCATTCCGTAACTAATCCAAGTTTTGTTTTTCAAAGTAAAAAACAAAATATTCTGTGTTTATGTGACAGTGTAGCGGATAGTAGGCTAGACCTTGACCTCTGTGAACTGGTGAGCGACACAGATTGTGCAAACACAGAGACAGTGAGGCCGCCCCAGAAAGTGCTGCACGAAACATGGATGAGACGTGTAAATGTGCATGACGGGGCGAGGAATCAGAACACTTGAGGACTGAAAGGCATTCTTTTCGACACTCAAACATTCTCGTACTTGAACTCTGTTATAAGTGCCTGTCAAATAATTTTCCAGCCTTGATTACGGATCCTTAAGACAGCTCTCACAGTTGGAAGGCTTCTTTGCATGAAGCCAAAATCTCTATCCCTGAGGTGTTGTTCAATCCATGTTCTTCTCTACATGCAATTCCACGTGGAAAAAGTCCAGAATTTTGTACTGCAGGGTGTGAGTGAGCAAGTTGTTTTCACCTTGCTGTGTCTCAGCTTTTTCTCCTGTGAAGAGAGGGTAACAAAGGAATATACTTCATAGAGCGGCAGTAAAGATCAAATGAGATAATCCGGTAAAGGATTTAGCATCTGATTTATGCACGGGAAGTGTTCACTAAATGTTAGAGTTTTCTCTAGTATTATGTTCTATGTTCTGGACTTTCAAACACTTTAAGACATTAATTATATATAGATTATTCCTGGGGAATGCAATCTTAGATGTAAATAAATTCTATTCACTTGATCCTACTCACCAAGCCTTTAGGAAGAAGCTACTTCTCTCTAGACAATGTGCTGGGTACAATGAGGAGCACAGAATAAACACAATCACAATCTTCCATGAAAACTTTTGAGCCCACTTAGTGACGGTGGAAAGGAGACAGGGGCATATGAACAGGTGAGAGGAAGATTCTGCCCCGGGCGGCGGCATTGAGCAGAGACTTGGATAAACTGGAATGGCCTAAGTACCACGGCTTGTTTTCTGCCCTCCGGAGCATACCACAGTGCCGGGGTTCACTGAGCAGCAGATGCCAAACAGAACTTCACTTCTTCTCGGAGGACTTACGGCTCTGACTAGGAACTGTACAGTGGGAGGGAATTGGGGGACTTGTGACGAAGTCTGGAATCTGCAATCAAATAGGCAGCCCTGTGCAATAGTGGATTTTGCACGCTCCCATCCACTTAAATCATATGTTGAAATGTTAACACCCAAAGTGATTGCATAAGGGGTGAGGCCTTTGGGAGCTAATTAGGTCATGAGGATGTAGCCTTCATCAGTGGGGTTAGTGCCTCTGTAAAAGGGTACAAAGGGTACCAGAGAGCTCTCTTGGGTCTCTTTTTGCCATGCGAGGGAGTCAGCAGTCTGCAACCAAAACCCACCCATGCTGACACCCTGATCTTGGACATTCAGTCTCAACAACTGTGCAAAATAAATTTGTTGTTCATAAGCCACCTAGTGTACTGTGTTTTGCTACAGCAGATAGAATGGACTAAGATATCCTGTGATCTCGGGTAAGTGGACAAGAGTCTCCATTCACTCTGTTAGTTGAGAATGTGGATCAGATACCTTCTAGACTCCCCCCTCAACCCCAATCCCCAAGGAACAGGCCTGGCTGGCTCCTGTGAAGGTTCGGAGTACACCACAAAGACTCTGCAGGGGTTGGAGCAGATGGGGAGGTGAAGACAGGGAGTGGGAAAAAGTGTAGAAAGAAGGAATCTTACATCATGAATACTTGAGAGAAGTTGCAGTAGTTTCTTTAAATCAATGTAAACCTGACCACAAGCTTCTGTCAGGCTTGGGAGATGGAAAAACATTTCAATCTGTCATTACTGAGGCTCCCAGGTCAAAGAGAGGACACATGCTTTTGTTTCTGTTGAAAAGCTGAAGCTAGAAACAGAGGTCAACTTCAGATAATTCTGCTTTTCATCTTACAACACCGACTGCCTCTTAAAAAAAAGAGAGGCCCAAGGGCTTAAATCAAGGTGAGGAAAAACACAGCAAGTACAAAGAACAAAATACACACTAATGTCCCAGTAAAATATCACACCACAATTATCAACTAGTCGGGATGTGAGCTGCTGGAACTCCAGAGAGTTGTATCAGGGGTGGGTCTTAATGAGTTTCTGCAAAGGTTTGGCGCATGTGGGGTCTTCGCAGACCTGTGGTCTACCTCCCTTCTGTCTTCCGATTTGATCTTTTCTCCTATTTTGACTTACTTGTGGGAAATTGGTCAGTGAAGCCTTGGAGGTGACACCTGCATTTTGCTGCTTTCAAATCACAGGTGCAATGCGCTCAATTGTCATTAAGTCGGAGCTTCAAGGATGTCTCAGAGAGGGCAATTCCCGTAAGACTGATGGTGTGCGGATGAACACCAGCCCTCCTAGCTGACTGAAGATGGAGTGTAAAAAAACAGAGTAACTCCATCTCAAGGATTAATCATCAACACTGAACACCAGGAAACGTTTGGAAGCAGTAAATAATTCTGTGTTGCTGTTATGTATTTACCAAATAAAACTCTTTGCTAAAAGCCAAAAAAAAAAAAAACATGCAATGCAACTGCACTCCCGGCACAAGACCAATCACTGGATAATTACTGTGTTATCTCTGAAGAAGAATATGAAATTATATGGGAGCAATAAATTGTTCAGCTATTTTTGAGAATTCAGTTGAGTCCATCAGAAGGAAAAGAAAATACAGAGTGTTTTAGATATATTAGAAAATTAAATATAGACATACTTTACTGCATTCTAAAAGAAATCTTAACCACCAGACAGAATATGGCTATTCTGAAAATATTGGAATTGTTAAATTTGTCACAGAGACCCAAAATGAGAGATTTTAAGAGACAGTCCTGGAGTTTAATAGATTTAAGAAATAATATGAGTATTAATTTTGCATTATTTTTCAGAGTCTGAAGCTAGTTAGTAAGGAAAGGCTGAGATGAATCGAGTAAACTTGAGCATATTTCTTCGCTGTCTCTAGTCTCATTTTTCTTATACCGACTACAGGATCTCATCTGGAGGAGACTTTAGTTCTCTTCCAGGCCCAACATCCTGGAGAAGATATTAATGATTTTCCTGGGAAGAATAGGATCCTGTATAGGAAATAAAGCGTGTGCCCTTTAATAAGCCACCATATCTCACCCAGACTGGGAGTAGGGGGACGCTGTACTTGGAAACTTCATAAGGGAAATAGCTGCAACCATCCTTCCTAAAAGTCTTCTGACACTGAGCAGTCATTTCAGTTCTTTAGAGCTGTTTTTAAATGTGATTAGACCTTCCATGTCCTAGAACAAGGGTCTCTAACTTGGGGGTCTTTGATACCTGGGGCACCATATATACGCCTCAGACATGCATTCCCTAGGATAAATGGAAATGTCATGTCCACCTGTACGTAGGTGTGCATGGAATTATATATATGCTTTTTCCCACTCAAGGGAACGAGATCCATAGATTTCATTCGATTTTTAAAGGGATTCAGGACATTCAAAATGGTTAGGAAGAATTAATGTTCTTATGAAAGGTGCCTACTATGGACTGACTTGTACCCCCCCCTTCAAATCCATAAGTTGGAGGCATAACCTCCCATGTGATTTGGAGGTGGAGCTTTTAGGAGAAAATGAGGTTTAAATGAGGTCAGGAGGGTGGGGCCTTCCTAATGGGATTAGTGCCCTTGTAAGAAGACGCCAGAGAGCTTGCTTCCCCTCTCTCCGCTAGGGCCACTGTGTAGACACAGCATGAAGACAGCTGCCTGTGAACCAGGGACAAATCTTAATGTTGAACTTCCCAGACTTCCGAATTGCGAGAAAATAAATTTCTGTTGTTTAAGCCATACAGTCTACAGTATTTTGTTATGACATTCCCAGCAGACTAATACAATACAAAACATTGAATTCATAAGCACTATATTCTAGGCCAATTTCTCCCACTGAATACAGCTATAATCCTGACTATAAAACACAATGTTCTCGGAGAGACGAAAACAGTGTCACTCTGAAGGCCCACATACTGCTTATATTTCCCATATTGTTTTGAAATTGAATGGCAGAGATAAATTTGTCCTGTTCCTCCATTTTGCTTTACGGACAAAGAGACCAGAGCCCCCCTTGCTGGCTCGTGAGGTAAAGAGCTGCAGAGTGGCAAACGCCCACCCCACCAGACACGTGCTGTGTGAAAGCGAAGAGCTGAGGGCTTATGGTCTACAGAATCAAAGGCTGACACCATGGAAGCAAGTCCTATAATTTCTGGTTAATGGAATAAAACATGGAAAAATAAAAGTATCCCTATTTTGAATAAAAACAAATTTTCCTTTGTAATTGATTGGGTTTTCTACCTAGGAGAAAAATGCATCAAAAATAAAAAATTCATTATAATCACTGCATTATGGATGAAGAATCTGACCCTGAAAAGCAGCTCAGGAAATCACGCAAGATGTCATGACTAATAAGAAGTAGAATCTGTATTTAATTCTTTCCATTTATTTTATTTTTTTATATTTTTAAGTTTTTTTTTATTTTTGTTCAGTTAAAGTTGTCCTCATTTTCCCCCCATTACTCTCCCTTGCCCTACCCACCCCCACCTTCCACTTTTACTCCTCCCCACCATTGTCCTTGTCCATGGGTCCTCTATACATGTTCCTTGACTTGACCCTTCCCCTTCCTTCTCCCATTAACCCCCTCCCCCTACCTGTAGTCACTGTCAGTTTATTCTTTATTTCCATGTCATTGGTTCTATTTTGCTCCCTAGTTTGTTTTGTTGATTAAGTTCCACTTATAGGTGAGATCATATGGTATTTGTCTTTCACTGCCTGGCTTATTTCACTTGGCATAATGCTCTCCAGTTCCATCCATGCTGTCACAAAGGGTAGGAGCTCCTTCTTTCTTTCTGCTGCATAGTATTCCATTGTGTAAACGTACCACAGGTTTTTGATCCACTCATTTACTGATGGGCACTTAGGCTGTTTCCAGCCCTTGGCTATTTTAGCTGTGGAAAATGTAAAAACCCTGACTTTTTAACTTGGCAAAGTGTCTTTCATCTGGTATCAATTCAAGAGTTGTTTCCAAAATTATAGTTTAATTAAAAATTGCATTAGTTTTATAGTATGAATTGAGTTTATTTTTTATTTACCTTCTAAAACAATTTATGTATTATTTCCTCCTTGTAAGTCTTAAAGAACTCATAGAGCATATATAGAAATAGCATCTAATAACTGTTTCAATTGCTTTCTTTGTTATTGTCTATTCATGTTTCCATTTTCTGTAGTCATTTCAGTTATATGCATATTGTAAAAAAATTGCTATTCATTGTATGCTCCTGGGTGCTAGAACAATGTGTTTCATTTTTATTTTGTTTTGTTTGGTACTGGAGGTGCAATGACAGGAACTAACTAGAATCTTTACCTGTAAGAGTTAGTTTCAAGGAAGATGAGCAAATAAACTGGCAATTATAATACAATGTCCTATGTTTCTCAATGTATTTTAAGACACCTTAGTATGAAGTATTCTTATTCTATTAAATTGTGTGTTTTCTGTATTTTCTCATAATCTCTAATCTCTGTGTAATTTATTTTCTTGATTAAGTTTGCCAAGTAGTTATCTTTTACCTGGAGATTCGGCTCTTGAAGTTGTTTGCAATTCTACCTGTTGAAGTTTTCAACAGTTAATCTGTTTCTTTTTTCCCTCCCTACCACTCTATTTAGGGCTTTAGGTGGTGTCGTTGTCTTGCTTTTTAGTTTGTTTTCCTTCAATTACCTTCAGTCAGTGTGGTTTATCTTTATAAGTCCCTGGCTGGTGATAACTGAAGACAGACTCTAAGATGAAGAATAATTCATCTTCAGGTCCCCAGGCAAATAATATTGGAGAAAACATAAAGCAGGAGACGGTGCTTCTGCCTGATAATAATCACCTGCGGGTCCTCTGAAACCCTTTGAGATAACACTCTCACCACAGGCACCAGGGTCCTGAAGAACTCTTCCGTTGAGTTCAGAAAGCACACATTTTGGCATCAACAAGCTGGGTTAGGTTCCAGTTCTGTCTCTGCTGCATTCGAGAGGAGTAGCTTTGCCGCACTGCCTGAACTCCTTCCACTTTGCTTTCTGTTTGGGTAAAAATTGAGTTCATAGCATCAACGTTGGAAGAAACACAAATGTTTATAGAAGGGGGTAAACACTTTGTACACAAATTCAAGCATAGAAACTCTACTTGCTTTAAATCAAGCTAAATATGACCCCTCACCCAGCTTTATGGGAAGTTTAATCTCAGTCAGTGCGGGTCCTCACCCTCTGCCTGCCAGGTGTCTTCCAGAAGTCTGGAGGTCTCATCAGCACTTAGAAAAAGGAGCCATGACCTCTGGCCTTCAGGCCACCCTGGTTGTTATGACAAACTCATTGTCTCTACCGCTGTGACTCCTAGGAGTCTGATATCCTCTCTGGACATTTAGCTGATGGACATGTTCGCCCTCCTGTGCTGGGGGCCACTGCAGAGCAGAGCTGACCGTAATGGAGACGCACTGTGATCTCCAGCTCCAGGTGGCTGTCTCCTTCCTGGGCTCACACAATCACCCCTCTTTCTTCCCTTTTCTCCTCTGTCTCTTCCCCACTTTCTCTCCTTGTCCCCAAAGCTCCACGATTTTCCCCTTCTCTTCCACAGCAATGCTTTTCAATAAGTCCAGGCTTTACAAAGGACAAAAAGTAATAATAATCTCTTGTCATTTCTGACTTTACATGGGAAAAAAATTCCTCAGAACAAGGAATTGTAGATGTCCTGTCCAAAATTTGAATTGGGAGTCAGTGGAACTGTAGGGAGAACAAACATCAATGAAAATATTTTAATTATTGAACTTTGCACACATATAAAGGGCTGGCTGCTCAAAAATGCATAAGCAGCCTGTGTTTCTTTCACAAAATTCAGTAATTGTTTGATGGATAGAGTTTCACTTTGGGATGGTGAAATGTTACAGAGATGAGGTGGTGATGATTATACAGCAATGTCAATATACTTAACAACTCCAAACTGAGCCCTTAAAGGGGTTAAAATAGCCATTTTATGTTTTATATATCTTACCACATTCAAGAAAGAAATTCAGTGACCTGTTAATCATACATAATAAAAACATAGACCTTCAGATAATCAGTGAAGATTCTTCAAAATCTGCTTCAACTCACTCTGCAAACATTTTCCCATTATGCTCACTGGATCCTCCTTTACTATGATGATACGTAAGAAACAACCTCCCCATTTCAGTGACAATGATTCCTATTTACTTCTCACACATCTCAGGTGTGAGGGTCCCACTCTATGCTCTGGGTTACTTCAGGGTGACTGACTGGCCCTCTCATTCCAGGACTCAAAAGGAGAGAGTCGTATCTCGAATGTGACATTCTCAAGGTGGAGGGCAGGGGTACAAGAGAGCTGGTGGAACCAGGGAAGCCCCTAGTGACACTGTGAGCTTCGGCTTGAAAAGGGCGCATCAACACTCCTCCAATTCCACTGGCAGAAGCACTGGGCACATGCCCAAGCCCAGCACCCACCAGGGAGGGAAGTTAATCCTCCCATGGAGGTAGGCAAGGGAAGCTGCTCTTTTCTGTACAAGAATAAAACATGCTACAGTGCACACTTCTGGTCACAAATACCCCCCTCCTTCCTTCCACAAAGAAAAATATCACATAAAAATGGCATCCAGTTCAAGATCTAGGATCTCATGATCGTTTCCACATCAGATCCAAAGGTGGCTGCTATGATCCGAAGACCTATAAACTAAGACGACAGGTGATAACCTTCTGCATTTCCACAATGCCTTGCATGGACAGGATCATCACACTCAGTGCTCTCATTTGTAAAGGGAACAATGAGGAGGGATGCAGCAATCACTGGACAAGAGCAATTTTTAATTTCTGATGAGCACACCTTCTGAAGTTCCACCGTCTAAAGGTAGGGAATGTGCCTTGGCTCCCGGGGAGTAGCTACCCAACACATTGCTCTCCTGGCCCTTAAATCCAAACTGGAGAAGTCTTTCTCTTTCCATCGTCTTCTCGACCTCTAAAGAGGACATTGGAGACTATGCCCCCCTGCTATGGATGCCCTTGTGAAGGCCCCCTCCACATGTGTCAGGATTAGTTTGAGTGACTAATAGCCTACCACATAAGTGATGACATGTCACTTTCAAGACTGGGTCCTAAAATACAAACAACATAAAATCACTCTGATTCTAATTTCCTTTTTGCAATAATTGGCTTTAAATGTAGTTAGCTCATTTAAAAATGAAACCACTTGTCTGTGTGTATATTTACATATTTATTTATATATAAGATGTATTTATATATATAGAATATATACATAATTTTGAGTTTTTTCAACAAATAAGCTGCCATAACTCCTTAAGGAATTAATGTTCCTTTTGATCCTGAGTCCTGATGAGATTTCACACTAGTGTCTTACCCTTACACAGAGTAACACATTCACCAGATTCACTTTTAAGTGCTTCCTATGGATTTTTTCTAAATGTGTGGTTTATTTGGCAGCATTGATTTAAGTCATTTTAAAATTTGTAACCTCCTATCACTTCATAATTTAAAAGTAGTTCCCAAAGCTATATTTCAAAATATTGTATTAGCCTAAATTCCATTGCCCTCAGTTGCTAAGAAGAATTAATAGAATATACACATTATTTGAGAGAGCGTACGTGCTAAGTACTGTGCCAAATTCTTAAAATATACCATTTCACTTTGACTTCACCAGCTGCCCTCTGTGGTAAGGATTATGATCATCATTGTAGAGAAAGGAAGTTGAGAATATAAGAGGTTAAACTTGACTCAGGGTTTATAGACAGTATTTGGCAGACCAGGAATTTAGTTCCAAATTGTCTGACCCCAAAAGCCATGTACTTTCCATTTCTTCTGTGTTTCTTCCATGATCCAGAACATTTTCAGTACTTAGATCCCCAGGAGGAATGATAATATGAGAGGAAAATTGTTCAGAGACTATCAAGAACGGGGTTTAATTCCCACATCTGGGCTACTCCAACCATGTGGCCTTAAGAAACTTAACTGTGTCTTCTGTGCTGTAAGGTTATCAGACAAGAAGTGCTACTACACCATTGATTTGGGTGCTCACCTGGGTGCTCAGCCATGCGACCTCAGATAACTCACCTTACCTCTCCATGTTTCCATATCCAAAGCACAAAAACAGGAACATGGAACCCCGTGATCACCAAACCATCTTGCTGCTACAAAATTCCATCATCTCTAGCTCATAGCTATATATACACACGCACACACATACACACACAGGGTGGGGCAAAGTGGGTTTACATTTGTGAGTATGCAAAACACAGAATTTATTCTTGTATTATTATTTATTAATTACTGCATTATTTTCTATATAGACAACTGTAAACCTGCTCTCCCTCACCCTGTGTGTGTCTGAGTATATAACTGTTGTTGTTATTATTGTTATTAACTTGCTTCTTACCACTGAGCTTAAGTTTTGACCTTCGTATATCTCTTCCATACAACCTCAAGTTCACAAATGAATGAGTCATTTGGTTTTCTTCCGTCCTTTAAAATAAGCACGAGCATGTGCTACACCTGTTCACAGGTACTCTGTTGTGCTACAGCACGCTTTTGAAAAATGTACTCATCCCCAGCTCCTGTCTGTGTCTGAACACAAACATGTACAGATGCGTCTTTCTCAAGCAGCAGGAGGCATTGTTCACGGCCAACCTTTTTGTAACTGTCACCATAATGGTCTGTAAGAAACAGATGGGCTGGTGGAGAGTACAGACTTGAATGCTTTGTTTTTTTCACTTTTTTAGTTAAAAGAAAGAAGCATCATTTAGACCATCCTGTTGAGCTATAGATCTTTTCCAAGATGGTTTTCTGGTTGTAACAAGTATTGATGTCATGGACAAGAAGAGAGACAGAAATGACCAAGAGGTTGATGGCCAATTAAGAACACTGTCGCAGAGCACTTGTGCCTTAGAGAGATCGTAAGGTTTCAGTCTCCGGTCCTCAACATTCTCCCCAGGTGATAAACTCAAGAAGACTAGTATTTTCTAACAAAATACATGGGATGTTGGTAAAAATAGCTATTTTGTCTGTGGATTTATCGACACCTAGACGTGCTATGGACTCTAGCAGGTGGTGGACATACAATGGCTAACAAGGTGTAGTCTTTGAGCAAAAGAAGTTTATAGGCCAACGAGGGGCACAGAGAAGTGAATAGAAATATTCGATGCAATGTGATGTGTGTGCCAATGCCTAGAAACAAGCTACAAAGAGATGCGAGGAGTTCATTATTGCTGATCCTAGGGGATAAATGTAAAGGAAAAAAGGGTGATCTTGAGGAAGTTGAGAATTGTGAAAATGTTCCTAGAACATGATAAAGTCTTTGAACAAGTCAATGCAATCAGAGCTTTATTTTGGAAAGATCTTTCTGGTCATAGACTGGAAACCGGCCAAGGTGAACACAGGGGAAGAGAGAGCAGTCCAGGTGTCACAAAAGTAGCCCAGGTGAGCAATGACTCCAGTGCTTAACAAGACACTGCACATTTCCTCATATGCAGAGCTTGAGGGTAAGGCGAATGTCAGGGACCATCCAAGCTTGTGGCCAGAATACATGAAAGGAATTTGGTGCAATTCAGTGAAATAGAGAATACAAAGGAGAAGTTGATGCTGTGGGGGTGTTCCTTCCAAGTCCTGGTATGTCCGTGTTTATCAATCAATCATTCACTGACACTTATGAATAATTGACACTATGAATAATAATAATATACTCATAGCCTATTATGTTTTGAGAAACTACTACCTTCTGGGAAAGAGCATGGAAATAAGGTTCTTGCTTTCACAGATCTTGAATTCTAACAGTGAAGGCATATAAAAATGGCAAAGAAAGCAACCTACGATATTACAAAGTTTTAAATGCTGTGAAGAACAATTAAGCATCTCAAGCAAGTAGAGTAATACGGTGCAGAGGGATGGGGGTACGTTAGACTGAGCAGCCTTTGAGGGGCTCACAGAGCAGAGCTCTGCTTTCCCTGAAAGCAGCATCCCTGGGCAGCTGGGTGAGTGAACAGAGCGGGAGCTCAGGGAAAGAGTTCCTATGCTCCGGCCGAGAACCTGGGGGAACCATCTTCACCCGCACTCTGATGACCAGAATTCTGATCTTCCCTAGACTCAGAGCTTCCCTTTTGTTTACTAGACTTGTAAACAAGAAAAGGGGCTTAGTCACAGAACACACCTGGGGCAGGGTTCCACGGAGATGCCCCTACTGCCCCCCATACACTGCACAACGCAACCTCGGGCAGTGAGAGCTTACTCTACGGCAGGTCTTGACTAACTCTTCATATCTGCCCTCTCTTTACTTCTCCAAACCTATCCAGGGAGGTCGATTTGGAGCAAGTGCCTTAAGTCATCTAAATTGCAAGATCTTTTGCATAATGCAAAGATTAAGATGGCAAATAATTCGTAAGTGAACAAGCAAGACACAGAAGTTAGATGTCTCTGATGCCAACGTCTGTGCTGTTCAGTGTAGCAAAGCCAGGGTTGCAGACTGGAATGTACAGATAATTAAAGTCCAGTCCTCCCAGATTGCTTTGCTTTTCCACGGAATGAGACCTTGGTGAACACTAAGTTTCAGCTCCAACATCTCCTCCTCTGGATGTCTCATCTAACCTCTACAGAGTAAAAGTCTCTTCTATATCCTTAAGCAATAAAGGCAACAGGAAGATCCCATTTACCTTTCTGACCCCAGCTCTTCATGCTTGGCAGTGATAGGCTCAATGAGCTGGCTCAGTGAATGAATGAGTTATATCTGAGTCCTGCCTTCTGATGATTGCCCCCTATGCCCCATACGGGCTTGCCCATTTCTCTCCTTTTCTCAGTAGATCTTTAGAGGGTATTCATGGATGATTAACCCCCTTCACCATCAAAGTGAAAATTCACATGAATGTCCACACTCAGAGCATGACTTTATTTCAAAACTCAGAAAGCACCACCACACACCTTGTGTCGTGCAACCCAGAATCTTACCAGCCCTCCAATCTAAAACACGTAGAAACTAAAATTAATGAGGACATCTGTCTGTGTGCCAGAGGCCCTCACTGTGCATGTTTTATTCTTTCTTCTTTTATTTTTCTTCTTTAAGTACACATGTTGGAGGCTTGATCTAGTGCTTTATGTTAAAAAATATACCAGCTTTTATCCTATGCTATTTTTCTGATTGAAAAAAAAAATCTGTATTTGAAGATCAAGCCTCACCCTCTGTTCCGAAGAACAAACACTGTGACTTTTTTGTGTTGTTGTTGGCTTCGGAGTGTGGGCCTCTCTTTTATCTCCTGATAAATCTCCAGTTTTATTTTCTCTCTTCAATGGGTGAAGTGAGAGATTCTTATCGAGGGTCCCCACAGGGATCTGGAGGAGGCCAGCTTTCACAAAGAGATTAAGCGCTGTGTGTGTTTAAAGGGGAAAGACAGGAAGGCCGGCTCGCATTGTTCCAGTCCTTATTTGTATGCTGGACACTGTGCTAGCTTCAACATGATGTGGCAAACCCACCCACTCACCCTACAACTTAGGCATTCCTCCTCCAGGTGTGCCCCACCATCACTGATGCTGAGCAGGTTGAGGTGAGGACTCTGAGGCCCCACAGAGGGCAGGTGGGGTAGGGTTTGTATCAGGCACATTTTAGGTGACACTTTTGATTCTCTCTTATTTCTGCTACTGCTTTGGGGCCCTGTATCAAGACAGACCAGCTTTAAGGTGGCAAAGACTAATGACACCAACATTAGGCCTTGACCTATGCATTTCCCCTCCAGCCCGGTGGTCTTGGGGTGTCCAGCGTGTGCAGCCTGGACACAAAGCTGTGACTAACCTGAACAAGAGGCATGAAACCAAAGCATCATGGGTTTTCCTTCTCTTTTCCCAAGGGCACAATCCCAAAGGTCATGTCACATGGCTTCTCGGATGGTCACACAGGATCCAGCCCTTGGTCACCTTGGCAGTGTGGACTACCTGAGCATCCTGGCACTGGCCTTCCTCTCCCCTTCCCTGCTCCACTCTCCCATCCTTCTTACCTGTTGCCTGGGACAACATGCCTCCCAGAAGTTCTCACCCTTAAACTTTTGTCTCAGGCTCAGCTTTCTAGAGAACCCAGGTTGCATCAGAATTCTAATTCAAGCTCAGAAACCACCTTCTTTCCAAAATTCTAGTGGATCCCCAGCTTGAGTCCTTTCTGGAGAGATTTAAATACGACAGATTCTTGGACCTCGTCCCCCAGAGTCCTAAAAAATATTCACTTTCTTAATTTTATTTTCCTGATTCTAGTTTTGTTTTATTTCCCCATAAACTCCAGAGATGACTCTTATTCAGCACCAAGGTTTTTCATCCAGACATTGACTGTGTTCCTCAAGGTCAAACACTAGGTCCCTTACTCTTTGCTGTGCTCTTAATCCTAGCACACACTGGGGTCATAGCATACACACACAAAAATGTTTTTGACTTGAATTAACTTAAATGATGTCATTTTAGAAGAATCTGAAATCTTACTTCTATTAAGGAACAGCTTACCTGGAAAAGTCAGAGACTCCACCCACCAAAATCTTGGTCCCCTGATCTGAAGCACTTACTGGGTTGCTAATATGACTTGAGGCTTCACTCTCTTCTCAGAGTTAGGGGCTCCATGAGAAGAGACCCAAGGGCAGGGAGGATGACATTATATATTCATTGCCTTTTAGTGGCATAAATGCATCATGGTATCTCTGAAAGGGCATGAGTTTGGGAATGGAAACTTACATTTAAACCTCCAGTCTATCTCATAACAACCTTTTATGAGTTTTTGCTTTCTTGTCCAACAAATAAGGGTTAAAATATGTCAAGTTTTTATAAGAATCATATTAAGCAGCATATTTAAAAGTCCTCTATAAACCGTAAACTGATCTGTGTTTGTAAGAATTCAGCAACAGGAATCCCTCCTAGCCACCCATGTAATTTTGCTCTTTGAGAAACACCTGGGAGGTTCAAGGGGCATTTTCTAGCTTCGTGATGCTTTATCTCAGGCACAAGCAGCCACTGTGTTTCTACCACTTCCTTTGCAACTTTGAAAGGAAGACCTACCGCACTTCCTGCTCTCATCACTGTGCTATCTCATGGGGTGAAGTGATTGGCAATCTGTGGCTGGAACTCAGGCGGGCCATTCAGTGATCATCTTCGGAAACACGCTTAGAAATGGTCTCCTTAATGCATTCCTTAAAAAGTTTGCAATTTTATTGAAAGGAGTGTGATTTGGGAAATGAAAATTATTTATATGAGAACCTTCACCATGCAATAATTTGTATGTTAAGCAATGGTGGGGCTACGATCCGTCCTGTATATATTTCCATGAACAAAATCATCCCCCTGTCATCATTAGTAGGCATTGCAACTTTAAGTCAATACTCAGTTTGCTTCTCTTCCTTTTTTAATGCCCAAAAGCCAGCAACTTTACTATTATGATTCAGAAGAATGCTTATGCATTGTTTTTGTTAGAAAAAATACAAAATTTAAACAAGGGAGTTTGATTTAATATAATTTAATTCAATAAGCATTTCCTGAACCACTTTCACATGCAAATATCTGGGACATACGAGCTGGAAGAAACACTACTATAACCTTACATGCAAATTACCGTTTAAAATCTAGTTGCCTGCAAACAGGTCACCTAATTTAACCCAGACAGCTGCCTTGGGAGTTAAACAATCTAAGTGTTACCTATACTGTGGAGAGAGAAAAATTGGTGCATAGTGTAGTGGGAATTAAAATTGATGAAGCCAGTGTGATATCTCAAACACTGTACTGGGCATCTGAAATGTTTAGTTCTACCCACAACCCTACAATACAGTTATCTTTACGATTCCCATTTTAGTGAAGAGGCAACTGAGTCTCAGCGAAATTAAAGGATTTGTCCAAGGCCACACAACTAGAAAATGCCCAGACTGTCTGACTCCAGTTGTAGGTGACTTTTGATGCCAATGGGAGCCATCAAAATGATGAATCACAGTTGTAACAAAGAAAGCTACCGAGCTCATCCAAATGCTACCGAGTGGCTGAGCTGCTTCAGAAACGAAGGCGGTTGGGCTCTTGCCCCAACACCAGTCCCTCCCACGGCGGAGATGTGATTGGCAGCCTTGCTACATTATCTGGCATATTAAAACCATGCTCATTTACATCACCGGAATCTGGCAGAGGTTCATTCATCACTCATTATCAATTCTGTCCTTTCTCTAAACAGCACAGGATCATTTTTAATATGAAAATATTGTATAATTCATAGCAATTGAAAGGAGGTGTCTGTCATGCTTTGTAGGACCATTTGCCTCTGCCTATTCTGTAAGGGCAGAGAGATGATGTGAAGGTCAAAAGGCGACTGCCATGTCTGTGGCCAAGCTGCTGAACACCCCACTTTCCTCTGTAGCACAGTAAAGACGCAGAACATGAAGCTGATACCTCTGGAAAATTGCTTTGCCTCTCAGAGCTCCAATTCCCACTGCAAAATGTGAGTGGGGACAGTGACTGAACCAAATCATCCTGAAATCTCTCCCCCAGGTAATGTGGAAGAGTGCTGATAGAGAAAGTGGGGGGAGTTAATGAAGGAAATGGACACCCTCAAAAACCCCTGCCAACGTGCTTAGTAATTAGACCAGTGATGCTCTTTCATGCACAGCTGTCTCGGGTAAGCACAGGACCCAGGGCTGAGCTGTAAGTGCTTTCCCAAAACTGCATGGAGCTCTGGGTGGCAGGAACCTGCAAGGCTCCATCTGAATAATGACGCTTTCATTAGTTTGCTGGGGCAGCCATAATGAAGTACCACAGACTGGGTGGTTTAAACAACAGAAATTTATTGTCTCACAGTTCTGGAGGCCGGGAGTCTGAGACTGAGGAGTCTGCAGGCCCGTTTCTTCCGAGGCCTCTCTCCTTGGCGTGCAGACGGCTGCCTTCTTGTGTCCTCACGTGGTTGTCCCTCTGTGTGCGTCTGTGTCCTAATCTCCTCTTACCAGGACACCAGTCAGTTGGATTAAGCCCAACCCTAAGGACTTCATTTTATCTTGATAACCTATTTAAGGACCCTGTCTCCAAGTGCAGTCCCATCTGTGGTGCAACATGTGAATTGGTGGAGGACATTAAGCCCATAGCAGATATTCAACTATGTGCCCTCAGAGTAGTAACTGGCCAAGTCTTCATTTCCTTATCTGTAGAGTGGAAATGAGGATGCACAGGCTAAAGGTGTATTGTAACAAATGGAAACAATGTGTTTGAATAACTTAAGTAATGACTGCTTTTTGTTACTCAGAGCAAGCTACCCATGGGGACAACATTCAGATGCAGCGGCTTACGGTAACATATGAAAAGTTTATTTCTCGCTTATTTTCTAGGCCAGGAGCTCTTCTCCAAGCACTGACTCTGGAATCCAGTCTTTTTTCCTGTCTTGCGACAACTCCCCCTTCGAGAGGCAGCCTCCCCATGGCTCAGGAAGTGGATCAGGGCGTGGAAATGTGCCACAAAACACGTCTTAGGGCAGTTCGTCTTCCATTGGCCCACACTGCTCATGTGACCACCTTGGGATGAGGAGGCTGGAAAAAAAGTCCCTGGTCAACAGTCCTCCTCCCAGGGACAATTGTACATTGTGGGAAAGGAGAAGAGGCATTTGGTATGAGTTACTGCATCAGTAGGGCCTCCACAGAAAACAACAGACGGCACACTCAGAGTTTAATACAGGAACAACTCACAAAGGGATGGGCAGGTTTTGAGAAAAGCTTAACGTCATGGGCAGTATGGGGAAGGGCATTGCCACTCCTGGGTTTGAAGGGGCCGGAGGAGGGAGTGGATCGCAGGACCCAGAGGGAGGGGCAGCCTGTGGAAGGGGTTGCCTGATGGAGTAGTCCTTGGTCAGGAGACTCAGCTGTAGTGACCACATGGGAAGAAAGCCACATGAACCCTTGGGAACTGCTGGTGGGAATGCAGATGGGTGCAGCCACTGTGGAAAGCAGTGTGGAGTTTCTTCACAAAATTAAAAATGGAAGTGCCTTTTGACCCAGCATTCCCACTTCTGGGAAGGGAGTGGGATTATATCCTAAGAATTCTCCTGGCTGATGAGGCTCAGTGGATTGAATGCCAGCCTGTGAACCAAAGAGTAACTGGTTCAATTCCCAGTCAAGGCACATGCCTGGTTTGCTGACCAGGTCCCCAGTAGGGGGCACTCAATTGTCACCACACATTGATGCTTCTCTCCCTCTCTTTCTCCCTCCCTCCTCCTCTCTCTGAAAATAAATAAATAAAATCTTTTAAAAAATAAAAGAATTCCTAAACACCAATTTGAAAGAATATGCACCCCTATGTTCATTGCAGCATTATTTATAATAGCCAAGATCTGGAAGCAGCCCAAGTGCCCATCAATAGATGAGTGGATAAGAAAGCTGTATTACATTTACACAGTGGAATACTACTTGGCTGTGAAAAAATAAAAAGAAATTCTCACTTTTTGCAACAGCATGGATCGACCTGGAGATTATTATGCTAACTGAAATAAGCCAGTCAGAGAAAGACAAATACCATATGATCTCACGTATATGTGGAATCTAATGAACAAACTACACTGAAGAACAACAAAGAAACAGGCACAAATATATAGAACAAACTGACAGCTGTCACAGGGGAGAAAAGGAACCGGATGGAAGAAGGCAGAGGTATTAAGCAAAGGGCATGTATGTATAACCCATGGACACAGACAACAGTGTGGTGATGGATAGAGGGAAAGGGGTGGCAGATGGGTAAAGGTGGGCAGAGGGAGGGAAAATTGGGACAACTGTAATAGCATCAGTAATAAAAATAAAGAAAAATAATAATAATAAAGTGTTATAAACCTTCAAAGAAAAAAAGTACCCAACCTGGTCCTCCGCTCCATCCAGCCCCTACCACCTGCCCTGTAGACGAGGCTACGCAGCAGCCGGAAGGCAAGGTAGCCCGTGGACGTGGTGCCTGCGGGGTCCTGGGCAGATGGACCGGTGTGGAGGGTAGGCGAGGGGAGATCGGAGAAATCCAGCACATGACAAATGTTATCTACTTCAACAGAAAGGAAAATTAGACTGGGGGCCTCTGTAGGTCCCCTGGGGCAGCTCCGTGGCTAGTTTTTCCACCCTCCAGTCTCCATGTGGAAGGTCTGGGAGGCAGCAGGTCCCAGGAGTGCTGTAAAGTAGGACCCCCGAGCCACGGAACTGGCACCAAATAACGGGAGCTGAGGAGCTTCACACCGCTCACAAAACACTGCCGGGCAAGCATGGCCACCTCTGCTTTAAAGCTCTGGGCTGTAGCTCCCTCTCCCTCAAACTCCACTTGGTCCCACTGCCTCCGGCAACCCAAGTGCTTCCCAAGCCATCTGAGAGGTCAAGGCCAAGACAGAGCAGGGAACAGAAGCCCCGTAAATCGGCAGGGCCCCCAAAGAGCCGCAAAGGCCCAACAAAGCTTATGATCAGACAGATTGCACACTTTCCAGTGGAACATATATGCACACGTTTGCTACATAATTCTCTTTTTATCTCACAAATACTGTTTCCAAGTAAGAAGGCAGAGGACAGGCGACATTAAATGACTCTAAGGTTTCTGAGCTAGTGGGTGAAGAGCCAGAATCCTGAAGCTAGGCCTTTATATTATGTCTACACTCCTAACACACACACACACACACACATACACACACACATGTCCATCACACACTGCTCTGTCACACCGTCTCCCACACGGCCATACTCCCAGACCCACATACACGCACAGGTGCACACGTCCATGTTCACACACTCTCACACCTACACACACGCCCTCTGTCACCCTCCTCACACCGACACTCTCACATGTACACTCACACTCTCTCACACAGTGACCTCCAGCTGCCCAAGAGTTATAGTTCTTTTCTCAGTCCTCCCAAATGCACCGCCACCTAATGATCCAGTAACTTCCACCACAGTTCCTGGGACGTAGGGAGTGCTTAGCAATAAAGTCTCCTTCCCTTCGTCCTCTCCACCCTGTATGCACACAGTGGGGCAAAAGTAGGTTTCTAGTTGTTTGGATGGAAAATAATATCGTAATTAATAAATAATAATACAAGAATAAACTTTGTGTTTTGAGTATCACAAGTGCAAACCTACTTTTGCCCCACACTGTACTGGGCAGTGGGCGAGCCCTCTCACATACACACACTCACATGTGTGCACTCACATGCACACTCACGCTCACACGAGGGGTCTCTCAGCTACTCAAAATCACAGCCACCTCCTGTTTCTTACCAAAGCCACAGGCACCTGGCAACAGAGCAGGAGAGGGGAACCCAGAGCCTGTCGCCCTTTTCCCTGCACCAGGGTGAGAAGGAAAGAGTCTGTCTCTCTCTCTGCCCACCCCTCTCTCCCCTACCTTTCTCCTAATCTCGCCAGATGGAATCGAGGAGAAGATAAAGGGAGATGTCAGAAAAGAAGGAAGTACCACAAAGCAAGCAGCTGCCATTTCTGAGAATACTACAGACCCACGGAATGTTCACGCCCACCTACGGTCACCCCAGGGGGCTACCCGCAGATGTGTGATATCACTGTGTCTGTCTAAAAGATGAGGGACCCACGGGTCAGAAAACGTAACTGACTTGTTCAGGGTCCATAACAGGAACACACTGAAGAGGTCGACATTGAGTTGAGCCCCTGGGGTCTAATTCAGCGTCTCTTTCTTTGCACACTAACAATGCCCTAGCAGGAATTGGCCCCCAGTGAGACAGGGACAAAGAGGCTCCAGCTATGAAAAGGGCACACAAAGGGACCATGACTAAAAATCCACTTCCTTAAAATCCAAGTTGTCATTTCCTTAAATGAGGGATCGACCTAGAAAGACATATGTGGACACTTTTGCTACCATTGCAGGGAAAAGAAATGATAATTAAGGTGCCTGGGATCGATTTGACAGGGACGGTGACAGGAGTTACTTTTAGCTACAAGTGAAGAGCACATGTAATTAGAAGTAAAATAATATCAATAAAGGTTACACAACCCGCAGCTGTGGCAAAGGCTCTGGTATTTTTAAAAAAGCAATTAGTAGTTGAGCAAGCATGTTAATAAGGCAAATATTTATTTATAGGAGACCCTGGAATTGGTACTCTTCAAAGTCGAAGGGATTAGCAGTTGATGATGAAATAAAACTCAAGAAAAACACATCCAGGGAGGCAATGGGTTTCTTCAACTGGTTTCTAAAGTCTGAATAAAGTGGTACACAAAGAGGCTCAAGCTCAAAGAAAAATATGGTGATGTTGATGATGATGATGATGGCAACTGTAATACCTGCATACTTCTCTGTAATTCACACAGCGCTTCCACAGAAGAGGTTAGCACACGCCCACCTTGACTTCCTTCCTTCCCACCCGCCTCCCTCATGCTCCGTCCTTACTGGTCTGTCAGTATTCATCGGTTCTGTATGCCAGGTGATCTCAGTGAACAAGGCAGATGAGGCACTTCCTTTTACAAAACTAATGTTCTCATTTAGGGAGGTGGACTTTGTACAGACGATCAGATACACAAAAACTTTTTCAGATTAAGGAAACAGATAGTCAAGTAAAATGACGGACAGTAATGAGTCTGGGGCCACATTTGTGACCTTCAGGAAAGGCCTCTCTGAGGGGGTCACATTTAAGCTCAGAGAGCCAGACGTGGGAAGTTCGTGGGTGAAATTAGTTTCTTAGGGCTGATGCAACAAGGGACCACAAACCAAGTGGCCTAACCAACAGGCATTTAGTGCCTCACTGTCCTCAATGCCAGGAGTCTGGATCAAGGTGTTGGCAGGTATTATGGTCTGAATGCTGGTGTTGTCCCCAAATCCAAAACCACCAATTTGATAATGTTAGAAGGTGAGGTCATGAGGTGGAGTCCCCATGAGTGGCATTAGTGCTGTTATAAATGGCAACCAGAGATGTGTCCGTCGTGTAAGGGTACAGAGAGAAGTCAGCAGTCTGACACCTATAAGAGAGCCTCGTCCGAACCTGGTCTCAGACTTGTAGAATGGTGAGACACAGATTTCTATTTTTACAAGCCACACGGTCTAGGGCACTTTATTACGGCAGCTCAAGCTGACTAAGACTGCAGGGTTGGTTTCTTCTCACAGCCTTCTCCTGGCTTCTGGGGGCCTCGTGTGTTCCTTGGGTCACAGACAGCCATCGTTTCCCTGTATCTCAACATTGTCTCCTTCTATCTGTGTCTGTCTTTTTTGGTAAGGACACCGGTCATGTTAGGTTAGAGCCCACCTGAAAGACCTCATCTTAACTGGACCATCTGCAAAGACCCTATTTCCAAAAAAAATGTCACATTCACAGGTACTAAGGGTTAGAACATCAATATCTCTTAGTAGGAGATCATTTCAGCCATAACAATGGGTGATAATTATTGTTGAAGTAAGATAAGGTCAAGTACAAAGTCCCTGTTTACAGATATGCAATTCTTTGAAACAGCAACCAATACAACACCGATTCAAATGTTGCTGTGACTTATACATAGAACTGAAGGTGTCGAGGAAGATGGGCAGGCTCGAATTCAGGGCCATTGCTCCAAGACCATTTACCCTATGACTGTGGACAAGTCTGTTTCCACTCTGAAACTTCTCCTCACCTTCCATAAAAGTACCATCTAACTCCTAGTGACTGAAATTGTTAATGCATATAAAAGTGCTTGTGAAATCACTCGATGCTATTAAATACTAAAGAATATAATTTCTAAAAACTGTATATCAATAGAAATTAATTCCAAGCATATCGAACAACCAGTTCATGATAAATTTGGGGGATTATAGAGTTTGTTTTACATAAATTCTGGTATAGAACTCAGCTCTGCTGTCTAAAGAGTCATCTCCTAGTTATGCTTAGAAATACCTGCCTTACGAGTACTTGATTTTGTCATTGTTGTTTTATCATCGACGTTATAGGTTTTTAAAATTTAGAGTCTCGAAGCCTTATCAGAAACATGAGAGAATGATAGGAAGTTGGACTCTGGAGCTGGATGGCCAGGGTTTGAATCCCAGCTCCCGCCCTTGCTCACTGGGTGACCCCAAGCAAGTCCCTTCACCACTCTCTGTGTCACAGCGCCCCCAACTCTAATAGCTCTAGGATATAATAGCAGTACCTACCTCACAGGCTTGTTCAGTAAATTAAGTTGATTGTGTAAGGCCTGCACGAGTAATAATAGCTTATTGGAAAAGAAGAACAAGCAGACTTCTGGCCAAGACAGAGGCATAGGTAGACACACTGTGCCTCCTTGCACAACCAAAAGAAAGACAACAACAATTTAAAAGCAAAATACAACCAGAACTGACAGAAAATTGAACTGTATGGAAGTCCGACAACCAAGGAGTTAAAGAAGAAACATTCATCTAGACTGGTAGGAGGGGCGGAGTCGGGCAGCCGGGGCAGAGAGGGTTCACGGCGAGGCAGCGACTAGTGGACCAGGGCATACAAGGCAGTAGCTAGTGGAGCCAGTGGTCCCACATTCACGTGCAGATACACTGGGACAAACCACTGGGGAGTGAGGCAGACCACCCAGCCCAGAGCTCCAGCTCGGAGAAATAAAGTCCCAAACCACTCACTGAAAACACCTGTGGGGGTTGAGGCACCAGCAGGAGAAACTCCCAGCCTCACAGGAGAGTTCACTGGAGAGACCCACAAGGTCCTAGAGTGAACACAAGCACACTCACCAGGAATCAGCACCAGAAGGGCCCACCTTGCTTGTGGATAGCCAGGGAAGTGACTGAAATCCGGCAGAGAGTGGAGCAAGCACCATTGTTCCCTCTGGGACCCCTACCTCACATACAGCATCACAACACAGCGATGTGGGTTGCCCCACCCTGGTCAACACCTAAGGCTCCGCCCCTAACTACGTAACAGGTGTGCCAAGAAAAAATGGCCCAATAAAAGAACAGATCAAAGCTCCAGAAAAAATACAAGTAAGTGATGAAGAGATAGCCAACATATCAGATACACAGTTCAAAACACTGGTAATCAGGATGCTCACAGAACTAGTTGAATTTGGTCTCAAATTAGATGAAAAAACGAAGGCTATGCTAAGTGAAATAAAGGAAAATGTACAGGAAACCAACAGTGATGGGAAGGAAACCAGGACTAAGATCAACAGTGTGGACCAGAAGGAAGAAATAAACATTCAACCAGAAAAGAATGAAGAAACAAGAATTCAAAAAAATGAAGAGAGGCTGAGGAACCTCCAGGACAACTTTAAACATTCCAACATCTGGATTATAGGGATACCAGAAGGAGAAGAGGAAGAGCAAGAAATTGAAAACTTATTTGAACAAATAATGAAGGAGAACTTCCCCAATCTGGCAAAGGAAATAGACTTCCAGGAAGTCC
>CM052538.1:3887299-3900509 GCA_028533065.1 Trachops cirrhosus | reverse complement strand
CAAAGGAGTTCCCATAAGACTGTCGGCTGATTTCTCAAAAGAGACCTTACAGGCAAGAAGGGGCTGAAAAGAAGTATTCTAAGACATGAAAGGCAAGAACCTACAACCCAGATTGCTCTATCCAGCAAACCTTTCATTTAGAATGGAAGGGCAGAAAAAGTGCTTCTCAGATAAGGTCAAGTTAAAGGAGTTCATCATCGCCAAGCCCTTATTCTATGAAATGTTAAAGGGATTTATCTAAGAAAAAGAAGATAAAAAATATGAACAGTAAAATGACAGCAAGCTCACAGTTATTAACAACCACACCTAAAACAAAAATAAAAGCAAACTAAGCAAACAACTAGAACAGGAACAGAACCACAAAAATGGAGATCACATGGAGGGTTATCAACAGGGGAGTGGGAGGAAGAGAGAGGGGGGAAAGGTACAGAGAATAAGTAGCACAGATGGTAGGTAGAAAATAGACAGAGGGGAGGGTAAGAATAGTATGGGAAAAGTAGAAGCCAAAGAACTTATACGTATGACCCATGGACATGAACTAAAGGAGGGGGAGTGTTGATGGGAGGGGGTGTGCAGGGCGGAGGGGAATAAAGGGAGGAAAATGGGACAACTGTAATAGCATAATCAATAAACTATATTAAAAAAGGAGACAAAAAGAAGAACAAGCAACAGAAGGGCTGGACAACAGTGCCATCATTGCCCAAAAGAAGAAACAGACTCAGGAGCCCTGCTAGGCTCCAGTCACCCATGGAGCCATCGCAAGAGCTGGATTCACACCCAGCTGCTGCCTTCTGCAGAGGCACCCACTCAAAGGCTGTGCTGTCAGCCAACACCTCCCAGGAAGTGCATCCCCTCCCGGTGTGACTTCCCTAAACTGTTTCACTGGACCATTCCCAGTGGGATATTATAGATTGGGCTGCTCAGTAGAGCATTTGCTAGCCACAGGGGGCTATTGAGAACATCCCTGTGGCTCTCTGAATGGAGATGTGCTGTTATGTATGAATGAGTTGAGATGTGCCTTGGAAGATTTCATTAAAAAAATAATGTAAAATATCTCACTAATAATTTTATACGTATTACATGCTGAATTGATAATATTTTGGATATATTAGATAATATAAAACATATTATTGACCCATTTTTATCCATATCTTATAGATGTTTCTGCAGCTCATAGAAAATTTTCAATTGCACCTACGGCTCAGGTTTGCAGCTTGCATTGTATTCGTACAGGAAACACTATTATAAAACAGCTACATTATTCTCATTGCTGAGTCACTCAAAGGGAATGATGTCATACACCTCATGTACTCACTGATTTGTACCCCAGTTTCCCTTTCTTTTCTGCTCCCCATCTGTGCTCAATAAAATGCCACCCAAGAAATACAGCACCACTTACTTGTCCAACATAAGCCATATAATAGAACATATTTCCCTGCTTTGCTCACACTGGTTCTGTAGCTTTGACTAACTTCTTTGACTTTTTTCACTCATGAAAATCATATACGCTCCTTCAAATCAGGTGTGAGGCTGCCCACTCCACGAAGGTCTCTGCTGGGTTCTCCAAGTTAATCTTCTACAACCAAAACACTTTTCCCATTTTTCTCAGATCACAAACCTTTCTTCCCTTATGCATCCTGTCTCTGTTGTCAATTAGCATACATGTCTTCCCATTCAAACCTTGTAGACAACTTGAATACAGGACACATTTACCCAGCAAATATTTATCGAGCACTGAATAAGTCCCAGGCATTATGTTAGCTCTAGGATTATATTACATAAATGGAAAAATGAATAAACTTTTGTTTTCATTCTCTCTGCTGCAAAGATGAAACTATTGGGGAAACACCTGTGAAGGATAAAGGGAGAGAGAGCAAGAGCAGGTAGGAAGGGCTTGAGACCACAATGTTCATCTCACACCTGTGAAAGGAGAGAAGGAGCGGAGGGTTGGGTACTGAGCACCTAGCTAAAATTTGGTGAAAGTCTCAGCTAAGCCAATAAGGTGTCTCTGAGCCAAAGGAACCCACTAGAAGAGTCCCCTGTCGTGAGGCAAGAATGGACTTATACCAGTAACCCTGCCATACTCAGGCACCCCAGCTGAAGCTTTGCCTGGGGTGGATCTGAAGATTCAGCTTCACTGATGCTTCCTGCAGCAGATCCCGTGAGAGGGATTCTGAACAGGACACCTCCACATCGCCTGTGGTGTATGGTTCACCCCTGTTCACAGGAGATCTCAGGTGGTCTAAAGTATGACATGTAGAGTATAGCACTCAGGTTAACTCTGGGTTTTGGAGTCATACAGACATGAGTTTGCATCTGCAATGTCTCATCTATTTAGTCACATGATCTTGAGGATGCAAGCTATTTTTCTAAACTTCAGTCTCATTTGTAGGCTGCTGTGTGTTTACTCAACCACCTCACTGAGTCACTCTGTAAAATAATAGAATACATACAAAGCATGGAGCCTAAAACAGAACGCATTTAATTAATATTGGTAATAATAGTTTTATTGGCGTTGGTGATGTCATTGCTGTATGGTGTCAGTGCCCTGGAATGTCAGAGTGAAAATGAAAACCCATCAAAGAGAAAGGGAGTAATGTCAAATACACTAACAAAATGGGTCAACCTGATGCGGTCTGGCAAGCCTGCTTAAAGGGAGGATAGTAGCTGTTATTTAGTTTTGAGTCTCCAAAGAAATAACATGTCTTTCCACATCGGAAACAAAGCTTTCTTGGCACTAAAATCTACATGACATTTTTCACAGGGGAGTTTTTGGGGACAGTATCTTATTCATCTTGTATTTCCCTTGGACCAGACTGATGCCTCACCAGAGACTGCTCAGGAAAGCTGGTAAAGTTGGTCTGAGAAACAGGAATGCAGTTCTGTTCAAGTATCAGTTCTAACACTTTTTGGAAAAGAAGGAAGGAAGGGAGGGAGGGAGGGAGGGAGGGAGGAAGGAAGGAAGGAAGGAAGGAAGGAAGGAAGGAAGGAAGGAAGGAATGGAGGAAAGGAAAGAAAGAGAGAAAGAAAGAAAGAGAAAGAAAGAAAGAGAAAGAAAGAAAGAAAGAAAGAAAGAAAGAAAGAAAGAAAGAAAGAAAGAAAGAAAGAAAGAAAGAAAGAAAGAAAGAAAAGAGGGATATTTCTTAGATCACTTAAGACATTTATCTACAGCCTCATGAACTGTCTCACGTCCCTCTGGAGACCTTCCAGAGATCACGAAGGACCACAGCAGAGGCGAGCAGAGGGGATGTGAAGATGCCAACCCACCTGGGTTTCCAGCCCAGCTCTGTTTGTTTGTCTCCTCACAGAGTGCTGGGAATCTGAATGGCCTCTCTGACTCTCAGTTTCCCCATATGTGCAATGTGGATAAATACACTTTAGCAGAAGTGTTAAAAGAATTAGGCACTTAAAAAAGAGAAAGAAAAGGATTGGGGGAAAATGGCCTTACTTTGGGTTCTTTCAGAAGCAGATAAACAGGGATTTGAGGGCATAAAGATAATTTGAGCTACAAAAGCAGGAAACATAGGTAAGAAAGGTGTTATGGGTTGAATTGTGTCTCCTCAAAGTTCATTTGTTAAGGCCCTAATCACCAGTATCTCAGAAAGGAGCTGTATTTGGAGATAGAATCTTTAAAGAAGTAATTAAGGTAAAATGAGATCATATGGGAAATTCCTAATCCAATATGGCTGTTGTCCTTATGGGAAGAAACTAGGACGCAGACACAGAGGGAGGCACAGGGAGGAGACAGCCATCAACAGGACAAGAGGAGATGCCACAGGAAAAACCATCCCTGCTGACACCTTGATCTCAGACTGTTGGGCTCCAGAACTGAGACAATAGGTTTCTGTTTTTGAGCCCCTCAGTCTATGAGACATTATTGGGACAGCCCTCCCAATCTAATAGAGGGGTGAGGAAGTAAGGCAAGGAAGGGAAGGGGGCCACTCAGGGCACATGAATGAGCAGGGGACTCATGTGGGGTTCTGGGGCTCTGTCCCACTCAGGATGCTAGGAGACATTCCAGAGCTCCCCTCTGATGGATCTCACCCCCAGGGGTAGACGACTGGGATGCTTATTTACCGGGTCCCATCCTTTTTGTCTGGGGGCTGGAGCGTTAGCATCCTGGTCTGCCTGTCCCACTATAGGCTGAGCCTACCCTGAAGTCAGGAGACGCCTCAGGCCAGAGCTATAGAAGTCCTTCAGAGCCATAGTCCTGTGAGTTTCCGGCACAGACAAGGGAGCATGGGTGGCATCCGCTACCAAAATGCTTAGACACTGTCCAGTTACACGATACAGACAGCTTTAATTAATTCAACACATGTATACTGACCCCTGGTCATGTGCTGGGCTCTGCGATTCCCCAAGTGAGCCAGGCAGACCAGAATTCTGCCATCGTTCAGCTTGGAGGACGGGTGGGAGTGGGCTGGGGTTGAGAGAGGCACAGAGGGGACCTACAACAAACAGGTAAACTCAGGGAGCAATCAGTGCCATGAGGGAAAGGAAGCAGGGCGATGAGACTGATAACCCGACACAGGGTCACTAGTGTTAATAATTGCAAAGAACAAAAGCCTCAGAAACCCGTTAAATAATTCTTCACATATATGGAAAGTGACTTTATTTACCACGGGACTCAGAATTACAAGCAGACCAGCTGAGGTTGGGGCACGGCTCAATTTATTTCTGGGAGGGTAGAATGTGGAAGGGCAGAACGCTGAAGAATTATGGGGAAAAGATACAAGGTCAGTTTTTTTAAAGGGCAGGAGATTATACTCTAAGGGAAGTTGGCCTTTAGCCGGACCAAATTCTTGTCTGTTCTTATGATGAGTTTCAAACTTCTAGATGTACAAATGGTGTAGTAAGTAAGGAAAAATGACTAAGATTCATCACCAAAGGAATCAGCCAGTCATATCTTCCACTGTAAGTCCTTGGGCAAATGATCTAATAGCAAACCATCCAGAGATGGTCCCTAACCCCATAAGGTCAGTCTAGTAATGAAATTCTCCACCAGGGGAGATTCTGACCCCAGGAGACACAGGGCAGTATCTGAAAGCATCTTACTTGTTACGACCAGGGATTGCTCTCTCTGATGGATGAAGGCCAAGAATAACGCTAAGCATCCTACAATACACAGGACGACCCTGCCCAGTGAAGAATTATCTGACCCAAAATATCCACAGTGCTGAGGCTGAACCCTTCAGGAAAGTCAGCAATACTGGGCCTTAATTCCCCAGGTGCGGCATTCAAGCTCACCTCTCCTTGTGGGTTCTCTCAGCGCCCCACAGAAAGCCACCGTATGTTGGATGTTAAATAAATATCAATTATCACATGATATTGATAATGCTGATCATCAAGGAAGATGATGTAAGGAGAAAGAGAAGAGGACTTGGAAGTAGATGCCCTGGTTTTTAATTATTTAACTTACTACACACGTGACGTCAGGCCTGTGGCAAAGCCAATCTGACCTCAGGTTTCTCCTCTGTCACAATAGGGCAGAGGAACATGTGTGATGAAGAGACACACAGAAAGCAGCCAGCAGTGCAGGACACAAAGTAGGTTCTCAACAAATATTCTTTCCCCCGGTTGCTCAGACACCATTGTTAAGCCACTCTTCGCCCATTTCTAATTTTAAATAAATAGATCAGGTGTCTTTCATTTTTTTCCTAGTCAGATATTAGTCCCAACCCCTTGGTCCTTTATTTTCACGGGACTTAGTTTATAAGCATTAAAATTATTTTTTAAATGTAGAATTTAATTTTCAATACACTCTCTTTAACGGTTTTAAAATGCTTACCAATAAGTTCTTCCAAAGGAAAGCAAACCTGAATAGAGAAGATCACGACGTGAAAACTAACGCTCCACCAGCGGCAGAAATAAACCTTCCTGGCAGCGATTGTTTCTCAGCCCTAAAGGTTTACTCTCCCATTTGTCAGATCAGTGGGCTAGCGAACCGGAAACGAAGACGAAGGGATTGAGATGAGCGAGTCGGCAGCCTGCGCCCTCCGCAGACGTGGTGGTGGCTCAGCGCTGGGCCGGGGGGCCTTCTTTCGTTTAATCCCTACACCAGCCTCACAGAGTAGTTATTATTATTCACCTTGCCTTACTCAGCAAGGTGAAATTTCCTCATCAGGAAAAAATGATGCTCAGTCACAACAAGTGATTTGTTAGAGGTCACGAAGAAAAAGCGGGAACAACGTTATTTAATTTTTCGCCTATACTGACTCATCGACTGCTCATTAAAAACGACATGGGAGCGCGTTTGCTCTTTTTTTCTCAGTGTTTGAAATAAGGAACCCAAGACTCACGACAGGGTCATTTCAAAGTGATGTTCGTGTTAGAAGGGAGTCAGGATGGACCCGTCCAATGTAGTCATGGGCTCTGATCTAGGAATAGAATTCTGGGTCTGATTCCCAGACCTGCCACTTTAGATTTCTGGCCTCACATTCTGCCTATATTTAAAAAAAAAAACCACTAATGCCATAGGTGGACATAATTCAACCCTTCACACCAATTACCTCTTTTGAACCTCACAACACCTCGCCAAAGTGATGCAGCAAGGATTATTAGCTACAACCCAGGTACCTATTTCTTCTACAGATGTTGAATTCCTCAGATCTGGGGAAGGCCTGCTGTCTTTCATTATGTAATCTGGATACCGTCAGTGGCTGACACATGATAGGGCTTCTACAAATGTCCGTGGGATAAAAGACTACCCAATAAACATTTAGAAAAGAACGCTTTCTCCCTACACAGCACACACGGTTTTATAGAAATTTAGTATCATTTCCTTTTCTGTTTTAATCAGTTAAATAAATGTCTACCATTGTATAGGATGTCAATAAAATTATTTACATCCAAACCGGTCCTGAACTTGACTTGACATCTAGCACAGAAGGAAGGATTAGCAGTGTACCCCTAGACAGTGATAGCTTGGCGATCACTAACAATCAGCAGCACTGTCCTAAAGGAGTCTCCATATATAAAATCCCGCAGCCTGAAATTTATTGATTACTTTGAACTGACCCTTGTGCTGAATTTTAAACTCCTGTAGCTACTGCCTAAATGGCATTTCCCTCTGGTTGTCTAGTAGATACTCTTAATTTAACATGTCCAAAGCTGAGATCCCAGTCTCGTCTTGAAAGCTGCTCCTCCTCTGAGTGACCCCATCTCTGTAAATGACAAGTGCATTCATTACGTTGCCTGGGTCACGAACCTGGAAATTATCTATAACTTCTCTCTTTCGATTAATACTGCCCACGTCAAATTCATCAGCTCTTTCTTGAGTCTCTACTTTGAAAATGACCCAGAACCTGACGATATCTCTTATCTGGCACGACTGCCATCGATCAGCTCAGGCCACCGCCATGCCCGGGCTGCACTATAAAAATAGCCCATCCATTGTTCTCTCCGCCCTCACCCCTGCACACCTATACATGCAAATCTGGTTTTGTCTCTTCTCCTCTTCTTATTTCCCATACCTCAAAGCCCTACCTTCCATCTGCTCCTGCCTCAGTAGGCTTCATGCTGTTCCTTGCAGGTACCAGGTGTATTTCTTGCCCGGGGTCTGTATGTTTACTGTTCTCCCAGCCTGTGGCCCGGACTGTCTGGTCCATACTGAGTTCCCAGTGCCTAAAACAGTGCCTGATGCCAAGGGGCTCAGTCAGTACATGTTGAGCAAATGAGGAATATGCTATATAGACTGATTTTGAAAACATCATTGATGGTCGTTTGTTTATTTATTCATTTAACAAAGTATTCAGAAGCTACCGGTAATAAATTGTGAAAATGAAGGTAAGGCTCATAGACTGACATTTTTTACTTTTCAGAGAGATAGGCATTAAACACACACATAAATGAACTAAAATGATTAAATAAGCGAACATTCTGTATAATAGAGATGGAAATAAGGAGGGTACATTGTGATAGGGAAAGGGGGCCTTCTGATAACGCATCTCAGCCTTTAAGCAGACAACTGAATTGTGAGAAGGAAGCAGTCATATCAACAGCCTGCATGAGTCTCTCAGGCAGGAGGAATGGCGTGAACAAAGGCTCTGAGGCAGGAAGAATTCTGTAATATTGTAAGGAGTAATAGAAGATAAATATTACTGCCTATAGTGACAAAAGAAGAGAATTGTGTGAGGTGATATTCAAACCATATCAGGTTTCTCATAAACCATAGTGCAGAGTTTGATTTTTTTTCCCAAATACAATGAGAAGACATCTACAGAGGGAGTGGCATGATTACAATTAGCTTTCTTTTACAACCACTCTTGCCATTGCACAAGAGAATAGACTGGAAACAAAGATGAAACCAGTTAGGAGCAAGAATCCAGGTAAGGCGATGTGTTGGTTTCCTAAGGCTGCTGTCATAAAGCAACGCGACTCAGAGGTTTAAACTAGAAAGCATTGCCTCACGGACCTGGAGGTTACAAGTCGGAGATCAGGGTGTCAGCGGCTTGGTTTGTTCTGGGGCCAGTGAGGGAGAAGCCATCCCAGTGTCTCCCACAGCTCCGCAGGAGTTTGCTGGCATCTGTAGCTTGTAGAAGCATCACCCGGATCTCTGCGTTCATCTTCTGAATACTCCTATGTTTGTGTCTGTCTCCAAAGGGTCCTTTTTATGAAAACACAGTCGTATTGGATCAGGGCCCACCCTAATCACCCCATTTCAGCTTAATTGTTCCTGAAAAGACCTTATCTCCTAATAAGGTACATTCAAGGTACTGGGGGTCAGGACTTCAATACACAAGTCAATCATTTAATAACACAGATGGCAGCTGGATGAGAAAAGATGGGGAAATACCAATGCACGTTGGGACGATGACAGACCGGGACTTGGAGATGACTTCCAAGTGACAGATGAGGAATAAGGAGGAGTCAACCTGAATCTGACATTGAATAACTAGTTTGAAAGCTGTGTGGTTTACGGGGAAGGGGAAGGCTACAGTAGAAGCAGGTGCAAGGGTGGTGTGAAATGCCTTGAGGTATCTGAGAGAGACTTTTAATAGATATGTCATCGGGGCAGCTGGACACACGTGTTGGGAGATGAGGTAGCGAGGCTGAGGTCTAAACTCACTGTCACCAGATAAAAACAGCGTGTAAAGCCTCGGAATCTTGAGGTTCCCTGAGGTTAGAAGATGCGGAAGGAAAGGGGACCAAGCCTGTGCCTCAAAGCACTACAGAGTTTCCAAGTGAGGAGACAAAAAGAGCCTGGACAGGAGACCCGAGGAACAGCTGGTGAAATGGGAGGAAAACCAAGTGTCTTGACCGTATCACTGGGGCAGAGAGAGGCCACAGCTTCCTGACGATCAGAGGGGTAGGCTGCTAGAACGAGATGACCTGGGGAAAGGGCCGTGGAGCCCATCAGCATGGAGGTTGTGGAGAGACCCTCACAAGGGTTCCTTTCACACGGCGATGGGACAGAAGACGGACTGGAGATCACCGAGTGGGACATGCGAGCGCGACCCTCTCCACAGCTGTTTTATGTGGAGGAAAGCAATACACACAGTAATCACAGGAATGGAAAGTTGAGGTCAGCGTAATTTTTTTTCAAAAATCTTGTAACCTAATGTGAATAATCCCACTGCAGAAGGAAAGCATAAAGATGCTAGAGAGAGTGTCTCTGAAGCAAGCATGACCACCCCTCATACAGATGAGAACAATAAGGCTTGAGGATGCTAAGAAGACCCTTCATGCCAGGGCCTGCCCTGTTCCAAAGCCACCATCATTTCCTTAATAACACGCAGTGTCACTGAAGTGACGTAATGCCCACCTAATGTCATTCTGTTACTCTGTTTTGTCCAAAAAAATACACCACCTTATTTTTCTTCTTACAAATTACTTTTTGGGTGTTCAAAATGCTGGAATTCAAGGATCTGAACAACAGTAAGCAAATATATCCTCCTATGTATATTTGCTTTGAATGTTACAATTCAAAATAAATAATTACAAAGCTTAGACTATTTCTGATAGAGTGTCAGAACATGGACCAAGCTGTCATGGAAAAAAAAAGACTCCCAGCAAGATACAAACTCAGATCTCATACCTGCTCCTGCTGGGAGGGAGGATGTGGGAACCTCTTTCTGCAAGAGGAAAAAGAAGGGTCTTAAGGAAAAAAATGCTCTGAAGAAGAGATATTAAACATAATTAATGGTCACAGATTAGGGATTGCAGCTTAAAAGAAAAACTATTGTTTGCTTTTTACTTTTATCTCAAATAACATCCAGCAATGAAATGGCTTTGAGGAATCTCAGAAGCAAGAGGAAGTCAAAAATAATAGCTTTTCTGCAGTTATAAATAGAAATAAATGCTTAGATGACAATTGCAGATAACATTTAATTAGGGACAAATAAAATTAATTTATATTTGCATTCAAGAGTATGTACTGCTTTAACCTTTGTCTTAACTGGAATATAATCTTGCCTGAGAAGAAAGGGCACAAGTTAATTAATATGAACAATTTCTCCAATAAAGTTTTAGCATTTTAGTTTAAGGGAACTAAGAAGCACAATTATCTTTCCAGTCCAGATTTCCTCATTTTTCTTCTTTTGTAGAATGCTTCCAAATCTTCCCTAAGCTCTTAAAAATAGGAACTACATTTCCCTGGAGACAGCTAAAGAAGTTTAGCCTAGAGACTAACCTCAAATTTGGTAAGTTATTTTAATAACAAAAATTTTACAAGAGATCAATATAAATACCTCTATAGTCTCATAAATAAATTATTTCAAGTCAATATCAATTTTAAGTCAACTTACAAAGTGGTACAAACAGTCCCTCTAACCCCAAAGGAATGAAATTCCTCCTTTTAGAAATGTTGCTTGTCATTTATGGTTCTCTCAGTCCTGAATAGTTCAGTGAATTCTGAGCTTCAGTTTACTTTTCGCAAAAAGAGAGAAAATTGCCCCGGCAATGTCTACCTTGCTAAAATAATTTGCGAATTCAATTAGGTAATCAATAAGATAATACTTTTAATATGTTACTCTCAGTATCTCCTATGCTTGTCCATAAAACTCTCCATTTAGAGCCAGGAGACAACTGGGTTGTACTTATACAACGTCAAGGTCATGTCTTATGTGCACTTCTCTCGGGAATGTGTCTGCAACAGGAAAGTCATCTAGGGCTTGCTCGTGACCGTTGAGCACCCCAGCCATTTCAGTTTTAGAAAGATGGTCTCCTTAAAAGAATGATGAGTTAGAGCTTAATGTATTTAAAACAATAGAGTAAATGAGAGCTTTTCTAACTGTTTTCAGTAACACTATCCTGGGGTCCTGAATTCTGCAAACCAGGTTGATGAGAAGCCCCTAGTCAGAGGGCCCTTCCTTGATTTGTTCCCTGGTTCCAAGGACTGGCTTCAGAAGACCATTAGTAACCACACTCAGTTTTTAAAAGTCTGAACTTGGTGCTCACGCCTTCCTGGACACAAGAGAAAGACTGCCTCCCAGAGCCCAGTGTGAACACTTCCTGCCCAGCACCAGACTTGTTGGTCACTTGTAGTGACAAGACTTTGGTTTGGTTTGATATTTCATAATGCAGTTGTCAGCTAAGGCTGCCCTATCCTTAAAGTGTAGATAAAGTTGGTATGGAAACCCCACATTTTGTGGGACTTCTGTTTGAGTCCATACAAGGTGCTGTAACAAATACCATGGACCAGGTGGCTTATAAAAAACAGACATTTCTTTCTACCAGTTCTGGAGGCTGGACAGGTGTGATCAGGGTGCACCATGGTCAAGGAACTTCTCACTGTGACCTCATATGGTGGAAGGGACTAGGAAGCTCTGTTGGGTCTTTTGAAAGAACAGGAATCCTATTGCAAAGACTCAACCCTCACAACCTAAGAACCTCCCAAAGACCCCCCCTCCCAATACCATTACACCGGGAGTTAGGATTTCAAAATATAAACTTTAGGGAGCCACATTCAGAACCTAGTAACTTACAATGCTGGCCCCAGTTGTTCTACAGGCTGATCTCTCCTAAAGCTCCTTACTCACCTATGTTTTTGTTCTGCGGGACATTCGCTCTCCCTTGGTGACTATCCACCCATAGTTCTTCTTTTTTCCCTGCTCTAAAGTTTACAAGACAGTGACAGTATCCCCTGTGCTTTCAATCAAGAAAACAACACTTGTATCCAGCATTTGTGACCTAGCATTCCTTTTTGAACTTGGTATGAATAAGATTTTCCACTTACCAAACACTCCCAATTGTAAAACTCTCAGCCATGCCACTGGGTGGCTGAGCTCCTTCTGTCCCTCTAGAGTGTCCCACTTATATTCCCTGGATTTATTTTCCCAAAGAATTTTGCTCTGTGTCACCCAGCATATGTCCAGTGACTCAATCACATGCTTTGTTAAAACAAACATCTTCAAATATGCGTCTCGCCTTTTCAATGTTGTTTTATTTTATTGTGGCAGACAGAACGCTTGTCATGAGCTCTACCATCTCAACCAGTTTTAAAGTGTACAGTGCATTCCTGTTCACTACAGGTCCAATGCTGTACAGCATGTCTCTAGATCGTGTTCAAGAAAAGCTATTCCTGATTGGTCAGTAAATCCCCAATTTCTTCTTCCTCCCCCAGCCCCTGACAACCACTGCTCCACTCTTGGAGCCCATGAATTTGCCTATCTTAGAGACCTCCTGTACATGGAATTAGGCGGCATTCGTCTTTCTGCGACTGGTGTATTTCACTTCAGATCATGTCCTCGAGGTTCGTCCATGATGTCACAGTCTACCTCTCACCTGTAGGGGCATGAACGGTCGGCTGAGGCTGTGACGTGACAGTCTTTCTCTCCCTTCTTCTCGCCAGGTTTTCTCAGTGAATGAGAGCAACGTGGACCCATTTTCTTTCTTATAGAAATGATCACAATCTGCTAGTTTCTTTCTCAGAGAGAAAAAATGACTCTACTCAAATTTAGTAAATTTTTTATTCTAGAATTTTATTTTAGATTTACAAAAAAGTATGAGGATTAGAGAGATTTTCATATACTCCACACCCAACTTCCCCTATTATTAACATCTTATATTAATGCAGCACATTAGTCAGTACCAATGGACCAGTGTGGATACCTGTTTAGCTAAAGTTCATACTTTATTTAGGTTTCCTTAATCTTACCTGATGTCCTTTTTATAGTCCAAGATCCCATCTAGGATGACTATCATATTATTTCAATCTGTTTTGGTTTCAAATAAACAAAAAATTCTCATATATTTTCTGATATAGTTTCTC
>CM052538.1:3869859-3887199 GCA_028533065.1 Trachops cirrhosus | reverse complement strand
GGACAAAACTAGGGGGGTTGGAAAGGGGAGGGAGGAGGGGAGGGATGGGTGGGTGGGCTGGAATGGGAATAAAGGATAGAAACTGTACTGAATAAACTAAAATTAAAAACTTAAAAGAAATAAAGTCATAAGGAAAAAAAATAAAGTTCCCAAATAACCAAAACCACTGCTTTGACAGGATTACAAATCTGAGAGTTACTTTCCATATCACGTTCTAGCGTCTACGTTGCATGGGGGCCCAGAAAACAGGTGGGCCCTTGTCCAGGTTCCTTTGCAGATCAGTGATAGGGCTGGACATGGAACCATTGGGGATGGATTTGAGCACTCTTCATTTATGTTGGTAATTTCCCACATCATGAGCCCGAGTTATAATGATATCGATGTGACGTTAGCATCTTCCACGAGAGAGACCAGTCTCATTTACTGCTGCCTCCCACAGCCCCCACTGCCGCACATCTAATCCATCACCAAGGCTGTTGAAGCCACCTGTGCAGTATCACCCATGGTGCCCTGTCCTTTCAGATCCCTACTCACCTGGTCATCCTGCAGGGCCTCACTGTGATTGAAACTGTGGTGATAACCTTATTTCATTTAAGTATCTGTATGGCTGTGATTCTGTTTTGCCTGTGTTTACACTTAAGCCTTTGCTCCTTGGGAACTTATTTTGATGTAAGAAGCAAAAGAGTGACCCGTGTGTGTGCACTGATTTCCACACTGCCTCGGTCACAGACTCACTCCCCGTGTGCACTCGGCGTTAACTTGAATTCTTGTCCGTTCATCATTTTGCCAATTTCTGTGTCAATTTCTAGTTTAATTTAGAGTAAGTTTATAACACATCTTTATTTATGACATTAAAGCTCTCTTTTATTACAACTCCGTTTCTTACCATTGCATATTTATTGCTCAAGATAAAGTTTAGAACAGTTACATCAACCTTAAAAAACCACCGAGATGTGGAGTGGAAGTGCATTGGCCTTGCAGACTGGGCACGGGTGCACGGCCATCATCTCGACACTGAGTCCCCTCCCCTCTCAAGCTCAGTAAGTTTCCTCGTTTTGCTCACTCCTTCAGGTTACTGTAACTAGGTTTTCCTATTTTTATCATAAAAATCATATGTGTTTTTAAAGCTTACTTAGATATGTCTGATGCTATTGCAATTGTGAACAAGCTCTTTTGGGGGAAATTATTCTCCTTTTGTTTTTACTGTGAGAAAGCTATTGATTTTTGTATATTTCTTTTATAGCTCTTGAGCTTACTGGACTTTCCTGTGGTGGGCGATTCAATGGATGTCATTAGGTTTTCAAAAAATGCAATGGTATCATCTTCGTGATATTATTATTTTCTACTTCTGTCAAAGCTTGACTTTGAAAGCAGAAAACATCAAAGAAAAACCAGTGAGTATGACCACATAAAAACAAAAACTGAAGTCTAAAATTCAATAGATAAGTTTATTAGCTTTATACCGAGCCATTATAAAGAAACAAGAAAAAATGACAGCTATGTCGATGGAAAAATAAACAAAGAATCCAAGGATCTGATTCCCAAAACGTGGATAACAGGAAACATATGAAAGGAACTTCATCCTCACAGGTCATAAGAAGATATGGAAATAAAATGATATTTTTAGCATATACTATTGGCAAAGATTAGAAATATCAGTATCAGTGACTATGGAAGTAAAGGGCAAGAGGTACTCTTATACAACACCATCGAAAATGGAAATTATCATATATTTGGAGGAGAATCTAGCAATAAAGAACAAAATTTATACTTATAGCCCTTTAATCTGGACTTCCTTTCTGGTTAATATTTCTCTACAACTATTTGGGAAAGTGTGTTATGAATATGCTCTATGGATGTTCAATACAGCATTTTTTATAACAATAAGTAATAAATGGCCATCATAAGGAATCTGTTAAATTAATGACAGCTCATGCACATAATGCATATAACAGAAAACTCTATAGCCACCTAAATAATACAGTAGAGCTATATTTATCCATATATAAAAGCATTCAGAACATTTTATGCAGCAATAAAGTAGCATGTTTATTAAAATCCTATTTCCTTAAAGTTATTTTTATATTTATATACTTAGTTCGTTTGGGGCTACAGCAGAAAACCATAAACAGGGTGGTTTGAAGAAACAAACATTTATTTCTCACAATTCCGGAGGCCGCAGCGTTCAAGGTTATGGTCTTGGCTGACGTGGTGTCTGGTCAGGGCCTGCTTCCCAGATGGCCATCTTTTCCTGTAACCTCACACAGTGTGAGGTGGGGAGGGCCAGGGAGCTTCTCTAGGCGGCTTTCATCCCATCTCTTAAGACCATCGTACCTTGGGCTTTAAGGTTCAGCATATGAATTTTGGGGACATGCTTACATTCAGATCACAGCGCATACTCATAATAAAAGTTTCCCAAACTGTCAACCCTATTTAAAATAAATGTAATGTCTTTCCACTAGAACACAATTGCAACTCTGTTGTCCTACCGTCCACCTCCCAGTGGCCCCGCTCAGGTCTGGCTTTTTTCTTCCCCCGCCATGTGAAGTCAGGGCATAGACCCTCCCCGGTAGGGCTCAGCCACACGCAGCCTCCCCGTGCTGTGGACACGCCCACTCACTCTCACTCAGTGCCCGTGCCCGGCCCCTCCTCTGCCTGAGGAGTCGCTATCTAGCTTGTGGCATCCTTCAGGTTTCACATGACACATTGCTCTTTACCAAAGCCTTCCCTGCCCACTCTCTGTAAACCGCCCCCCAGTCCGTATCAGGGCGCACTGTGGGCTCCCACAGGGCACGCGTTGTAACTTTCAATGGTTTATGTGTTGAGTTGTTTTTCTGTGGATTATCCACCTCTGTCACTGTGCTGGAAACGCAATGAAACCGAAGACTATGAAGCTTCTCGTTCATCACCACCTGACACATACTACATGACCACTAAATATTTTTAGATAACTGAATGTGTGTAAATAAATATCTGTAGATATTCCCTGAAATGTTATCCATGTTTATCTTTGGGCACTGGGATTTGGGTAATTTTGTGTTTCTTCATTTTAGACTTCTTATGCACTTCTCTATTAATATTCTAATAATTATATTGTATATTTCTAATTAAAATCTTCCATTTACTTACATATATACATATATAGATTAAAATACATGTGTATATATGTGAATATATAGAGAAACGGTATATCTAGTTTTAAAATGAGCATGATCAATACTCCTGTATAGCATATTCACCATCCCTCACAGAATAAATTTTAAACACCTTAGCAAGACGTTCAAGTCCCTTACAAAACTGTTTAATGTCCCTTTTAAGATGTCTCACTTTTCTAGACTGATTCATCCCAACAGCTCACCCTGAGCTGTAGCCACAGTGGGAAGCATCATGTCCAGGATGGCACGTGGCCCTCACACACCTGGGAGCTTTGTCAAGCAGTCCTTCTTCTTATGGAGAGCCTGTCGCCATCCTCTGTGCCCTATAAACTCTCACTTTAACATGCCAGTGGGAGGGCCTTGTGCACTGTGAAAAGTTAGCTCCTAGGTATTTACACAGTAATTGTACCTCTAGAGTGTAAGCTGTTTAAGGCCAGGGAAGCTTGTCTCGTTCAACTTTCCCTGCAGCTTAGATAATGACATTGGGCGGGAAGTTTTTTGAATGGATTGAGTTTCAAGTAAATCTTACAAAGATAATGTTGTAATTACTCTTCTTTTAATATTTAGCCCCCAAATCAGTGGATTCAAATAACAAACATGTTATTATCTTTCACCATCTCTGTGTGTCAGGAATTGAGGAAGAGCTCAGCGGGACAACTGTGGTTTGGGGAGTCGAGTGTGTTTGTAGTCAGGCAGCAGGTGGAACTGAAATAGTTGGGGTGGAGCTACTGGTTGGTCACCTCTCTCTCTTCACACCGTTTTCAGACCTCTCAGTGTCACCTCCCCACACGCCTAATGATGTAAAGTAGTTCTATGCCAATAGTCCACTATGCCAATATTCCACTATTTGGTGGAATTTGCCAATATTCCACTATTCGCCAATAATTCGTGGATAGATTGGGTTTCCTTATGGCATGGTAGTTTCAGAACAGAAGCTGCTTACACGGCAGCCGAAGACTCCAGAGGTAAATGTACCAGGTCCCAGCTAACGCGGCGGTGCTTCTATGATCGAGACTCAGGAGTCAGGCAGATGCCTTCGCTGCACTCTGTTGGTCAAGAGTGAGCCACTAAAGCCAGCCCAGACCCTGGGACAGGAACCGTGGATCCCTCCTCTCCGTGGGAAGGCTGTCAAAAAATTTGTGAAGCCATTTTGAAGTCACCACAGAGACTCTTAAAACTTGCACCAGTAACTCTCCAAAGCCCTTTATGTACAACCCGGGAAAAGGATCAAAGGGCCTGGTATTGCACAAGCTGAAATTACTAACACTCAATGCAAGGACTATGGTGTCAGCGTAAACTAAATATATCCTTCTTGCAAAAGCTTTTCCAGCTAGTTCAGAAGAAACAAACAAAAGTAAAAAAACAAATAAACAAGCTCCCAGAAGTGAAAAAGATATGGGTTTGATGTTGATAATCTATAACTGATGTTGATAATTCTATAACTGATGTAGAAATTGTTAATTTCTGCTCTTTTCAGTAGTTGTGTTTCCACCTTAGAAGCACAGAAATCAGAGTTTGGTTATTAGGGGGTCTCTCTTTGGACCTGGAAAATGCTGTTCCGATGTGCCAAGGCTTGTCCTAGACATACACACCGGGTGTCTTACAAGAGTCAGGAATTTGGGAGCTCTCTAAGTCAGGCGCGTCCACAGGCCCACGTCCCCATCCCTCATACCAGAGAAAGGGCTCAGGTGGCCAAGTAGAGGGCAAGTCTGGGCTGTTTTCTTCAAGAAACAGGAGACCCCACCTCAAGCTAAAGATTCAGCCAAATTTGGAGGTTCAGATGGCTGGGGGCTTGGAGGTTAGAGAAATGATCAGGAGTACTGAATTTTGCTAAGCAAAGACTCAAGGACTTACATCATTACAATTTTTTTAAAAATATATGTCTACAGTAATGCATTTATATTTCTGGAGGGCTGCCTTATGGAAGTGAGAGTCGCCAGCTAAATGCTTGCTGACCTCTCATTTGTGTGAGGCTCTCAACCCGAATCAGGATGGCCGCAAAGAGCTCATAGTCTGGCTGACCAGAGACCCTCCTGCCCTTTCTGGGAACAGGGCTGAGCTTTGAGGCTGTAAGTTCCTTCTGCTGAAACCTCAGGAGTATTGAGTCTGTTGTGAACGGTGGTGAAGGTTATGGAGCACGCACAGCCCACTGCCCCGGGCGTGCATGGGTGCGCACGCTCACTTGCTGGCTTTGTCCTGAGATGGACCGTGGGAGATCCAGCTACACAACAGGAGAGCACATCCATATAAAATCCGACCGTGCTGACTGGGATTGGAGCAAACCTCTCAACAGCTTCAGTTCTCCCAGATGTCTCGATCATGACTTTATTTAGTAGTTCACATCATTTTCTTTTCTTCAAATAAAGGTGAGTAAGTGCTGGAAGCAACCTAGGTGCCCATCAGTAAATGAATGGATCAAAAAACTATGGTGCATTTACACAATGGAATACTACGCAGCCGAAAGAAAGAAGGAACTCATACCCTTTGCAACAGCATGGATGGAGCTAGAAAGCATTATGCTAAACGAAATAAGCCAGGCATTGAAAGACAAATACCATATGATCTCGCCTTTAACAGGAACCTAAACAACAAAACAAAGAAACAAGTAAAATATAACAAAAGACACTGAAATAGAGGACAGGTTGTCAGTGACCAGAGGGGAGAAGGGAGGGAGTTTCAGGGGAGAAGGGAAGGGATTACAGGAACAAATATAGAGGACACATGGACAAAACTAGGGGGGTTGGAAATGGGAGGGAGGAGGGGAGGGATGGGTAGGTGGGCTGGAATGGGAATAAAGAATAGAAACTGTACTGAATAACCTAAAATAAAAAATTTTAAAAAATAAAATAAAGGTGAGTTATCAAACTTTAGAACCAAGTGAAATGCAGTTTTTCATCTCTATAAGCTTCCAAAAAGTCAATACATTGAAAACCAATAAAAAAAGCATTCGCTGTAGCTGGGGTCTGGTTAATCTGGGAGATCAGGGTGACAAAACTCAGCATGTGGGGGGCAGACCTACTGCTTGCCAGCAGGCACCGTGCACACCAAAATCACTTCGTTAGTCTTCAGACGAACTGTTGTCATAAATGCTGTGTGTGTGTTGCTTTTTTTAATTCTGTGTTGAGAACTGACCTTGAGAGTTAAGTCCACTCCCCTAAGGTCACACAGTACAGGTGCATCTGGAAGCAAGACGTGGGCCTGTTTTGACGTCCATTGTCTTGTTCTATCCATCATCACACACCATCTATAGCATTTGGTATCTGAAAGCAAAGCTTAGCTCAATTCACATGCACTAATGGATGTAAGCAAATAGGTATTGTTTCCTTTATTTTCTTTTTAAATTTAGCGATGACATCTTGAACATGGGAGTTTAGGTTCTGGCTGAACTATTCAGTAGCACTAAGTCCTTGGATAAGCCGCTCATTTTACCTTTTTTGAGCCTATTTTTTCACCTTTAAAATGAAAATACTAACCCCTGCTCTACCAACATGTTGAGATTATTATGAGATTAAGATAAAACAGTCTATAGAGAAGCAAGTGGAAAACTGATGACTCTGGGTATCTCTCAATTGAAACCCTGGTCCTGTTAGTCATTTAAACATCTGCTGCATCTATTTCTGGCCCCTGGGCCCCTTTGGGGGTTTGGCTTCCAGGAGATGCATCGCTCATCGTAGATGGAAAGCTGTTTGAAGAGATATTGTGTGTCGCCATTCTTGGGCTCATGAGTTGGTGCCAGAGGTGTTTTCTCTTTGGCTCTTTTCCAACATGGAAGCTCTTTGAAGAGATCCGTGAAGGGTTTCCTGCCATGGGCACTGGGTGCCCTCTGGTAACTGGAGGTGAAGACTCTTGTCCTTCACCCCCTTCACCGTGGATCCGTCGATTCAAATGTGCTGAAGTGGCTGAATGGAGAATATTCTGTGGCCATTCTTGCCTGTCATAACTGGAAAAGTGAATCTATTCATTCCTCATTCATGCATTTGTTCATTTATATGATAAACATCTATTGAGTGCCTGGGAACTGAATGTGAAGTGCACAGATGAAAGAACAAAGATTCGAGAATGAAGATAAATGAGGTCCTGTTCCCAGCTGGGGTCCAGTCTCCAGCCTAATTCAGGAGATAGATACGTAACCAAAGGAAGTGATATAAATCCAAGCCTGCTCCTTGAGCCTTGTCTAAAGTAAAAAGAGGGAAACCAATATTAGACATTACGGGTAAATGAAATAAATAAGCCATAAATATGGAACACAAAGACAAGAGATACAAACTGCAGGAAGTGGAGGCGTGCTGATCATTGCCCTGCTGGCCAAGAACCAATGGGTAAGGAATGAATTGTGCTAATCTAAATATTTGGAGCCAGATACATACAAAATTGGAACTGGATGGAAAGCAGCATTTGTGCTGGGTTTGGACTACTCCTGTCACAGCTCAGGTCTGCACTGGTGTCACAGGGTCACATGTACGAGCTTTCTCAGTATGGAGAGGAGGACGTGAAATCCCAAGCCAGTAACCAACATACGACAGAAAATAAAGGATTAAACAAAGTTAGAAAATTGCAACCTTGGGTATTCATTGGTCACTGTCTGTTTCTGAGATAATGTGGCTACTAATCCCATCAAAGAGGAGCCATAGAATAAGGGGATGCATACCCCACACCACCCCTCCTCCTGTCCCAGGAGCTTGATAATGAATGGAAACATCTCATTCAAGGCACAAACCTCAAAGATGAGACATAGGAGAGGTGAGCACCTTGAATTGGAAACTTGCTTTTGCTTGCTGGTAAGAGAGGGATCATTAAGGGGAGAGGCCTAGGGCTTACTGGGACACCGATCTTGAAAGCACAGATGGGCCCAGGCACCTAGTCAGCTCACGAGGTGGGTAGAGATGTGGAGTCAGCCTGGGTCTGGGACACCAAGCTGGACTTACCAAAACAAGAGAATAAAGGGAAATATAAATGCTTATCCTCTGTTCTTAGAACAAACGGCAAAAATTTTTTAAAAAAACACATTTAGAACTATAAACCCATTCTTTTCAAGTGAATAATATTAAAAGTACAGAGAATGAATCAAAGCTTGGGTCACACACAGGCTGGATGGGGTGATGTCATGGGGAAGTGTGGAAATGTGCCTGAATCCCTTTAGAACAGGGGTCTCCAACCTCCAGGCCACGGACAAGTCCTGTTCCAGGCCTGCTAGGAACAGGGCCACACAGCAGGAGGTGAGCTTGAATGCAGTGCTTGAATCATCTGGCATCATCCCACTCTCCCCCCTGTCTATGGGAAAATTGTCTTCCACAAAACTGGTCCCTGCTGCCCGAAAGGTCGGGGCTGCGGCTTTAGAAGATGCAGAGCCTCTGCATGACTCTTCCCATCTTAAATGCGCTGAGAGCAAGTGTCTGGAGGGTGGGGTCTAGAAGAGACAACCACTATGTGTAGGCCCTAGAGAAGTAGGAGCAAGAAAAGACGAGGAACCAAGAACCAAGGAACCAGAGGCTCAGCAGAAAGTCTTGCAGAAGAAGTTCAGAGACCCAGGAAGAGGAAAACCACCTGCCACTGGGTAGCACCTGGAACACAACTGTGATCCCCCCCATACAGCACACAGTCGCAGTTTTCTTCTAGCATTTCTGAAAAGTTGGCCAGACTCTACTCCCACTGTGCATCCTCAAGCAAGCCATGTAGCCTGCCCAGCCTTGGTTCCAACTTTTAAGATAAGGGCAATGTCGTCTTTCTTGCAAAACCATGAAGACAATTCACAAGGGCATGTGAAAAGCATGGTCCAGTAAGTTCTTGGTTCATGAAAATTACTGGCTTTCTCTTTCTGTTTGTTACCCTTTTCTGTGACTCCCTTCTAAATAAAAATTTGGGGCAATAAGAAATAAATTGCTGAGAATTCTGGTCTATATTTTCCCAGGAGCTGCATGCAGTTTCAGGCTCATAAAATGTGTTGCATTCACCCCAGGATCTCCTCAATCAAACAGCTCTGACCAGGATCTCACTGCACCTGGAATTCTCTGTGGCCCAGAGAGTGATTTCACACCAGCACCATTCTGGGCCAGCTCTTTGATGCTCCACATATAAATATAATGATTTGTATAAATAGCTTTTCTATCACAATATTACAAGACTGTGGAATTGCATTTGCATACCCTTGAGGATCTCATTATACACTATTTTATCTCCTGCTTTCTATCTGTCCCCAGTTAATTGGGTCCTATGGTCTTAAACTGTCTGAGAAGGCAGTTTCTGCTCCTGAGTTTCAGATTGCGTCTTACAAGTAGGTTGGTGCTGATAAAGTGATGCTATATGTAGATAGTAAGCACAGGAGGCTTCCTGGAGGCCTTATTTCCTTCCTTAATATCTTTTACGTCAACCTTTTGAGGTTTTATCTGCCTGTGCATGGAGCTCAAACACACAATATGCCTAAAGCCACCTCCTCTCCTCATTAAATTGATTCAGTTTCAACTTCCCCATCAAGATGGTCTGCCACGGTGAACATTTGGCCTCATCGCCTTTTTATTTCCAGCTGTCAGTGTGTAAAACAGAGACTGCCTATCCGACTTTCCCATCATGCAGCATCAGCAGAATGAGCTGGACTGGGGGTGGGAAAGGGGGGCTCATCTACAGACAGCTCACCACCACCTTCCACCAGAGGTGCTGAATCTGCACCACTGGTCAAATCAGCAGATGGCTGGCAGAGGATTCGACCTGGGATTCCATTGGCTAAAGAGACAGAGTCCATGAATGAGGTCTGATCGGACAAAGCAGCTCTGCAAAGGTCACATGGAAGAGGAGAGAAGAACATGGACCAAAGAGTAGAGAAGCAGCGAGATGCATGCCTTGTTCGATTTATGAGAAAAGATGCCCAGTCCAACCCTACAAACGTTCTCCATCTTTTTATTAATATTATTATTACTCATAAAATGCTCTGTCAAAGAACTTGCAGAAATCCAGAGATGGCTGGTCCCCTCTCTAAGTTTTCTTTCTCCTGCCCTTCACCATGCTCACTTGTACTGCCCATCAGTGGTCAGCCTGGGGGACTTCCTTCAACCATACTCACTCACACACACACACACACACGTAGCCCTGTCTTCACACAGGCCACACTGAGTTGTGACTGTTGCCTTGACTGTCTTTTGTAGCTGACATCAGACTCCCTAGTTTACTTATCTCTGCATCCCTTATGCAAGGACACGATGAAAGAAGAAGAGAGGCCCCCAGGCAGCAGGCAGCCCCCCAGGGACCATGGTGTGTGCCAGTGTGCGAGGACGGGCTCCAGCAAGGTCAGCCAAGTGCAGGGAGTGGCACCTGAGCCATGGTGCTACTCTGTCGCTCGGGATTCTTGGTGAGCCTAACACCATTCCTGGCAAGTTGTGCTTTTTCAAATAAAGTTTTGTTGACTAAATGAACAAATATTCGAACAAACAGACAAATAAATGAACAGATAAACAAACGAATGAGAGTTCTCTCTGACTTTCTGGCTTTACCAATAAGTCTCTCAAAAGAGGAGATAAGACAATACTTTAGATAAGGCATCAGCTGGGAAACACTTGCATAGATTAGTAAAAACTCCATGAGTGACACAAATAAGACCAAAATATATATATATATATATATATGCTTGGGTTTGGTGGTTTCTACGAAATGCAAAAAGTGTGTGTAAAAATTACCCTTCTGTCCCCTAAAGAATATCTTTTTGGTATTGGAGTTTCTCTTTAGAGATCGATCCATTACCTGCCCATCACTGTGTTGTATGAACATTGCTGTTAGTATCTGGAATTGGTGTTCAGCTCCAATAACGGTTCAAAACAACATGTGCATATGGGAAGTGGGTAGCACGGCTTATGCTACATAGAAAAAATAATAATAAAGGACACGATGAGCAGCCTGAGTCACATCTGTGAAAGCTGCCCGTACATTTATACAAATCAGCATCCACAGGACTCCAATTATTATATAAAGGCCTCTATTTTTCTCAAAGCAATTAAGGGAAAAAAGCCCACAATAAACAAGTGCTTTGGTAGGATAAAACTCCCTCCATTTGAATTACTTTTTTAAAAAATCATTCATTCATCAACTCTAGGAAAAAATCCATCTATAAAATTGGCAAACATCTTTGTAAATGCACCTCCCTTCTGAAACCTGTTTACTGAAAGGAAAACAAGGGAACATAATTGTCTGATAAATAGATGCCCTTAACAAGGGTAATTGGAGAACTCTTCTGCATTTCCAAAACCATTTCTCTTCCAGCTGTTTTTTGGCCAACCTTGCAATCTATAAAAGCCAACTATATTGGCTTTTCAATCTTTCTTTATGACACAAGGTTGCAGTAATTGTATCTGATGTACAGTTTTTTATTTGCTTATTCATTTGAAAAATATTTTTGAGATCTTCTGTATTCCAGCTACTCTGCTGGACATTTAAGATGCTATAATGAGCAAAAATAATGTGTTTCTGACCATAATGAAGCTTACTGGGGGAGGGGACAGTGATATGAAATATAATCACATAATTGACTCATTGCTAATCATCCTGATATGCTACGGAGGTCAACAGCGAAGCATAACAATGGGGCTAATCGGCCAGCCTGGGACCACTCCTCTAAGATGATATATATTTGCTGGAATCTAAAGGACTGGTCATTGTAATAGGCAACACAGCGTTGAAAGAGTGCTCCAGGCTGGGCATGGTCGCATACATGAATGCCCCGGGGTAAGAAGGAGTTTTATCTTACTCTTTCATTGGAGTGCACATGCACCACATACATATTTTTGAGCACCAAATGCTTTCCAAACTCAGTTCTGTCCCAGCCTTCAGGAGTCATAAACTGATGGGCCTGACAAATGGGCCAGGACCTGTCTCAGCTCAGAGGAGCATCAGTCTAATAGAGGAGACCAAGGGATCAGGCAGAGTTCCAGTCCCAGGGACATTGCTCTGTCCTTATAGAACCTAAGGGGCAGTTTAGGATGCAGACAAAGACTAGAAAATTCTAGTAGCTTAAAAGGATGGACATAGCGTCGCAATCCCCAGACACGGTGATGCAATACCAGCCAGTGCCTACTTGCTAGGGCTGTCCGTTCCAACCGTGCCCTGCTGGGGTTCTCACTGAGCAGCGCCCAAGTGCTGTGCAGAGGGCGTAGCCAAGCTCCCAGCTGGGTATAAGCAAGCATGACGTCCCGAAGTGGAAGGTGAGTGCATCCAGCTTTCCTGGTCTTAGTTTATGTGCTAAGAAGCCTAAGGGACCTAGAAGTAACAAGAGTCACTGCTAAAAGTGGATCAGACTGATCCCCACCAAGGTGGATCTGTGACTCCTCCCCTGGTATAATGAGGCATTAAATCTTGGAAGAACACCAACTTTCAAGACCAGCCCGCTCATCTTCACGTTCTCCTGCTGTCTTTTCAGAGGTTGATAATAAGGAGAGTAACAATCTCGGGCCCTTGTTCCAGTGAGGATTAGGAACAAAACCGCAATGTGTTTGATTTGGGCTAAGTGGCAGGGATTGACGCTGGTCATTCCCACGAGAGGCTCTCTGTTGCGGGGCTCTGGCGCCGCACCCACGCTGCAGGCCTCCACGTGGGTGCACACCCAGCAGCAGCATGGCTACTCTCCCCTACTCGGCTCTGCTGGGCCCATTGCGCCTGCGTCTAAACACATGGGTAGCGAGCAGTGCCAAGGTTGCCGTGAAGTCGAATGATAAAACTGACTAACACAGAGCATGTCTGCGCTGTTTAGTCTCTGGGCACACCATGTGCGTTAACTTACTAAGTCTTCACAATAATACAGTGAAGTAAGTATTGTTATCCCCATTTTAGAGATAAACAAACTGAGGCACAGGGAAAGTAAGTAACTTGACAAGGTAACACAGCAAGTACATGGGGAGCTGGGAATTTCATCTGGGTGATCTGACTCCAGAGTGTGCATTTTCAATGTCCTTACCATGTTCCCCAGCTAACAGAACACTGACCAGGGCCTAGGACTGAGCCTTGGATGGGTTTATGAGATCGGGTTGTGACTTTGATGTGTGTTTTAAGTAAGGGTTCTCTTGGTGGCAAGGAACAGACTCACTCAAGTTTAGGGAAGAAGGGGTTGGATAATTTAAGGGTGAATACAAGTTCGAGGAAAAGACCAAATCTCACAGACATGACCAAGAGTTATTTTTGGACTCACCGACACTGCAGCTGGAGTATGTACCCGGGTCCCGGGGCCTCCAGGCACCTTGGCAGGGAAATTTGAAGATCTGGGAACCACTGGGGCCACCCAACTAACTCGAATTCTTCCTTTGTCTGTTGCCCTCTCACCTCTTAACATAATGCCTAGCCCAGTTCTCTGTACAAATTTGGGTTATCTTCTTTCAGTCCTGAAGTCACGAAAAGTAACTGTACATTTCGGTATTTATGATCTAAAAGTAAAACAAAATGAGGTTAGTGGTGGATAGAACAAGCACACTGGGCCCAGGACCTACTATAACTAGGATGAAGGCTTGGAGGGAGGGGTCGTTAAATGGCCTGAAGGGCTGGAGTTAAGCTGAGCAAGTTGCAGAGATCCCTCCAGGCAGAGGGGAGGGTTATACAAAGAAAGGCCCAAGGATGGGATTGTGGAGGGTTTTATAAACCACGTTAAAGAGTCTGGGAAATGTTATGCTAACAGTGAACACTAATGTTGAGGATTGAAATCAAGAAGTGTCATCATCAAGTGAAAAATTCTAGAACTTAGACTGCTGCATGAGGTTATTACCCGTTTGCAGAGAACTTCCCGAAAATAGCCTGCCTGAAGTTAGAACTCCAACTGAGTGAGGTTCTTGCCAAGCTCAAGGCACCCTGATGTAAGTGACCCAGCCATCCTGAGAAGTATTAATGTAGCATTCAAGTTTTGTTTTGGAAAGCAATGGGATACTGTAAAGAAGGAGTTGGGTTGCACAGAGTCTGTGTTAGGAGCAAGGTCATGTCCATCACATCTGCAGCGTGGAGTCACGGGCCCTGAATGCACTGCCCCTTTAGATACTGTAGTCTAAATACTAAATACCATAGACGCTATATCCTGTATGCTGTATCTACCTTCTCATCTTCACAGCAGCCCTCTTAGGAAAGCCCAGTTACTTCTATTTTATAAATGAAGATGATACTGAAACTTAGAAAAGTTAACTAACTTTTTCAAGGTCACATAGGTGGAGACTGAGATAAAAATTAAACTCCCGTCTGTCTGATTCCAAATGCCACACTTCTGCTGGTGGAAAGAGGATGTCATTAATTAATGACATTTTCCTTTACTGGCTTCCAAGCAAGCTGCCACGACTCTTAGTTCAATGCCCCAAGGAGACTCTTCATCCTGGCTGCTGAAAACATTGGCGCACGCTTTCTCTGAACAAATGAATACTTTAACATGTTGGTTTCCTCCTCTGCTGCTTCAGTGTGACTCAGTTCCCAGAACTTGGTTTCTCTTGCAGAGAAGAGAATGCAACACCCGCCCTGAATGTGAGCAGCAAGCTCTCTGCTAAGAGGCTGCTCAGCAAGAAGGCTCTTGGCATTGCGATAAATGACCGCTGTTATTATGAAAGGAAAGGACCTCAACAGGAGAACGAGGGGATGCCTCACAGAGATGGTGGGATGGGAGAGTGCGTGGGGGTTGCCAGGCTGGCACTGAAAGAGCAATCTGGATTTACCTTATTTGGTTGAACCATTTGCTTTTATTGTTCCATTTAGGGAACTGACAACGCATTAATTATTTTTAATATCTGAGGCTAGCTAAAGTCTAACATACTTCTGGACCTGTTTTGTATCCCAGAGCACTAGAACCATGGCTCCCTTTGTGGGGATAATGTTGAGTGTGTGGGGATGTTTGCTGTGTGTGCATGTGTTTAGGTTAACCAGAGTTTGCTTGCTCTTGTTGAGATTAAAGGACCTTTCTTGTGTCAGGGATTCTGAGCCCCTATCTCTCTGCATCGGGATGTTTTAGGTAAAGCTGACACTGTACCCAAGCCAGGGAATTGGACCCAGCCAATCAGGCAACCCCATTTTTTAGCCACAGTGATTGGTTCAGACAGACAAGTCATTCCAGCAAAGTCGAGAGTACTCATTGAGATCTGTGCTGAGGCCCTTGGGAAATAGACATCTGTCCTGATCCTGAGGACTTGAAACCTGAGAGGGGTCAGGTCTGAAACGGCTGCTTCCGTCTGGCAAACACTAAAATTTGAGCAACCAAAGGCAGAGCTAAGGGACAGAAGAACTGAGTCTCCATGATGTCATCTGATCCTGGCTCTAGAGGGATCTGAATGTCCATTTACCCCACTGGAGTCTTCTATGACAGCAAGGCATTGCATTACTTCTCACTCAAAGCAATAAATGTCCTGCTGGACACTGTGCATATTTTTGGATGTCTATTGCTTCACATCACAGAATAGATATTTGGTCAACAGGGACCTCACAGACATGGTTTTTGCTTTTGTACTGGGGAGGTAAGATGCCCTCTCTAAGTGAGAGAGGCAACTATAATGTCTCCTGTTACAACCCCAGAGATTTCACCAATTACTGCAACTATTTGACCTTTATTCAAACCATTCCCTACCCCACCACTTAGCCCCCAACCTTTCTGGCTTCTCTGCAAAGACATAATTTATTGATGATATCTTTTGGCTTATCTCTCATGGATATGCCCTCAAAATGGAAAAAGCAACAGACAGACGTGGGCTCGTTTCAGGAAGTTATTTACTTTTTCACATGTTCAAACTAAATAAAAAAGGGCATATTGGTTCTACATCTAATCTACGGACTCCTGACTGTTCATGCTGAAGGTGCATTATGGTGGGATGAGAAGAACGCTGGGGCTAGAACGTTCTGGAGGGCAGCCTGGACATCACCATTAGTGTGTATGAAACACTGAGGTGGTCACTTAAGCTCTCTGAGCCCCAGTTGTTGTTTTTTCTTTCATCTGATAGTGGGAAAAATGGTGAGTTCTGTACGGTGAGGTTGAAGGAATTCAATTCATACTACGTTTGCAGAATGTCTACCAACCTCTAAAGTCTTGGGTCTGCCAACAGAGTCTGTGGAGGGCAGCCCGCTGCGTGGCCAAGCACAGGGGATTGTACGGGTGGGGCACACCCACCTAGCCCCCAACAGCTGCTCCCTAGGCTTCCCGTGATTGAATGAAGAATCCAGTCCAGACAATGGGACCAGGGAAAACAAGATTCTCTCTCAGAAATGTAATTGGACCCCTCCTACTTTGTTCTCCTTTCTCAAAATTGCTGCAGTAATTTGGGGTCATTTATGGTTCCATATAAATTTTTGAAATGTTTCTTCTATATCTAGGGAATATATCATTGGTATTTTAACAAAGATTACATTGAATCTATAAATTGCTTTGGGTAGTATGGACATTTTGATGCTGTTAATTCTTCCAATCCATGAACACGGCAAGGGGCATAAAGGAACGAATAAACAAATGGGACTTCATCAAAATAAAAAGCTTCTCCACTGCTAAAGAAAACATCAGCAAAATGCAAAGGGAACCATCCATATGGGAAAATGTGTTTGCAAATGGTACCTCAGACAAGTGTTTGATCTCCAAAATATATAAAGAACTCACACAACTCCACTCCAGGAAGAAGACAAACAACCCAATTAAAAAATGGGCAAAGGACCTAAACAGACATTTCTCCAAGGACATACAGAGGGCCCAGAGACATATGAAAGGATGGTCAGCATCACTAGCCATCAGAGAGACACAAGTTAAAACCACAATGAGATACCACTTCACACCAGTGATACTGGCCATCACAAATAAATCAACAAATAAGAAGTGCTGGTGAGGGTGTGGAGAAAAGGGAACCCCAGTACACTTTTAGTGGGAATGCAGATTGGTGCAGCCACTGTGGAAAACAATGTGGAATTTCCTGAGAAAACTAAAAATGGAACTGTCTTTTGACCTAGCAATTCCACTGCTGGGATTACACCCTAAGAATCCTTAAACACCAATTCAAATGAACCTATGCACCCCAATGTTACAGCACAATTTACAATGGCCAAGTGCTGGAAGCAACCTAAGTGCCCATCAGTAAATGAATGGATAGAAAAACTATGGTACATTTACACAGTGGAATTCTATGCAGCAGAAAGAAGGAGCTCCTACCCTTTGTAACAGCATGGATGGATCTGGAGAGCATTCTCCTAAGTGAAATAAGCCAGTTAGTGAAAGATA
>CM052538.1:3805005-3869759 GCA_028533065.1 Trachops cirrhosus | reverse complement strand
CGTCCAGGAACACGTGTAAATGACACAGAGACAAAGCCAAGGAGGGGTGGGATCAGGGGTGGGGGGAGGGTGGATGAGGAGGGGGGTGGGGGGGGGAATGGAAACAACTGTACTTGAACAACATTTAAAAAAAGAAAGAAAGAAATTTAATTTGAAAAACTTGGTGAAAATGCGGTAATTAGCAACAGAACCTGAAATTAGAAATCCCAGTGCAGAGTGAGACAGGAAGGCTGGTACGATGATCTGTCTATCCCCGCTGTGCTTCCTTTGCAAGCAGAGTCTGAGGCAAGAGATGGGTCCAGATGGTTTCAAGGGGACCCAATCCCAACCAGATAAGGGAGTGAGTGCAGTGCCGACAGGGAGACAGGGAAGGGAGAAAGGCAGAGGGAGGAGTGTTAACGAGTGGATAATTGTGGTGAGCAACTTCCCAGTTCTTGGCAGGGGGACAAGGGGACTTTCCTAAATTTCTCAAGTCTGGTTTAAGTACGACCTCCACCCCCCAATCTATATCACCCTCTAATTCTTATGAAACTTAGGAAACTCAGTTTACTGCTTATTTAAATAGATCAGGTACATATTGTATGGGGCATTAAAATATTTGCTGAAGAGAAAGAGAGAGAGCAGGAGAGGGAGGGAGGAAGGGAGGGGAGGAAGAACTGAGTATGGAATAGGGAGCAGAGGGAAGCGGCAGCCGCAGAACCTGGGCCAAACTCTGTGGACATCACAGGAGACCGTGCCAAGATGGTCCGGGAAGCCGACAGTGTGTTGAGGGAAACAAACATTATGAGGACCCATCGTGCAGGGGACATGCAAGAGCTGCGCGTAAACCAAGGTGACAGGACCCAGGAGGGACCTCTGAGAGTCACGCTGAAGGAACTGAACGGGAAACGGTCTTCAGAACCTGTCCGTGTCCAGAGGGCCGGCTGATTAGATGCTCTGTGTGACTCTTCAAGTGAAAACAGCTTAAAAGCTAACAAGACAGAAAATATTTTGAAAATAGTTGTAATCCCTGTCTCAGTTGGTGAGAAAGTAAGGACTGTGCAGAGGTCAAAGGCATCAGCGGAAGTGAAAAGTCTGAGGGGCGAGTGAGCACAAAGACAGCGTCCCCCGAGGGGACCCGCAGGGACCAGGGCTCTGCGGAGCCTCCTGCTGAAGCCGGTGGGGGCGCGCTCTTCAAAATAACAACAACAACAAAATGAAAGGCCCACTTCATTCCTTTATCCATACTATTTATGTTCTCTTCACATCTGAGTTAAAATGATTCATCATGAATGTCATACACGATTTTAGACTTTTCCTTTTGTGAAGTTTTAAGGTGACAAAGTTGACATTCGGCTTTTCATCCCACCTCACTACAAGTGAAGAATTCCAAAACAGGACTTCAGGGAGAAGACTCATGACCGACACTGAATTAAATAGCTAAAAATCTGGTGTATAAATATCTGTATATCTTAAGATTATTTTGCCTCATGTTATGTAGACTGGGGAACCACGGGTGGGCAGTTGGAGTGGCCCATCCTGGGGCAAGAAATAAAGCAATGTATGTTATACAATCCAATAATAATTAAACCTACTGAAAGTCTACATTCTTCTTTGGATCACCAAATACCAGCAAGTCCACATGGTTTGTAAAAAACACCCCTCCTTTCAAAATCTTTTGTTGGTGGAAGTTCTAAATAATTGCTGTGTTTCCTGCTGGTTTTTAATAATGGGTCATAAGTTTTATAGCAGGATATTTTATTAGCTCTCCTTTAATAAATTTAAAATAAATTTACATGGAAGTTACTTGAAGCTAATTGAAAAACTCCCATTTGCACAGTGGAGCCCCCCCCCGCACACACACACACACAGAACGACGTGCATTCGTTTAGAAAGTTCTTAATGCTGTACACACAGCATACCTGTAATGCCTCTGGTTTAATACATGTTCCTGTACACAAGCAATAGATTTGAAATTGTCAGTGGCAGTTGAATGAGACTTCTCTGAGAGTTATCTTTTCCTTTGGGTGTTTTAGATGAAGTTTTAGATGAAGTTAATCATAGTGGAAAATAACCACAAACGATGGACATTTATATAGAAAAAAGAGTTATACAGGGTCTGGCACAAATAACGCCCCTTTTGTCACAAAATCTTTTACTACAAAATCATAAGCATGTCATTCTGTAACATAACACTATCACACTCAAGCACACTATATGACATTTTGGGTGACATGTTCACATTAAAACTATAAATTATTGCACCCAGATTATTACCCTACCAACCTCACCCAAGCAGGCACTACTTCTACTGGACCCTGTATTTCAAAAAAAAATGCCAGGAGAAATGACGAAAGATGCCCATCTTATGTTATCGGAAAAAATGTAAAAAACCATGTGTGAACGCCGCCCTCATTTTCACCAAGACCTGACACTCCACCTAAAGCCAAGGATGACATGACACGGTCCCTGTGCCTTCTGTCATCCAGCCAGCTCTCTGGTCTTCACAGGGGAACATCTCTGAAAGGCTTCACCAGAGATAGTGAAATGTATGCGTGCGATAAGCTGCCAGGTGAAGTTATATGGGTGGAAATGCTTTGACGGCAGAATCATGGGGAAGCGGTTAGAATCAACGCCAATTGACACAGACAGTGTCGTAATGTCTAGAATTTATTATTTAGGCATTTCTGCCAAATTATCCTCGCCTTTAAAATCTTTCCTATTTGTACATATCTGTTATTGTTTGTGAAAGAAATTTTTCAAAACTGAAACATATAGAAATGTACTATATAATACAAAGATAAATTTGTCTGTACTGGGTGTACAACATAAATAAGATCAATTTCAATGAGGTAATTGACAAGTATACGTATATACTAGGTGGGTCAGCAGGGATCAAGCTTGTCAGGATCAGAATTGTGCTACAATCTAATTTTAACTAGTCTTCTAGGTCATTAATTAAATTTTTGTAGATGTCTGTAGACTCAAAAAGAGTATTATGTTCTTCCTAAACTACATATCTAAAATACACCCTTTTAATGTCCATGGAAACTGTCAAACTACTTCTCTATTTAATGATTTGTGTTAGTTAATTGGTTTATAACACAAAGTTAATCATTTTCATGACCGCCATGCACCAGAAAACAGTGGGTGTGGCTCCCAGAGCCCCCCTTCCCCAGCCGGGCCCCTGAGTGTCTCGTGGCTGCCTGGGGAGTGGAGGAGCCCACGCAGACCCCAGGTGGCCCAGCTCTGGGCTGTCAGTCATGGGTGTCATTGCCTTTCTGTTTGCACATTCTGTGTCTTGCTGAAGAAGTCCCCCCCTGCCCTAGGATCTTAGAGATGTGTTCCTATGATGTTTCCTAAAAGTTTTATAGTTTTGCCTTTTCTATGGAAGTCTTTAATCCACCTGGATTGATGTTTGTGTACAGGGTGATTTAGGGATTTAATTTCTTCCCCCTCTATTGATAAGCCAGAGTCCTGGCACCATTTCTTGAAATGCCCACCCTTTCCCCACTGATTTGCAACACCAGCTTGGCCATAATTCAGGTTTCCATATTCGTCCAGGCTCTTGGTGGAGGCTTTGTTCTGACCATTGTCAATTTTCCCGTGTCTGATATCACTGTTACTTAATTACTCTAACTCTGCACTAATTCATGATAACTGGGAAAGAAAGGCCATATGACCCATTCTTCTTCTTCCTGACTATTATTGACCTTGGCATTTCAATTATATTTTAGGTTTTAGCTTGTCAAGTTCTGTGAAATACCCTGCTGACATTTTCACTGGCGTTGCGTTACATCAGTAGCTCAATCTGGGGAGACATTTGATGGCTTTACAATACAGGGTATGGCAAAAGTAAGTTTACAGCTGTTCAGAGGGAAAAGAATACAATAATTAATAAATGATACAAGAATGAACTGTGTTTCGTGTACTCACAACAGTCAACTTTCTTTTGCCCACCCCTGTATTGAGTCTGTCTACCCATTCTGTTAGGTCTGTAAAATCTTTCAAAATATTTTTGTAATTCTCGTCATAATGGGCTTTCAAAATCATTAGACTTTTTCCTAGGTGATGTATTTATATTTTTTCCTATGAAACATATTTTTCCCTAGGAAATATATATATTTTCATAGAAAATATATATTTTTTGACTATTACAAATTTTAAGTTTTTAAATAACTATTTTCAAACTCTGTATATGGAATTCAACTTATTTTGGCATACTGATTCTTATATTCAGAAAACTTGTTCTTTTTTTAATTCTAATAATTTATCTTTTGGGTTTTTTTTTTAAGATTTCCACATACAGAATCATATTATCTGTCAATAGAATTTGTTTCTTCCTTTCCAATGTTATGCATTCTGTGTCCCTGTCTTGCCTTCAGGCTGGCTGGGCCCCCAGCACCGTGCTGAGCTGTAACTGGTGAGCGTACATTCAAGGCTCACACCCAGTGGCTTCTAAGGCACAGATGCTGTTCCATGTCTTAACTTGCACCATGGCTATACAGAAGTTCATTTTGTTATTTTTTCATTGGTTGTATTTATTATATACACTTTTTGTATGTTGACAATTTTTAATTAAAAATAAAATTTTAAACAGAAACTTTAACAGAAATGAACTAAGTGGGTGGGAGAGAACATGCTTGGGTGCTCGGAAGAGAGAGCGAAGTCTGAGAGCGTGCGTGGGGCCTGTTTCCGGAACCTGGCAGAGAAGGAGAGGAAGGCCCTTCCAGACCAAGTTGCTCAAGCGGACAGGGCGCAGGTCATCGGGCAGGGTCACAGGAGGTTGACTGTGTCATTTCCTACTCCCACCTCCTGCTTCCACACTTGTACGAAAACACTCTCCCCCAGAGAGAGGAACAGACACTCAAAGACCTCCAGCTTCAAAGATGTTGAAGAAGTTGGCTCCGACTCCAGGGGCCGAGCTCCTGAGACCCATAACCAGGTTGTAAGCATCTGCTTTGCAAAGTCAAGCGAAACCTGACCAGTTACTGATGCAGTCAGTAGAATAGGCAGGTGGGGAGTTTTAGAGGCACACGGATTTGGAGAGATAGGAGGAGGAGGCTCGTGGCTTGGCCTTGACCCCTTCTATTGCTCACTCCGTCTCCCCCCAGAGCGATGCTGCGTCATTGCATCTCCCCAAAGCACCATGTACTTTCAAATCTCTGGGCTTTGAACAGACTCTTTCTCCTGTCTGGAATGCCCAAGCCTACAGCACTGAGCTTGTACTGATTTTTTGTAGTTCAGCTTAGATATTACCACCCTTGGGAGAGGGTGTTCCCTTGTCTCCCACTTCTCCAAAGAAAAATCTAATCCTTCCTATGTGTGCTTCCTTTGTGTCTGGCAACCTCTCTGGTTGCATTTGTCTTATTTCTATGTTCAGTGACTCCTTCCCTGAAGGCTTGGGCTCCTCCATAAATTAGCACAGTACCACATACACGATCGATAGCACCAACACTTATTAAATTGTAGCTATGTGCCGGGAAATGTGCTAAGTGCTTTTCAAAAATTACCACATACGAGCTGTACAAAAATTGCTTTTCAGATGGGGGTTGGGAGTTATTTTCCCAAACCCACAGAGCTGGTTAGAGGTCAGTCTGAATCTCCTGACATCAATCCCATCATGTCCTGCCACTTCTCCAAGTGCAGTCACCACGTGCAGTCTGATCTTTATGGACACTTACCACCTGACCTCCAGGTCTGAGCCCCTTTCTGAGCAGCAACAGATTTTCAGATGTCCAGTCCAGTGCCTGCAGATCAGCAAGCCTCCCTCAGTGAACAGAGCCAGCAGCTCTAAGAATAACTACACAGAGAGGGCTTTGCCGTCCCTGGGGGCAGACACTGCCTGCAAGCCAGCAACCTATTGTTAGATGGGAAGCGAGATGGTGCAGGAGGAACCGCCTGCAAACTTGTGCGCCCTCCGACACCTTTCCATCTCTCCCATCTCGTCTTTTGTGTCTGTTTTCCCGCCCTCCACTGTTCTCCTACTGTGTGTGTACATGTGTGTGCATTGAGTATATGCTGTTCATGTGTGTGCACGTGTGTGCTTTGTCCCTTTGACGGATTATATCAAAACAACACTTGTCTTCAAACGAAAGCAAATTCACGTCCTTCCTGCCCGCTGAGGAGCCCTGGCATGCACAGCGGAAGGGACTTAGCCTACTTGGATATTGGAAATTGCGGGTGCAGTAACCAGATTAAGAGGGAACACCTGAACACTTGTGACAGCTGTTCTCTCAACCGTGTGACATATTTCAGGTTGGAATCATCTCTAAAAGTCCAGGACATACTCTATAGGGAAGAGCATTGCATTAGGCATTAGAACCCCTGGCAACTGCTACTAATAAGGCTGAGGTCAGTTTGTTCACTTGCTTTAGTATGTAGTAAGTGTCCAGTCATGGGCTAAGCATGATATGTGGATTTCCTCAATTCTTCTGAAATTCAGTGTCTGATTCTGTGCAACAGAAACATCATTATTGCCCTGAGGGGGAAAATTATTGCCCTGATGGGAGCAAAAGGGGTCTGACGTCTGTCGGCCCCTCTAATGTTAGACGTCTTGTTCATGATGATGATTATTTCACTCATCGAACACACAGTGCATGTCAGATGCAATGCTAAGCACTTGCCGTGGGATATTTAACCCCCGGTAGGTGCTCAGATTTTACAGACAATGAAAGTGAAGTGTGGACAGGGTTAGAACTTGGCCAGGGTCCAAAATAACAGAGATGGAGTTAAAGAGAGGCAATGTGATTCCTAGAGGAACTGTTACTACCTATTTCATGCTCACCTGTGAAGCAGGGGCTGGAGTGGCCACTTTATGGACAAGGAGAGTGGCCGGAGGGGCAAGAGAGGGAGCTGTGAGCAGCAGCGTCCTGTCTACCCTGGTCAGTCACACTCTCCTGCTTGTCCCCAGTGCACACTTTTCCTCCCACTTAATTAGAATTCACTGTTAGCAGTGGCCTCCCTCCACCTCAACTCACCCACAGCTCTCCTCTCCTGGCCTTTATTCCTCCTTTGCACATAAGCTCCTGTCCCTTTTCATGCATTCACTCATTAGATGACCTTTGGACCCAGCCTGGGGCTAGACCCTGGGACAAGAAATAACCAAAACGAAAGGTGGTCGGAAGGTGCAAACTTCCAGTTATAAAACAAACGTCCTGGGGATGTGATGGCAGCTCAGGGACGATAGTTAACAACTCTGTGTTCTACATTTGAAAGTTGTTAAGAGAGTAGGTCTTAAAAGTTGTCATCGTCATCACAAGAAAAACAAGCCAGCAACAGCGTGAGGTGGTGGACCTTAACCAGAATTATTGTAGCGGTCAGTTCGCAGTATAAACAACGATCAAATCATCATGCCGTACACCTGAAGCCACTATGATGTTTTATGTCCCTTATACTTCAAGTTAAAGCAAAGATACAGATGAGGTGCCTGCCCCGGTACAGACTACAACTGAATGACACCATGTTCCACCCAAGATTTTTCGCTGCCAACATTGGGACCACTGCCCTGTCCACTCGCCCAGTAGGGCCCCTTCTGATGGCCGATAATCACCCCGGTCTTCACCCTGAGCACCCAGCCGGCCAAGTCCAGTCTCGTCCTTTCCAGCTGAAGTTGGCCACACCCTGGGCCTGGGCCTGGGCCTGCACTGACTTTTTTTTAACTTTTTAAATCAAAGAATTTTTTAAAATATACAAAAACATAGAGAGAAAAATATAATGAATAATCTACTCCTCACTCAGTTTTCTCAATTATCAACATTTTACCAGTTTTTGTTTCATCTCTCTGTCCCCACACTCTGCGTTCTTCAAAGCATGTTCCAGACATAAAGCCTTTTTATCTATAAATAATCCAGCGTGCATATCTAACACATAAGGACATTTTTGAAAAAACGTTACTGCCATGGCATTATCTGTAACAAAATAAACAATAATTCCCTGAAATCATCTAATATCTGTTCCGTATTTTCCTAATTGACTCAGAAATGCCCTTTTATGGTTTGTGCTTGAATCAAGATTCAAACAAGGTCTTCACATCACATCTAGGTGACATGTTTTCCTAAGTCACTTTTCAAAAATTAAATTTCTTGAGATCACCATGGGTTCACACACAGTTATGAGATTATTATAGAGAGACCTGTGTGCCCTTCAGCCAGTTACCCCCAGGGTAGCACCTTGAAGAATTGTACGGTTTTACATCAGGATATTAAGAAATGCTATCGTCATTGAGCTGACTTTTGAAAAAATGTCAGTGTTCAAACTCATAAAACAATGACAGTTAACCAAGAAGTGCTATTTTCTTTCTTGTTTTGTTCACTCATTCTCATCTAACTTTACTGCCCTGGTAGGAAGAAAAACACTATCTCAAGGAATACCCTGTTAAGGGTGTTCTAATTCATACCTGCTTCATTGTGATCACATCACCCACGTTTCATAGGTGTCAGGCCCCCTGGAAACATACAGTTCAGCTGGTCTGGCTTCTCCGAGGCCCTGTTAGTTCCCTAGAAAATCACTTCTAGGAACCCTGGACTCTGAGGCTGTGCCCCCATAACATTAAAGGACACTTTCATGTGACTTTCATTACGTCGCATAATAAACGTATCTTTGGGGCTCCGCCCTGAGCCCCAGATGAGTCAGGCTGTGAATCTCGGTCCTTCTGGCCACCCTCCGAGTACCCTTGAAAAGTCTACTGCTCCATAAATGATCTTTCTTACAATTAACTTTTCAGCAGCCAGGTAGAAATCATGAGCTCTTTTATGTGATCCCAATATTTGTGGCTGTTTTTCAAAGAGATAACAGACCTGACCTCGGGATCCTATCCTCCGAGTCAAATCCTGGCCCTATCCCTTACTTGCTGAATAAAAGCTAAAAAATTATGTGATGTTTCTATTCCTCAGTTTCTTTTTCTATAAAATGGGAAAAAATGGGATAATTATAGGTAGCTCATAACGTTAGATGCTTAAATAAATTGTGTTAAAGAAAAAGATATTCTGACACGTTAGGAGGATAAGGAAGAATTTACTCAGGACTGTTGCAAGAGCTGTCAAGACCATCACAACAACGGAGAAGGATCTGGCTCAGCTCCGAACACAGCAAGACAGGTGGGGATTTGCAGCCAATGAGCAGATCCAGGGGGTCGGTGGAGGGAGATCACTAAGAGAAGACATCAAGGGGAGGAGTATGCTTGCTAAACAAACTTAGCAATTCTTGCTGAAGGCAGGACAATGTGATTAGATAGAAAATGTAAGGAATGAGGAACTTGATCAGATACCAAGAGTGTTTATATATTAAGGGTGAGGAGGAATTCTAACTACACTGGCTTAGCAGGGTTTTTGCTAAAACCGGGCAATGCGGGCCCAGCGGAAACAGGGACCACACTGGAGCCTCGACTACAGTGCGGCCAAAGAGAGAGTCATTGTCAGAGGACACATAGGCTACTTACAGCAATACCCAAATGTTTCAGTGAGCTCCGGCTGCGATAACAAGACACCATACATAGCCGGGGTGGCGTAAACAACAGACATTCATTTCTCACAGTTCTGGAAGCTGGGAAGTCCAAGATCAAGGGGCCAAAAGACTCAATTCCTGGTGGGAGCCCACCGTCTGGCTCACCAAGGGCATCCTCTCGCTGTGTGCTCACGAGGCCATTCCCCTGTACATGCACAGGAAGACCGAGATCTCTCTGTCTTCTGCTTCCGAGGAAGGCACTAATTCCATCATGGGGGCCCCACTCTCATGACCTCATCTATTCCTAATTTTCTCCCAGATGCCCCACCTCCAAAACCCACCGCGCTGGGGTTAGAGCTTCAACGTACGAATATCTGAGGACCACAAACATGGAGCCCCAACCGTGACACCTACTAGGTGCCACTGCATTCTGATTCACTCCCCTATGACATCCACTCATGATCTCTTTCACAGGTTGGGATGATAACTGAAATTAAGAAAAAATTCACAAAACTACATGTGCTGTTACTTTTTCCAGCTTTGAAGAGGTTTATATCTTTTTTCCTTTCTATTGAATTTATTGAGGTGATGCTGGTTAACAAAATTATACAGGTTTCAGGTTTACAATTCTACAACACATCATCTGTACGCTGTATTGTGTGTTCACCACCCCAAGTCCAGTCTCCACCCATCACCGTGTATCCCCTCTATCCTCTACAGCACTTCTCTTCACATTCCGTCCCCTGGCAGTTAGCACACCGTCGTCCATGTCTGTGAGTTTTTTCTTTTTTTTATTCTGTTCAACCCCTCTACCCCGACCCAGCGATCCCACCCCCCTTCCCTGACAGCTGTCATCCTGTTCTCTGCCTATGAGTCTATCACTATTTTGCTTGTTAGTTCATTTTGTTAGATTCCACGTATGAGTGAAATCATATGGTACTTGCCTTCCTCTGACTGGCTTATCCAATTAAAAAATGGGCAACAGATCTGAATAGACACTTCCCAAAGAGGACATACCGTGATATGAAAAGATGCTTGATATCATTAATCATCAAAGAAATGCAAGCTAAATCCACAATGAGTTATCACCTTACACCTGCCAGAAAGGCTGTCATCAGTAAATCAACAGACAACAAGCACTGGCGAGGCTGTGGAGAACGGGGAACCCTGGTGCACTGTTGGTGGGAATGCCGACTGGTGCAGCCACTCTGTATTCCCAACAACAGCCAGCTGTATGGAGTCACCTCAAAAAACTAAAAATGGAACTGCCCTATGTCCCAGCAATTCCACTTCCGATATTTTTTTCTTGACATAGGTAAGCTTAATACAGCAAAATCTGTACCTATTGTTTTCTGGTTCTTTATAAACAAAAGCTTTTCTGTATTATACAAAATCTGTACCTGTATGTGCAGAGTAGGGGAGTAAATTGACTTCACAGATAACATTTGGATCATTTTCTTCTTTTCCTTAAAATCACATGGCCACACACATCTTCGAAAACTATCCCTGCTCTTGAATCAGAGTTGTTTCCTTAGAGAAGATTATGGCAACAGGAAGTCAAAATTGAATCCTGTCCCTGGTCGGTCCATGGTGGAAGTTTCATTGGGAAGGACTGTAGTGGGGAACACATTCCTTGTCGCAACACTGGGTCCAGGGAAAGCAACTTCTGTCTGAGTCTCATTGTCCCCACCTGCAAAAGGATAAAAACTTCCTGCTGAACCAAGTGGGTGCAAAGATTAAATGATATAATGTAGGAGAAAAAAAAACTCTAGAAATGTACCCAGAGCAAGCAAATCCCATTGAAGTTTACTGAAATACCGTACATAAAAGTTGTATAGCATTGCCTTTCCTGGTGTGGCTCAGTGGATTAAGTGGTGGCCTGTGAACCATAGGGTCACTGGTTCAATTCCCAGTCAGGGCACATGCCGTGGTTGCGGGCCAGGTCCCCAGTAGGGGGTGCTCAAGAGGAAACCACACATTGATGTTTCTCTCTCTTTCTTCTTCCCTTTTCCTCTCTCTAAAAATAAATAAATAAATTTTTAAAAGTTGTATAGAATACCCTCACAGGTTTTTCCCAAGATATCCCCTTTTTTAGCCAAAAGTTTTTGGAGAGGTGTAGGCTGTGTTCAGATTCCATGGCATGCACGCGATGTCACCAGAATTCTCAGCTGAGAACCAGAAATCGCCTCTTTCCTCTGACATGCAGGGAGCTTCTGCAGGGCGGAGGGTCTTGTCTCCCATTGCATTCCTCCAGTTCCAAAGAGGGAGCTGAACACAACAAAACAGGATGTGTAGAGCCTTCAGGGCCCGAGGGCTATCCAGACTCCAGGGCACAAGCTGCCTGCAGAAAGCAGAGTCAGGTGCTCAGGCTTACTCTCCCCCACCAGAAGGCCACACGGGTTAGAATGTCCAGAGCTCCCCAGAAACCAGCAACAACCCAGAAACCTCTCCTGGGTGTGCATAGTGTCAATATTTCACATGTAGTTTAAGGGATTCAAAAACTGCCAGAAACAAATGCATGGACAGGCACCAAGTTAAAAGTCTTTTTTTAGATATAGCTGTTGATTTATTGAAATCAATTTCTAAATGCTGTCTTATCCAGGATAAATACTGGTTGTATTTATTTAAAATTTAAATAAGGTGTCTATGATGTATTTATTTTCTATGTCCATACATAATATTTAAGCACAGAGAGTTTTGTTGCTGTTGTTTTATTTTTATTTTTAACACTTGTATTTTATTTTAATTTCTTTATTACATTTTTTATTACCATTTAGTCCTCTTGTAACCCCCTGTCCCCCACAATCATCACACTGCTGTCCATGTCCATGAAGATTTTTTCCTTTTTGCTCAATTCCTCCACCCTTCCCCCTCCTTAGCTGTCATCTGAGTTCCCTTACATGTGGAAATCACTACACTACACTAGCCTCCTTTGTGGTCCCAATCTAATGAACAAACTGAACTAATAAGCAACATAGAGACAGACTCATTTTTTTTTTCATTTTTAAAGAGAAGCAGCATGATAGAGGATGGCAACTACTCACTTGAGGGACCTTTCCCGGAATCTGCCTTCAAGTCCTGAATCTGCTAAGTCGCTTTACCAATTTGGTTCACCCTGTGCTAATGAGGAATAACTTTCAAGCAAGCTCTGCAGCCCCACTTCCCACCCACTGAGGTTAGGACCAAATGTGAAAGTGCTTCAGAAAGATTAGAGTGCCATTAAAATGTAGGAAACGTTGGTTGCAATAAGTTCATTACTCTTGTTTCTGGGAAAATAAGCTCTTAAGGTCAGAAAAATCTAATGCTAAATACTTAGCACAGAAGAGGCAAACCAATAATAAAAGCATGAGTTTTTCACAGTCACTTTTGAGTAGGCATAAGTGGCTGTGTGTGTTGCTCTGCTGCAAATTCAGTGATAGGCCCACAATTCAGCAACAGTCTTCCACAAACGTCCACACTAGCTTCTTCTGTCGTCTCAGCCCAGTGACTAGAGGTGCTGCAGCTGAGGTACCTCTGCAAGCCCCACCCCATCTCAGCCATGCCAGGGCTGGCTAGTAGACAGGCTGTCTATGGCCTAAGTCTCATAAAACGTTAATTCCATTACCCTCATAGACGTTCTGCCTCCCTAATTGAATCCTGATAGGGGTGTGTGTGTGTGTGCGCGCACGCGTGTGTGTGTCTGCACTCACCACTTATGCAGCCTAACTCTGCCCCAGAGAACAGGTCTTCAGCCTCTGGCACAGCCGACCCCCACACCCCCTCCTCCCTGACTGCTCCTCTGTGCACAGACTATGAGAACATGATGCTGTGGCTGACCACAGTGAACACACGCCTGGGAGCTTACAAGAAGTGCTCAGCTGTGGTTTTCCTGGTCTGAATCAGAGGGTCATCTTTCAGGATCTACTTTTTCCTTGTACAATGGCCTCAATCAAAACCCCAGAGCCTTTGAGAACAAGAGAGTCCTAGCGAAAGTTGCCAAGTAGCTCTTGCCGTAGCGTAGAGCTCCGGCGATGGCTCCTTTTCCCCATGGGCTTGTGTGGAAACCTGCAGCATGGGGTAAACTCAGCAATCCGGAGTTTAAGATCAAGATCACCACTACAGGACACAGGTTCACTTCACCTCTCTGCGCCTTAAGCTTCCTGTCTTTGAAAGACAGCTAAGCATATTCGGTACCTGGATTTGTAGGAATGATCATCTTTCATGAATAATAAAATTTCACATAAAGATATAAGGCCCATTATAAATGAATTGCAATACACATCCAGATCAAGGTTCAATCAAGGAAGCAAAAACTCTATGAGGATTATGGAATCAGAATTTATAAGAATTAGACTTTAGACAGCTGGTCTACACTAGTTAGCCCTGGCACGAGTAAGTCGGAGCTTGCCAGGGGATCTTGGAGCCAGCACACGTAGCCGCTTGATTGGGACCACAGAGGAGGCTAGTGTAGTGTAGAAAGACTGAGAAAGGTCCCTAGCTCTTCATAGATCCACCTCTGTGCAATCGCAGCAAAGTACGTAGTGGTGGAGAAGGGTTGCAATAGTCTGGAGAACTGGCTATCAGAAAGCGGACCTGATGACCAGCAGACTGAGATTCGACTTCAATCCTTATGTGTTGTTGGAAACGTGTGTGTTGGTGCTATCAACCCAGCAATACTGTTGTGTGCTAAGTAATCTGTAGTAGTGGCCCCATTGTAGGAGGGTGCAGCCAGGGGGCCCCCCAAAAGGATTTTTAATGGGGCCTAGAACTCAAGGTGTCCAGGAAATATTAGAAAGATATATAGGATGTCCTCACCTCCGCCCACACAGGTGTGAGTTGGGGGAAGGGACACATGGAGCAAGGCCATTGAGAGCTGTTTTGTACAGCAACAGCTTTGCAACTAACCTCTGGCATGGTCATTTAACATATCTATAACCTTTAACTGGTTGCATAGATATGTTAAATAGCTGTGGCCCAGTGCTCTGAGCCTGGGGGACTGAAGGATCTTCCCTCCAAGAAGTAACAGGGAGGCAACTCCCCCTGGTTACAGCGCCTGCAGGAGAGCTTGGAGATGATTGGCTCCACGCCATGAGGCCACGCCTGTCCAGACTCATGATGGCAACCCAATAAAACTGAAAGGATATGGGAGTGCTGGCAAGGGTAGCCGGTTGTGAGAGGAGTCGGAAATGGGGCTGCAAAGGAAAATTGGCGTGGGGATTTAAACCCAGATGCGGCAGCCATTGAAGAGGGAGCCACATGGCTGTGGCAGTGGAGAGAGAAATACCCGCTCCAGCCCTGTAAGGAGAACCATGCACCTTTGGCCAGAGCGGGGACTGCCCCCCTCCCGCCCCCAGCCAAGAGAAGAATCACCTCATGGCTTTAGCAGAGAATCACCATGCGGCTGTAGCTGGAGATCCCGGCAACACAGCTGATGGTGCTGGTGGGAAGAACCGGGGGCTGCCTGAGCCACGGACTTCTATTCCTTTTCCTGAGATGTGGTACCCAGACTGGGCAAAGGGGGGAAGGAAGGACTGTGTGTGTTTGTGGGTGTTTTAAGGGACTTTGGGATTTTGATGAAGACATTAAGTCATTACTCTTAAGTCTGTGTAACTTGAATGAATAACTCCTTTCCTTTTCACCAATCTCTAATATGGAGAGCTATAATTCTCTGGCGAAGGGAAAGGTGAACCTAGTATGGGGGACCCCAGAAGAAGGGGGAATCAATTCAGTAGCATTGTGGGACCCTCTTCCCTGGCGGCCAATCAGGGAAAATCATGGGAGACCACGTGTGCAGTAGCTTTAAAGTAATACAACTACTTTACATTCATAGTAAAAGCCCACCAAAACGAACCAGGAAGGATCTGCCCTATAAGAATAGAGTCCCTCCAGCCCATGAAGTCAATCTCTGCTTGGAATTGGCCTGTTCCCATGTTCTCTGCTATAAACTCTGGGTGTTCGGTTCAATTCTTTGTCCTGATCACCAAGGACCTGGTTACCTGTGCTCACCTGTGACACCATAATATTCCCCCAAATCCAGGTTGGTGGATAATCACACACACACAAAACACAGAATTTTCTAGTTGAAAAAATACTACCGAACATAAAAAGAGAAATATGTAAACCTATTTATTTTTATATATATTATAATTGGATGGTGGTGAGGGATGGAAGCTAAAATAGGAATGTAAGAATTGTCCTGGCTGGTGTAGCTCAGTGGATTGAGCGTGGGCTGAGGACCAAAGGGTGGCCAGTTAGATTCCCAGTCAGGGCACATGCCTGGGTTGCAGGCCAGGTCCCCAGTGGGGACCACACAAGGGGCAACCACACATTGACATTTCTCTCCCCCTCTTCCTGCCTCCCTTTCCCTCTCTCTAAAAATAAATAAATAAAATCTTTTTTAAAAAAGAATTTAAGAACCTAAAGAAGAATATGTTCCAAATATTCCAGATATTTTATATTTAATCATGCATCTTACATAGCATTGCCTCATTTTGTATTTATAATAATCTTAGAAAATATATATTTATATTCATATTTTAAAGATGAAGAAAGAAGCCTAGACAAGTTAATTTACTTTCTGAGTATGTAGCTCAAGTAAGTAAAAGAATCTCTTATTAATTCTAATTTTGAACATCTTTATTAACCAAAAGAGACCCTACACCTAATTTTAAAACTGGCTTAAGAAATTGCCCATCTCTCAAAGGTGTGGGATGTGTCTACTGGATAACACCTTCGTATCCAATGCCCAGGAAGTGATCAATGTATTTGTTGATCTTGAATGAGAATGGTCTCTAAGTGGAGACATCATGTGACCCATTTGCTTTGTTCTGGAAATGTTCCTTGAGCTCTAAATTCTATTTACAGAAATGAAATCTGGAATGGAATGCATATGACTAGGCTCCAACCTAAGCTTGGGTCTGCAGGACCTAAAATGTGGACCATCTGCCATTAAAACCTAAAGCCAGAACATATTGCTCTGTTAACATGGTGTTATGTTGGATAAACTCTCGTTTTGTTTTGTTTTATTGTGTTTTGGGAAAGTGCATGAACTTTTGACACATAATAGCGCATAGCTGTTAGGTGCCTGGTGTCAACATTTAGTCTGAAAGCTAGTTTTGTACACAACAAATCTTTGGAATTCTTCCCCCAAAGGAGGAAAGTCCCCAGTTTTTTTCCAAATAAATCCAGAATGGCCCGTCTGCAAATCCGAGCACAGTCTGTCTTCTGGTTCAGCAAAGATGCAAAAGTTGTTGATGCTTTCCTTAATATGACCTTACCTTCACTACTTAACCTTATTTCTCCAGTTTAGACATGTGCATACACACACCACACACACACGCGCGCTGCTCTGGGTCTTAAGAGAAATATAGAAAAAGTAGCAGCTGTGCTCAGCTTCATTTTAGAGGTTAGGGGGTTGTTAGAAAAGTAAGAGAAGCAAACGTTAATGACTAACCACACATATAAGATAATCAGGCACCGACTGCGAGATTGGGTGTAGGTCTTGTCAGATTTAAGAAGAGCAAATGAAGGTTAGCAGGTCCCAGAAACATAATGAAGACATAGGAATACACTATCTATCCAAGTTAAACCTCTTTGCCTTGCAAATAATAGATAGTGACTTGAGCTAACTTACAAAGAAATGGGCAGTGTATTAGGAGGAAAGAAGGACACATGTCTGCTGGGTGTGGCCCTCCAGCAGGCAGATGGGGAGGTGGATTTAAGAGTACAAGCAATTTGTTGGGGATAAGATCTGTACAAGGAAAACAGGGCAGGAGAAGGATGGGGCAGGAATTTTTTCAGACTAGTGCTGATCTGACCCTGTGAAAGCAAAGGGGGAAGAACCAAGATTGGGCAGGACAACCTCAACTGTGATACAGATCTCAAAATCTCAGCCAACTCAGTGAGAACTCCAGAGGAAGGTGCCCCTTGGAGGAGTCCTGTGTTGAGCAGAGATGTCCGGGCTCTAGGACACTTATAACACTCCATCACTGGTTAGGGGATGCCCAGGGAGGGCATGGTCTGAGGGGACTACGACCCCCTTCCTGCAATTGGTCTTGGGCTGCAACTTATTGCCACCACTTCCACATCCACTGTCCCTTTGAAATCTCCCCTTCCGATATCACATCAGCTAGTCTTCATTGCAATGCCAGTCCAACAGATTCAAGATCTAGAGAGAGTTAACTGTATTTATATCTAGCTATTTCTCTGCCTCTCTCTCCCTATTTTTTATTTGTCTGTCTCTATCTCTACATCTACTTTTTATCTACCATCCATTCAGAAAGAGAGAGAGAGATTTAGTTGAAGGGATTGGAGGACATGATTGTAATTGACTTACACAATGGCAGGGCTGGCTGACTAAGTCTGGTGTCTGTAAGGCAGGCTGGAAAATTGGAAACATAGGCAGGAGTTGATGTTGCAGTTTTGAAGTAAAATGTGTTCTTCCTCAAAGGAACCTCAGCTTTGACCCTTAAGCCCTCTAACTGAATGGATAAGGGCCACCCACCTTATCAACAGTAGTCTTCACTACTTATAGGTGACTGACTGTAGACGTTAACCATATCTACAGGATAATTTCCCTGTAACACCTAGACTAGTGTTTGATTAAGTAACTGAGTGTGGAAGCCCAGCCAAGTTGTCACATAATTATAACCACCACAGAAGCTTACCTGGGAATGTGACCCAGACCCTGAGTGACCTGAGCTCTGGAAACCATTCCTTCGTTTGACCAGGTTTGCAAGACAGTCACACCTGAGCAAGGCATTGCCGAGAGAGCCCGTGTGGATCAACTGAGCCTGAGTATATTCCCTGTTTCACAGTGCACCAGGAGCCATACCAAGCCTAGCTAATCAGGGTCAATGACCTTGGCCTAGATGGTGACTTTTCCTTTCCTACTGGATCCTGGACACTTTATATAGCTAAGAGCATTGTCATCACACACACTTCGTCTCATCAGGGATTACTTTAACTGTGGAGAGGCACCTTGTCCTGGGTCGTGCATCATCCCACAGAGACTCACATACAATGACTGATCAAAATGGAAATATTGGTCCAATTTGGGACAAATATGAAGAGCCACTCCAGCCCCCAGCTATCATGGGGTGGGGCACACATTGGCCTGTGGGAGCTGCATGGCACCTCCATTGCTCTCTCTGCTGTGTCCCCCTCTCCTCTCCAAGGACATTTCAAGGGCATTGATCTCAAGATCACTAGTCCTTAATAAATATCCTGCATATTCTAAACTCTGTGTCTGGATCTGCTTCCTGAGAACCCAATCTGCAGCCAAGTCTTTCCATAAAGGAGCAATCCATCTCGGGTGGGATTGGAGCTTAACTGAAAGTAGCTTTCTCCTGCCAGAATGTTTTAAACATTCCTCTTTTCAAAGCAGAGAATGCCACCAATAATAGGAAGGATTTGTACCACCAGGGTAAAGAGAAATGAGAAGAGCTAAAGCTTCAGGGGAAGCGGCGAGGAGAAGTCACACTTGGCTTCACCAGGAGCTTGGAGCCTGCACTCCACTGAGCCTGTTGGAGGGACTGAGCTTCTGAGCAGTATTGCTGACAAGCAGGTACTAACAGGAGAGTGAGCGGGTGCAGACGCAAAAGCAAAAGGATGTCCAGCAAAGGTCACAAGAGATGGGGACCAAATGCAAGCTTGATGCAGACCAGCATGGAACATGAATGAGAGCTTCCGAAGGATTTTAAATGCTAGCCAGGGTTCTGGAGTCAGGATGCCTGAGTTCCATTACACTCTGCCATGCTGGCTGGTGACCTGATGCAAGAGAGTTAACTTCTCCATGCCTCAATTTCCTCATTTGTAAAATGGGGATAATAACATGTAATAACCACTTAAGGCTGTTTGGATGATTAAATAAAACATTATACATATGACACTTAGTGCCTTGCACATGGAAAATTTAAGGTTTCAATGATGTTAATTATCTGTCTTTTTTTATCAGACCTCCTTCAAAATTAGATATGTGCATATTTCTTCCTCTCTTGACCACATAGATGTGAGAGTCATTCAGAGAGATCACCCCATCATTTTAACAATGACTTAGTTTTTTAAATCAATGTCTCCAATCTACCTTCAGTATGATTACATACAGTAGTCTGGGGAAATCTCCTTAACTCTCTGGGCCTCAACATCTCTATCTCTAAAGGGAAGGGTTTGAAATAAATTGTTTTGAAAGTCCTTTCCAATTTTAAATTCTCTGATTCTATTGTCCCCTCCTTCTCTATCAAATATATCAGTCATCAATGGATTGATATTCATTGAAATATCATTCAAATAGAGCTTGACAAACAGAAAGAGACTAATTCCATAAAACCAGGTATCTACTACCAAAATCCTAATTCTAGGGGATGTTCTCAGCTCAGTGGCTACCCAGACACTAACTTTCCACACTTTTCACAACCATCCACAGCCTGAAGAGTAATCACTGGTGCCAGGTTTAATCACCCCACAGCCCTACAAAAGTCTTGATCTTCCCAAAACCTGGTTAGGGTTACTGAGGTCTTCTTCCAAAATCCAGGAAAATTATGATGCATTGAAGAAATATTTGGAACCACAAAAGGAGAGACAGGAGAAAAAACTTACCAGCACGCTCATTCCTTGTGGCATGATAATTGTCATATCCCATGACATGTGTGGGAGTAGAGGGGATTAGTGCATTGAACTCTCATCCAACCCTGCTTTAAGTCCATAAAATCAGCTCTAGGAGTATTTATTTTCTTTGCTTATTCTTTGGGCTTCTTTATAAAGAAATGTTCTTTGAACAAAGGCTTTTTGGATTAAAAATTTGAAAACTCCTGCCACGGAGAATATTTCCACAGATACAATCCCCACAACAAACTCATGCAGGAGTTATTAATATTATCTGATGTTACCCACAAAGGTCTGCAAACCTCAGAATGATGGGGAAACCTGCCCACTAATAACTCACAGAGCAAAGACTCAAAGCCGGGACGTCTGATGATAAATACGTTTGTTCTTTCCAATACCTCTTAGAGACCTCTTTGAAGGTTTATAGTAACAGAAACTTCTGGACATACAGAATTGTATGTTTTGCAACTTTATTCAAGAAAATTCAGAAGATTTTTAATGATTCCCTTTCTAACAATAACTATCTTTTTTTTGCAATTACTATGTGTTGGGCAATGCTACTGTCTATGCTCTTTACAATAAATTAACTCATTTAGTTTTATCTAATCTGCCACCAAAATATGTATGTTAAGTGCCATTATTAACCCTTATTTACACATGAGGAAAATGCAAACTCAAGAGGATAAAGATACTTGTCCAAGTTCAAATAGCTGGTTAGAGACTGGTCTAGAAGCTGGTTCTAAGCAATCTTTCTCATGAGAACCTGTACCTTGCTAGATGGGTATAGCTGGGTTTAGGTGCTGCGGATTCTGAGATGAATGAGACATCGCCTCTGTATTTACATAGCTCACCAGCAGGCACACAGCCTCTAACATGAGATTTAGTGTCATAGTAACTATGCAAAACACTGAATTTGGAAACAAAAATATATTCAATATTAGTTTTAAATAAGGTCTGAGGTCTTAAAGAACTCCCTAAGATTGCAGTGTTTCTTAAATTTTTAGGAAGATCATTTATGCTAGCTTCAGGAAGTTTACTGAGAAAATCTCAGAGAATATACCCATGTCAGAAGCAATGCATAAATCATGGTGGGCATGAAAGCAAAAAAATTATTATACTGAGAACTAGCTCTCATACTGATGGGGGATGGCTTGCCAAGGCCTCTCTGGGAACTTGAGTGAAGAAATCTGAATATTAAAGAAAGAGATGAATTATTCCGCTAGGCCCATGGTTTATGAATGCACGTGTGTTGTCTACCAAGAGTTCAGTTACTGAAAGTATAAAATCCAACTCCTAGTCTAGTCCTCCACTATGAATGATGCACAAGGCCAGAGAGTGCTGGGAACAGCTTTGGAATGGGCTAACATTTTTGCATTTCAAGTTGCAGGCTTGTTTTCCACAGTTCCCTGGTAAGAAAGCAACACGCGGTTTTTGCTCTAAAGCATCCTCAATGTAAAATTAAAATCACGATTTGAAAAAGACAAATTGGACAGATGTTGCAGATGGGGAGTTTGGAGGTGAGTCATGGCCAAGCAGTTAGAGGTGGAACGTTCCTTACGGTTGAGACTGTCCAAACAGGCTCTCGGTGAACAGGAGGTGAAATGCAGCCCTCTGGGGAGACATTTGCATCATCATAAAATCTAATCTCCCTCATCTGGGCCCTGGAAACCCTGTGCTGCCTGATTGTGTAACACCAAGGAGGAAGCGAGAAGGAAGGAGCAGGTGAAGTGCTCACCTGTTTGGTCTGGCTGCTCTCTTCTCTTCCACCTCATCCGTTTCCGGAAATGGGGGAGAACAGAGTCGGGATAAATTATTGGTTATTTAGAAGGGTGAGCAGACACAGACAAGAAGAGACGAAAACCTACAGACTAGAACCAGCACTATATAAACCTTTGTGCTGGAACTTCCCTGAGCCTCTGTGTTTGTTTGTTCATTTGTTTGAATCTGTGACTCTTGCGTGTAATGATAATTACCTCCTGGAGTAAGGTCAAATTTTTAAAAAACCACAAATCATTTCTATTGAAGTTGAATGATCAACTATAAACCATTGTGCAATTATTGGTTGTGCTGTATTCTTTAGGTTTTGTTTTTGAGTAGAAGACAAAATAACCACAAAACAAGAAAAATGGGATAAATGATATTTAATATGACCCATGGATAGGCAGTGATGTGTGCAGGAAAATACAGGAATTTGGTTTGGAAAGCCTGGCTCCAAGCCAGCCTCTACCCCTCACGAAGACTCAAGGAGTTGATGTATGTTAACTCTTTGGAAATGCACCTGGCCACAGTCTCGTCAGTGAAAGTCAGCTGGAGTTGGCAAGCCTTTTCATTTTCTGGAGCCTCTATTTCTTGCCTGAAAATATGAATCAGTACACCTTCTTCACAAGCTAGTGAAGGAGGGTTATTTATACATAAGAAAGGAAATTATGAACTATTTACAAATTGACTATTATTATTACTTTGGGTTGGAGTCTGTGTTTTTATACCAAAGTTGAAAGGGACATGTAACACTAAATATATCCACAGAGAACTGATAGTATAAAAATATTGTATTATTTTCAGAAACATAAAATAAGTGCTAAATTTAGTATTTAGTTTTTGCCCTAACTTGGGATGACACAATCAGCTTTGATGAATATGGAGACTGTTGTGGAAAAATTGGAAGATTTGTCTAAAGGGCTGGGCAAAGTCCCTAAGGGTTTGTCCTAAATGATCAGACTAGAGCCACAAAGGCCCACACTCAGATGCTGGTGGTGATGATTTTTTGTCAATGTATTATGCTCTAGTCAGGTGACTCAGCTGGTTGGAGTGTCATCCCATACACCAAAAGGTTGCGGGTTCAATCCCTGGTCCAGACGTGTACGGAAGGCAACCAATTAATGTTTCTCTCTCACGCTGATGTTTCTCTCTCTCTCTCTCTCTCTCTTTCTCTCTCTCTCTCTGCCCCACTCTCTAAAAAAGGAATTTAAAAAATGTCCTCAGGTAAGAATAATAAAGAAGAAATGCATTATGTTTCAGAGAAATAACAAGATTTATCACATCACAACAGACTTGAGCAGCAGGCACCTTGTGATTATGAAGAGCTGGAAACTGAAGTCTCACTCTCAGAAGCTCCCTGCCTATGCTGTACTCTTGACTTCCCTGCACTTTCAGATCAATTGCTTTGGACTAACACCAAAGAAATAAAGCACAGCCCTCAGCAACTGTCCAGTGTGGATTGGCGTGGCGTAACAAACCTTGATGTGGTGGGAACAGTGTATCATTTGTCATCAATCTGACCAGGGCTCAAATCCCTGCCGGGAATCTCATTTTGTGCTTGATCTAAGGAAACTTTTTAAATCCCTCTGAACCTCTATTTCAGTTACTATAATAAGTATTGCAGCTCCTCCCAGGACTGCACCGGAGGTCTCAACAAGTCAATGAGTGAAAAACACCCACACCTGTGCCTGCACATAGTAGGCACTTTATAAAAGTTAACTCTCTTCCTCTCCCCTGCTCTTAGACTCCATGGTCCTAAGATCAATACACCAAAAGTAGTGTTGCAGTCATACTCACAAAGCTTTAGATAATACAAATCAAATTCTCCTATTATATGAATGGGTAAATAGGCTTGGAGAGATGGGTGGCTTGCTGGAAACAATACTCAGCTGAAACAGGACTGGTAGACTTAGTTGTTCAGTTGGCTAATTCACAAGCATTACCTGAGCCCAGATATAACCTATTTCTTGGTTACTTCTTTGGAAATATGTATCTATACCTCCAAGGGACTTAGGTTCAAATAAGACAACAGCAAGAACAATCTAGACCCCTGTCTCTGGTCAAAGTAACAAGAAAAACCTGATGGTTAAATGTCCCATGCCCCTCCCTTCTTCTGCATGTGTGAATGTAGCCATGCATTTATTTAGTAATTGAACAGACTGACAGCATACCACATGCCAGACACTTTGCTAAACTGTATACAAAGAGAGATTAAAACTCACCCCAGGAGAGAAGACACATACAGTCAGCTGCAGAGTAGGTCAGAGCACAGATTTCAAAAAGTAAAAATAAATAAATAAATAAATACATACATACATACATACATACATACATAAATACATAAATATAAAAATGAGTCCAAATCCCACTGTGGCTACTTACTGTGCATCTCTTGCTCAGGCTCCCAAACTTCTCTAGTCTTCTATGTCTCTGTACTCTGTGAAGAACCAGAGTTGGTCCTTAAATAAGTCATGAAAGTTGACTGCTATAATGTAAAAAAGGGCTCAGCCTGCTATCTAATCTCCCAGTCAATTACTCCATCAGTGGTGACTATTGTTCAAAGCCATTATTTATTATTAAGAGAGGTAAAAGCAAAGTGCTCTCTGTCAACCTTCTAAACCAGGGGTCAGCAAACTTTTCCTGTAAATGGCTGGATAGCAGATGTCTTCGGCTCTGAGGGCTGTAGGACCTGCGTCACGCCTTCTCCTTCTCCGTTCTGCAGTTGTAGCCTGAAAACAGCAAGAGACCACGTTTAAATAGGGGTGTGGCTGTGCTGTCATACAAGAAACACAGGAGGCCAGACTGTGGGCCATATTTTGCCTATGCCTGTTCTGAATGGAAAATTATGGAAACTTTAACTACAACAAAGGATTGGTGACTTAAAGATGTCACAGGATTTAGCAGGCAGAAGGCAACAGTAATGGAAGAAACAGCATAAGCAGAGGCGAGAATGAGGAGTAGTTTGGAGAAAGTCTGCTGTTTGCTTCAGCTTAAGCTCACCATCAGGAACCCCCTCAACTCCCAGTTCAAACTTGGGCATCTGCGATGAATCCAACAAAAGGAAGCAGGGAATATTGACGCAAAAGGCATCCTGGGACTCAGATTTCAATGCCCTTCATTGTATCCTTGTTGAATGACAGCTTTTGAGCAGAGAACTGACATGATTGATAAGGTGGTTCATTGCAATGAGAGTGCGATGGCAATTCGCCTAAGAAGGAATAAGCAATTAACAAGGAAGCAAGCAACTGGAGGGAACGGGAAGTAGGTGGAGTGGGGGATGGCACTATCAGTCCGGCTTACAGGACACAGATGTGGAATATTGAACACAGGAAGAAGAGCTAGTTGGGGAAGCTGAAAATGACAAATTAAAAAGTGAGCCTTGAGACTTTGGGCAAATCATTGAACCCGTGGGAGAAATGGGTTGGATCATCTCTGAGCTCTGTTAGATCCAGAGATGAAAACGATCAGGTTAAATCTGGAGCTGGGAGCACACTGTTATTTTGCATCCCCAGTCCTCAGCAGTCAGACTAAGTCCAATATTAATTGGTAGGGATGGGCTGTACAATCATCTGTCCTACTGGGAAACTCTTTATCTCTGCCTCTCTTTCACTCTTTTCTCTTTTTTCCTGATTGTTTTGTTTCATTTGCTTTTTTATGTCCTGTGGAACACAGAACTCTATAAGGTGATGCATATGATGCCTCCATCCATTGTGTTTGAGGTTCTGATGTGGGTTTTCCAAAACAGTGACATTTTCATGTCCATCCCATGAATCAAAACATCACCCACTTACAAAGGCTCTCCCACGATGGCCTCTGTATAAAGCTCACGCTGTTCAGTATGGCATACGAGTCTTTTGATTGTGCGATTCTCACATCTTTCTTTAGGTCCCACCCTACAGCTCCAGTCCAGGTATATGAACCATAAGGTTTCCAAAATGCTCCAAACTGCTTTAGGCTGCTGATCTTTTTGCTCACATTACATTCCTCTCTTGGGGTTGCCAAGGGGGCCCACAAAAATGCACTGCCCCCCTTTTCGCCTGGATTATGAACAAGTATAGAAATAAAGCAAAGAAGAAATATGGAAATAATCCATATGATATGTATGACAATACATATCATGCAAATAGGATATGTATTACAGATGGAGGTCAGGGTGGAAGTTGCATCCTTCACTAAAGCAACTTGATAATAGCAAACTTTGGATCTAAGGCGACCTACCCACGCAAACTTGGGCAGTGTTGCACTTGGGCAGGCCCCTCTGCCCGTAACTCCTGAGGCAAACATGGCTTAGCTGAGTTGCGCATCCCCAGTTATCCTTCCAAATATCTCAGCCAGATGGTCATGTCACAAACTCATAGCTAAAGGGACACAGAAAGGCCCAGAGTTATACTTAATTAAGCTTCTTTTACAGGACAAAAATGTTAGAAGTCAGGAGGAAGTGTCCCTCACTAACACCATTATTGTAAACACTTTCTCTCTCCATAGTGAACACTTGTTATTCACCAAGCCTTTGCCCCATTGTCATCAACAAAGAGTCCTCCGAGTGGAGGCCTCGTGGAACTTGTGTAAGAACCAAACAAGAACAGACCAGTGGTGTACACTTCTAGCTCCTGAAAGACTCAGGGCCTTGAGAGCTATGTGAAAAACATTATTTTTTATCTGCTCATCATCACTTTCTCATTCTTACTGCAATGGGACTTCAATTTTTTCTTGAGAGCTCTTCTTTCCCAATTTACACAAATTTAATCAGGAGGCCAATCAAGGCTCCATTCCAGAGATGGTGAGTGTTGAGTCTTGGGTGGAATAACAGAAAGACGAAAATGAGTGGAGGTGATTCACCCCAGTGCAATGCTAGAAATAATGTGTCCATTTATCCTGCTTGGGGCTGTGGTTTCTGTCTCTGTAGATTGTTTCCAAAAACGACCACAATTATGTCCTTCTGCACTGTGATCATGCCATAGTGGATCATTTCTCCACTCCCCACCTTGAATCCGGGCTGGTCTAGGTACTCACTTTGACCCACAGATGGGGCAGAGGTGGTGTGTCATGCCAGGTCTGAGCCTAGGCTCTAAGAGGCTACCCGTTCTTCTGCTCATTTTCCTGGACCTTTGCACCTTCATTGAACAAGAGCCAGTAACACCTTCCTCCCCCTCCCTCCCCATGAATGAAAGGCCATGTGGGGCAGAGCCTGCCTGTTTCTCCCAGGCAAGACCTTAGAAGTATAGAAGGAACCAGCTGAGATGCAGAAAGCCCCCAACTGATGAGCTGCTGGCCTCAGATGCTTGGACAATAAAATAACTCGGTCCCCACCACAAGCCGAGCCTGGCCCAGACCAGAGGACCTCCTCAGACAAACTGCAAAAGGGACCTAACAAATGCCTATTGTTTTAAGCCACTGAGGTTTGGAGGGTGTCCTTACATAACAATGGCTCACTCTCCCTGGCCCCCAGTTTTATTGAGATATGATTGATATATAGCATTGTATAAGTGTAAAGTGTAAAACATGATGATTTGATATTGGTATTCAGAAATGACTTTGGGATTGGGTGTCAGGCAGTGATTGGAAAAATGAACTGTTGGAAAGGGCTATGGGTCAGCTTCTCTGCATCCAGAGAGCCATTCCAAATTCATCCAACATTACCTTTCTTTTTTTATACTTAATCTGAGTTGCTATGTGCTGCTTGAGACAAAAGACACCTACTTGAAACAAGCTAGAAGGACGGAAAAAAGACAAAATGGAAGGAAGGAAAAAAAGAAGGAAGGGTATGATTGAATTAAAAAATAAAATAAAAAAATAAAACAGATCATTTAACCCTAAAAATACAATGCATTTTCCAAATACCAGAGTACACATGAATCAATTGAAACGCTAGTGATTATCAGACTTTAAAAAAAAGTCTGTTTGACGTTGTGGTTATTCAGTTTACTGTTGTAACACACACACACAGCGCACACACACAAATGGAATTAGAGATGGCTAACCCATCTGATCAGAGGGCACCAGAAATCACAAGAAAATGCGTATTGAAAGTGTTTGATTTATGTAGGAGGTTTTCCACAAACGACTCACTGTGGCTGATTATATCACTACACGCGGATTATGTTCTGCCGGGGAAAGGGGAAATAAAGTGAAATCTATTTCTGCTCGCTACGGCATTTATGCTGTGTGTACCGTAAAGCAAGGCGTTCCCATGATAAGCAGGCTCCACGTGTCATGATCAAGAAGAAACTGTGAATCCCTGCAAAAATCACAGAATATTTCTGTTATTTTTCTCTTTCATATCAAACGTAAAAAAGTTGGGTTAATTCTTGGGTTCACCAAGTAATTTTTTAATAGCTTATACAACAAATCAGATAATGGGCAAGCAAGGTCTGGCCTTCTCTTAATTATTGAATTATTTAACAAATATTCATCCCTCAAATATGCTCTGATAATATTCCCGTATTTTAAAAACACTGTACTTTAATGGACTTCCTGGTGCTTAAAGAATTGTGTAAAACTAACTATAGTGATGACATTCCCATACATTGTGACTGAGAAGAATCACGCACCTCCCTGAGATTTCTGGATGTTTCTAGACTGGTGCTGGCTACACCTAAGCTCCATTCATAGGTTGCCCGTGTTCGTTTCCCAGCTTGCTGCTCCTAGCTCTGTTAACATTAGGCAAATTGCTCATCCATGCCTGGATTTACTTTCTTGCGACAGGAAACAGGAATAGTACTGTCTCATCATCTGTTGTGAAGATTGAACAAGTAAATGCATGTAAAGTGCTTAGAGTCCAGACCACCACCTGGCATATAATAACTGCTTGATAAATATTAGTTATTGTCATTAGCTATAATCATCACCATCATCATCATCAACACAGCCCTCAATTATTTAACATTTCACACTATTTGATGAGCACTTACAACATCCCATTTATTTCTCAGATGAATCCTGAAATACATATTATCCTTATTTTATAGAACTGAAACCAAGACTGAGGTTGGTAAAATAATTTGCCTAAGATCATTCTAGCAAGAAACACATCAGAGTCAAGCCCAGGCCTCTAGGATTTCAAATCTATGCCCATCCTCCAAACCCCGCCCCAGTCAGTGGTTTCTAAGGGTATCTGCCTCTTTCCTTTTTACCTTCTTTCCCCGACTCCCTTAATTCTATCTAAATCAACCACTATGCTCAGCACTAGTGAGATGTGAGCATGTTTTTCTTCTAATAAGTTGACCTGGCATGATTCCCAACCCGGCTAGTATTGTGGGGGAAGAAGTTCAATGCAGTGATTAACCATTTGGAAATCATCAGACTGCCTGGATTAATGTCCAGCTCCAATCCTGATAACTACATTAACTTGAATTATTGTGTTGAAATTTCCTCATCAGGAAAACAATACCATCCAGTAGGCCATTCTGGGGACAAAATGAAATAACCAGAGATTAACTCAGTGTTTGGCGTGTAGTAGCCTTGAATAAATGTTAGCATAAGAGGCTGATAAATGGGGGCCCTTCTGTCTCCTCACTGGCAGAACTCCCCAAGACCGCAGCAATAGGTGCCGATCAGCCAGGTCCAAAATACAGGGCTAGGCCTTATTTGCTACAAAATTGTGTAACTGAGATTGTCACCCACCTCAAAGGAATAAAAGGATTTGGGTAAAAGAGCAGGTGACATAGGTTTCCTCTTAAGGGACTAGCTGAAGTCTGTGTGCCACCTCCCAAAACTCAGAGAAAAAGTGAGGAACTTGCTTCTGACCTCAAACCAAGTGAAGGAGCTTTGAAGGAGCACCAAGGTGGCTTGTGTGTTAGCGGATTTGGGAAACAATGACCTTGGCTTGGGGAAGGCTGCGTCTGGGAGTGTCATGGCCAGAACTACCTACCTCAGATATCCTGGCACAAAGGAGATGAAGTCCCATTCATGGGGGAAGCCACATTTTCCGGGGTACCAGAAGTGACCCCAAAGTTAGAAGCCAGCCTGACATCTTTGTGGGGTGGACTGCGGAAAGCCCTCGGGTTCGTTTTGCTCTCCTAACACAATGAAAAGGCAGACTCCACAGGAGTTCTCAACGGAAGCTGGGGCACGTCAGTGTGCGTCCGTGTGCCCACCTTCCTCCGGCACGAACTGGAAATAACAGCGTATGAAACGTAAATAGTGTGTGGAATTATAAACTCCTACATAGAGCTATAAGGTGTCCTTGGGGGGGTGAGGGGGCCCACAGAATCCGGTGGTTTTAGAGTCCTGGCTCCCCAGCCCCATACTGAACATGTCTCTTTTCTAATTTGCAAACCAGGGAGAAGAATAAAATAATAGTTGCCTGCAGGGTCGTAATGAGAATCAAAAAAAAAAAAAACAATGTATATGAAAGCACTGGTTAAATTCTGAGCTGCTATATGACGTTAACATGTATTACAATCATAAAGCCCCACCCACTCTTCTTCCTGAGCAACCAGACGAGCCACACAGGGAGGTAAAACGGGGACTCGGGCATGAAGGAACAACTCTGTTTAGAATCCCACTTCTGCCACCAGGCAAGTCAGCTCACCTAGCTGGTATAATAAACGTCCATATAACAAGCAAGAAGAATACACTGTTCCTACCATCCCTCAAACTCTGAAGCTATATGATTTCTACCAACCTGCTATCTGCTTATAAATTAAGCAGAATCTATCACTTTAATAGCAATTAATTCCACCATCACTAATGAGACAGAGCAGGGCAGAGTAACAAGGAAAGTAACCAAAGCCAGGGAACTCTTGTTTGAATCCTGCATCTTTGGCATATTAATTGACTTTGGGGGAAGTCATTAAATTCGCATGGTCTCAGTCGTCTTCTTGGTAAAATGGAATAACACATACTTCGTGGGACTGTTAGCACGGGAAACAATACATGAAATAGTGCATTCCAGTTCATTTGTTGTGCCCTTTGGAAACTATCCAGTGGGCATGTGGCAAACAGAATACCGAGCCCCTTAGTTCTGCCTGGCTGGAGACATTGGGAGTCAGGGAGCTAATAAAGATCTCTTGGCGCCTAGGGTGAAGGCTAGCCCTTTGTGTTTAATATGGGGGATGGACGCAGAGTTACTGGCTGAGTCAGAAAAGACCCTTGTTTTGGCAGTGGAGGCTTGCAACGCATTCTGTAGTATGTACTGCCAGGGACCCTGGAAGCGGAATGCTCCGGAAACAGCGGGAGTAATTCTCACCGGAGAACATTCTCCTTTCGTCCGCACAGGAAGCCAGCTTTCTATGGGTGGCACTGAGAGGAGAAGAAACATGATAGTTTTCTGGAGGGGACTCAAGCCCTTTCCTTCTTTGAAGCCTCGGAGCACGAAGAGTGGGAAGTGAAGCCATCTGAACGGCTCAGGGCCTGATCTTCCCACCGCCCATACAGCCTCAAGCTCAGAGCGCTGGGGGCTCATTTTCCACACCAGACACGCCTACATGGACCTCCCATGGGTCCGATTCCATTGATCTCCGAGCCAGTGGGCCAACGGTCTTCAGAGTGGTCTGCAGAGAGGGACCCAAGGCCCATCCGAGGCCATCCATGAGGATGCAGCAATAAATTAGTAGGGCTTTGATTTATGCTTAACTTTAGCTCATCCAATATTTTCTTAACTTTTGTAATGTAAATAGTACATTAGCAGAGTAGTGCATCTATATAATTTATAAATAAAGTTATTTATTACATTTGTGTTTAATTACTATTATATGCAGAAACAAATAATACATAAGCTGCTGGATATGTACAAGAAAGATATTTATATCCTTACACTGTATGCTCTTTAGAAGCCAAGATCAGGGCATTCATCTATAAATCCCAGCCTGCTGGTACACTGACCGACAGTTGACAAAGGATGGAGAAATAAATGAAATATATATACATATGTATATACTTACCGGGCACATACTGTGGGCAACGTCTATTCCAGGCACGCTGGATTCAGAGACTTCTAATCTTGTGGAGAAGGTAATCATGTGAACAACCAACCAGAAGACGATGTGGCAAGAGCTTCGTGTGAATTATAATGACTCTGATGTGACAGCAAAGAGGAAATGATTCGTTTCATTAAGGTCAAGAGCAAGACTGGGCTAGCATCACTCAGGAGGGGGAAGTTTCATTGAGCCATAAAGGGTGAATAGGAGTCTTTCAAGCCTTTGAGGGGTAAAGGAGAGAGGGGATTGAGAAAACCTGTAATTCCCGGTAACTTCTGGTAAATAGCATGGAGCTGAGCACATTGAGGAGTTTGCATAAGCACAGTTGCCATTGTTAAACACATATTAGCTAAGATCACTTCAGTTATTACTAATAAAGACTGCATATGCATTAAATAAAAAATAAAAATAACTTTAACTTATGATAATTACAACACTAAAAGCTGGGTGGATTTCAGGCACAGTTTGGTTCTAAGGTTTATAATATCATCAAGATCTCAGCCTCATTTCCCTGAGAAACTCTGAACTCTGCCTTCCACAGTGGTTTCATCTCAAACCGGCTTCTCACCAAAATGGGCAATGGTCATTTCAGGACTCATAGCTACAATCTACAGCCTTCAGGGGCAGACAGGACCCTTGTGTCCCAGCAGCCTGAGGTCCAACACTAACTCTGGCTGGTGTAGCTCAGTGAATTGAGCACCAGCCTGCAGACCAAAGGGTTGTCAGTTCGATTCCCAGTCAGGTCCCATGACTGGGTTGCAGGCCAGGTCCCCACTAGGGGGTACACAAGAGGCAACCACACATTGATGTTTCTCTCTTTCTCTTTTTCCTTCCCTTCCTCTCTCTCTAAAAATAAATAAATAAAATCTTTAAAACAAACAAAAAAAAAAGAGTTCCCACACTAACCCTCACTGACCCTCACTGCATTTAGGTTAGGTCACATTTCCATTCCCGAATCAAATGTCACCAAATGTGCATGCCTGACTCCTGGAGACAGGTGGGGTGTCACCTTCTCCAAAGTCACATGGGTCCTCCAGTGGAAATCAAGGTGTTCTGAAGAGAGAAAACAGGGAAACAAATACTGCTGGGCAGCCAACAGAAGTCTTTGACACATCCTGCAACCCCATTCAGTCTTTGCTGAAAAGGACACGCGGTCATTTTGCAAATTGTGAAGGTGAATGAACCTGACTTTTATTTTTAATCTCCTGGAAATTCTCACACAGTTTTCTCTGTTTCATTCTGTTTTGCCTCTATCCCTGAGATAAAACTCCTTCCCACAGGGGAGACACGCCAGCTCTAATTTACCAGTTTGGTGAGGGAGGACCGGGTTTCCTTTGTTTTGGCTTCTCTTTTATATTTTTCTATTAACTTTTTAGAAACTTAAAACTTAAGTCACTAAAGCACACTGTTTTATTCTCAGCCTTCCATGTCCGATTATGATATTGTTATCTTTTCCTCCGAGAAATAGATATTTGCTTTATCTTGTATAAAACTAGCCTGTTTTCCTGGACAAAGTGAACGTATATGATAACCATTTTGTGAGACAGAGATTGCCTTAAAAGACACCAGTACTTTACGAAGAAATGAAAAACATCTCTGAAAAGGAATCCAGGCAGAGCAATATCATCTACAGTAGAAGCTACACCCATTCATAGGGTCTATTCTTGTCCTGAATCCAATTCTTACCATGAGTCTATTCATCACAAAAGAATCTCCCAGTTTCTATTGGAGACTCCCTTTGTATGACAAACCTCTAGCTTTCCCCTTTATTCTACTCTATTCTTTGCCCAAGGTTGCTTGACATTCAATAAATATTAAGTGTGGCAATAATAATGATGATGATGATTGTGTAAATAAGTAAAAAGAAAAAAGTCCTTTTTTGAGTCTTTCCAGATTGTCTGCACTATGACTTCAGAATAATAGAAAAGTCATCTCTTGGGGCCAAGTGGAATAACTTTTGGCTTCTTCACAGATTATTAAGTCATACTCGATTTTCCAGAGTCAAAGGATAAAGCTCTCCAGCAGAGTAAGGTCATCCCCAAATGGACACAGGGCCCATTCAGAGATCGTGTTATCAGTATCCTTGGAGGTATAAATAGCACTTTTGGCATCTGGTTTCCAGATGAAACTGTGTCTTGTCTCCGGCACAAGCCTCTATTAAAGCAGCTTTAAACTCATGGATTATATTGGCTTGTGTGTCTCTCACTGGACTGTGAATGTTTTCACAGTGACCACAGCTTACGCGAGTGTGCATACCACACTCCGGGCACAGAACCTGACACATAGGAGCTGTTCATTGACTGTTCCAGGCCCCAAGGGGCAAAGAGAGGGAGAGCTAACTGGAATCTGGGAGGCCAGAGAGAGTTTGTGTTTAGAGCAAGTGACAACGACCTGGCAGGGGACATGACGAGGCTGAAGTGACCTAGCTGGGTGGGATTCAATAGAAGAAATACCCTGACCTTTCTCTCTTCCTTATCTTCAGTCTCCTGCTGGGCTCCTGATGGATTGAACTCAGAGGTCAAAGGGCAGAGGAGACATAAACAAGTTTTTAAAAATTATTTACCTTCTCGAATGTGGATGGTCAGCTCACATACCCCCAGTTGGAGAGAGCAGGCCAAATGAACACTACCATGTGTTGAGCACAATTTGAGGCAGAAATTACAAATTCATTTCACAGACCAAGCACTGGGTTTAAGAGCAGTATGAGCACACCATGCTTGATTAGTGGTGTCTGCCATGGACACAGGATGGAGGAATGGCCACCATGGGCCACAGAGCAGATTTAGAGATATTCCTATCCATGGCACAGGACAGGTATGCAGAAAAGAGGGGAAAATGTCCCACTGGTATATCTGAGTACACCACGAAAGCTTAGCAATGACTCAATTAAAGAGTAAGGTGGTGAAGACCAGAGACAGGCCAGAGCTAGGTGGAGGAGGGCAAGAGGGAGAGAAATGGGAGACATCTGTAGTAGCGTCAACAGTAACAAAAGAAGAGCATACAAATTGCATCTGTCAATAACTTGCTTACAGTTATTTTGAAATGAATGGACTAAGTTTTTCTGCAAATGTTCAATATATATGAGCAAACACATGGTCCAGGGTTATTTCAGAATTTTGGGAATCTGTCTACAAATACAACCCCAACCAACCAACACTTGGAGTTCCACCGTTATAGGTGCACTTACTTTTATAAGCTGAAGTGGAACAGAAAAGATTGCTGTCCATCCCCCATGTCTTAACATTTGGCAAAGCAGGTCCTAAATTCCTGCACATAAGACAAACTCCAAGTGTTAATCCGAATCACCCCAACCCCACTTCATTCCATACTAGACCATCACCTCTTCGAGGTGCATTCTCTCACTCGGTGACTCTGTACACATCTCCTATTGGCCCCTCCAGATCCACTTCTTCTCTTCCTCTGGGAGGCTGCCTGGAGATTACATGGAGGGTTATCAGCAGAGATAGGGAAGAGGGAGAGAGAAGGAAAAGGTACAGGGAATAAGAAGCATAAATAGTAGGTACTGAATAGACAGTGGGGAGAATAGTATAGGAAATGTAGAAGCCAAAGAACTTATATGTATGACCCATAGACATGAACTAAGGAGGAGGGAGGGAGGCAAGTGGGGGAGGGGAGCATGGTGGAGGGGAATAAAGGGGGAAAAAATGGGACAACTATAATAGCATAATCAATAAAATATTTTAAAAATTTCTGAATGAGGCACAATAAGAGGTTAACAACAATAACTAACACTAAATAGAACAGTTACAACAATATAGTGTAATGAAATTTATGTGAATGCTTTCTCTCTCTCACTCTGATAACTTCGACTGCTAAGGGGCCAAGGGGCAGGGAGTGCCCGCAGGGAGGACCCACTGGACAGAGAGCGTTCACGCTCACGGACGCCCAGAGTCGGTCAGGGCCAAGTTCCTTCACACTCCTCAGAAACGTGCACAACTCAAAACTTACGGATGGTTTATCTGTAGAATTTTCTAGTTAACATATTTGAGCCACAGTGTAACTGAAACCGTGGGATATGAAACCAGGATGGCAGGGATGATTGTCTTCATTTTATGCAATGTCACAGTTACTCTATGTCCTCATAAAGCTAGGCCCACACTAATGACAGAGTGTTACATTAAGCAAAACCCAAAAAATAAAAAAATGTGAAAACCTTCATTTCAGTGATATAATACTAGCATTTTTACATCAATGAAAGATTTTTTAAAAAAATATTAAACTCAATTAGAAAAATAGCTATGTTAAGGCTAGTAGAAAAAAAGTTCTGCAAACAATTTTTTAACTTCTATTACATACCTATATGTATAAGACTCTAGGTGAGGAGAATGAACTATAGAAATGACTTAAGACATTATTGCTCTACTCAAATAATTTCTATAATTAAATAAACAAGCAAACATACACAGTCGCACATAGTCATACATAGCTCACTGAGAGGCTATTAGATGCCACTGTGTTTATAGAAATGCTGTTCTATTTTTAAACCTCTCAACAACTGTGCAAGTTAGAGTGACTATCCTATTTTCATATGAAATAGTGGCGAATCAGAGGGGCAGAATGACCTGACCGGGGCTGCCTGTCCTGTATGACTTGGCCAGACGGACGGACACATCAGAGTGAACATACACGTCGAGGCAACAGATTCTGACCACAAAGAATTCCCTTGCAGTCAAGTGGTTGCGTTCTTAATGCCATGGAGTCCCCACATCCCATGTCAGAGCTGCTTCCTTCCCCAGCTCAGTGGTTTCCAGCTGGAGATTTTGACACCCCACCCCCACCTTGCCTCCAGGGGACATTTGACAATGTCTGAAGACATTTTTGGTTGTCACCTGTGGGAGAGAGAGTGTGCTGACCAAGCCAAGGATGCTGCTAAACATCCCATGATGCGGAGGACCGCCCCCCCCATATCAAGGACAAATCTGACCCAAATGTCACTACTGCTGACACCCATCTCTTGTCCTCAGAGTGTCTCCTCCCTCCTCCAGCCCCTCTGCTGCCGTGCCTCCAAACTGCACGTCCCGGTCTCGCCAACGGCATTACAGTGTGGCCATTTACAGGTCCAAGTGACTTCAACCTTCTAAGTCTCAGTTACCTAGAAACACGCTCGACCCCTCTGTGCTTTAGCTCCTCGTCTTTGAAGGTCTCTTATGACCATTAAATGAGATAAAGTGGGGGCAGCTTTATCACTTTCACCCCCAGGTTCTTTTAGCAAAAACATTGGCCGCCGTCCTGTCCTTCATGAGTGAGAAGGCGTCTCTTCTTACTCACGGTTAATGAGACTAAACAAATACGTTTGAACAGCCAGTTCTCACTACACAAATCAGAATGCTCACTCACCCTCTGCTAGAAATGCTCAGCAAAGTGTCTGAGGCTCCCTCTCCAGCGTTTGTGATTTATATATTAAAATAAAGGCCCTGGCCTAGAGAATCTGGAGGTTTTTTTCCTTCTTATTTAATAGCTGTGTTTCCAGCTGGTTTTATTTAAGGCTACGCTTTTGATCTCTTTTCAATTCTGGGCCTGGGTCCAACTTGCCTGTCAATATTTCAAAAGCTCCCTTCGAGACAGCCTGGCTTTGAGGATGGCCCCATGCCAATCAGGAGTACTGGTCTACCCCGTCTGATAGTTCGGTGAGTGTGCTGGGGTTTCTGGCCTGTCCCTGCTACGTGTCTGACAGGAAAAGTATCAGTCAGTCTGTGATGATGCCGCCACTGCAGATTCAGAGAATATTAGAAAGAGACATGATTGCATAATCCACTTAGTCCAGCAGACTAATTTAACAGATGACAAGACTGAGGCTCAGAGAACGGAAGAGTCTTACACAAGAGATCTAGCTTCTGACTCCACATCCAGTCCCCTTTCCACACAACGCTGCTACACTGATAAGACTGAAGCAATGAAATGGAATAAAACTCGGTTCTCTTGCCTCTTGCCTCTCGCCAACTTTTCCTTTCAGTTGAGCATTTACTGGGTACTTTTATGTTCCCTTCCACTCTACACATCACTATTCCTTTACACCTTTGCACCCTTATGCCTGTCACTTCAAAGTTCATAGGGGAATCTCTCCTACACCTAGTTATCTCCCTTCTTTCACCCAGGGATCTTCCTCCATTCACTCTCTGCCAGCCACCACTCCCACGGTCTAGTCCTAACCTTGTCATCCCCAGTACCCCCTGAGAGCTTGGGTAGGACATCAACCTACTCCCTACTTTCCACTTTGATCTATTAGCTCATTCAATCTCGTGATCCCTTATCCAGTAACTCATCCGTGCACCTTCTCTAATCACCAATTCATTCGCCAACTAAAGTATCTTTTTAAATTTCTGGTTGTTCTAGGAGAGCTAGGCCTGCTCATCCTATTCCACCTGGATCAGATGAACAAGTCTCTCTAGTGTGATTTTGAGACGCAGTTAAATTGTGTTATTTTTAACCATGAATTTGAGACTTGGTTTCTGTTCAGATCAAACCAAGAACTAGTGATGCAAAAGCCCGCGTAACTGTAAGAGAATAATAGAATGGGATTTTTTTTAAAAAAATTATGTGTGCTTCTGTCCCATCCCTAGCAAGAATATTTTAAGCCAGTTATTATATAGTTTTCTAGTGCAAAATTGGCCTTAGGTATTAGAGAATATTGGCAACCACCAGAAATGAGCAAGAGGCAGGGAAGGATCCTCTTCTAGCACCTTCAAAGGGAGCACATCCCTACCTCCACCCTGATCTCAGGCTTCCAGCCTCCCGAACTGGATAGAATACATCTCTGTTGCTTTAAGATACCCGTTTGTGGTAATGGTTTAACCCTAGGAGGCTAATACCCTGTCCTTAGTGCATCTACAGTCATGCCAGAAAAGGGGAAAGTTATGGTAACACGAAATCCATACTGTGCTTAAGAATGACACATTATGTTATGGTCTTGATGACAAAATATGCTAAAGGGCCTCTCTGAGCTTCAGAGTATCAATCCCTCCATCCTTCTTTCTACAAAGCTAAAGGACTTGGTAGTTAGCCAAGAAGCACATGCGTATCAGTTCTATAAATTTGTGCAGGTTGTCTACAACTCCCCACTTGGAGGTCTCTGGTGAATGCTGCAACAGAGGCCAAAGTGGAGCTTTCTTCCCACCACCCTCCAGGACTCCTGAGGCTGGATCTGCGTCAGATCTGTAGGCACCCGGGGTTGTCAGGATGGGCGGTCTGCTCAGGAACTCACACCTGCTTCTGGAAAGCAGGCCCGCCTCTCTCTCCAGACGTAGTAGCTCCTTTGAGTTGATGTGAGGGAGAGAGTGAGAAGAGAGGCCAGAAATAGCCCCCACCACACTGTTCCCCTGGAGGGAAACAGCGGACACCCCTTCTCTTTGAGAGCATGGAGAGGAGAGTGAAGGCGTTCTGCTCTAATAATGATGGGCCTTCCAGATCAGGCTAAGAGATTATACTTCAACTCAGTAGCAAAGATTACTTCTAGCTGGAAAATTAGCATTTCCATAATGCTGTAGAGCACTTAATAGTACCCAGTGGGCAAAAATAGTTATGGTGCTTCTTAAGTCTAATTACAATGAAGCCTTAGCCAAGAAGCTCTGTATGAAAAAGCGTTTGAATTCCAGCCAATGCCACATTTAACACAGCAGCGTTCCAACAAAACAGGGAATGCAGACATTCCCATGACCCCTTTAGAATAAAATTTATTCTTCTGAGAAATCACAGTTTTCAGTTTCATGATATCTGCATTTAAATTCTGACTCGGCCACTTACTAATCAGATGATCTTGAGAAAGATATGCATCTCTCCGACCTCAATTTCAAAGCCTGGTGAGGAGAAGTGAGACTTGTCCTGAATAGATGTCAGCCCCTGTTTGGGGTGATTCTGGGTCCAGTGCGCTCCGGGCACACCCAGAGAGTTATTGTTTGTTGCCTCAGATTAATCATGATGTCCTTTTACGCTCACAGATGCCCTGATTTATTCCACATAATCATATGATCACTCAATTTATACGTGACCCTATGAAAGCAACATAGAATGTATAATTAATATTACACATTAATGCAAGTTGCAATAATGAGAATGAATGCCCCTAAGCACTCTCCACATGAAGAACGCTTTTGTGTGGCTGGCTTCTGTGCATGAGCCTGCCAGCAATGTGCAGCTTGAGTTAATAAAGGACTGAAATGTATGAGTGAGTACATGAGCTTGAGTGTCAGAGGGATGGGAAGGCATTGTGGAAATCAAGGAAATTTTCTCAATTACTTAGCATATCATAACTGGATTTTTCCACAGGGAGAAAAAGCAGGAGGCATGATAAGAGCTAAGGTGGATAGAACATCACTGAAATGCCAGGTACCATCATTTGATGTTCATGTCTATGCAAATAAAATGTAACTAAATTCCTACCACAGCCGTATGAAGTAAGCATTGATATACTCACTGGACACCTGTGGTAGAGGCATTGATACGCTGATTGAACAATTGTGGGCACAGTTGGACACGTGGTAAAATAACTTGCCCAGCTTAACGGTGGAGCCAGGGTTTGGATCCATTGCTTCCCAAAGCCTTGCTCTTTCTCATGCCCATTCATCCCTGAAATGACCCATCATTTCACAGTGGAGGAAGTGTTGGAGAAAATAACGTGGGAGCCAGTGGTGAAACTCAGATCCCAGTCTCTGCTTCATCAAAGCCATCTGGGACCTGCACCAGTGCCAGCGGCTGAGCTAGAGCTTCTGCTGATGTCATCGGAGAGGACTGGAGAGGAGCTGGCTGGGGAAAATGAGCTATCAGCGCACAGCACACCTAAAATCCAGTAACGATGCAGCCTCGACCACCGAGTGAATAAAAGACAGCTTTTCAGTGTGGCCACCGCTCCAACTAGAGCACATGAGGCGGAGGTTCAGTGATGCTAGGGAAATAGACCTATTTCTCTGCCTCCATTTAGATGACAAATCCAAGAAATAGCAAAGGATTTTTGCCTATGACAGCACAGACTATAGGCTCTTTTCTTGTCATCCACCCCCACAGTGAGAGCCACTGCCCTCCCCTGCCTGGCCTCCACTTAGCTAAGGGGCTCAGCCTTTCTGCCAATGCTTCTGAAAAGAAAAAGGGTAATGAGGCATTCTGCATTTCAACTTTGACCTTTTCTGCCTCCCCCACCAGCCCAGGAGCCTCTTCGTGTGGCTGACTGTGGAAAAGCAACAGGAGGAGCAAAACCTCAGTGAGCAACTGTCCCACAACGCCCCGCCCCCGGAGGAATTGCTCTCTCTGTTGCTTCTTTTCTCAGTGTTTATCCGGAAAGGCACTGTGCCCAGCTCTGCCCACCAGCCGGCAGTTCAAACCCCACCTACGTCTTTCTAGGTGGTAAGTTTGTATAAATTATTCTAGAAAGTTAGGCATAATCATAGCAACTGTGGCTCTCCTTAGAAGGGCAAAAAGAGTGGAATTTTCTAAATACATACTCATACCCGTGTCCTCAAATATGACTGCCTGCTTCCGTTTCCTTTGCTTTTGCTTGTTTTTCATTTTATCATTTGTATATATGGCATTACTGTTGGAAGAATGCATGGATCTGAAAGTGTGCGATTTGATGCATTTTGACAAAGGCATGCACTCCTGTGTGCACAACCACAAACAAGACATAGAGCATCTCCTTGTCCTAGAAACTCCATCACACCCTTTTTCACTCGTTTCCACCTGCCACCCAGCAGCCCACCCCCAGCCCACGTCCAGGGGAAATCGCTTTCTTGATGCCTACCAGCAGAGATTAATTTCACCTGTTTTTTGAACTTCGTATAAAAGGAAACACACAGTATAGTCCTTTTGAGTCTCCCTTTTTCGCTCACCCAGTTTGCATGCATTAGTACTTCATGTGTATCCGTTCCTTGGTTGATGGACATTTGGGTTGCTTCCAGTCTGTTTTCTTCTGTTGATGAGTGAAGCTGTAATCGATACTCTTCTATAAATCTCTCTTACAGACATATGTTTACACTTCTTTGGGGTAAATATCTTGGGGAGAAACGGATGATGACAAAGCCAGTGTGTATTTAACATTCCAGGAAATCACAGAGCAGTCTTCCCAAATGCGCCGTTTCAGCCTCGTTAGCAGTGTGCCAGAGGAGCAATTGCTCTGCATTCTGTCCAAAATTTGGAAATGTTAACTTTTTACTTTACCCATTCTGGTTGGTGCGGAATGATCAATTGTTGCAGCTCCAATTTGCACTTCCCTGATATCTGACCTTAATGAACATCTTTTCATTGGCTTATTGAAGGTTTTGTATGTCCTCTTTTGTGTAGTATCTGCCCAAGCCTTTTGCCCACATGTTTAAGTTTTCTGTCTTTTTGTTATTGAACTACAGAAGTTCTTTATATTTTGAAGAATACAAATTCACTACCAGGTATATGATTATAAATTATTTATTTCAATCTGTGGTCCACCTTTCCATATGCAAATTTGATTTGTGATGACCTACAGTTTTCATCTTTTATCAAGCCCAGTTTATAGATTAATTTTACTCTCTTACGGTTACTGCTTCTTGAATTTCAAGAAAACTTTGCCCATATGAAAGACACAAAGATATTTTCCTGGATCTTCTTCTAGGAAATTTAGAGTACTAGCTTTTACATTTAGGGCTGTGGTGTATCTTAAGTTCTGTGCGTAGTGTGAGGTATGGTTTCAGACTTTTTTCCATACAGATATCCATGTTTTCCAGCATCGTTACTGAAAACACTCTCTATTGTACATTGAATTGCTCTGGTATCTTAATCAAAGACCATTTGACAGTATATTTCTGGAGTTTATAACTGGTCTATTTGTGGCCTTTCTCTTGTTTTCTATTGATTTATTTGTCTATATTTATGTTCATAACACAGTGTTCATTCTGTGGCTTTATAGTGTGTCTTGCAGATATAGAGAAATAAGTCTGATTTTCTGTGTATGGATTTTATATTCTGAGACCTTTCTTAATCATCTATCAGGTCTCAGAATTATTATAGTTTCCTTTGGAATTTGCAAGCACATAATCAGGTTATCAGAACAGTTTTGTTTCTCTTATGCCAATCTTTACATCCTTTATTTTTTATTTTTTCTTGCCCTATTGCACTGACTAAGGACTCCAATACAAAAATGATTTGACATTTCTTGTAATGAATACTTGCCGATGGTGAATTCACTCAGCTTTTATTTATCCAAAAACAATGTCTTTCTTACACTTTCTTGAAACAGATGTTTTTCTTGACATAGAATTATAGTTTGAAAGCTATTTTTTTCTTTCAGTACTTGAAAGTTGTCATTCCACTGTCTTCTGCCTCACAGCGCTTCTGGTGAGAAATTAGCCATCATTATTATTGACCTGCCCCTGTTTTTGATGTGTCTTTTTCCTCCCCTCTGGCTGATTTTAGGAACTTCTTTTATCTTGGTTTTTAGCCATTTGACAACAACATGCCTTGGTGTTGTTTTATTTGTATTGATTTGCTTGGGACTCACTGACTCTCAGAGAGAATTTATGCCATTTCTAATGCTTAGCTCTTTGGACTCAGGCTGGCATCGGAGCAGAAAGAGACGGACTAAGGGGGTGAACACTGAGTCAGGACTCACTGCTGGAGTGAGTCTCTGGTTTAGAGAGCCACGTTCTTGTTTGGAGCTCAAAGAGGCCCTCCCTTCTACCACTCCATCCTTGGGTTTCCATTAGAATCCCCTCGAGCCACTCTGGATAGTTTTAAACCTTGCAACAGCAAGAGGTACCAGACAGAAGGAGCTCAGTAAACATTTAGGAATGGCATCTGTTACTGGAGGCACAAAGCACAGAGCTTATGGGTCCTGCTCTCTCCCCTTCTGACTTCGCATTCTAATCTCTGTTCCACCCAGGGGCCACGGGCACTTCCCCGCAGGCAAAGGAATGGAGGTGCTGAGAGTTGAACATGTATGGAACTGCTGGGAATGATAAGGACCAAGGGGACATGGGCAGCACGTGACAGTCTGCTCCGTCTGCCTTGGGGATCAAATGTCACAGACCAGCACCAGTCATTAATGGCTTCTTTCGAACAATTCACAAAATGACAAAATAAATGTTTTTACCCATCAGGGATATGAGAGGATGGTAAGTAGGATAGGTAAATACTACTAAAGAGAGCTTACAGTGTCGTTTGAAACATGTAACAGTCACCAAAAAATAGAAAAGCTAAGTATGAACGGACCCATTTTACAGAAGGCAAAAGATGAAGATGACAGAAGTGAGTGGACAGCCAGTAAGTGGCAAAACCAAGACTAGAACCCAGGCCAGAAGAAAAAGAGGGTCAGGAAACAGAAAAGAGGAAGAGCTGAAAACAAAAGGCTTTATGTTTTCAAATCGTACATACTTTTTCTCAAACCCTTCCTCACTGGTTTCAGCTGAAACCAAGAATGTATAATCAATCCATGAGGTCTTCACTGAGCTAAGAGGTATTTCCTACCACACCTACCTCCCCACTCCCCACTGATGAATGCACTATAATTAAATATATATCTCAAAGTCCTCTGTTCCTGGAATAGCAGTAGCCTCCATCCTCCGGCTCTTCATAGCACACACGCCTGGGAAATATGTCCTCAAGCTCTTGGGTCCTTCTAGCTGCTTTGGACTTGATCCAATCATTTAGTGACTACCAAGAAGCCCCACAGAGCAAAAAGTTCAAAGCTACTTCCTGTTAATTAGTCCAAGCAGTTTCCAGGGTCCCAGCTGTGCAATTCATTTTCGTGTGCAGTATCCCCAATTAGGCAAACTCTGTCTGAAATTTCTGGAGCCACAACTTGTAACTGGTGGAGAGATGCACCAAGTTAACGTTAAGGTCAAGGGAGATTTTCTTTCTCTGTTCCCCCAAGACAGCACTTCAAAATCACTTACCAAAGTGAGAACTACTTCATATACATTATGAAAATAAATGTTCAGCCCTTGAAAGGGATGTATCAATGTTAAAAACCTGGCCATTTCTCTTTATATTATATCCTACAGGAAAGACCATTAGAGTCTTTCCTTGAGTTGTCCAACTTCTCTTCTCATATTTTAAAATAAACTGCCCACTGATGACAGGCTGTCCTTTCTTTTCTTTTTGGTCAAAAGATCCATGTTGGATTGCTGACCAAGGAATCCATTTAGCTCTCTGCACCTGCCATGTAAATGCCATTTCTTAAGGAAAGTGGTCCTCGTGCCCACATGTTGATCACAGTGTCTGTCACACCAATGACCCCTTTGAAGGAAAATGGCCCACTACCAGCACCCGAAGAAATGGGCTGTGTGGAAGGCTGACGGGGACAACAAATCTAGTGCCCGGCCTCTGCCCTGCACCCCAGCATTTAAGGGAAAAGTCAGGCTGAGCCAATGAAATCCCTTCTTTCTCTGTGATTCAGACAGAACTTCTGAGCAAAAGCAGCCTCAGCATCGAAGCAGCTGCTTGCAGTCATGGCAGAGTGAGAGATTAGAGGGACACGCTGGTCCTGCAGGAGGAGGAGTGGTGAGCAGTCTATGAAAAACGGGTGAAGGGTGAGAAAAGCCAGCGGCGGGCAAGAGGAAGCTGGAGCAGACGTGAAATGTGCAGCCCCCTGAGAAGGTGAGTGGAACCACGCAGGACGGAAAAAAGAAGGGTGCTGCTCCCTGGCACAGCCTTGGCTGCTGAAGGCTCCCCGGCCTTCTAGACCCTGGGAGGTCCTGGTCCTTGTGCATCTTCACAGGCTCCTTTTCACTGAAGGTGGAGTGAGCATCTCTCCTTTATGAGCATGTTGGCAATGTGCTCTGAAGTGGAAGGCCCCCTGGACCCAGCCCCACAAGTAGGGGAGGCTGCCACTGGGTCTGGAGGCGGCCTCCTAAGGGCTGGGCAGGAGAGACGATGCTCCTCCGAGGGCCCGATATAAATGTGCCCCAGTGGAGCTCTGCAGCTGGAGCGGTAGGTCCTCAGCCAATCCAACACTGTCATCTGGACTTACCAATTTAACAGAACGAAGCCTGGACTGTTACCCCATAAAAATGTGCTGCCATCTCTCTGCCCTCTCTGAAGTCTGCTACAAGTTTCAGCCAGAAAACACTGACATTGTCATTACCGGGTGGCCTCTGAGGCTTCGGTGTGGTCGGTGGCCCATGCCCTCTTCCCACCTGCCGCGACACGCAGCAAGCGCCACCCTGGGTGCCCTTCGGGCTCCTTCTGACCGAGATCACCCAGAGCCCAATGCTTCTCCTCCTTCTGCCCCTCCTCAGGTACAAGGAACTTTTTCATTGTTTGTTTTTGCTTTTCGTCTCCTAGTTCCAGGGGCCAATTCAAAATTTTAATTTTTTTGACCCAAATTAATAGTAGTCTTGGGTTCTTTTAATTTTTTAATAAATCCTCACCTGAGGACATGTTCATTGATTTTAGAGACAGAGGAAGGGGAGGGGGAGAGAGAGAAAGTGAGAGAAACCTCAATCGGTTGCCTCCTGCTCACACCGTGACCATGGGTCGAGCCCGCAACCCAGGTATATGGCCCAACTGAGGGTCAAATCCGCAAACTTCCGGTGCACGGGACAGCGCTCCAACCCACTGAGGCACCAGGACAGGGCGACAGCGGTCTCGGCTTTTTCCTCACGGTAAAACCAATATATGTTCATTGTACTTAATTGGAAAACACAGAAGCAATGACAGAAGACACACGATTTCCAACCCAGAGATAACCAATATTAACATTTTAATATTTTCCTGACTTATTTTTCTATGAATATATTTATTTATAGATATAAAATCTGATATTCTGAAGAATATATATTCTAATATTTTCTCTTAAAATTGTTTCATGAATATTTTAGTTTATCATTAAATATCTTCAAATACATTATTTTATTTATTTTTTAAAAGATTTTATTTATTTATTTATTTATTTATTTATTTCCAGAGAGAGGGGAAGGGAGGGAGAAAGAGAGGGAGAGAAACGTCAATGTGGGGTTGCCTCTTGTGCACCCACAGCTGGGGTCCCGGCCTGCAACCCACGCATGTGCCCTGACTGGGAATCGAACCAGCGACCTTTTGGTTCAGAGGCCGGCACTCAGTCCACTGAGCCATGCCAGCCAGGGCAAAATACGTTATTTTAAAGTCACTGCAGAAGAGCTTATCAGATGAAGACTATAATTTACTCAACTATTTTTCTATTGTTATACATTGAGTTCAAGGCTTCAACAATTGTAGTTATTCCAGAGTTTGTATGTACTGTTGAGTCTCATTAGCGTGAAGAGGGCCGGTGCTCCAGGGCACATAGGGGTTAACAGTGACCTCTGCGACCAGCCTGCCTGAAGTCACTCCCAGCTGAACTGAGTGCTTATGCGTGACCTCAGGCAATCTGTTCTTTGACATTCTGCACTTTAGTTTCCTCCTCTCTGAAATGAAGATATTAGAAGTCCTTTTTTTTCATTGGCCTGTTGGGAAAATTAAATGTGTTAATACTGCAAATGCTTACAATACTGCCTGGCAAAATAAGTTGTTGCTACTAGTAGGGTCGTATTAGGAAGAAACATATCCCATTCCTGGTGTTTGCTTTCCAATGGATGGACTCCTTTAGACCAAGAATGGCCCCCTTCCCATCCTCCACTTCCCCCACTGTTCTTCAGGAGAAGAGGGTGGACCTTCCTCGATGGGTTTTTGGAAGAAGAATGGGTATGTGCATTGTAGTGAGCGAAGAGTGGCCCCTGAAAAAGAGATCTCCAACCGCTAATCCCAGAAAGCTATCAGTGTGACCTTATTCAACAAAAGGACTTTTGCAAACATAAGGATCTCAAGAGGAGATCATCCTGGGGTGACGGTGGGCCCTAAATTCGATGGCAGGTGTCCTTTAAGAGAAAAGCCAGAGGAGATTTGAGAGAGACACAGAGACACAGGTGATGTGAAGTCCCACATGAAGACAGAGGCAGAGATAAGGGTGCTGTGTCCACATCCCGAGGCTTGTCAGGAGCCTCCAGAAGCTGAAAGAGGCCAGGAAGGTCCTCCCCACGAGACTGCACAGGACACGTGTGGCTCTTCTGACACTCTGATTTTGGACTTCTCGCCTTCAGAACTGTAAGCGAACAGATTTCTGTCATTTTAAGCTCTAACCCCTCAACCACAGTTTGTTAAAGCAGCCGCACAGAACTAACGCACTGGGAGGTAAAGAGCCCGCAGGGACCGCATGATTGACTCCGCTTCTGAGTGTCGTGGCCCTTCCAGGGGCCCCACCTGGGGAGTTGCCTGTGCTGCTCTGGAGGAACCCGCCTGACACCGCAGTATCGGGAAGCGCCCTTGTTGCTGACTCATGCCGCTTTCTTCCATTTCAGCTCTATCAGTATTAATAGGGATCTTGATTAATAGTGTGCCTGCTTCTTGTCTCACTCTTAGTGTTTGAACTCGGCAGAAAGGCCCAGTGGCTACCCAAAGCTTTTCTTACTTTTGCCTTTAAACACATCTCTCATCTCTGTTCTTAGGGTAAGTGTGAAATTTCCTATGCCAGCATCTGGATCCGTTTAACTGCTTTCAGACAGACTATCACTGTGCACCCCTGGACATATTTTCCCCTTCCTTTTGGATGATTGCTGGAGGTTCTGCCCTGTCTCAGGCTCCTCTGATCTCGACACTGAGTGTTGGACACTTGCCTGAGACTTGCTTTTTGAAATTACTCTGTCTTCAAATTTCGAGGCTGACCCAATATGGGTGAGATTGGCATCTTAAGCGCCTCAAGTCTGGGTCCAGCATCATCTCTCCCCTCCTGAGCCTGAGTCCTCCTGCTTCAGTACCAGCTCCCTCTGCCCATGGCCAGCTTCAGTCTCCCAGACAATGTGAGCAACGTCACAATTCTGATGTGCGTTCTCATCCCATGTGCTAACAAACATAAAATAAGGTGTGATGCTTTTATTGGAATTTTATGCACTGTAATTTTTAGGCTGTTTCTGCAATTCAATCATATTTTTTTCACCTACGAAATTTAGTCTTTCCTGAGTGACCCATGCCTGCAACTCCACACTATTAAAAAAAGCTACTGTCCTTGTCACTATCTGTTAACTAAGTCATGTGGCTTGCTGTCATATTTCATAATGATTTTATATTCCTGATTCTTATTTGTTCAACTAGATTATAACAAACCTGGAAAGGTGTGCTTCTCAAACCATAACTGGGGTGGGGGGAGCTATGCCCAGACCTCTGTGCTTCAGAGGGTCCCATAAAGCACACACACACACACACATACACACACTACAAATTCATTACAAGAATCAGGAATGCCTCTGTTACTTGCAATCAGGTGCTTCATGCTGACATAGCGTGACCCTTTCCCATAAATATCCTCTCTCATGATTCACACTATTCAGAGCCCAGACAAATGTGTCCCATATCTCTTGCCCTATGTCCTTGAAAAAGAGATGACTGCATCCAAATGACTTAGTTTGTGGATTATACCAGCTGCTGACTTTGAACATGGATGCTGCTTCAGAATCCAGGGAGAATTGGAGTAGAGGAAGTACTAAGAAAAGACAGATTAGTTTATCACATCTTTCCTCTCAGATGGCATGAATGCATTAAATTATTGCATAATAAGGGAAAATTTTGCAGTAATGTCAAGAGTTCATTTGTTCCAATTCCTGGTACCAGAGAGGAAGAAATAGGTAGGGAATATAACATATTAAAATAGCTTAATTTTTTATTTCTAACCTTTACATATTAAGGCATATATGGTATGTAAGTCTGCAATTGTCCTCCTGGGCCCTGCGATGACAAGGGTGGGACTTTCTGGAAGGAGGACGACACCATGTCTGATGCTGCTGATAGGCCCTCAGATAGCTCGGGACTGCTCTGCGTTCAGGAAGTAGCAACCCATGTTTGTCAGGCGAATCAAATCTAAATATCAGAGGTAAAATCTTCCTGCAGGTATAAGAAAGCCGCCTATTTTGGGATCCACATGTAGGCACCCTGAATGGGCTTATCAAGGGAGCGTCAAACAGAAACTGATATAACTCAGCTCAGGGCTAGTATTACCAGCACGACAGCAAGCAGAGACAGGGAACAGTCACAGGAAAAGAGCTTCGAGAATTGACCAGCCTTGAAGATAGGGCTTATCCCAAAAGGTGTCATTTTTCTCTCATGCAACCAAAGATGTAAATCAATTTCCTCCCACAGAAGAGGGAGGCACGGACCTGGGAGGAATCACAAAACAAAGATCGTGTGGAGGAAATGGGGAACCTCTGCCAGGTCCACATGTGTGAATTTTCACAGCCCTGCAGAAACTCCGCTGCACCAGGTCATGGGCACTGAACTTGGAGCAACTACAGCTCAGCAGCCAGAGAACTCTACAATCAGCTAAGGTACCATAAATAAAGTAGCCAGCACTCCGAGGTGGACCAGTGAGGTTGGGGGTGGTAGCGAAGCAGAGCATTGGGCCCAAGGAGGAGGGCTTAGCTACTGTATACACTCGTCAGGTCATTCCAGCAGAAATTCACAAATAATTTAATTCATCATGAAGGCACGCTCCTTTTCAACTAATACTCTTATCTTTGTGAAATCCTAGACTAAGACCTTTCTCAAGCATAACCAAGAAAGGGGTCATACTATTGAGAACTTTAACAAAACTTCTGGTGCCTAGATATGGTATTTCAAAAACCTGTAATTCTTGCTAAATGACAGAAGGGAACAAAATGAAATGAGAATAAAGTATTTGTACAATGCAAATGTCATTCCCTAAGATCCTTTAATATATCATATTATAAAATTAATAACTCTAGTAGGAGAAAGCTGGAATAATTCCCAAGCTACAGGTGAGTAATTTAGGATGCATGGAATGTAATTGACATGCCCTAGACCTTGTAGCTTGTACATGTCCGAACAGGATTGAAAGTCAGGTCATCTCACATCACAGATTTGACTTCTGCACTTGGCATTCTACTTCTGACCTCAGTACTAGCACATCTAGTTGACCTGAGACTATGTATTTACTAGCTAGTGCATTAGTTTCCTATTGCTTCCTTAGCAAATCATCATGAACAAAGTGGATGGATTAAGCCAACACATACATGTTATCTTCAAGTCCAGAATGAATCAGCAGAGTTGTACTCTTTCTAAAGGTGAGAAGGGAAAATCTGTTTGCTTGACTGTTCCAGCTTCTAGAAAGCCACTTTCACGCCTTGGTTCATGGCCCTTCTTCCATTTTCAAAGCCCATCACTCATCTCTGCTCTCTTTTTTCCTGACTTTGACCTTCCCAAATCCCCCTTATAAGGACTATTAGGATTTCATTGAGTCAACTTGGATAATCCAAGATAATCTCCCCATCTCAAGATCCTTAATTTATATATACCTCTGCAAAGTCCCTTTCACTTTGGGAAGGTTCTGGGGATTAGGGTGGGGACATCTTTGGAGAGGAGCATTATTCAGCCTACCCATCCCTCCTTATTGATTGATAATGGCAGGCACGTTGTAGACATTTTGCCTTTATTAAGTGCTGGCAGACTTCAGAGCCTCCCACAGACAATGAGGGGTCAGAGTCTCGTTCTGGCCCACTGCCCGACTGGATTGGACAGAATCTGTAGTTCTATAGTTGCCAGACAAAATGCTCTGGGAGATGACAGGAAAATCAATGTAAGTGACGAGAGGAGACAATGGTCTTCAACAGACTCCTACTTTTAGATGATCAGAAGCCCTGCCCCAAGGGCCTTGTCTTGGCAGAAGCTACACAGCCAAGTGTCCACACAGGCTCCCTGGGTGAGGACAAGCGTGGAGAAAGCACTTGATCGAGGAGACAGGGACCTCTACCTGCATAGAAGAGGGGAAGTTGTTTGCTTCAAAATTACATGCAAAATCACATGATCTGTGAAGGAGAAGTGGCCAAGGATGTTAGGCTGACTCCAAGTTCTCTTTTCTCCTCTCACTCTCAGAAATGCATCACTCACCAGCTCTGCGAATAACTTAGCTATCCTTGGCCACAGTTTCTTCATATGCAAAATAAAAGTGACAAGGACTTAGCAACAACTGCTGGAGGTGCTAAAGGGCTTACAATTCACACTATAGAGAGCCCACCCCAATGCTTAGCATGCAGCTCAAAATAATGATTTTCCTCATTGTGGTTCAATGTTGTATCCAGTTTGCTTCACAGATTGGTTGTGTAAATTCTGGCTCTGTTTCTAACAGTTTTGCTTTTCCTCAAAGATGGAATAATGGAATAATAAATATTTACTTAATGGGGCTACTAAAATCAGATAATTTATCAGAGCTCACAGTTCAATCACTGTGACCCATAAAGTGCTGGCTTGTGACCTGTGGTTTATGTGACATTTTCAGAGCTCCATGTCAAACGCATTGGAGACCTCCTCTACCAACCTGATGCGTTTCAATGTTAGTGTATAAATGTAGGCTAGTGAATGGGCCCATCAGTGAGTGAGTGTCTGTGTCAGTGATGCTGTCTCTGTTCTGTTCAATGCTTGTTCTCAGGAGGTCTCTTCGTTCTGTAACATCTTTTCATCTTCACAGTGCACCTCAAGTCTCTCCTCCCCTTGGATTACACCCTTGACCCCCTCCTCTCTTGCCTCTCTCATTTTCTGTTGTCTTGTCTTCAATGCTTGGATTGTAACTCTTAGCTCATACCAGCTGTGTTTCCCTGCAAATAAGCCATCCACAGTGTTATGAGCAAAACGGAAGCTACCACCTTGACTGCATTCTCATCAGAGCTCTCCAAAGCAGACAAATGCACTCCACTCCATGGACTCAGCATTGCCCATCTAGAAGTGGAGGCTGGTCTTTCATCAGCATTCAGCACAGAAGTTATCTGAGTATGACTTTGCCCACAAGCAGACTTAGAAGAAGGATCCAGGTGCAAGTCAAATACACAAGGAGGGACTGGAGGAGAGAGCCAGCAATCAGGGTGTGTTAACACTGTGGACTATTGGAGGATTCTAGAACCATGCAGAACGTGCTTCTCAGAATTAGCCCACCTGAAGGGCGAGTGACCTGGAGTTTTTGTACCCAAACTTCTTTGGTCCTTGTTTGAGAACTTCTGGGGCAGGGGGTATAAGTTTCCTAGTGTTTCTAGTCAGTCCCTTGTGGGCAGAGTATACTTTGGACTTTGAGAGAAGAAGCGAGGGCTGAGAGTCAGAACTCTGTCAGGACAAGCGCATGTGGAAGAGGCACCAACAGCCTCTGTCCTAGGGGCTAAAAACGTAAAACTCTAATCAGTTAAAACTGGACTCTAGGGAAAAATGTCTATTCAGTTACTGTGCCTATTTTATATCAGTTGTGAATACAATTGACAAGACTGTGTTATACACTTAAAAGTTGCTAAGAGAGTAGATCTTGAATGTTCTCACTATGATAGAGAAATGATAATTATGTGACATGCTGGAGATGTTTGCTAACTCAATGGTAGTGATCACATTGCATTACAGGTGTATCAGATCAACACATTGTACACCTCAAACTCAATGTTATGGGCCAATTATATCTCAGTAAAACTGGAGGAAAAAAACAAACTCTAAACCTATTTCTACCATGTTCTGTATGATTTTAAATGACCTTACTTCCTTTCTCTAGACCTGATTTCCTCCTAAAAATCGACATTACAATATTACCTACCTTTTGGCATTGCTGTAAAAATTAAATAAAATAACAAAATTAGTATACTGCTTAGTCCATTTAAATTATAGGTATTATTATTATTAATAATATTATTAAAGCCAGTATTAGCATAAAACAATGGTCTTCACACAGAATACCTAATAAATATTTACTCAATCTACATTTATATATACCAAAAGTTTATAAATATCTCCAAAAGACATTAATGTGAATTTTCCTTATTTGTATCTTTCTACCACACAACCCAGAATGACAAATAATTACAGAGATTATTGAAAATAATTCTTCAAGCATCAGGGATGCATTTTCATATATGTTAACAGAATGACTTTGCTTTCCAGCACTCCACAGAAAATAAACTAATTAGGAGGAAGAAAAGAACATAAAAAGAAAAATATTCTTCAAAGAAGACATGAAAAGAGAGCTATTCTTCAAATATTTATAGGACTTCGGCCCCAGAGTCTCCCGTGTTTTCATCTCAATTCAACAGCCTCAGGAAGACGGGGAGGGCGTATTGTGTAACATGGTGGGGTGAGGAGGACCTCCAGAGAATCACGAGGTTTCGAGCACCACGCTAGGAGGCTCTGGAAGGTGTTGTCTGCCTCCTTTCTCTGGGTATGAGATGGTGGCCAGGGACAGCTTAGAAGTAAAGGGATTTTGAATCTGAAAGACTTAGAAGAAACAAAGATATTGAAAAATAAAAGCAGGACTTGATAGGTTGTTGCAATAGTTAGTTTTTTAGGTTACAAGACATAGAACTTCCATGTCGAGCAGAAGGTACTAGAAGGAATCAGACGGCCAGTTTTTGACCTGAGACTCTGGAAGGGCTCTCCGGACCTCAGGACAGGGCTGGATGGTCTTTTCTCCCGGCAGGCGGGTGTCGTGGATGCGACTCGGCCCCCATGTCTCCTATTCTCGTTGGCATTCCCAGAGGAAACAGCAGCCCGGCCGGAGACAGCTGGCTGTGCCGCGCGTCAGCCCGCAGTGCGGAGGGGCAGAGCCCCAGGGCATAGAGGTGACACGGAGCGGGGGGCAGCAACCCCTGGCATTTTGTGCTGCCCTGTGCTCTCTAACTTAGTGCTGGTCTGTGCTCTCTGTCCCACAATTTATTCCTCTCCTTCTAGGGCTCCTGAGAGACTTCAAGTAGGCAGAGGCCAGCTGAGAAGCTTCTGACTCCAGACAGTTACACAATGAAGACTAGGGCCAGGAGGCAGGTGGGAGGGAGCTGGTGAGTGTGAAGGCTGTCAGACAAAGGGACGAAATGTTGGATGTGCCTTCTAAAGTGTCCAAACTAGTTCACTTAAGGCTGTGAAGTTGAGACTCAGGACAGATGTAAAGCAGAAGAGAACTAAAATAAATTAATTCAAATAGACTTAAAAGGTAGGAGAAAACATTTACCTATGTTGTGCCATTTAATCCTAAGAATACCCTGGTGAGAAAAGATCAATGGCTCCATTTTATAAAGAAGAAAAGTGGGTGGGCTGGAATGGGAATAAAGGATAGAAACTGTACTGAATAAACTAAAATAAAAAAATTTTTTAAGAAAAGTGATGCTGTAAGCAAACATGTTTTTTTTATACCAACTCTGAGGCTCCACCCCGAACATTGGCCACGTGCTATGCTTTTGGGTTGAAGTGACCCTAGTAAAATCTCATACCATCCCTGCAAACTTTCATTTTTAGTAAATTTTCTCGAGTTACAATTTACACACAGTAAAGCACACAGATGGTAATCGTGAACTTCAGTAATTTTTGGCGGATGTATATACTGAAATTGTTATTACCTCCCACCATGTAATAAATCATTTCCATCACCCTAACAAATATGTTCTGATTTCTACCATTTCATATGAATAGACAAATGCATTGATTAGTTGGGAGGAGGAGCTGGGTTCTCTTGTGAATTATAATTTCTTTCTATTCATCCATGTTATTATAGGGATCAATTATTCCTTTTTATGATTGAATAGTACTCCAGTAAGGAAATATACCATCTTCTTTTTTTCTCACTCATGATTCATTCTCCTGGTAATGAACACTTGAGTTTTTCCAGTTTATTAAGAATTAAGTTGCTATAAACAATTGTATACAAACTGTTTGATGACACATGCAGCCTTTACTCTTGCGTAACTATCTAGAATTAGACTTGCTGGATCATAGGGTACATGTGTATTTACCATTATGAAAAATGGCAAAACTGCCCACCAATAATTCAAAAGAGTTCAAGTTACTTCACAATCTCACCAGTATTTGGTACTGTCCATTTAAAATGTTTAGCCATTTCGGTGAGTGTGACATGATACCTCACTTTGGTTTTAACTTGCATCCCCTTGTGAAAAATAATGTTCAACACATTTTCACATGCTTACTGGACATTTGTATTTTTTAACTTATTCGCTGAAGTTGGGTTGCTTGTGTCTGTATTATTGAGTTGCGTGAGTTCTTTATACATTTTAGATACAAGCATTTTTTTCCAAATGTGTATATTGCATTCTCTTTCTAGTTTGTTACTTTTCTTTTGACTTTCTTAAGGGTCATTTTTAAGGAGTATACATTTAAGTTCAATTTATGATTTATTTTATGGTTAGTATTTTTTGTGTTTTAAGAAAAAGCTTGCACATCCCTCATATCTGTGAACAAATTTTTTGTGTTTTCTTCTAGAAATTCCATAATTTTAGCTTTACAGTTTGTGCTATGATCTTTGCTGAGTTAAATGTCATGGTTAAATGAGATATATGTTGAGATTCATTTATTTTTATATACGAATAGCTAATTTGTACACCACTATTTGTTCGAATTTTTTCCCTTGAATTTACCTTTTCGCCTTAGTTAGAAACCATTTTCACATCGACAGGAAACATTTCGTGAGCGCCTACATGATGTCAGGGGTGTTTGTAAGCACCGTCTTTCACCAAAGTTTGAAACTTCTAAAGAGATTAAATTTTGTTCCTTTATCAAAACATTGATTCCACAAAAAAGTTTAATTACTGTCACTTCTGACTAGTTTCACCTGAATTACATTTAGGTAGAAAAGAAAAACTCTTAAATGTGTCTAGAAAGAAAACCAAAAGAACAGGCTATATTAAAAGGATCAGAAAGATATTAGATTTGAAAATCAGAAACACTGGCTGCCAGGAGACAGTAAAAAATGCCTTTGGCATCTGGAAGACAATATTTTGAAACTTAAGCTCTATACTCAGCTCAAACATCAATTACATGTGAAGATTGACTGAAAATATTTTCAGGTAAGCAAGTTCTTACAATGGCACTTTCTTAACACTCCCTAGTAGGAAGCTATCGGGGGTATGGCCTCAAAATAAGGAACTAAAACAAGATAAGGAAGCCTATAAACAAGATATAGAAGGCATGAGATCCACAACAGAGAGGATACAAATAATAGGCAATGAGAAGCCTAGGAAAATTGTGAAAGGGAAACCCTAGATCTTGTTTATACATCTGCACCAGAAATAAATCAATACAGATGAAAACACATCAAACATTTCTAGGTTGCTCACTACCTAGAAATACCACTCTCGTTTTCAACCCAGTCTTGCATAGACTAGGAACCGGGAAAATTTCCTTAAGTTGCCTTGGCCTCTGTTTTCAAAGTTCTTGAATAGGGTCTGGTGATTTCTTCTGCATACAGAACCATTAGCACTGGGCCCACCTTTGACGAGCACTCAATAAATGAATCAGCTTTGTCTCTGATATAAAATTATCTTGGCACATTATGAAATCGGACAGTTAAAAATTAAAAAAAAAAACCCTCCAGATACTGAATTGGATTCAGCTTCAATTGTACAAAACACCAACAGCTGGTCATTGAGCGACAGATATGTGCCCAGCATTCCGTTTGATGGTATGAGGAAAATTAGCATTTTAGGAACAGATTTTTATGTCATAAGAGGTCTTCTTGACAGACGACATCAATGCAAGGACATTTCAGAACCAGAGAATGTTAAAGATACAGGATACCTTAAAGGATTAAGCACTCTTATTACACAGAGAAAGGGACAGGGGACCTATGGAGTTGAGATTTTCCCAGAACTATGTAGACAATAAAGGAGAAATACACCAGACTGGGCTGGAACAGTTCATAGATCACTGTTCTTTTGAATGCAAGGGTGATTTTTATTTTTATTATTATTATTGTCTGAAACATTTCTCCTCATCTTATGTGACATGGAAGTTCAATAAATATAATCAAACCTTCTCTGTTTGAAGTAGGACCCAGATGTCCAAAGTTGTACCCAACTGGGCCCTCCAAGGAACCAGTCAAAAACTTGCTATCCAAATATCACCAACATGACCTGTCAATAAGACAAAGGTGAGTTTATTGCTTACAGAGGTGAAGGAAAACACCATCGTTGCAAAGCTTTGGCAATGTCTCCAAATGGGGGTGGTGAGATAAGAATTCACTGAGCCTTGGCAGTTTGGCAATTAAAAAGTACTTCAATGTGGGGACTTGATAATAATTGGGTGAGAATCATGATACAACATTCTGACATTGGTGAAAATGGCAAGGTGTGGCCTTTGAGGTAAGAGACGCAAAGAATTTTAGGCCACAAGCTGCTTTTTGGTGCTTTCCACTGAAAAGTAAATGGGTCTTTCAGGAAGTTTCTGAAATGAATGATCCAATCATTTGCTTGGGCAGGACAATTCCAGAAAAGTCAAGTAATGTAATGAAGATGGTAGAATAGCAATGCCAAGGTGATGTAGACAACGGAGAGTGTTTTCTGTTCTTCATGCTCAGGCTTAGCAGGGGCTGAGGGCAGACGACCAACTGGTTTTCAGCATTTGAGGGGGTTTTGGATCAGAGCTAGAATATCACCCTCACCCTTCCGAGCCTCCCCCAGTCAACCCTTAATGTAGCCAATACCCAGCACAAGGGATCCTAGCTTTACTCTCTGTGCAAGTTGTGAAGACTCAAAATGATTCATACTGGCCTTCTAAACGTGTATGTTTTGTTCTGTGCTGGCTTTTCTAAGACAGATCCAAGCCAATTTTAAACAGCATCATTTTATCACGCTCAAAAGATACACTGAAATTTTATTGGTACCACTTCCTCTCCTTTCATCAGTTGTGTATGCGACTATTTTCTTCTTCAGTCATAACTGCTTCCTTGAATGTGAGATCATTGTTCGAAACAAGAAAATTGTGAAGTCTCTTCTATCATCTAATCTAGGGTTTTACCTCCATGCCTTCTCCTCAGTCTGTCCACCACCATTCATGGTGATGTCCCATGAAGCCTCATCAAATTTAGACTCTGCTATAAATAAGACCTGCCTTTACTCAAGGTCTGGCTTCATCCCACTTCTGGCCATCGCTTTGACCCAACACATCTGCCCCAGCCCCAATCTCTGGACCGTGTGCTGCTGTCAGTCCAGAACGTTGGGGAGATCCAACTTTATCTCAATGGGGAAGAGTTTGAAACCCAGCCTGCCTGTCTATCCTTTTTGGTGATACTTTTATGTTGACATGAGGTTTGGCAAATAACAAGTATTGAGAAATGCATTGAATTCTCAAAAGACATAATTAGCCACAGAGTTCCAAAATATTGATTTCCCCAGCTACAAAACAAGACCTTCTCTCCTCCACCTTATTGATTATGTTTCTACTTGTTGCTAGATAGACTGGATAATGATAAGGATGCTCTATCCAATCAAATGAAATAACATCCCTTGGGGATAAACTGAGATGAACTTTGTCATGAAACACTTCAAGATGGTATGCCAGTTATATTGATTTATCTGCGTGTGACATGCTTGCATTCTAAAAATGGGAGTGGTGATGCTCATCTGATAGCAATTGTCAGAATTAGAGGTTGAAAGTTAATGTACAAGATCCATGGTATGTAGTCAGTCCATTTGTAATAGTTATTATTTTTATTTTCTTTGGTGGGTGAATGATCTTCTATGCATGAATATAAATACTTTCAAAGGTCGATATTGCTGTGGAGGCTATATAAATTCTATTAATGTATGTCCCAAGTGAAAAAGATGCCTTAAAAAGAAGAGAAGGGAAAAGGAAGAGGAAGGGGAGGAAGAAGAGGAAGGAGAACTCAGATTTACTGAGATGTCACCACGCACCAGGGGCTACAATAAGACTGCAGCCCACCTGGACTCATTCATCAGGCACCACTATTATCACTCCGCCTCACAGATAGGAAAGTCATTATCCAATGTGCTGTAAAACAAGTTGGATTCTAGCAACTCCCCAGGGGTAGTGGTTCTTTCCCACACCATTGAAGAAACCTGGACAGAAATCAACCCACATAGTTCCAGCTCACAGAGATATCCTGATGCATCTTGGGTCCCATCCCAGGTCTATCTGCTCCTAACATTCAGTTTGGGGGCCTCCAAGACTTAAAAATAAGAAAATGTCATGTTCACTTGCAGAACTTTATTTCTAAATTCACAACGTTTTGTTGTACTTCTTTGTTACAAGAAGCCAAAGCATACACTCTATTTGAATGAGAGGAGAACTGATTTTGAGAAAGTACCCTCAGTGACCTCAAAAGCAGTGACATTCTCTTATTTTAATAGCTTTTGTTCCAAAGGGACAGAATAGGATACATTAAGGGGAGTCTGCCAAGAGGTAGGCATTCATGCTTCTGTTCATTCAACCAACAGATATTCTGAGCACCCTATGTGCCAAGAATCATGCTAGGTTTGGATCGTGGCTTTTGATAGCAGTGATTCTTTCTAGTCCTGGTTAGATGTTTCTTTTGTTGAGAGGAAGGAGGGCGAGGTAGACAGGAGATGAATCTGTGGTGTTAACACTGGTAATAATGATTGTCATCTTATTGCATGTGCCCTCTGAACCAGCACTGCATTAATTCCTCTGTATGACTTATGTCACCTCATCTTCACAGGTGTCAGGTGAGATGCTATTACAATATTACAGGTGTCAGGTGAGATGATAGCATCTCTTCTGATAGATAATAAAATTGTTGCTGAGAATGGATACGTGATTTACCCAAAGCCATACAGCTTGCAAGTGGTAGAGATGCTGATCAAAACCAAAGGCCTTGACCGTTAAATTCTCCAGTGGCAGCACATGGTGTGATGCGTAGTGAAGCAAAAAAAGGGCCCTGGGCAGGAACCGAAAGTCAATCCACTTTTGCCAGAAAGTTCAAGCCAGTGGCGTGAGCTTGGAAGCAGTGCCAGGATATAAACCCAAATCATGAAAATTAGACCGAGTGCAGGCAGAAGTGAGACAAAGCTCAGTGAGATGCATGAGACCCCCATCTGCAAAGATAAGGGCCATCATCAAAAGCAATGAAACCAGATTTACTGTTTGCATCACACTCCTGCTCTGGTCCCTTATGTTATAAGCCACGGGTCTCATGTGAGCCATTATCTGCCGTAATACAGCCTCCACGAACATCACAAAAAAAGTGTTCATTTCTCATCCTCAGGGTCTTGTAAAACAATCTACAGGTGAACCAATCTTAAATTCCCATTGCATAAAAAAGCACCAATGTCAATAAAACTTTGAGAATGGATATGTAACTTCCCAATAGCAGCGAAGTCCCCACCTATAAGAATAAAGCTTCAACTTAATGTAATGATTCATTCAGTCAGCCATTCTCAATAAATGTTTTATGAACATCTACTTTGCACCAAGTTGAAGACACTTGAAGTAGACAAAAATAAAAGGACAACAAGAGGCCTGGAGTCTTCCAGTGGAAAGAGAAAAATTCAAAAGAAGCTAAAATTAAAGTATTTCTGACAATGATGAGTACTGTGAAGGAAATTAAAAAGAGCCATAGGATAATAAGTGACAAGGGAGATAAATTGCTTTCTCTGAGTTGCTCAGAGAAGGCGTCTTGGGAAAGATCCTGGTAGAGTGAAGGAAATGAGGTGACCAGTGAGCGAAGCAAAGGGAGCATGATGTGAGTTTTTAGCAAAGGCATGGGCTGCCTTTGGTCACATTCTGAGGCCTGTGGTACATAGGTCAGATTCTATTCTGAAAGCAAAGGGAAACCACAGGAGGATTTTAAACAGCGAAAGAATCATGTAATCTGGTGGAGACTTTAAAATCCCTCTGTAGCTGCAGATTCAAGTGGGGGGAGGGGTGAAGCTATTTTATAACTTCAAGCCAGAGATAATGTTAGTATGCAGTAGCCTAGGTCAGTGGAGGTGGAGAAACATGAAGACACTGAGGATGGATTTTCAGGGTGGATTTTGGAGGAAGACCTGCCGGTGAACTGGTTGGGAGTTTGGAGAGAAGGGTGATCAAGAATAACTTCAGGTGCTCACCTTGAGCATCAGGTATGGTGGTGCTACATTCTCAGAGAGATTAGCCGAGGGACAGCTTTGGGATGCAAGAGCAACAGGCTCCTCTTTTTCACCAGATTTGATATCGCTTTAGCTACCCGAGGGGAGCAGTCAAGAAAGCATCAGAAAAACTCTTGAGCTCAAGGGGGTTTTCAACACTGAGGATATAAACTGGGGCATCATCAGCTTACGGAGGGTCTTTAAAGCTAGAGATCCAGATGAAATCACCTAGGAAAGAGCACGGATCGCACAGGGGGAAAGGGAACATGCCCCGGACACTCGGCAGTGGAGAGCTGCAGAGAGGAGCAGATGTTTCTCATCAGGGCGGCCCCAGCCATATCAAACCTTCATGGAAACCGAGGGGAAATTATGCCTTTAAAAGCCCCGTCCTACCATTCAGGGAAGTGCTCAGAGCCAAGTCACACAGGCAGGTGAGCGGTATACCTGGGGAGGTTATTCTGAGTCTATCGGAAATCAGTCCCTGAGGGGAAGTGTCTCATTTCTGCCCACACCCAGACCCTGTTTTCAAAATTTAACTTAATTTTTTTAAAGATTTTATTTATTTCTTTTTAGAGAGGAGAAGGGAGGGAGAAGGAGAGAGAGGGAAACATCAATGTGTGGTTGCCTCTCACGTGGTCCGCACTGGGGACCTGGCCCGCAACCCAGGCATGTGCCCTGACTGGGAATCAAACCTGCGATGCTTTGGTTCACAGCCCGTGCTCAATCCACTGAGCTACGCCAGCCGGGGCCTTAATTTTTAAATATTATTTGAAGAGATAAGGAGGAAGAAGAGGAAATCTCTCTCTCAATCTCTCTTTCTCTGTCTCTTTCTCTCTCTCTCACACACACACACACACAAACGCACACACACACAAAACCAAAAGTGAATAGCCAAGAACATTACATCTCGGAGTTAATCAAGGAATTTCAAGAAGCTTTAAAGTGTCCATTAAAAAGTCATCACATCAAAGTGGGGAACAGTTATGACCAACGGGGACAGTATCACTTAACTCTAGAGTTAAGGCTTGTATGTGTTTTGTCTCATTTTCAGAAAAGTTTTCTAAGAGAGAAGCAGTACACAGCCAGCTCAGAAAAGATCAGACAGGTAGATGAAGGATGCAGAGGCGCCGAGGAAAGAACTGAGACAACATCTTTACTGTAAAGCACACGCGGTCCCAGGAGACAGAGGATTGCAGTGTGCTGCCGTGAACGCCAGGGGAGGAGAGACTTCGGGGTCAGTGGGCACCCCGGGGCGCACAGTGAATCAGGTCTAAAGGTGCGAGGCACAAAGGCGACTCTGTACTTTCAAAAAATAACAAATGGCTGTTGATACAAAACTTACAGTATTGTGAAGGTTTTCTGTATTTTCTTTCTTCCTCCATCAAATCCTTCTCTTTTGCCCATATAGCTTCATCCTTTCTGGAGCAGGTGCATTCTGAAGAATGCCAGGTTTACCAGTGTGATCTGTGAAGTGAAGAGAATGTAACAAAAAGAAAATCGGACCATTTTTCTATGCTTGTTATAAGAAAATGTTATATATATAACACATATATACCCTGTGTATATAATTATATATGTGTGTTATATATATAACATATATATAATGTGTGTGTGTATATACACATTTTTAGTTTTAATTTTTATGGGAATTTTAATTTCATCTGAATGAATGAATAAGTGAATCTTCTGTAGGGTAGGGGGCAGGGAGACTCAAGTAATTTAATGGAAGTTTTGACATGAAGAAACTGGTTTGGAATATGGGTCCACACCATCATGTAGAAAATATGAAAAGCTTACAGCTTTTCACCAAGGAATAAGATGTCCTTTGCTCTGGATCTGTATGTTTGTGCAAAGACCCAATCAAATTGTTCCTTCTTTCCTTGGAGAGTAAAATACAGGGTCAGACCATCTGAGTTTGAAACTCGTCTTTGAGACTTAATTGTTATGTGGCTTTGGGCAAGTTACTCTTTGTAAATTCGCTCTCTTATTGGTCCTGTAATGACAGTGATGCTGATAATGGTGATGATGAGAACTTCACTGAATTGTAGTGGGAATTAACCTAGTTAATATCTGTAAAATAGTAAACACATAGAGATTCCTCAAGAGATGCTATTATTATGATTCGTTCATGCAACTCACATGAACTGAGAACCCGCTGTGTACAAGGGACTCTATCCCTGTAAGAGAAGCGAGGCCATCAACATCTGGAATAACAAATCCAGTCCAACACGCAGGTACAAGCCCTCTGCCCTGGGAGCTGTAGCTCCCTCTCCCCCTGTCAGACAACAGCATCCTGGTCTGTTGTTTGTATTACTGATGCCCTGACGCCTGAATCACAGAGCACCCCTCTCCTCTATGTCTTCCAATCTTCCTCAAGTTCATCAAAACACTACTCAAAGCCCGATCCCAGGACTCCTTATTTTCTTACATTCCCTGGTGTTCTCTTTACCAGCCACCCACTGCCAATAACAACTACTTCCCTTACAAAATGGTAAATGCAACATTCAACTCTTCAGCTTCCCATTCTTCAACCTCTCCACATCTGTGCTCTCTTCACATCCCACGGACAGAAGCTGAGCCAGAGGAATATGCAGAAATGCTTGGGGCAGGGCAGTCTCACGCTCCGGCGGAATGCTTTTCCCAGGCTCATCTGTGCAAGGATCGCCTGGGGGTCTTAATAAAATACAGATTCTGATTCAGTCGGTCTGGAGGGAAGCCTGAACTTCTGCAACTCCAATAAGCTCCCAAGTGATGCTGATACGAGGACACAGTGTGAAGAGTGAAGTTCCAATAGTCCTCATATTGCCGTGTTCCGGAGTCAAGCTCTGAGCCCTGGAGATTCAGGAATATAATTTATGTTGGCACTTTGAGTAAAAATTCTCCTTTCTGTGGCTGACGCACATTAACCAAACTCATGCATGTAATGAATACAGGTAGAGAGGCAAGAAATGGGCCATAATAATATGTAACCATCACAAGGATCAAAATGTTTAAACCCCTATGGCCAGCCATTACCACTCTTGGGCTGACTTATAGGCAAAGTTGACAGTAATTAGGATGTAGACTGGAGAGCATGGAATCAGAACACAGATAGTTGAAGACAACAAGTGTTGGAGAGGTTGTGGAGAAAAAGGGACCCTGGTGCATTGTTGGTGGGATTGCAGACTGGTACGACCACTATGGAAAACAGTATGGAACTTCCTCAGAAAACTAAAAATGGACCTGCCCT
>CM052538.1:3633456-3804505 GCA_028533065.1 Trachops cirrhosus | reverse complement strand
AAAAATTAAAAAAAAAAAAAAAAAAAAAAAAGAACACAGATAGTTGAATGAATTGAATGTGCATACATCTCAAAATTTCTTATGTGTCCTCAAATTCAAATTGGTTAGCTGCTACCGCTCTGATTCTCTTTTTCTTTTGATTTTATGTCTAACAGACCTCAAGCGAAGACATATATATATTCTTTCTCCACATTTGTAGGAACAGTAGAAATTCTTCATCTGCAACATCCACGTAAAGGCAGGCTATTGATTGAAATTTACAGAGTTTATGTATTTGAACTGCAAAATAATAACAGCAATGAACACTGACATTTAGCGACTGCCCACTGTGAGCTGAGTGTGGGTGTTATCATTTTATATGCACAATAAGATATCACTATAAGATAGATGCTGTTATTATCCTATTCTATGAAAGAGAAAACAGAGGCAGTGAGAGATTTAGTAGGCGCCAAAGTCAAGATTTAGAGTCAGACAGGCTGGCCTCCAGGACTGAGCTGTTAACCAACAGTTGAAAAGTACTTCATCACCACACTGTACACTTTTTAAAGTACAGTATGTGAAGAGAACTTATAATGCTGGAAGGAATAGTTTCACTTAAAAATATATTTATGTAAAATAAATTGTGGGTCTTCATACAGTTAAAATGTATGAATTATAGCTATCTACCTAAATTTTTTGGACTGTAAGACACACTGGACCATAAGACACACTTAGGTTTTAGAGGAGGAAAATAGGAAAAAAAAAATTTAAGCAAAAAATGTGGTAAAATATTTAATAACATAAATAATATAGGCCACCACCCCCCATCCACACACACACAGCAAACCAGGTAAGCTACATTCGGACTATAAGACACACCCCCATTTTCCTCCCAAATTTGCAGGGTGGGGGAGTGCATCTTATGGTCCGAAAAATATGGTATATCAACATAGGTTAACTCAGAAACGTTACAAAACCTACCTATAACATTAAAATATGTATATTATGATTTCACATATATAAAGTTAAAAATGAAAATATCTAACTTGCAAATAAGACAGAAATATTACCACTAAGGCAGAAAGAATCCCTTTCAACATCATCCTGGAGCCTTTTCTAACAAGTTCACTAAGGATCATCTAACTCTACCTTTGCTTAACTTAGTAGTTACTACTTATTAGGATCTGGAAATAGCAAACAAGAAAGCTCTGGAAAATGAACGCTAACTTTTGAAGGTTGATCAGTTGCACATGATTTCTATCCATTAAAAAAGATAAACCCAAAGTTTATAGTTTTATGGTCCTGTAGGACATTAGAGGTCTTTTCTAGCTTAGCTATTCCATTTTATAATTTTTTATTTATTAACTTTATACTCTAGTCTCTCACCCTCTTTTGAACCAGTTCTATCATCTGACTGCTTCCCTCATCTCTGAGTTAAATGCATTGTTAACGTGTTCTCGATACATGAATGCAAAGGGCACGGTTTTAACTTTTTTAATTTATATTTTAACAAAATGTATAAGCAGGTAAAACTCAATGAAATCTTACTTTCAAGGCTATTTCCATATTTAGTAAAACTGTAAAGAAAAGCACAGGACTGACGAACAAATTCTGGAAAGCAGTGGCTTCTTGAAAAGATGGAGAAAGATGCAGTCCGGGGGGAAAACAGAGGATGTTTGAAAATGTTCTTTTGCTCGACCTGGGCTTGGGCACCTGGCTGTTTTTATATTATCACTATAATTAATGAGATGTACTCATCCATGTTTTCATAAGTAACATATTTTAATATAAATACTTAAATACATATCAAAATATTTTCTTTATTGCGACTATTTACCATAAACCAATTTTTAAAATTTAAGTGTACGTCGTGTGTTTATTGAGACATCAAAATTATTCTTGTCATTTTACATTTTCTCATCAAATTATACGCTGTCATAGTGGGAACCGTACATTTCAAAAGAAGCTCTATCCATGTAAACACAGAAAATACTGAGAGCTTTAACAGCCCCTGCCGCCCCTCGCCTTCAGTAACTGCCGTTGTGAACCATCCTTCCATCTCTTTATCCACCCACTTGTTTATCTATCTACTCATTCTGCTCATCTACTGACCACTTAACCGTCAACACTTTAAGCACATACCAAGTTCCTGATTGTTTTAAACACACTTTCACAAGGAAGGTAGGTATTTACAAGTAAGTAAACTGTGATAAATATTAAGAAAGGGAAATACAGCAGAAAACCGTAGAACACAAAGGGAAGTTTGGGGAACCAGAGAAAGCTAGTTAAGGCCTGATTTTTAAATTCTTTGTTTCGTATTTTTTAGATGAATTGGCATCCCTCCCTTTACAGAGTTTCTGTCCTCTTACCTCCCACATCTGACAACGTGCAATGGCCCTAAAATCACACAGTCGGAAGGCAGCAGTGATGTTGCTCCGCGTGTCTGGGCCTGAAACCCGGCTTCCTTCCCTGTGCATTTTGGGAGCTTCAGATTTCTGCTGCAAAGAGCTCGAGTCATACAAACATTCAACAGCATTTTCCTGAAATCCCTGAAGAGTCATTTGTAGAAACAACTGTATCGATATCATATAATAGATTGTTCAAAACTATTTATTATGATTCTACTTAACAAAGAAATAATTTGGTGCTACGGAGTATTGAAAATAAAATTTTAAGAAATATGTAGTAACAGGGTGGCTGGTATAGCTCAGTGGATTGAGGGTGGATTGTGAACCAAAAGATCGCTGGGTGGATTCCCAGTCAGGACACATGCTTGGGTTGCAGGCCGGGTCCCCAGTAGAGGGCGCATGAGAGGCAACCACCCATTGATGTTTCTCTCCCTCTCTTCCTCCTTCCCTTCTCCTCTCTCTAAAAAAATGAATTAAGTCTTTTTTAAAAAAAGAAAAATATGTAGCAACAATATTTGAAAGTCTTCCTTTGTGTAAGCCACTTGGAATTAGATGTCTGCATCTCACGGTCAGAAAAGGCAATCTACTGATACTCGCAGAAGATCTCAAGAGGGGGAAGCTGAGTTCCAGACACGGGAGGAGTCAGGTCCTCAGATGGCACCCGCTGTGTCCGCAGGCATCCGGGAAAATTCTCACACTCAGAGCTTAGGCAGAGCAGACACACATAAGGAACTGTTTGTCGGCACTTTGAAATCATGTGCAGGGTTTGGCTTGTTAATCACTGATGACGGTTTTGTGTTGTTGCTCTGAGAAAGTAACAGAAGGTGAAATTCATCCTATCTCTCAGTGGGTTACAGCAAGAGATGCCTGAGAATCTAGAGGTACAATCTCACTACCTCGGGCACCAGGGTGGGGGCTCTGATGAGATCCCTACCCCCAGGTCCTCACAAAGGAATGTTAACCACAGGAGGGAGATAAGAGAAAAACTCTGCAAAGGAACTAAAGAAGTGAAAAGGATTTTTTTTAAAAAAAAGAATTTATTTTCTTGCATAAAAGGTGACAGACTAAACCAGACAGTGTCATTTGCATCACAAAACACTAGCAGAAATGCACTAGGCCGAGCAACTGTGTGGTGGGCCCTGTGATCCATGGAGGTGCCCACACATTGTAATGAGTTGCAGGTTCGAACCTATGTCTGTGTCTGGGTATGTGGGAATCAGCATGAACGTGGCAGTCAAAGAAAACTTACTCCGCAGTGAAATCTCTGGCAGTGGGTCTCGATGGTGTTGAGCCTCAGGCCCTCACCTGCCTGGTGGGAAAAACTAAATCTGGTCACCAAAGCAAGGCAGTCTGCTTCTGTGTGTCTCCAGTCCTGTCCAGTAAAAAGGAGGTGATAACACGCATCCCCAAGTTCGTGGGGAAATTACGTGCAATGATGAATGCAAAGGCTTTCTAAAGTGTAGGATCTCAAGGTGAGCCTTTCTGCTCCATCCCAATGTTAAAAATTAAAAAGTCATTTTAACATTGGAACATTCAGCACGGACTCCTCAAGGATTATGAATTCTATTAATATTTGTCACTCAAATAAAAGAACAATTGGGGGGAAAAATTGCATCCAGGCAAATCTATTTGAAATGGATGAGCGTTGAGCAGTAAATAATGAAGAAGAATGTAGACAGACACAGAAAGGGACTGGGACCATTTTGCCACTAATAGGTGCCACAGACAGTTCATTACTGATAAATTCAGAATAATGATGTCCTTAATGAGTCTTTTCACGCACAAATTCATCATAAAACTAGAGAATGAGGTAAAACAAAAAGTCTTTGAACAGCATTCATGCAGCTTGGAAAGCAAGGAAAATTTTGTGTCTCAAGAAGAGCTACGGATTTAATGCAACCTTCTGAGACCTTCTTCACTGTGTTTACAGGCAACTTTCCACCTGACTAGCTTTTCTTTTGGTATCTTAGGGGTACATTTCCACCTGCCGCTCAGTTTAGAGCCTTTGGAAGAGCTGGGAAGAGGAAGTTCTGCAGCCCCTTGCTGAAATGCCTCTGTGCCCCTCGTTATCCGCTTGGCCTTGAGCCATTTCCCTCCGTGCCCTAACTTCCTCACTAGTATCCTGAAGATAATGACATCTCTTCTGTGTGCCTCACAGGTGGTTGGTGTTATGGGTTGGATTTTATCTCCCGCCAAAATCCATATGCTGAAGCCCTAAGCTCTGGACCTCAGAATGTGACTGTATTTGGAGATAGGTTTTTAAAGAGGTAATTAAGTTAAAACAAAGTCATTGGGGTTGGCTATCATCCCATATGACTGGTGTCCTTCTAAGAAGAGGAGATTAGGACACATACACACACACAGAGGGACAACCCCATGAGGGCACAGGGAGACGAAGTCTGTCTACAAGCCAAAGAGAGAGATGTAGAGAAAACTAACCCTGCCAACATCTTGATCTTGAACTTCTAGCTTCCAGAACTGTGAGAAAATACGTTTTTCTTTTTTAAGCCCCTAGTCTGTGGTACTTGGTTATGGCAACCCTAGGAAACCAATACAGTTGGAATGTTCAAAAAATTAGGCGGTAATTCTTGTGCAAACGTGAATTAATAGTGCAAACATGATAACCACTTTACAGGTTCTGTCCACTACTTCGCCCTGCTTTCTGTGTGCATTTCATGTAAGGTCTTTCTGGGCCATGTTCTAAATAGTGAGCTCTGTAAAAGTGATAGAACCAAGTCAGGCTGACCTAATTTTAGATCAATACAACTTAATTTCAATGGTAGGCAGAATTCTAGGCCCCTCACCACTCTAATTCCTGACCCTATAAAATATGACCACAGACTTTTCCTTCTTTTTTATAGAAAATCAGAAAACTTGATGAAAGAAAATTCTCTCTGCTTCCCTCTGACAATGAGGGAAAGTAAAATTGTATATTGGCAGTGCAAGTCTGGGGACAGCTTACATAATGGGACAGGCTGAATCTGATTGTCCTCAAGAAACTTGACATTTATCACCAGCAGAGGTTCCTTGTCAAGTGATCAAGTGCCACACATGTGGTCCACTGGAAATTTGGCTTTGAAAGTGGAGAAAAATAAAGATAAAGATGATCCTAGCTCTGCCCCTTGCTATCTGAGCACGACTAAAGTCTTTCATCTAAATCCAAGTTTTCTCATCTGTGAAATGGGGACAATAAAATGGGGTTTTATTGAAATATAGTCTCATACCTGAAATTCACCATTTCAAAGTACACAAGTCATGTTTTTACAGAGAGTCATCAAGTTGCACAACCATCATCACTATCTACTTCCAGAACATTCCCATCACTCCAAGGAGAATCTCTGTAGCAATGAGCTATCATTCTTCACCCACTCCCTTCCATAGTCCTGACAACAGGGAATCAACTTTCTATGAATTTGTCTATTTTGGACATTTTATATAAATAAAATCATATAACATATGGCCTTTTGTGTCTGTTTTTTCACTTTATGTTATCAAGGTTTACCCATGTTGTAACCCTATTAGATATTTGTAATTTTTTAATGTCTTAATTTAGAGCTTGGCTCACTATGAGACATCACTAAGTGTCAGTTATTATTGTTTTAGACAAGTACTATAGAATTACAGACAACTAGCTTTTGAAAACTATAGATATCTTTGCAACTGATCATTACATGGAAAGTAGACATCCCTGCTCACAACATACTTGGCTGAATATTTTTCAACTTTTTTCAAAGCCCCTATGCACTAGGAACTCACAGCTGAGAAAGACATAACAAATTCTATTAAAAAATTAATTCTTACATTGAAACAAAATCTGCCTCCTATCAACTTCTACCATTTAGTCCCTGTCATGGGTTGAATTCTGTGTCTCCCTCAGAAAAGACATGGTGAACTCCCAATCCTCAGCACTTCAGAACTGGGCCTTATTTAAAGATAGTCTTTGCAGAGGGAATCAACTTAAGATAAGATTATTAGGGTGAGCCAATCTAATATGACTGTTAGCCTTATCAAAAGGGAAATTTGGAGACAGAGAGGTTGCCCTGTGAAGATGAAGGGCAGAGTAATGTTTCTGCAAGCCAAGGAACACCAAAGATTTTCAAGAAACTACCAGACACTAGGATGGAGACCTGGAACAGACTCTCCCTCGTATCCCTCAAAAGGAAGCAACCCCACCAGTACCTTGATCTCAGAATTCTAGTTTCAAGAACTATGAGAATAAATTTCTGTTGCTTAAGCCACCAAGTTGTGGCACTCTTACAGCAGCCAAAAAAAAAAAACTAATATAGTCCTGGGATTTTTGCTCAGGTGCCAAGCAGGTTGCCTCTTCCTTTGCTTGATAACTTTTTGAATATATGACATCGGCTCACCTGTTCCATCCCAAGCATTCTTCTTCTCCAGTGCGAGGGTCATGTTCTTCCAGCAGTGTGACTTCCACTGCTTCAGTCTTCTGCTCTTCTCTGGTTAAGTAATGACTTACATGTAAACACAAGTTTTCAGGATGCTTACTGAGCCTTGAACAGTAAATGTTATACCAAATGTTCTTGGTCTACCAAGAACTTGGTAAATGTTCTTATTATACCAAGTATTCCCTTTGACATTTTGTTGGAAATTTTGGAGTCTACCCTCGGCAGAGGAAGGACCCACATTGTTCACAATGTGCTGAAATTTGAGCAAATTCAATCAGTGAGGTTGGCATGGGAGTGATGGGGCTGGCCAGAGTGGGACTTTCTCCAAAAACATCCCAAATACTGTTCACCATTCTGACTTCTCTCATCCTAGTGAGGCAACCATCATTACACACCTAGATGCCTGCCACGAGCGCCTCAATTCGCTTCCTGACCCTACTCTTGTCCACTTTCTGGTCCATCCTCCCCCTACAGCCAGTATGATCTTTGTAAAGCACAAACTGCATTGGAAATGAAGACCCCTCTGTTTTCATTCTCACTACAAGAATACTAAAATTCTTTCCGTGGTCTACCGGGTCCTACAGAATGCCGCACCTGCCACCCCTTCCAATCACATCTCCTGTCATTCTCCCCCATTCATCACCATATCGCCTCTATTCCTGAGCACACAAGATCATTGCCACTTCTAGATTCTTATCTCCTAGTTTCCCTCTGTGTAACATTTCTCCATTTTCTCTTCTTTCTAGCTGGCTTTCTCATCATTGAGGTCTCAACTCAAATGTCTTTTCTCAGAGATGCCTCACCTGGCCCCCTAACTAAGATAGTGACTCATTCCATGTTACTCTACCCCAAGAGCCCGAGAAGTGGTGTGTGCATGTGTACATGTGCATGCCTGCCCAGAATTTCCCATTTTCCAAAACTGCCTCATGTATTTATATGCTTATTATCCATTGTATTCATGACTGTATTCTCAGCACTTAGAACAGTGTGTCATATAATAGTAGCTCATTAGATAGTTGTTGGGAGAAAGAACAGAATAAATATATGATTCAATGAGAGTTGGTGTAAAAAGGAATTGGGAGAACAGATCAACCTGGGAGAAAAAAAAACACCTTTAAATTAAACAGAAAACTGTTGCACCTGTCAAAGAAGCACCACAAATGTTCCTGGAGGGGAGCTGCATTTGGAAAAGAGGTTTGATGGGGTAGATTCCTCTGTCGTGTGCCATCCTCCCCTCTACCCTTTCAACTTTTCATGTAGCATCCAAGAGGTTAATAATGAGGAATCTGGTATAGAACAAGCAAGTTCAGACACCTCAATAGTCCAAATCTGCAAACACAGGGCATGGGCAGAAGCACTTACTTTACTCTAAAGATTCTTCGAGGACCCAGGTGAGGTCTTAAACATGTCACATGAGGAAGATGAGAAACATGACATTATTAATTTTCAGCACTTCTCTGACCACAGCTTTCCAGGAACTCCTGAAGACTTGGCAATTTGGCTCCTTAACCATCGACAAAACGTCTGGGCTTCTTTGCAAGAAATCTTCTAGGCAGGGAGTATCTGCTAAAAGAGACCCAGACAATCCCAGAACAGAGGGCCAGCAACCTGGCCCAGGGGCAGCCCAGCCTCAAACAAATCAGCTCCCAACGAGACCAGGCTGGGCGGGAAATGGCGCACCGCAGGCCACCTTATGCTCCACACCATCTGGCTCCCCGCACGCCCTTCCTGGCTGAGTTTCAATTTCCAAACCAGATGCACTGCCACAATTATGCTTTACTTCCTTTTATGCATCCTGCTGGGTGAACACAGAAGCTTCTGGTAATTAAATGTCTACTTTGTGAATGAGGGTGAGGAAGTTTTCACACTTAACCATTGCTCTAGTTGCTAAAAATCCAGCTGGGGGAATCCAGGATTTTAACACCTTGGATAGATCCTGGGTCAGCAGGACACTGACTGACCCATTAACGCTGAAAGCAAATCTACCGTGAGAGGAAGGGGCACTTGGAGTTTGATGAGGTTCTCACTTAGCCTCTTAGGAGCTGTGAGCCTTTGAGCCATCCTGTCTGTTCTGGCAGCCCATGTAAGACAGAAGTAAATTTCAGTAAGATAGAAAGTGCCCATGTGCTTTGTTGACATGCATTCCAAGCCTCACTCTCTCTTTAAGCATATATAGCCAACCAACCATGCTGGACCTATGAAGTCTACGGATGAGTTTTGGTATGCCCACCCTTAACAAAAATAAGTCCAGCATTTGCAAATCAAAGGATTGTGCCTATGTTTTTGGTCATTTCCAATTTCTTCCATAGTGTGGACAACATGTTTTTACCTAGCAACAATCAGCTGAAGCTGAGGCTCACTTTTAGCACGAGGCCCTCTCGACCAGCAGTTTCTCCAAATTCTACATGCATGTTAATCAGCTGGGCATCTTGTTCGAATCCAGATTCTTATTTAGTAGATCTGGAACAGCGCCCCGGAGAGTATATTTCTAACAATTGCCAGAGATGTGGATGCAGAGGTGGGTGGAGCTCTCCCTCCTACCCACTCCACATTGACTTTCAACTTGGTACCCAACAACAGGTGACATTTATCACTACACTTGGTCTAGTGTCTTTTTTATAGGAGGGACATTTTTTTATACACATGTCCCACTTCACTCATTTGTCACTGGCCAACCTAAGAATATATGTGAATATTTAACTCAACTTTAAAAGCTGTTTGGTAACCCCAGTCTGGCTGAATCTCAAAGTTCTACTAGGAAGAATGGTATCCTCGACTATTTTCAAAGGGGAGAATTTTGGTTGCAGAGGTAATGGAGGAGCTGATGGCAAAGGTAGACAAAACTCTGGGTTATTTTTGCAACTGCTTATAAGATACAATATTTTAAAACAAAATGTTATAACATGAAGATTAGGTCTGGACAATAGAGAAATGATTTGGGTAAAATAGCTCACCCTGGCAAGAAGTCTTTGGTTCATTTGTTGTAGGTAGGAGAGCAATACAGATGATGGGTTTTAGGATGAGCACTCTTAAGGATTCAGAGACTTTAGTGATGATACTTCAAAAGCTTATTCTTATGTTGATACAGACAATTTCATAGAGGAGATGCTGCCATCTTCAGAAAAGGAAAATACGGAGGTGTGAGTCTTTGGTACAAGAGTGGTTTGAAACAAACTAGTAAAACGCAGAAGTGAGTGAGGTGGGGTTTTTTTGGACACTCAATAATACCTCAATGCCCTGGGTGCTTTTTCAGTTACAATTTCTTCAACCTGTCCTGGTGGATGGATAAAGATTTGAAATATGCGAGGGTTTGGTATTAACTGGGGGGACTTTTTTGCAAGTATCTGCAGAAGTTTTCTCCAGTTTCCCCACTTCACCCCAGGCTGTTAATGAGATTTGAAAACACTTCTGGGCATGTTATGAGGTGGGCAATACAGGATTGCATCATCTTTTTTAGGCATCATCTTCCTACAGATACCTTGTCCTCACTGGACAAGAGAATGCTTTTCCTTAGTTTTCTTTCCCATGGTTCAGAGGCCATCAAGGGAAGACAGTCCCATGGGGCCATCTATGGGGAGCTTCTTTCTCTGATATGGCATTTTATGGGTAGGTGACCATCACAGCATAACAAAGGTTGAGCATGTGTAAGGCTCCTTAATAACGCAAAGATTCAAAACAATGTTTGTGTAAAAATCAATATGGAACCCACATAAGGAAAAACACCCACTTTTGAAGAGGGGACATGGGATCAGACAGAAGATAGAAAGCCAGACAGCCAGACTCAGGCTATGCTTGCCAGCTAGAAAAGCAAAAGTCTTCCAGAACTTGAAAAGGCTTCCTGAAGAGCTCAGAGATAGAGTTTGGCTTCAGCAGCGTTCCCTGGCTGGCAGAGCACAGGTAAAGGGAATGATTTAAAACCAGGAACATCAAGGGGTCTCCACACACGTGCACTCGACTTGCACCTCCTAGCCCTTTTCCGATATTCTCCAGATCTCGGATGCTCCACGTCCTGCCAACGCTACAGCCCCCTGTCATGAAAATAAGATGACAATGCAGAAATGTTAAAAGGTGGCATCGTCATTTACTGAGATGCTTGCGTGTGGGAAGAGATGAGAGGAGAATACACCAGCCAGAAGTCAGGGTATGGCTTTGTCTCAGTTCCTAACACTCCAGCTGTCCTCAGGTTTGTTTTCTTCTTGAATACTATCCTGATTCCGTGCCCCCCACCCTTGCTCCCCAAAACGAACATATTTCATTTCTGAGTTAGGGTAGAGACCCATTTCAGAGACATCCAAACTCAAAAGTCTTATAAAGATTCAGAACGAAATTTTGAAAACAGGAGAAGACCAGTGAGTAAGGTAAAGTATATATTGGGAAATAGATTTAAATACATGTCTTGAAAACTAGGGGAATCACAATTAACAAGGTAAGTGACCCTTCTCAACTGACATGCAGATAGATTCTTAAAAAGGAGGACTCGGCAGTCACCAGGAGAAGCCAGGGGACGGCAGAGGGGCACACATTAGGGATGGTTTTGTTATTTGAGTTTTTAGGTTGTAGAATGTGTGGTATAAAGGGTTCTGTCTGTCTGTCGGGTTCTTCCTGGGGTGTTGATTGTTTGGGAGTTTATCTTCCTTATCAAAGAACAAAGTTGTAGGAATTACTCTAACAGATAACAAGGTGCACAGTATTATAAACATATAGCAAATGACACAGAATGGTGTTGGCACAAAGGTAGATGAACTGGCATAGAAGCAGTTCCACACAGACGTGAACATTAAACTTACGAATAAGATAGACCTGTACAACAGCACAGGAAGGAGCTTCTAATGAACTATGCTAAGTCAAATAAGTATCCCTATGGAAAAAATAAATGTGGTCCTTACCTCATTCTATGTACAAAAAAAGAATTCCAGGTTAACAATGAATGCTCTAGAAAATAACCTTTGATACTACTCCCATGACCTTGAAGTAGGCACAAGTACAGGTAGAAACAGCAATAGTCAAAAGGGAAAGACTGACAGACAAGATTACACTAAAATGAAGAGCTTCGAGTAACCAACAAACGCATGAAGGGAGTACATAAGTATGTCGGAGAGCAGGAAGCATTTGCAACCCATAAGACCAACAAGGAGTCACATATAGAATATATGTGCACATGTGTTCGAGTATGTGTTCATATTATTACGTGTAAGTATGCATACATTATTGAGATACACTAGATGTATAAAACACATATATATCAAAAGTATGATTAACCACCTGTATAACATGGTTTTAGAGTTGCTTGGTTTGTTTGATTATTCAGAGCTTATTTTGTTGTTTCTTTGTTTTTGTTAGCCTAATGGCAAAGATTTAAAATGTTTTTCCCCAAACATTTTAAAAAGTGCAATGTAAGAAGAGATTTAAACACATTCACTGACTATTATTTCCCTAGCTTATTCACTTATGCACCTGTTTGATCTTACTAAGAAGACTTATGCTTCATTACAGTAAAAAGGAATTGTAGAGATTGATATTTTTTAAAGATATGCAAACTGTTTAAATCAGTGCTTTAATCAAACAGTTTGGGCAAACTTCTGATAGTGAATATTTTGCTTTTATACAGAAAGTGCTGTTGATTTATGTTTAGTGCACAGGAAATAGCTTTTGGCGTGTTTAACTTCCTGGCAAATGCCTTATTGGCATTGTCTGTTTTTAAATATAGTTGGTATACAATATCACCTTAGCTTCAGGTGTACGATATAGTGATTCAGCATTTGTACACCTTACCATGTAATCGGCATACTGCACCATCTACTAATCGTGAGTCACCAGGTAGAGTTATCACAGTATTATAGGCTGGGTTCTCCTGAGCTTCTTCACTCCTCCCCCATGCACCCCTCCCCTTTGGCAACCATCAGACTGAGGTTTCTATGACTCTGTTTTGTTCAGTTTTTTTGTTTATTTGTTTTGTTTTTTAGATTCCACATGTAAGTGAAATCACACAGTATTTCTCTCTCTGTCTGACTTATTTCACTTAGCATAAAACCTCTAGGTCCACCTATGTTGTGGTACATGGCAAGACTTCAGTCTTTTTTATTGTTGCATAATATTCCACTGTCCATGTGTTACCACATCTCCTTTATCAGATCATCTGTCTGTGGACATCTGGGCTGCTTCCACATCTTAGCTATTGTAAAAAAATGTTGCAATGAACAAAGAGGGTGCATATATCTTTTCAAATTAGTGTTTTGAGTTTATTTAAATAAGGTGGAATTTCTAGGTCATATAGTATTTTTTTGAGGAATCTCCACACTGTTTTGCATAATGGCTGCACCAATTCACACTCCCACCAACCCTGCATGAGGGTTCCATTTATTCCACATGCTCACCAACACGTGTTGTTTGTTGACTTTTTGATAATAGCCACCCCTACAGATGTGAGGTTTTTTAAGTTTGTTGTTGTTGTTGTTGTTTCATTCTCAGATCCATAGAAGGTGAGAATCCTTTTATGACATGCCTTGGGAAGCTGACATTGTCTCTTTCCCCTCCCACGAATGCCAGTCAGTGAAACATTTTGTCAACTATGAATATCAGGTGCTTGACTGTCTATTATTGCCATTGAATATTGTATATCACTTTTAAAGCTGATGTCGCAAAATGCTTTATCCTCGTATGGTGCTGTACAGACAGGCTTTGGAAAGAACTACAATAGCAGTAATTTTCATACAGGACCAAGGGTTGATTGCAGACTTTCTTTTCCTGTTCTCTCAGTTCTTTTAATAGAAGGACTAGTATCAACAAATGACAAGGAGTAGAAAAGCCAACATAGTGATTTTAGAAAAACTTACAAAACACAAATTTGTGGTTCTTGGGATGTGTCACTATTGAATATGATTCTAAAGCTTTTATTGAGCATTGTCAAATGTGTAGACTTCATAGGGAGGGACATCTATTTATAAAGCCCTTCTCCATGTGTTACTATAGAAGTGACATTCTTGACCTTAATGTCATCTTGGAAAGTGTTAGAGAATTTTATTAGCTTACATTTATGAATTGGCATTTTAAAAAGTTCCCTCTAAGCATGGTGTCCACATCATGAAAAATAAAGCACCCCTTAAAAATGGGTAGATATTCCCCATACCCACGGAGATGGCTACTATTTTTTTAAAAAAAAAAGAAAACAAAACAAAAATAAGTGCTGCTGAAGATGCAGAGAAATTGGAGCCCTTGAGCATTGTTGGTAGGAACAAAACAATGGTGCAGCCACTATAGGAAACAAGATGGTGATTTCTCCAAAAAATAACAAATAGAGTTACCGTATGATCCGACAATCCCACTTCTGCATATACATCTAAAGTAATTGGAAGCAGAGTCTCAGAGAGATACTCATACACCCATGTTCATAGAGGCCCTAGTCATAATAGCCCAAAGGTGGAAGCAACCCAAGTATTCCCTGTTGGGTAAATGGATAAACAAAAAGTAGTCTACATACATACAAAGGAATATTATTGAGCCTTGAAGAGGAATGAAATTCTGACACATGCTACAACGTGGACAGACCTTGAAGCCAACCTTGAAGACATTATGCTAAATGAAATAAGCTACTCACAAAAAGACAAATACTGTATGATTCCATTCACATAAAGCATCTGTGGTCCAATTCATAAAAACGGAAAGCAGAAGGGTTGTTGCCAGGGGCTGGGAAAGGGCAACCGTTGGAGCACCGTTTAAGGGAGCTTCAGTTTTGACAGACAAAAAAATTCTGGAGATTGCACAACTATGTGACTATATTTAAAACTACTGAAGTGTACCCTTAAAGTAATTAAGAGGTAAGTTTCATGTTACGTGTACCATATCACATTTTTTTAAATGAGTGGCGGTCGCCATTGCCACGTAACGGATGGGTGAGGTGGAATAATTCTGGGTCTTTCAGTCTGAACGCTGGCACTGCCCTGCGAACGTGTGCTCTGGGGACGAGCTCTGTGTTATCACCCGTGACCTCCTGTCATCTCACTATCTTCTGCTGTAGTCAGTGCAGTCCCACAGAAACCTCTGCGACGACAAGATTGTCCTCCATCTGTGCTGCCCAAGGCAGAAGCCACCAGCGTCATGTGGCTATTGAGCGTTCGAAGTATAACCAGTGAGACTGAGGATGTACATTTTGTATTTTACTTAATTATAACTATTTTAAATCTAAGTAGCCACATCTAGCCACCCATGGCTACTATATTAAAGCTGATCTAGATTTTTTAGCATGGAATGAACTCTTCCTGGGATGATTTTGAGAAGCAAAGCTCCCACCCCAACGGTTTACACATTTTGTCCTTTTGCCAGATCACAATTATTCCAGGTGTTGAAATCACAGCCTCTGAACAGTGTGCATTCTCCACCTTCCCTCCATGAAGGGCCTGCCTCCTCTGTGATCTTCCCTTTTATCTGCTCTGCTCCAAACACTTGTCATTGTGAAATAGCTGAGAGGCGCTTCCCGGAGTTTTCGATTGTTTATCAGATGACAGTGCTGTAGGGGACCACTGGTGAATCTCAAGCCAGGACAGCCTGAGTAATTTGGGGATAACTCCAGCTGCTCAGGTCTAATTAGCTGCTGCTGGGGTGCCATTTCTCTGCCCAGAGAAATCAGGCCTCCAGAAAGATGGCTGGCCTGATTATGGAGTAGACCCCTCCCCAAAGGCAGCCAGGCAACATTTTGAGAAAGGCAAGGACAAGCGAGCTTTGGAATCAGAAGGCTCTGGGTTTGCAACAGCATGGATGGAGCTGGGAAGCATTATGCTAAGCGAAATAAGCCAGGCAGGGAAAGACAAATACCATACGATCTCGCCTTTAACAGGAACCTAAACAACAAAACAAACAAATAAGTAAAATGAAACAAAAGACACCAAAATAGAGGACAGGTTGACAGTGACCAGAGGGGAGAGGGGAGGGAATTTCAGGGGAATTTCAGGGGAGAAGGAAAGGGTTTACAGGAACAAATATAGAGGACACGTGGACAAAAACTAAGGGTATTGGAAATGGGAGGGAGAAAGGGAGGCATGGGTGGGTGGGCTGGAATGGGAATAAAGGATAGAAACTGTATTGAATAATGATTAAAATTAAAAAAAAAAGAAGAAGGCTCTGGGTTTAATTCCATTGATGCCACATACCATCAATCACCTTGAACGTGGGGAAAACTGCTCTAATCCCACCATACTTCGGATCTACGTGAGGATAATACATTGCAGATGATTAAGCCTGGTGGACTATGATCCATCAGTAACTGGCATCTTAAAAGTAGCTCACTCCAGGTTCCCTGCTCTTGTTCTCGCTCCCTCATCTTCACCTCTTCATCTATTTGTCTGTCATGGAAACAAAATCATTATAACCCCATCTGTCTTAAGAAAAGTGTCCTTGTGAATTTGGCCCTTAATTTTGATTGGAAATATAACATTGCAGAAATAAATTGTTGGGTAATTTATTTAGTTGGAAGGAAGCTGAGGTTTTTATTTGCTGTTTTATTTTATTTAATTTTGTATTTGGGGCCTGGGAGTGGGTTGGGGGTATAAGGGAGCCCAAGTGATGAGAGATGAGCCAGAAAAGTTGCACCTGCCTGAAGCAATGGCCAGGTGAGAGACCACCACCCTGGTACAACCAAGCAACGACACTGAATACTAGAAAAATCTTATGGAGTCAGAACTTGGTTGACAAGCATGTGATGCAAATTTCCTGCTTAGATACCCCCATAAATTCTTTAGTAGACTTTGCTTTGCTTATCGGAAGTTTTTGCACATATGGATGCTTGTTAGGAACCTCAATGAGAAGCTCGATTCTGCATCCATGTAAATGTGGGACAAACACCGAGAGTGCGAGATGGCACATATCCGGGTTGCCCATTCATCCACCCATTCATCCAGACTTTTAATCAACCAGACTTTACTGAAGTTACTGTCTTACGCATCTGATGTGAAATATCACCAGGCCCAAAAAGGAGTTATAATCTTTGCCCTAACGGATCATATGGTATAAGAAGGACACGTGTGCTAACAAGAAGCCTGGAAGAAATGCTATATATCCAGTACCTCTGGCTCAAGGCTCAGAGGCTCAGAAAGATAATGTGATAATGACTTAGTGTCAGAGCTGAGGCTTAGAGTTGTGATTTTGGACACGTAGAAAAATGGTTGTGCTGATACCCTGAGAAAGCCGAATGAGGTATCAGAGAAAGGAGAGATGGATCTTCCCTAATCACCTCAACCAAGCGAAGGACGAGGTGTAACCTGAGCTGGGCTGTGGCAGACACTGTATGTAGCTGATTTCCAGTACCTCTTCTCTCCTTCCTCACACGAAAACAGCAGCAGCAGCAGCAATGGAGCTGAGACTGCAGTCTCCAGCTCCCCTTGTGCTTAACTGTGTGTCCTGTGTGTGAGTGTGGGCTGGGGAGGGCGAGCTGTGAGTAGAAATGCTCTGAAATCTCCACGAAGTCCCACTGAAGGGACGCCGGGGACCCCCTTGGCCTCATTCCCCACCTCCCTTGGACATGAGGTCAGTTCTGAGTTTTATGTACAGAATGATTTGACCACCTCTACCCCTCCCAGGTATGTGTTCATTTCTTTGTTCTAATTTTTGATGCCATGACCTCTCCTTTGAACTCAGGAATTCTATTCATCCTTGATGTCTCAGCGCAAACCCATAAAAGAATGAATGAACTGAACTCCACTTCCGTCCTCGGGTATATGGAGGGAAAAGATCCTTGCTCTGCCTACTCCCAAGAAAGTGGTATCAAATAAGACCCTTAGACAATGACAAAAGAGCCTGACAAATAAAAGGGGTTTTCTGTTTTACTTTTTTATTAAAAATATTCTGTGGCAATTTCCAGCTCTGACAACCTTCTATGCTATGAAATAAGCTTCCAAACAGTCAATGATAAGAATCAAGACAGAATGAATATTTAGAAGTTGATTTAAAATAAATGTGGTTCCTAGGAAAAAGCAGACATTTTAGGCATCATTGAAGAAATAAAAGTTAAAATAATAGATACAAATATGAGGTTGGCATATATTGGTGGGCAAGACTCCGTTAATTCAGTAAATATTTATTTCTTCCTGACACATGCACTGTGTTATTTTGGGGGGTATTTATGGAAGGGATTGGTAATGAAATGTTTACTTTATCATGATCTAAAAACAAACCAATGTGCATGTGAAATGCAGCGACCTAATTAAGGAAGAATAAATAATACCTCATTGCCAAAGCCTCCTACCCACCTGAACTCCAATCCCATCTCAGGCCTTTCCAAAGCCACTTAAAAGCTGTTTACTGTGTGTACCATATGATGCTCACATGGAAGACAGATCTGCTCGCTCGTTAAAGTGCACTAATTATTCCACGATTTCGAAAGTGAGAACATATGGGAACTGTTTTCCTTGTGAGTGTTTCTGCTTCGAAAACAAAGTACATGAAACCGAACAAGAATTTTTTCATAATCTATGCCATTTGCAAATGGTACTCAAAGTTCACCAAATTCATTAAGATTAAAAGTATGGCCGGCCAGTTAGCTCAGTTGGTTAGAGCATGGTGCTAATAATAAGAGTGCTTCATTCCCCCCAGGTCAAAGGCTGCCTGATATTTCATTCCTCTGCACCCGACTTTTTACTGCCATTGTTCTTTCTCCCATGAGCTGTGACTACTTCTACAGAGATAAGCACAGCTAAATGAGAAGTGAAATATTCTGACCGTTCAATTAGTTGGTGGGTCAACACAATGTGGGAAGCTACTGAGATGCCTTTTATGTTCCTGAATGGGTAGAGCGGACGCCTTGATGCTGTAAGGACACAGCCCCTAAGGACAGAGCCCGTCTGCAGTGGACACAGCAGTGAGGAGCTCAGGCAGGAAGAGAGGACTTAGAAGCATGAGGAAAAACGATCTCAGACAGGAAAACTCAGTTATCTTTATTCCTGCATCAGAAACCAACCTCCGGCTTCTCGATGACAACAGTTTAGGATGCGGGGCCTAAGGGGGGCTGTATCGAATGAGCCTGTCTTTCGTAGAAGCACCCAAATCCCAAACAACACTGAGATGCTTGAAAACTAAGCCAGGTGACAGGAATGTGAAGCTGAGATTGATTGTGGTGTTTACCTAGATAGTAACCATTACATTAGTAATGGAATTTTTATTCTTCTGCTGTTCTGCATACATGACCTATGTCCTTGCCAACTTGCATTTGCCCAGGGCAGATATGAGAACTTGTTCCAGACAGAGACAGAATGCAAAGAAAAGCAGTGAGGTAATATATGGCTTTTGGCATGCAAAAGCAGGACTGGACACCAAGACAAAGGCCCTCGAACCAGGTGATGGTCTTGAGAATAGGTTTTCAAGCCTTTATTCATCCTCCTTCGGCTCGTGAACAGCCACGCCTGAAGAACCCATTGTTATAGTGTTGTCCTGCAACTTAAAGGACAGAACCTCCCCCTTCAACAGCAAGGAGTCATTCCTTGATAAAACGCATGCCATGTGAGTACTGTTAATGGTTAAATTGTGTCCCAGAAAATACATGCTGAAGTTCTCACCACCACCGATGGTGTTGAGAATGTGACTTCATTTTGAAACAGTCTCATCCTGGCTGGTGTGGCTCAGTGGACTGAGCGCCAGCCTGCGAACCAAAGGGTTGCTGGTTCTAATCCCCAATCAGGGCACGTGCCTGGGTTGCAGGCCAGGTCCCCAGTAGGGGTGCATAAGAGGCAACCACACATGGATGTTGCTCTCTCTCTTTCTCCTTTCGCTCTCCCTAAAAATAAATAAATAAAATTAAAAAGAAATAGTCTCTACAGAGTGAATCAAGTTAAGGTAAGGTCATTAAGGTAGGCTCTGATCCAATATAATTAGGGTCCTTACAAGAGGACAACCATGTGATGACACAGAAACACATGATAATGCCATGTGATGACACAGAAACACATGATAATGCCATGTGATGATGCAGAGACCCGTGGACACAGGGAGAGCACCATGCGACAATGGAGGCAGAGACTGCGATTAGGCATCTACCCGCCAAGGAACCAAGATGGTCAACCAACACCAGAGGCTAGGAGAAGCAGGGAAGGATTCTTCTCTCCAGATTTCAGAGAGAACATGGCCCTGCCGACAACTTTATTTTGGACTTTTGGTTTCCAGAACTAGGAGATAATAAATTTCTGTTGCTTTAAGCAACCCAGTTTGTGGTGCTTTTTGAAGGGAGCCCTAGGAAATTAATCCAGGGCTACAGGAAGACGGAAAGGGAAAGAAAACAAAAGGTAAATATCTGTGTCCTTATTTCTCCTCTCTGGGATTTTCCCTAGAAAATTCCAGAACATCAAGAAAGTACATGTGACCCTGAAGACTTGGGTGGTCGGGGGAGTCTCCAGCCAGGCTTCTCACAAGACTGGGAAGAGGCACCTCGCAGAGGTGGCAGAGGGCCTGCACCTGGGAGAGGCCTTGCCAGGTAAAGCCATGAAGCCCACGGTGCAATGTGACGTGTCTGATCACGGGATGCCAAGAGGGTTAGCTTTCCCAAGGCTCCCCTAGGGCCAGGAAATGCTGGAACCAGCACTATTCTATGTTAAAATTCCTCATTTCTCTTAAAGTCCCAATCACTACTCTTGTTTATCTCTTCTTTCCTGTCTAATAGACTTCTTTGGAATGAGGTGGAAATTCAACTCCTGACTTTCCCATGAAGAAACTGTTGTACAAGTTAGTTAAGCAATGATCATGTTCCTTGGCATCCCAACTTCGGTTAATGACGTGACCGTTCATCGAGTCACCCAGGCTTGACACACACATTCCGCTTCAGTGCCTGCCTCTTTCAACTGCAATGTTCTCTAGATCATTCCTCAGTCTGTTAAATGCCCTACAGGCCTCCTACGATCAGCCTCCTGCCTGCTTCCTTCATTCAAGAAACCAATAAAATTAATGCTTATTAAGCAAGAGTCATCATTTTAGGTATTTGACGTTTAACAATGAGCAAAATGGAAATGACATGTTCCTTCATAGAGTTTATATAGTCTATTAACAAGGGTAGATATCAACTAATTAATTACCTAGCTAAGTACCTAATTAAAACTGTCACGAATGCTGTGAAAAGCAACTGTAGGGGCCTGTGAGAGATTATAGTAAGGAACGGATCTAGGCTGGGTAGTGGGTAAGGAAAGACTTCCTGAGAAGGAATCTGATACAAGGTCTTATGAGGAGGAGTCACCCGGGTTCAGGTAGGCAGGTGGTGGAGTAGGAGCTGAAGGCAAAATCCTTATTAAGCCTGAAGGAGGAAATGACCATTGAAGAAACAGAAACCAGGGCAACAGGATGACAGTGGGGAGCAACAGATGCAAATAGATTTTATACAGTCAGTGGTTTTTATGCTACATGTTAAAAAGAATAAGCTATGGCAGAGCATTTGTTACAACTTTGAGATCCTTGTTTTTCATGTGCCCTTAGCCCAACAACCTAATCCTTCATTTCTCCACATGTCCATTCCCTGCTGGTGACAGATGGATAATGAAAATGCTTTAGCTGCTTCAAAAAGGAGTTCTGGCCCTGGCTGGTGTGGCTCAGTAAATTGAGTGATGGCCTGTGAACCAGAGGGTTGCTGGTTCAATTCCCAATCAGGGCACATGCTTGAGATGTGGGCCAGGTCCCCAGTAGGAGGCACATAAGAGGCAACCACACACTGATGTTTCCCTCCCTTCCTTTCTCCCTCCTTTACCCTCCCTCTAAAAATAAATAAATAAATAAAGTCTTTTAAAAATTAAATTAAACTTTAAAAAAAAAGAGTTCTGAAGTCACTCTCAGGATGTAGCTCTTTGTCTTTTAATCAAACATATTCAAATTCTTTAAGAACAAAATATAATAAAATAATAGAGAAAAATCAGGTTGTGTGAGGAAACGGTTGAGTGTGCACACCAGTTGGCACACTCAAGCCTCCAGTTGTCAAATAAGCTTGTAGGGATTCCTTTCATCTCTAGAAAAAATAACGTTTCTGCTGGGGAGAATTAAATGTGTTAACGTGTCAAAGCCCATTGGACTCGATATGTTTCTGTACCTGCAAACTTTGGATGCATGCAGATCTATGGAGTCTGCAAAATGCCACGCAGCTCACTTTCTCAAATGTAGTTTTCAAGAGCTGAGTTCACTTTCACCTGGAACACGAATATGGTTGGCAGAATAATACCTTCCTCACCTCAAAGATGGCCATGTTTCAATCTCCAGAACCTGTGCCTATGTCACCTTACAGGACAAAAAGGAACTCACAGATATGGTTAGATTAGCATCCGAGGAGAGAAGGTTATCCCAGATGATCCAGGTGGGCCCAGACATAATCACAGGTGTCCGCACAAGAGGGAAGCAGGAGCAACAAAGTCAGAGAAGGAAAGGCCAGGGCAGTAGGAGCTGGAGTGACTGGGGCCACAAGCCAAGACTGCCAACAGCCTCTGACACTGTGCAGACGGCAAGTAGGCGGATCATCCCCGGGGGCCCTCAGAGGGGATGCTGCATGGCCCACACCTTGATTTTAGCCAAGCAGAACCCACTGGGATTCCTCACCCCTAGAATTCCAAGACAATAAATTGGGATGTTTGAGCCACTAGGTCGGCAGTGACTTGTTATATCAGCAGTAGGAAATTATATTTTTTCATGGGAAAAAAGTTAATCATGACCCCTATGATATCTTATATGCAAAAATGAACTCACAATGGATAATAAACCAATGTTGAACTATACAAAAATCCCTTCTGTGTGACCAAACATCTATGTGACCTTGGAGTAGACAACTATTTCATAGACAAAGCAAGTAAATACAAAAAAATAAAAAGAAAGACTTCATCAAAAATAAAAACTTCTGCTCATAAAAACTTTCCTTGAAGAAAATTCAAAGGTGGCCCCAGAAGAAAAGAAAATATTTGCAATACATATATTTGATAAGGACTTGTGTCTAAAACAACATAAAGAATTTACACATCTCAAAAAAATACAATCAAAAGCTTAAAATAATAGGCAAAAGACTTAAACACGCACTTCACAAAAGAAAATACACAACTAGCCAATAAGCACGCAGAATGCTCAACATCATCAGTCATAAGAGAAATATAAATTAAACAAATGATGTCAAGGATTAGAGCCACTGAGATGCTCGTCCTTTGTTCGTGCAAAGGTGAAATGGTACCTTGAAAAATAGCTTTGTAGGTTCTCATACAGTTACATCTATACTTCCCATATTTCCCACTAATTCTACTTCCTGGTGTTTACCTGAGGAAAATGGAACTATTTCTGTACTCAAAAACTTGTATTTAAATACTTATGGCAGCTTCACTTATAATAGCCCTAAACTGAAAATAACCCATATGCCCATCAACAAATAAATGAATGAACAAATTCCAGTATAGCCACAAAATGGAATACTACTTGGCAGTGAAAAGGAATAAATCACTACTATAGGAAACATCAAGGGATGTATCATAAAACATTATTCTGAGAGAAACATGCCAGACACAAAAGAGTATATTCTATGATTTCATTCTGATGAAGTTCAATAGTAGACAAAATGAAAATCATCTACAGTGATAAAAAGCAAGTCTGTGGTTACCTGAGGCTGGGAGTCCCGGTGGGCATTGACTGGAATGAGGCAAGGAATGTTTGAGGTGAAAAAAATGTTCTGTGTCTTGATTATGGTGGTCATTTCATGGATATATATGTTTATCAAAATTCATTTAAGTTGATGTTAATTATGTAAATTATATTCTAATGCAGTAATAGATTTAAACTTCTTTTTAAAAAAACAATAGTTTTAAGCATGAAAGAGGGTAGTAATAAAGTTAAAAATTCTCTTTCCCACGTCTGGGACAAAAAAAAAGTTAAGACTGAGACACTCCATTGCGTGAGAAAGCAAGAGAGCCATTCAAGGCAAAGACAGATTTTGTCCAAAGAAGGTGGAGCAGGATGAAGACGGGACAGTGTGGGCATCAAAAAAGAAGAAATGCAGTTGATTGAAACTTATCTGATGTATAAAAACCAATAGATTCATAGTAAAAGAAAGGGGAGAGAGAGAGTATAAACGTTATTAGACACCACTGGGAGTAACTGGATAATTGCACCACCAACTTCTTTTCCTGAGCTTTATCAATTAAAGGAAAAGAGCTAACCATCTATCTTGTATTTACTGTTTAAGTTACATGCTGCAGAAACTAAACACCCACAGGAGATAGGGAAAATTTCTTATTTAAGAAGATGGGCAGCTGATAGGTATGAAAAGAATCATAGAATTAGAAAATCCCTATTTTAAAACCACAGCTGAAACCACTGGCTCGGGCAATGGCCATCAATGCATGAGCAATGACTGAGATTTTACCTCAATTTAATATTCTGAAGAGTACAATGGCGAGATTGAGCTGTTCTACACTGAGCCAGTGGGCAACCGAACATCAGTCACAGTGAGGCCAAAAGCATTGTGCAATATGAAGTGCGCTAGAAAGTGTCCTTGGCCAAGATGTTGAACTTGACTCCAATCCACCCCACAGCACTACTTTCCGAGTACAAAAAAACATGGGGAGGATAAAAAAATATGTCCAATGACACCATCAGGAAGCAACCAGACCAACCCAAAATATGAGATTGTCTACAAAACATCTAAACCAGCATCTGGGACAATAGTGTAACCAAAAGAAAAATAATAAAAGTACATAAACTGTATTATCCTAACAATGTGTTATTAATTAACTGACAATGTGTTATCAGTTCAAAGTTAGGCAGAAAGAACAATGAAACAAATTTCGGAAGTTGGTAGCACGTAACCTCGGGAGTTCTTCAGATGAAATCTGAAAGGGGCCCATACAAAAAGGGTAAGGAGAGACGAAGGAAGAGGCAGACCACTCCAGGGTGGTGGGTGGCAGGTTTAATAAGCCGGGGCACTTACACACAAGGCGTGGGTGGCCCACAGTGAGCAGACCTCCACACTGCCCACCGGAACCCTAACTTCTATGCAGAGGTCTCCACTGAGGTCAGGCCTGTATTCAGTCTGTTACAGAACAGAGCAGGGGGGCCAAAACAATATACTATTACTGAAAGGACCCCCCCCAGGTTTGTTATATCCCCCGCCTTATAGGAAAGACATCTCTTGATACCAGAGATCAGTGAAAAGGAAAGGAATTTATTATTTATTTGAAATAACACAAACTAAAGTTCCCCACAAATGCACACAGTCCTCCCAGCACCCTCCACGTGGCAAAAGGAAGCACTTCCAAAGCCTCGGGGTCCTGACTCTCACCCAAGCCTCATGGACCCAACCAAGACACCAAAGCTGAATGGTCCTAAACAGACACGTGGTCCCAAGAAGAGAGACAGAGAGCCCCAATGGCTGCCGGGCTCCGTTTAAATCCCAGCGCCAATCTCCCTCTGCAGGCCCATTTCCGGCTCCTCTCACAACTGGCCACAGCTGCCAGCATTCTGGACAGGTGTGGCCCTGTGGTGTGGAGCCAATTATCTCCAAGCTCTTCTGGACCCCGTTACAAATCCCTGTTTGGGGCTCCCCTCTCGGCTGCACCCTGTTACAAGCCCAGACAGTGTCGACAACACACTGGCCTCTCAAGCCTGCACCTTGAAAACAGCGCCCGCTTTGGGAGTGGGGGCAGAATGTACATGCCAAGGAACACAGTAGGAGCGCACAGTGGTGAGGGGCCCCGACGGCCCAGGTCCAGCTCCAGGGTCAACGGGCAGTCACGTCCTCCTTGTGACCTCCTTCTACAGACATCCGCAGTTCATCACATCATAAAGTTTGTGAGTTCAAGTCAGTGGGAATATCGTAAAATAGCCAGTAAATGGTTTTGTGAAAATTAGATAAATATTTAAGAAGTTACAATAATAAAGTTGTTCCTGCCATATCATAAAAAAATAATTACAGAGTCAAAACCTAAGCATAAAAATAGTATTAAAAATGTAGCAAAAATAAAGGAATCCTTTTATTACCCTGGAATTGGAAAGGCCTTCCTCATTAAAACACAAAATGCAAAATCCATAAATGGAAATGCTGATCATTTAAGAAAAATATTGTTAAAACCAAGGTTTGATTTTTAAAGTGAAAATCAAACAGTTAACTGGGGAGAAATGTTTTCAACTTGCATAAATAGACAAAGCATTATACAGAGGTCTTCATAAAGTTACATGAAGAACTACAAACCAAAAAAACAGGGATACAAATAACCCTAAGGAAAAGTGGGCAAAGGATATATATAACAAATCAGTTCACGCAAAAGGAAAAATGTGAGGATTTAACACAAAAATATATATGCAACTTCTCAAAAATATGCAAATAAAAATAAGTACATATAAATAATACTAGCAATCATAGAAATAAATGATTTAGGTTCGAGGGTGGGAGGCAGGAAGAGGTGGGGTGAGGGACATGATGGGATGAAAATGGAGACAACTGTACTTGAACAACAATAAAAAACTTTTTAAAAAAATAAATTGAGAATTCTAGCCAAGATGGAGGCCTAGGTAGATACACTACCTAGGTAGATTTGTTGTGTATCTACACACAAATATGATTGTACCTCCTCGCACAACCAAAAGAAGGACAACAACAAATTTAAAAACAAAAACAACCAGAACTGACAGAAAATCAAACTGTATGGAAGTCTGACATCCAAGGAGTCAAAGAAGAAACACTCACCCAGACCAGTAGGAGGGGCAGAGACAGGCAGCCGGGCGAAGAGGACTCGTGGCAAGGCAGCAGCTAGAGGACTAGGGTGGGCAAGGCAGCAGCTAGAGGACTAGGGTGGGCAAGGCAGCAGCTGGTGGACCCAGCAGTGCCACATTAGCGTGCAGATAAACTGAGCAAAACAACTGGGGGACGAGACAGACCACACAGCCCAGGGTTCCAGCGTGGGGAAAGAAAGCCTCAAAACCTCTGACTGCAAAAACCTGTGTGGGTTGAGGTGGTGGGAGAAACTGCCAGCCTCATGGGAGAGCTCGTTGGACAGACCCACAGGGTCCTAGAATGCACACAAATGCCCCACCCCTCTCAGGGGAATCAGCACCCTGAGGACCAAATTTGCTTGGTAGCAGAAGTGACTGAAAGCCAGCAAAGAGCTGAATAAGCCCCATTGTTCCCTCTCAGACCCCTCCCCCACAGACAGCGACACAAAGCAGTGATATCGGTTGCCCCACCCTGGTGAATGCCTAAGGCTCTGCCCCTCACTGCATAACAGGTGCTCCAAGACAAAAAAAAAAAAAAAAAAAATGGCCCAAATGAAAGAACAGATCAGAAATTCAGAAAAATTACAACTAAGTGATAAAAAGATAGACAACCTGTCAGATGCACAGTTCAAAACATTGGTAATCAGGATGCTCACAGAATTGGTTGAGTGTGGTTGCAAAATAGAGGAAAAAGTGAAGGCTATGAAAAATGAAATAAAGAAAAATATACAGGGAACCAACAATGATGGGAAGGAAACTAGCACTCAAATCAACAGTTTGGAGCAGAAGGAAGAAAGAAACATTCAGAACAGAATGAAGAAACAAGTATTCAAAAAAATGAGGATGGGCTGAGGAACCTCCAGGACAACTTTAAACATTCCAACATCCGAATCATAGGGGTGCCAGAAAGAGAAGAGGAAGAGCAAGAAATTGAAAATTTATTTGAAAACATAATGAAGGAGAACTTCCCCAATATGGCTATGGAAATAGACTTCCAGGAAGTCCAGCAAGCTCAGAGAGCCCCAAAAAATTTGGACCAAAGGAAGCACACACCAAGGCACATCACAATTATATTACCCAAGATTAAAGATAAGGAGAGAATCTTAAAAGCAGCAAGAGAAAAGGAGACAGTTACCAAAAAAGGAGTTCCCATAAGACTATCTGCTGATTTCTCAAAAACCTTGCAGGCAAGAAGGGGCTGAAAAGAGAAGTATTCCAAGTCATGAAGGGAAAGGACCTACATCCCAGATTACTCTATCCAGCAAAGCTTTCATTGAGAATGGAAGGGCAGATAAAGTGCTTCCCAGATAAGGTCAAGTTAAAAGAGTTCATCATCACCAAGCCCTTATTATATGAAATCTTAAAGGCATTTATCTAAGAAAAAGAAGATCAAAACTATGAACAGTAAAATGTCAACAAACTCACAACTATCAACATCCGAACCTAAAAAAAACAAAAATGAACTAAGCAAACAACTAGAACAGGAACAGAATCACAGAAATGGAGATCATGTGGAGAGTTATCAGTGGGAAAGGGGAGTGGGGTAATGGGGGAAAAGGTACAGGGAATAAGTAGCATAAATTGTAAGTAGAAAATAGACAGGAGGAGGTTAAGAATAGTATGGGAAATGCAGAAGCCAAAAAACTTATATATGTGACCCATGGACATGAACTAAGGGGGGTATGATGGGGGGAGGGGGTGTGCAGGGTGAAGGGGAATAAAGAGAGGGAAAATGGGACAACTGTAATAGCATAATCAATAAAATATATTTAAAAAATTAAAAATAAAAAAGAAATGATTAATAATAAAGATGCATGATATATTATACAAATTATAATGTATAACTATAAGTGAAGATATATCCTATAATAATATACAATTTTTCAGCCCACAGAACAGGGTTTGTTATAGTATTTCAGCTCTGTTCCCACAGGTTACTTCCAGGAGAAAGGATTCCATAAGACGCAAGTAAAAGCTGCAAGGCTTTTCACAGCCTAGATTTGAAGTTCCCAAAGGTCGCTTGTGTTACATTCTTTTGCTCAAGGCTGCCCACCCCAGATTCAAGGGAAGGAGACGTAGGCTCTACCTTTGGACGCGGAGAGCAGCAGGTGAGTGCAGGCAGGGACGAAGATGGTGGTGGCCACCTTGGATTTCTACCCCACCCAACTTTTTTCTCATTATTCACTCAGGTCAGAATCCAGATTGGGAAGAACAGCTTTGTATTGGGGTTCCACAAACCTGCAACAAAGCTGTTGACGGGAACCTAAATGCTTCTATGAAGGGCAATTAGATGATTCAATCCCAAAAAGAAGCGGCATGGACACCAATCTAAATTGTAGGATCTGAAATGATCATTCGTGAATATACCCACGGAGCTTTGTACAAAACGTCTGTGTCCGTCCCATTCTGTGTGAGCAGGCGACAGGAACCGCGGGGATGATCGCCGTTGAGGTGATCACTAAAAGCAATGGTCTACCATACAATGAAATACTGCACAGAAGTTCCAAAGAGTCAAGTAGGTATATATGCGAATGATACGGAAACCTTTCCAAGACTTAACCTGTGACTTGCCTGTTACATATAATAATGGTATTAGTAATGCAAAGATATTACTAACTTATATATATGTGATCTATAAGACTTACTATATAATTTTAACAACGTTCTTTTTCTTCGGAGAGTAATAGGAGAGGGATGTCAAGGAAGGCTTTAGCTTCATCTCTACTCAATGTTTCATAATAAGAACATATTCATGTGTTACTTGTGTGATTGTTAAATAAATTTTAAAATATTTAATGAACTAGAGTCAGAGATTTGAAGCAAGACACAGGTTTGCTGGGGTGCTGTTGGCTTGATGAAGAAGGGGGGCGGTCCTTGTGTCAAGAGCTGAGGCTGCCCCCTGGTGGTCACCCAGTAAGGAAATGGGAAACCTCAGTCCTAGAGTCCTAAGGACTTGAATTCTGCCAACCACAACTGGAAACAGTGAGCTTGGAGGCAGATATTTCCACCAGACCTTCCAGATGAGACAGCCCCGTCAGCACCTTGGTTTCAGTCTGTGATGCTGAGCCAAGGCCGACACCAGACCTGACCTCCAACCTGCAGAACTGTGAGCTAATACATGGGTGTTTTCGGCCCTTCAGCTTGTGGTAATTCGTTATACAGCAGTAGAAAAAGAATACACAGAGTAAGAAGACAGGAACAGGTACCAAAGGCATCAAACAGAAAAGCAGGGGAGAGACTGAGGGAGGGGAGAGAGGCCCCAACGTTACTGCTTCGGAGGATCTGCCGCGTAGAAATGTGGGAGGGGGAGTACCTCTTTCCCACTAACCTAGAGGTGGAGACATTCGCCGCCAGCTCCGGGCAGGAGTTCCCTGATGGCTTAGCTCAGTGTTCTCAACAGAGGCTCCATGGATACATACAGCAGGACAAGCCGCAATGCTGGACTCTCGTACGTTACAATAGACTCACGGTCAGCCATTGACTGCCCGATGTGTCCCCACATCATTGTGACAACCAGGGACAGGCTCCAACACTTCCGTAGATGCCCAGTGGGGGGTGACAGCAGCACCCTCGGTTGAGAACCAGGGAAGCTCAGCCCATTATTTTTCAGGTGATGGGAGTGAACACGTGAGAAAGGGCTCAGGACGTCCTTCAGCCCCGCGCAGCCAGTGTGGGATCCCCCCCTGTCGGGGGCAGACAGGTTGCGAAGGGTAGTTTCTTAGTAAGTCGCTCAGCAGCGAGTCAGTATAAAAGGATCTGAGCTCCCAAACCTTCCCGCCACTTCCACTGCGTGTTCAAATGTCACCTTCTCGGAAAACTCTTGGCGACCCTCCTTTTTTAAACTGCAAACACCCATTGCCAGCACCCAGGACTCCTCCTCTTCTTCTCCCGGTTCTGTTGCTGTTGTTATAATTTGCATACCGCCTAACACCTTTAACAGACTGCACAATAGATCATCTAACGTATAGTAGACAGTAAACTCGAAAATGAAGGACTTTACTGTTTTGTTCACTGATGTCTTCCGGTCTGGTATTGGTGCCTGGCACCGGCGTCCGGTACGCACTCAGTGTTTGTGGAATAAATAAATGAGTAAGGCTATTATTCTAAGTATTTCACATGAGTCTTTATTTTCTCTCCTGTTTGTGGGGGGGGGGGCGGATAAATAAATCTTAGAATGTCATTAAGTCACATTATGTTTGCTAATAAATACTTCAGCAGAATGACCAGAAAAAATATGGTGAAGCAATTTATGGAAACAAAACACATCCAGTAAGAAATTTTTGTGTAACGTTTTATGAAATTAAAGTATGTCGTGAAATTTGTTTTATTTTTATTAATCAGAAATATTTACTTTCATATAGAATTAAGTCATGAATTATGTGTTCATTTTATACAAATTAAGTATTGATAAGCTCAGCAAGTAATAATATGTATTCTAATTCTTTTTAATTTTGCAGTGAATTATTAGTCTACATGTTTTTCTCCTTCCTGCCCCCTCTATAGACTAACAAAGTCAGCAGCTGTGTTTTTTTCTGGAAAAGCAATGCTGAATTTCAAATAACCAGTGGTCTCATCAAATTAGCCTATTTTTTAAAACAATAAGTACTTAAGAGATGTCAGTGTAGTTTTGGGGGGAGGAGAATATGAAGATAAATTTGATTTGGTACTTGACCTTGAACAGGTTCCTTCTGGTGGCGGTGGGAAGACATGTGCATAGGAAATCGTGTTAACACTTGACAGTGTACATGATCTGCCCCGCCAATAGGCTGGATATGTACTTTGAAATCTCAGTTGTAAGCATTTGAGAAGCGTTATATGTTCTTTAAATTGATTTTATTATTTGAATCTTTAACTGCATTCCTTTTTTTCCATAATAAACATTCTTACTTAAAAATAGAATATAAAGTTTTTGCAACATATTTTCTCTTCACTGGGTTTCAAGATTGTTTTGAATAATAAATCTGATTTTGGTAACTTGCCATGTAATTCATTGGCATTAACGTTATGTTCATATCTATCTTTTTTCTTATAAATGCAATTTTTTCCTGAAAAACAAAAAGAATGCCAAGACATAAGTTTGCTGCCCTCCTGAATATTTTAATCTGAGAGTTCAGTGTTAAATTGAATGAAATTGCACTAAAACGTCCTTCATAATTTACAAAAAGCAATTTGAACATACCAGGAACATTTCGTTCTAATATAAAGTCTGCTTTTTTTTATACATTAAATCGATTTTTTATTACATAGGGTGGCTGGCAACTAACCAGTTATTTGAATTGTTATAATGACATTTTAATACAAAAGATCACGTTGTAATCAACCCCAGGAGCACTCGCTGTGTTTACCTGAAAGAAAGATGATTTTCCCAAGTAATTGAACTCAAAAACCTGGCGGTGGATGTTCACGGGAGGGAAGGGGCTTGGATTTCATGCGCTGACGCCATCTCTCAGTGGAGAACGGAAGGTCAGAGTGAATCTTTTTCGCTAGGAAATCACCCGGTGTGTTTTCAGGTCCCGGTTCTTGAAATGGGCAAGGAGGTAGGTAGTCTTGGTGCCTGAGGGAATGTTACTGATGAATGTATGGAATTAGGGGGATCCTGGTGGGCCCAGCCGATGTGAGACACCTTAAAGGGGAACCAGTCAGGAAAATGACAGAGCAAGACCAGATCTGGGTTAGCTGTGGCCCGCAGGGTTGAGTAGTTTCTGTACCGGCTGATCCAGCCTGGGACGGCTGCGTTTCGCAGGCCCGGGACTCACTGATTTTATGTCCCGCGTGGTGGGGACCTCATGAGAGGTTGCGCAGAGGGGAATTTTAGTGAAGTGAGTATCTGGGCCAGAAAGCAGTGGGAAAGTAAAAGGAAAGCATGCATGCAGGCCCCAAAAACAGGGCTGGGGAAGCGACCCAACCCACTAACGCGGTGAGATAAAAGGTTAGGGAACCCAGTTGAGCCCTCCTGAAGGGATGTAAGACCAGAAAAGGGAAGTAGAGAAAATAGAAATGCTATTTTTGGCAGGGCAGATTTAGAAGGGAGGGAGAGGCTGTTTCTTGGGGAACCTGGGGCAGAGGTGTGAGAGCCCCGGGGGGGGGCCCGAGGAGCAGGGAAACATCAATAGTTTCCAGTCAGGGATCTGCTGAGGGTGTTTGAGTCCCAGCCAACAGGAACGTGGGTCGAAGCAAGACCTTTCCCAGGAAGCAGATTTCACAGCCGGAGGAGAAAAGGTGGCCGAGTTACGGCCACAGACTTCTCATCGGGACGAGGAAGGCTTGCTTAAGAGAGAACAGCAACCGTGCCATTTGCGAAGTTCAAACTCAGCACAGCAGCTCTGGGGGCTCAGAAACAAGAAACTCAAAGGGAAAGTGGAACAGGAGAAGCTTTGGATGCGTCGGAAGGAAATGAAAGGCGTCTCCATCAAACCGGGCGATCGGGGCTGACACCACGTGGAATTCTACACTTTGAAGAATAATTGCTAGCATTTATCGCGTGCGTGCTGTGGGCTGCGCACTGTTCTGTTTCACACGGAGTAGCTTGTTTACTCCCCACAACACTCTGAGAAGGTGAGAACCGCTTTTACCCCTTGTCTTACAGACAAAGAAATTCAGACGTGAGAGCAAGTAACTTGTCCAAAGTCGCACAGCTAATAAGAGGAGGGGCTGAGATCCAAGCCCGGGCTCCTGGGTACGAAATCTGGCTCCAAAGGCCACACTCTGAAGTACCACACTTTAAAACAAGGGAGGGATGAGCCCACATTGAGAGCAAGTAGTTTTTCTGCCCTGTGTTGGGACAGGCATGGTGCCAAATGAAACTCTGTCAAGAGAAATCTTCCCCTGAGATAAGTTACATGTTCCAGAAAACACATAGGCTGAGATCTTGGAAAACTGAAATGAGGATGGTCTCTTCTTGTTCTGGCAGGCGCCATGGCTGACCAACCCTAGACCCAATTCCATCATCTCCCTACTCTCCTCCCTGCTTGAGATTGACCCATGGCATCATTCCAGCCAACAAGATTCAAGCAGGAAAACTCTGGTTGCACTCAAGGGAAGGAAATTTTCACTTGCATAACAGAAAGGGAAATGCAGCTGGTGTGGCTTTTCATACATTGCTCTGTTTTCTTCTTCCATCCTGGAATACAAGTGCAATGTCCGGAGGAGCAGCAGCTCTCTGGGGACCAGGAGGGAGCCACAACCTGAGATGGCGTCACAAAAGTAGAAGATCCGGTACCCTTCACAGCATCGTCCAACATCTTCCCCAGCCCTGCACTGGCTCCCTCTAAACCTTTACTTTGGGGGACAAATGAACTACAATTGTTCAAGAAAAAACAAACAGAATGTTTAAAATTATTTAGAAGTCCCCATGCCTCATGCTCTCTGCCTGCCCCCCTGAGATAATCACTACACAAAGCGTTGTGATAACTATCCCCTTCTTTAACATTTCCCATCCAAGTATGCGTGCCTCAGCAAATGCTGTTTTACTGAGCCCGCCCTTGAATTATAGTGAGCGAGTCCTTTGGAAGCTGGCTCTTCTTCTGCATCTGACAAGCATCTGCACTGATGCACGCAACCGTAGCTCATGCCCACTGCTGCAGAGTTAAATGGCGTGAATGTGCCATGTTTGTGCCGGGGGTGGGGGGATTGATCCGTTCCACCATGTGCTGCCATTTGAGTCATCTCCAGCTTTACTAGCTACAGTTTTACTTGCCCAGCTGCAGCAACCACTACTCATGGCCAAACTGAGCCACATATACCTGCTCCGCCCTTCCCGGCACACACGACGACTTTGAAGCAATTCAATGGTTCATACCATTTCATCTGTAACCTGTGAAGATCCTTTGGAGGGATAGAAATTCTTAAATTCAATGTGGTCACATTAGTCAAACCTATTTGGGGCTGGGGTTTCTTTTAGACTAAGTTTTAAAGGAAAAAATATATGCCCTACTTCAAGTGTATGAAGAAATTTTTCTCTGGTTTTTAAAACCGTCTGTAACTGGTTTCTGTGTGGGGAGATTTCATTTCCTTTTTTGTTCAACGTGGTTACCAAGTTGTCGCTAAGACACTCGGTGGAGACCTACCTCATCAGCGCGCCCCTGGCCTGAAGCGTCCGCATCTACGTGGGTTTGGTGTAGGAGCTTTCGGCTCTGTCTGCTCGCTCCCATTTCAGCCCTTGCACCAATAACCCGGTGTCATGCGCTTTAGTTTTATCATCTGGTAGGACAGTACTCAACTTCTGTTTCCTGGGGGCGATGGCTGTTCTTTGGCTTTACAACTCCCGTCTAAATTCTAGAATCAGTGCATCACCTCACACAGTGATTGCGACGTTTTCTATGATTGGCATGCATGGTAAATCAGTTTTGAGAGAATGGATCTCTGCATGATATCGACTCTGTGAATCCATGAACATAATGTATATCTTCATGTTTCAGTTCTTCTTTAGTACAGTTGAACAGAGTTTTGTGATTGTCTCTTTAAAGAACTTACGTGGCTTTTGTTGTATTTATTCTTAGGCAATTACATCTGTATGCTATTGTAAACTTTTAAAGTTGGCTTGTGTTTGTTATTAGTATGTAGAAATAGAATTGATTCGTATATTGATTTTGTAGCCAGCAGTCATGCTAAATTCTTATTAATTCTAATATTGAATCTATAGTCTCTTTTAATATCTGTAGTATCTACTGGTGCATAATAAACTATCCCAAAATTGAGTGGCTGAAAGCAGTAATAATCATTCATCATTGCTCACGCTTTCCGTGGGTCAGAAGCTCAGACAGGGTACAGCGGAGATGGGGGTCTCTGCTTTGTAACATCTGAGCTGGACAGCTGGGGGCTGAAAGCATCTGATGTCTTGTTCGCTTTCTAGCAATTGATGCTATTAGCTGAGACCCTCGCTGAGGCTGTCAGCTGGAACACCCCCAGGTGTCCTCGCCATGTGTCATGGACTTTTTCCCAGCACGGTGGCTCTGTTCCAGAAGCTGGTGTCCTGCAAGAGAGGCATAGCATCTCTTCTGCTGGATTCCATCGGTGTGGGCGCTCACAAATCCCCCTCAGATTCAAGGAGAGGGAACACAGACACCGCCTCTCCCTGGAAAGATGCCGATCACAATCTAGGCAGTATCATATGAGATGGCATCGTTAGGGCTGTATTGGAACATACCACTTGTCACAATATTGTTTATACAGATAAATCATCTGTAAATAGTGACAGTTTTGTTTCTCCTTTCACAATCTATTTTTTGTTCTTTCTTTCCTTCTCACCACACTACACTAGCAGGAACCACTAACACCATGCAGAATGAAAGGGCCGGGAGGGAGATCCCTATACTTCCCTCTCCTCATCGCAAAAGGAATGCTTTCAAACACCCCACCATCAAGAAGGACTTCTGCTGTAGGTCTTCATTTTGGTGCACTTGACGATTTGAACCCATGTCCCCCAGCCAGGAAGCATTTGCCTCCCACCTGTAGGAATGACATCAGAAGACAGTCTCCAGCTGTTGGCCCTCAGGGGGCCTGAGCAAGGTGGGGGCCGAAAGCCTGAGGAGCGGCACCAGGTCCAGGTCTCGCTGCTGTGTTTTTAGCAACGTATTGGGCCAGTGTGGTTCGAGGAAACCTGAACGTGACCTCTGGCTGCCACACCAATGACACAGGGGCCCTGGAGGAGGCTGATCTTCACTGTGAGGACTGGGAGGGACTCGTCCACATAATGTGACTTCCAAGCAGAAGCCATCAATAAAGCTGGTGCTTAATACTCTCTTTGATGCCTCCCAACTGGTCTGTCTCCTGCCTCCGAAGTCCTTGGAGAAATTGCAGCTGTGCAAGAATTTCCTTCAATAAAGTGATGGCAAAGGACAATGTCTGGGTTGTCACTTGGATAAGAGGTATTCACACAGGCCAGCTCTTTGCTAAGGGACTAGGGGAAGCTTTTGGAACAGGTGACAGGTGCCCGATTCCACACAGAGGTGACCATTATTTTCCTCAGAGTACTCTGGACATTCGTACATTGAATCAGAAAATACCAGTGCTCATGGGGACTTTGGTTACCAGGCACCTCTCTCATTGTAAGAAGTCGGTGGCCTCTCTCACAGATGAATACAGCTGGACCCCAGTTAAAGTGACAAGGACAGATTTCACTAGTAACACCCTAGTGTAATAGGGAAACGAGTCCAGTGTGGTCCGAGCTCCACTTGGATTTGTACGGGGGGGACTGGGTTTTCACAGGAGAATGAGGGACTAAGGAGGCCGGTGAGAGTCAGAGAAGCAGAGAATGACAAAACGTGGGAAGTGGGGGCTGATCTAATGAAATCCACCTGGGTTTGCTCCTACCCGCCCCCAGAGGCCAGGAGACAGGAGCCTGTCCTCGCGTGCTGGGTGGAATAGTCAAATCTCCCAGCAGCCTTGAGTTTGCTCAGACAGACTCTTCCTGAGGATGGGGCTGGCGCCATCCTAGGGGTGTGGCATAGAGCCCTTAGAAGACACGGTAGTCTCTGTTCAAGTCCTTACAGACCAGGGTGGCCACATCATCAAGAACAGGGATGAGAGGGTCCTGGCTGGTGTCATTCAAGAGAGAGTCGTGGTCACCTCTAAGGATCCAACACCTGGTCCAAGCTCACCCCAAAAATACAAGGAAAGAGGCTAGACCAGAACCCTCATTTCCCTACTGCCACTGGCTGGTAACATTTTATTGGCAGGAAGCGCCCACTTACAAAGATAAGAGCCCCAGAAGGCAGAAAGCCAGCTCCGTAAGCCATTCCAGCTAAAATAAAATAATAATATGAATCTTTCGCTCACTCTGAAGGAAGTGACATATGGGGCGGCGTCTTTCTCAGCGCGCAATCCATAATTCAAGCAGGAGTGCTGCCTGCTCCCTCATTAGCTGAATCGTATTCATTGCAGAAAGCAGGCTTTGGTAGCTACATCGATCCGCAGGAAGGAAGATGGAAAAATCAACACAACTTGAAATCTCCAGTCTCCGGGGTGTGACGCGCCCTCTGGGAAGGACTTACCGGGAAAGGCACGGGGAAGCTCTGCCCCTGTGTGACTTTCCCGTTTTTACAGATGCAGTCCGTCCTCGGTGGTCCGAGCCCGCCACCACGGAGTGGGGGACGGTTCAGACATGACACGTGCGATCCGAACGTCCGTGCAAGACGTTGAACTTGGGACACTGCGTTCTAAGGCAAGTCAGGTGTGTTTCCCTGCACTTCTTCCATTGTTTTTATTAGTGATTGTGTCTATAATACGCACAATGCATACACTGGGCAAAGTAAATATATTAAATTGTTTTTTTTAATTTCTTACATTTTGAGGATTTGATCATTTTATGCCCATTTCCTATTTTTAAGTTAATACCACTTTATATGATAAAAATAATTCCCTCTCTATTGTGTGCTATTTTATCTCAAAAACTTCTTTCACCTAAATAACAGAGAGGTATTTTTAAATAAATGGTCAAAGTAAAAATGCAATACAATAAATATCTTAGTCGCAGTGCCCTCCTCTGACAAATTCACAGAAAAATACTACATAAAGCATTTAGTATTGAAGATCCACTTTGTCTTTCCTTGCGTGTGCTCTAATAACTGAACAATTAGCACTCTGAAAGTAAATTTTAAAAATTACACTCTCCTCAATCCATTATCCAAGTTATTTTTAATAATTTCCTGTTTACTTGCACTTCCAAACTGTTTGACTTTCACCTTGTTTTTTTAAATCTGTTCAATCCTCCAGATGAAGCTTAAACGGGTTGACTAAAGATGCCACCGTTTCTAAAGAATATGAATTGACCCAAATAATTGAGCAGGAACTTGAAGCTAATGGAGGAGAGGATCTATCATGAGATTGGAACAATAGAGGGAGGTAAATAGCATATAATTATTCATTTCTCCCATCCACACTTCTTCTGGGTTTGCTATAAATTTCCAATTTCTTGTGAAGTAATTTCAAATTAAAGCTAATGACCAACGATATACCAGGGCTTTTATTGCACCAAGTATAAAATAAAAATAAATGTCTCCATGTCAGAACACTATGTTGAGGGAAATCCAAAGAGAAATCGAAGAGAAGTCCTGGCATCTGAAGGATTTGTGTTCCAATCAGGGGGGAAATGGATGCAGAAATAATAGATGACAGTGTATCAGTTTCCTGTGGCTGCTGTGACAGATGGCCGCAAAGGGGGTGGCTTACCACCACAGAAACTGATTCTCTCGTGGCTCTGAAGGGCAGGGGTCCAAGCTGGGCTGCCAGCAGGGCGGCAGCGCCTCCAGAGACACTAGGGGAGGGCCCTTCCGGCCTCTTCCAGCAGGACATTCCAGCCAATGGACATTGGCTCCCAGCCATCTCTGGGATCATTGGTTTGTGGCCGTGTCTCTCCAGTCCCCACCTCCATCTGCACAGGGTCCTCTTCTGTGTGTCTCAGTACGTCCTACTCTCTTCTTATAAGGACACCAAGTCATTAAATCTAGGACCCACCCTCATCTAGCATGAACTCAGCTTCATTTCATTACATTTGCAAAGACCTGATTTCTCAATAAGGTCACGTTCTAAGGTTCTGTGTGGGCATGAATTTTCGTGGGACACTAATCAACTTACTGCCAGGGGTAAAAATGGTGTCAGGGAAAGAGACATAGAGTCTGAGTTGGACCAAGAAACCCCATGAGTTCAGAGCAAGGTGGAACAGAAGACATCATGCTAGGCATCATGGGGAACAGGACTGGTGGGATTTTTGTCACCTGAGCCCAGCCTGCTGGCCCAGTCCCATGCCTTGTCCCTTTTGTAGCCAAAAGATGTTTACTCTGGTCACACGGGACTTCTCACTTTTCCTGGGACACGTGGTCATCTGTTAAGCCTCTGCAAAATGATGCAAATGCATATGTTTATTTATCTCTGTCCTGTCTGTCAAGATCCCAAAGCTCAGACACTAGAGGTCAATTGCCTGTGCATTCGGTGGGAAGAGTTAAGTCCATCTACGCTGGACCCGCCCTGAGCTGCATGGAACACACCCTGAGACCTGTAGCTCAAAACTCAGCATCCATCTGTCTATGAGGGAAGCCCAGAGACTCATTAAGTGGATTGACCGGAGAGCTGCTTTCAAGAAAGTTGCCATTCTGGAAGGATGGGTAGAGGCCTGTCGGTCCTCCTCTCTGTGGGGAGGTGAGAACAGGTGCATGAGGGAGCCTTGAGATCCACCCTGACCTTGGCTCCGAGGATGGCAGTGAGAGAGCATCCTCATAAATTCATTTGTGCCTTAACAAGTGGAACGGTGCAGGGACGGTGTTGGACACTCACCGGCTGGCAAGAGGCTGCCTGGGGCGGCCCCAGCAGCAGGCAGAGGAAAGGAAGCTGAGGTGGGAACAGCGCTTCTCCCACGAGGCATCAGGGCGCCCTTCCTAAGTGTCCAGAGAACTGCGGGGCAGCAGGACCGGGGCTGTCTCCACGGGCTCTCCCCAGGAGGTCTGCCTGCCAGGAAAGCAGACACCGGCAGGAATCCCAGAAGTGGGAACTGAGGTGGAGTCTAACGTGTCATTGCCCTTCTCGTAAATACTGCAGAGAAGGGCCCCCAGCCGTTCTGCTGTCAGGACACCCTGAAACACCCAACGAGGAAACATTCACTATTTCAAAGAGCCTTTAACTGTGGAGGGGGGACTTCAAGTCACCATCTACCTGAAACCACCATTTTTTCCCCTTACTCACCCTCAGGTGAAGTGAAACGGTCAGAAACGGCGATTCTAAAAGGGATGGGGACAGAGAATTATCAGTGAGGCTAAGCTAGGAGATACACAGGAGATAGAAAAAAAGAGGGAATGTGAGAGGAAGGAAGGAAGGAAGGACAGGAGAAAGAAGGAAGGGAAAGAGAGAGGGAAGTAGCTGACCCCATTGCCCTAGAGCTCTGTCGTTGACACCTACATGCACCAATAATGATGCACACTTATTTTAATGGAGATTTGACTGTATAATTTCTAACCATTAGAATGTAGCAGAAAGCAGTATTGTTCAAACACGAATTCCAAACGATGCTAGTTGGAAAGTCGGAGGAGAAAGCCCAGATCGCCGCCCTGTTCTCCTGAGGATCGCCCCTGCCCCTGTGGAGGCAGCACCGGTGCCCCGAGATCCCTTGCGCAGGAGGCGTCTCGAGTGCATGGGGTGTGACGTAGGGGCTCACCTTTTCCAGATGCAGAGAGGTAAACATGAAGTAGCTGCGACCCTGGAGTAAAACAAAATGGAACAAAGAGGAAGTACAAATGCCCATCTCTGACTTCCCGGCTGTGCAGAACAGACTTTTCTCCCTCCCCCAATTCCCGTGCTCCCCTCTGCTCCGTGAGGACAGGGTCACGCTCCCCAGAGGACTGTGGGGTGCACTGCCCATCGAGCACTAGCCATCCAAGCTGGCTGTCGGTGTGCAGCCACGGGGGCTAGAGATGGTGCAGCAAAGGTGCCTGCAGAGGAGGTGTTTGTCACGCGGACACGGTTGTGGGACCTGACAATAACAACATCCATGTTAGAGTTCGAACTGTGTCCCCCCAAAATGTGTTGAAGCCCTACCCCCTGGAACCTGTGAGTGTGACCGTGTGTGGAAGTAGGGTCCTCGCAGATGTGCTCAAGTTAAGATGACATCCTTAGGACGCAACCTAGTCCAGTGCGCCTGGTGTCCTTAGAAGAAGACTGCCACGTGAAGACACGGAGAGACACAGGGAGGAGTGAAGACAGGCAGGGACTGATACGTCCACAAGCCAAGGAACACCAAGGACTGCGGGCAGCCCTGGAAGCTAAGAAACAGGTGGGCAGCCAATTGTCCCCAGAGCACCACTGATAGCCTGACCCCAGACTTCAGCCTCCAGGACTGAGAGGGGATAAATGTCTGTTGTTTGAAGCCCCCCAGTTCGTGTAATTTTGACTTGGAACCCTCACAAATACACACAGGGTGCAAAGCATTTAACGCGGTTGGCATCCACAGAGTCTCCCTGCTTCCCCAACATCCCACCGACAGCACTGCCCATTGTCAGGGGCTCCTGCTGTGAGCCCTGTGGCCCTGCCCCGCAGTGTCGTTCCCTAATGGTGTGACCACGGGCACAATGACAGTGCCACACCATGGCTCACCAACGGGTGTCCCCATGACTTCTCTCCCCGAAACAGTCTCTTGGAAGTCTGGGTCACAGTTTCAAAACGTAAACAGATGATCAATTCACCTTCCATCGGACCTTCCCAGGCTTCTCCGAGTTCGTATGAGAAAGATGAAAAGTTCCTCCCGGGTCTGTGTGGGAGGCCCCGCCCACCTGCCGCATCTGGTTTCCCGCCCTTCTTCTGCTGGGCCGTGGTCCTGCAGCCACAAGGAGGGAACACGGTGCAAGCGAGGAATGGAAAAGCCGGGTTCAGGCCCCTCCCCCACGAGGACCTGCTGTCCGAGGTGGTCCTCACATCCCCCTTCTCCCAGTGAGGGCCCAACCCACTCAGATCAAACACCACTCCCCCGCAGGAGGCCAGCTCAGACCCTCGCTTATAAGTTATTATTGCCTTAGGTATTTTTTTCTTCATAGCGCTTATCACAATTCATACATGTTACACATATGTATACATTAATATATATGACTACTATGTTGATGATTTTTGAGATCCTCATAGATTATAAACTCCAAGAAGACAGGAGCTGCATCAGTGTGCTCAGAACTGTATCCCCGGTACTGAGCATGGCAGCTGTCCTGTAAAAAGAGCTCGACGTTGAAAGGGTGGGTGGATATCTTAACCAAAAGCACAGAGTAAGTTCTTGGCCCAGGTGGCGGGGCACCTCACTACCAAGGATGGGTAGGTGCCGAGTGCCCTGAGCTAGGCCTGACACCGGCTGTGCCTCGCCCGCTCACGTTCCCCAGGCATAGTGTCCTGGGACTCTCTGCACCACCACTGGCACTTCTGTCCTCCTTGCCATCCCCTTGCCTGGCCGAAGAGCCCTCTACTCACTAGTGATCTCCCTCACTCTCCTTTCGGGGGACAAATATAGATTTGACACTGGATCTGTCTGGGTCCAACACCCAGCTTTCCCAAATAGTTGCCGTGCGGTTTGGGTTGAGTTGTCTGCGCATCTTCAATCCTGATAATAACTATGAAATTATATATTTATATATTTCGGTCCTCTTTTTGTAGATTCTGAAAGATCACCTATGTGAAAAAAGAAGGAAACCCTGTTTCAGAGAACTTCAATGACTTTCTCAAGGTTAAAAAGGAGTGAAGTTTAAAAGAACACTGGAATTTCTAACTAACTCCAGTGTTTTTTCTCCTTCTTAATCACAGTTCCTGTGCTTTTTTAACTACGGGATATCTTCCATTGTTACCCAAGGATTATGGGGCCCACTCAGGCACGTACACAGCTGTTCCCAGCCTGAATTTAAGCTTTTCTTCATTTCTGATGTTCAATTTAAATCCTCTGCTTTCACCTACTTAAAGAAAAAAAGAGTAAAATAATGAGGAGATGTGGAACAAATGAAAAGAGACGTCATATCACAAGAAATCTTGATTACTTTACTTTAAATGCTGCGTTATTGCAGAATGGGTATGGCAAGCTTTAGAGAGAAGTATTCAAAAAATTAGCCAAGGTTAAATAATGAGTAGGGACGTGCTGAGCTCAAGGGAGTGTAACATTCGAAAAGAAATTTTACACAGGATGGAGAAAAATGTTATAAAACTAAAAGTAAAATAAATAAGTTCGGCTTTCCTGCATTACCTTAGACCACCTTGGATTTGGAGAAAACGGCGTGTCCTGTTGGGGAAAGGGAGGCGGAAGCACCTTCGACACGTCTGGAGCCAGTGTCGACCCTCCACTACGTACACAGTCATACTGTCTTGGTCAAGGCCAAGTTGCTCACACCTCCTGAGCTAGGACCATTTCTATTTCCCCTTTGTAGTCTTCCTGTTCTGTACTCAGAACTAGCCTTGAGCTAAGACATAACACACTGGACCGGGAGAGTGCGTTTGGAAGGCAGAGACTGAGCGCCGAGTGGACTTGCACTTGTGTTGCGGCGTGGTCTGGCCGAGAGACTCTGTGGTTTTCGGTCTTAGACTCCTTGTTTCTATGGTGATGATAAGAAGCCTCTACTGCAAACTTCTTGGGAAGATTCATTGCCATTTACTGCAGTGGAACAGTATTTCACACATAGTCAGCCCCTTAATTGGGGGTCTTGGTTGCAAGCAGTGGGGAGGACTCTGGGCTCTGACACAGAGAAAAGGGTTTTTTGTAAAGATCTGGGGGCAGCTCCTTCATTTGTGGGAGGAGGGAGTTAAATTCGTGACAGATTTCCCACAATGCCCTAAACAAAGCCTGATGAGAAGTCGTTGTTGCCCACAAAGAATGAGAGCCAACTTTTGTCCCCAAAACCCCACCCGGCCACCTCCAGGGTGAGACGCAGTGCAGTCCCTGCCACTAAATGGCTGTGTGGCCTGGGCCACCCCACGGGCCTTCTCCGCTCAGAGCTTCCGCTCTCCCCCCATAAATAAACACAGTGGCTGAGACCCTCTGCAGCTGGGGGCTGAGGACGCAGACCAAGAGCCACACACACCAGGCCAGGCCTCAGACCTCATCCGTGGTTTGCTTCCTCGTCTGTCGCACAGGCTGAGTCAGGAGGAATGGCAGCTTCTCCCCCCGGAGAATCCCAGTGGGTCCCTTCTCTATCCAGGAACACCATAGTATATTCTTCCCTTTTCTTTTCTTTTTTTTTTTTTGCTTGATTTCTCTTAAAATCTTCTCTCTATGGTATTCATCGTCTGCCTATTTGCAAGGAGCTCCCCCAGCCATCTCTGTCTTGGATTGCATGGTTCTCTGCATCTGGGGGAAACGAGCATTCAGACAGGCTGGATTTTCTTCATATGATGGTGTGATGAAGAGGAAGAGGCCTCCAAGCCTAAGTGAGGGCATTGATGGCATAAAAGGGACTTTAGCCCACCCCACCTTCTACTTGCTTTTTTGCATAGTCCCAAGTCCTTGTAATAAATACGCTTTGCTTTTAAACAAAGAAGGAAAGAACATACGCACACAACACTTGCCCTCCGGCCTCTTCTCTGGGGTCTTTAAACTTGATTGAGAAGAAGCTGGGCCTGAGCAGCCATGTGGATAAAAGACTTCCTCGTGAGTGACAGCACCGGGCTTGGCAGGAAGCCCCCCTGGGTGCCCAGCTCTTACAGCTCAGCCACACAGAGTGACCTCGGCTGATGGAGAGGGGGCAAGGACTCACGTTACAGACGGAGACTGGATTTCACCTTTGACCAAACCCTGGCCAGGCCCGGACTTCACTCTGATCGTGCTTCACAAGCAGATCACTTAAGGCCTCTGAGCTTGTGTTAGTTCCCTGAGGTCGGAGTGACAAAGCACCGCAAACTGGGTGGTTTGAAGCAACAGAAATTTACTCCCAGAGTTCTGGAGGTAAGATGTCTTCTGAAGTCAAGGTGTTAGTAACGCTGTTTCCTTCTCCCCTTGCTCCTGGCCGTTGCCAGCAATCCTCGGCTCGCAGACCCCTCACTCCAGACTTTGTCTCTGTCTTCCTACGGTGCCCTTCCTGTGTGTCTCTGCGTCCAAATTTCCCTCTTCTGTAAGGACACCAGTCAACAGATTATGTCCCATCCTACTTTAGCACAATTTCACTTTCACATGCTTATATCGGCAGGATACCCTATTTTCAAATAAAGTCACATTCCCAGGTACCTAGGGGTTAGGACTTCAATGTACCTTTTGGGAGAACACAATTCTACCCACTATAGAGTTCAAGTCCCTTTTCCTGGTTAACCTCACAGTATTTGTTGTGAGGATAAATGACAGGAAACCATGGCTGTATAGGCCATGCAATGTGGGTATCTGTATCCCCAAATAGTAACAATTTTTGTAGCACTCAGATTCCCAATTCACGTGATGGAAACGTGCAGGTCCGTTGATCACACAAAGATGTTTCAGTTCTTGCGATGTGAAAAGCACAGTGCCTGAGGCCAGGGATCACGGAGAACAGGAGCCCCTGGCGCTTGGCTGGTGGGGAGAATCCAGAGTCCTCCCCATCCTGGCCCCGAAGAGGGGCTGTCTCAGAGGTCAGGATGGGCCAACACAGCTTTATTGTCTGGCTGGAATCAGGAGTCCGAGTTTTGTCACTCTTGTTCTGAGAATGCAAGCTGGGGTGGCCTCCTTCCCTTTCCAGTTGCAAGGTGGCTGTGGATGAAGTTCAGAAAAGAGTGCAGAGGGTCTGGTTCTGGACGGAAGGCTGAGGAACTGGATGCAGAGCTGCTGTCTCAGCTGAGCACCATCCCCCTCAGAGCCCCCTTGCAACCTCCCCCCTCTGCTTATCCCATTGCTCCTCCCTCAGCCTCCATCCGTCTCCCTGCATTGAACCCGGGAAGGTTCCTCTGCCTGAGGATGCTTTAGTTTTCATCTCCTCCCACCGGGCTCTGCTGTACAGGCTGCTCCCCTTCTCTCCTCCCCAGGGACCACCAAGAGCCAGGCAACCCCTCCCCCACCAGCAGTCAGCCCTCCTGACAGGCCTGACCTGGACTTGGTGAAGCTGTTGTCCTTGGCTGGGGGAACATCTCCTCTCCTTTCCCCTCCAACTTTGAGGTTGATTGTAAGAGTCGCCAACTAAACAAGACACTGGACTAAAATTCCATGAGCCTTTTCTAAGTGCCCAGCACTTTGCAACTTCCTGTAGTTAAAAAATCTAAGTAGCTTACTCAAAGTCAGACACAAGTAGGCAGTGGGTCCAGGCTCAGCGTCTCACACGCATCACCTGGTAGATCCCAGATCAATGCCCAGCTGGTGCCCAGCAAGGCAGCTCTGAAAACACACGTCACTCTCACACTGTCTGACCCTAGTCCAAGGGGACCCCTTCCAGTGTCAGCCAGCCACCCCCAACCCTCCCACACTGTACTCAGCTGCAAAAAAAAACATGGAAGAATCCATTCTCTCGCACAAAGTGTGTGGAGCCCAGCCAACACCTGCACTTAACTGGGGGAACTTCCGAAGCTGAATTGTTTTTGTTTAACTGCGGTTGTAAGAGGTGCATTCAGCTCCTGAGAGACTCCCCTGGAGGAGGTGGGTGCTGACCTCTTCAAGGTCCCTCTGTCTCAGAGCGGGGTGCCCCACTAGGATACTGTCAAAGGTCCCCTCAACTTATGATAAGTTTGCTATTTTATTCTTTTATTATATTTTATTGATGATGCTATTACAGTTGTCCTCATTTTTCCCACTTTGCCTCCCTCCACCCAGTGTCCCCCACTCCCTCAGGCAATCCCCCCACCATTGTTCATGTCCATGCGTCATGAATATAAGTTCCTTAGCTACTCCATTTCCTGTACTGGACTTTACATCCTGTAGCTGCAACGCAGAAATCTTTCTGCTGGGTTCCAAGCCTGGGGTGATGCCTGGTTTGTATCTGTATCTATAGCACCCTTTCTCCCCACATCCAGACCACACCCACCCCCAGAACCATGGATCTCTGATTCTGTGTGAGCAGGCACTCCCTTCCAGCAGTGCGGCTGTTACCCTGGGCCTCAGACAATTCCCACCAGCCCCTGGCTCAAGGCCGCTACCCCAGCCCAGCCCCACGCCCTTGAAATCCCTGTAGCAAGATGGCACCCTCATTAGTGTTAATAAAGCCCAGCTCCAAGGCCCAGGGCAGAGAGTGGCATCGCCGAGACATCAGAGTACCCTTCCTCCGGCTAAGGGCACGGGTAAGCTGGTGTTAGTGCCCTTGCAGTGATGTCTGGAAGTGAGGCAAGGGCTGGGTTTCACATTCGTAAGCAACAAAAGTTCGGAGCCCAGATTGTCCAGGAGAGGCAGCCCTTTGGAGCCTGAAGTGACCTTGAGCCGCAGCCACCGGGCCCCACCACCGTGGGCCCAAGTATATAGCCAGCCCTCTCTGGACCTCACAGGACACGACTGACACCTGGATGACAGGTGAAATGCCTGAAGCCGAGGAGGCGCACAGTCGGGGACACATGCCTCTTTGCCGACAGAGAAACTGCCTATCAAAGGGTGCTCCTCGGGAGAGACCTGCACACCCACCTGCCCGGTGTCTCTAAACAAGGCTGCTCAGAATGCAATTTCCTGCCCCACCCCCATCTCCACTTGCATAAGCAACTCCTTCCTCGGGCCACCCACTGTAGGGGACACTGCCACCCAGGCTCCCTCCAGGCCACCAGGGGTTCTAAACACAGACGCACACGCAGAGGGCCACTGCTCCGAGCACAGACCTTCGGCGGGAGCCGGAGAGCCGAGCAGGGAGCCCTCGGAGCGCTCAATCTAACCAACCGGAGCGCTCAATCTAACCAACCGCTCTGCGCTTCTGCACGCTCCCTGCTGGAGACCTCGAGCCCCGCCCACCGGACTCCGACGCGCAGACGCCAAAATGCCAAGTATGAAGATAAGAGAGAAAGAGAGGTGAAGAGCAAGGGGAACAGCCCAGGATCGTAATTTCAGAGAGCGGCCCCCAACCCGGCCCTACAAGGAAACCGGGAGAGAAGCACATGCAGGGCGCCACTTCTTTTTTTTTTTTTTTCTTTTCTAGTGCTGACACTGTAACAGGTGTTTCCCATTGCCCCCTCCCCTTTCCTTGAACACGGAAGATGAAGCCAAGAAAGGGATGACCCGATGCAGAGACCCACAGGCGGTCACAGCAGCAGCCCCTGTTCCAGGGTAAGCTATGAGTGTGCAAGAAAATATGAGTAAACATCCACATGCTTATATGTAAGTAAACATTTACATGCCTATAGCTTATAAACAAAAACCAAAAATAATAATAATAAAACCCCTCAGCTTTGGAAACAGAAGAAAAAAGCCCTCAACTAAGTTCAATCTTTGCCACTTACTGAGTTCGAGACTTTGGGTGGAGGCTTCTCCCCCGCAGCTGTGCCCCGCATTCTCCTACTTAAAATGGAATTAGCAGAGCGGCCCCCAGAATCAGGGGGCCATTACTTGAGATGTTTAGGTAGAGCCTCGGAAACATACTAGCCAATAATAAATAGAACAGCGGCAAATGCAAACATAAAAGTCATAAAGCTATGTCCTTCGGCCAGCCACTCATATCTCAAAGCCTACCCGTTTGTAGAAGAGTTCGCTTAACCTCAAAATGTCAGATGACCTTTGCCCAAACCTAGGTAAGCTTCAACCCTTAAAAAGGTAAGCCTGGAGCTGGTAAAGCTAGGCACAATTTTAAATATTTAAAGTTGTTTTTTAAAAACTGAGTTGCAGTTCAGGATCCCATGTCTCCCTTTTTAAGAGATTTTGGTAAGTCCGCCAAGTGCCCGTGTCCCCTTGCTGGTGTTAAGAGGTGACTCATACCTCATCTTATTCCTCATTATGCTGCAACATCTGGGGACACCCCCACCACCCCTAAGCTATGTACCGAACTTGCAGACGAGACCCTGACTGCTCCCCAGTACACTTCTTGAACCACACCACACACAGAGAGTGCCTGTTGTTATGATGAAATACTGCATTTTCACCAACCTACCGAGAAAATAAGTTGAATTTTTTTAATGGGTGGTAACACTGCTCAAATAAATTTGATTCATGGAAAGTTTTCAGGTTCCTTTTGCGAATGTTTTTCTGAGCTTTTTTTAGAGTATTTTTTAAATGCCTCACATTTACGAGAGGCTGACTGGCCTGTTTGCCACACAAGACAGAGGCAAACAAGGGCGTGGAGTCTTAGACCTGAGTTTAAATCCCAGCCTTTTAGTTTGGCCAAATCACAGATGTCGGAAAGGACGTTACATTCTCCTAGTGGTTCAGAGGTCCGCCTCTGGTCGGAGCCAGCGTGGCAGGCAGCGCTGGGGTGGGGCAACCTGGCTGGACACCCTGACCGCGTCCCTCTGCCCAATGCCTTGGACAAGTCACCGGGCCTCTCTGAGTTACTCATTCTTTGCATTTCTGAACCATAAAAATATAATATCTACTATAAGCATAAAGTGGCCCTTGAAATGTCAGCTCCATCCTCCGCATAACAGAACAAATCCAAATAAAACAAACACACGCAGAAAAAAAGCCCTCTCTGCTCTGCACCTGGCACTCCACTGGAAACAATGACTCCCCAGCCCGGCCCCTCGCCGGCTGGCGCGGCGAGCGCGACAGAGCGGAGTGTGTTTTCGGCTGAAATGGTGCCGCTTCAATCAGCCTCGCGGTTTGCTGAGAAGATTCATTCAAAACACTGAAGAGCAAACATTGGCAGAACAGAAAGTTATTTCCTAGCTTCTTCTGGAGATATTTTGAACACTGAAGCTCAACAGGAAAAAAAAGAGCTACAAGGCAGCTTCTTGGTCCAACCGAAGCAGAAATAGCCGCAGATCAAATGAATTCACGGAGAAACGAGAGTTTGGACATGGGGGGTTGTGTGGCGTGTTTCTGTTCACCAAGGTGCGGGTTTCCGATGAGACCGAATGGAGCTCTAATACAATCTACCAATGACCTTACCAAGTCTTTCTACGTCCCATAAAAGCGTATTAATTGTATCATTTTATTTAAGTTCCCAGCTTGCTGAGATGTTATTAGCATATTAAAACTAACTGTGCACACCCTAATCATTTCACCTTCTGAGCCAACTTACCAGGACAAATTGGATAAAACTATAGTACCCCCTTGTGGTGTTACCTTCATCCCCTACTAGGATGTTTTGTAATATTATATTTTCTGAAATCTTCTTCCCCTAAGCTCAGTGGTTATCTAATTAGCCTTTTCTAAATTATAACGAAATCGTGAGAAAAGTTTTTAACAAGTAAGATGCAGGGTTTCAGGGCCTGGCGTTCCCTCACGTTTGCTCCTTCTTCTACGTAACAGGTATCTTATTCTTCCTTCTTTTACATCCGGTGGTTTATCCTAGCTGGCCCCCTTTACTCGACAAGAGCCACTGAACACAGAATACCTTACTTCGAATTCAAAGTGTACGGAGCACATTAGCAGCGATGAGAACAAAGCAGGAACTCAAGGCTTGTGGGGGAGTCCAGACTGACTGACACATTCGTGAGAGCGGTGTGTCTGGGCTGTAGTCACAGGCATCTGGGTTTCAGTTTCCGCTCCAAACCGTGGAAAAGCCACCAGCTCCCCCTGAGCCTCAACTGTCCACCCCTGAGATGACAATCCCAGCTCCCCACCAGGAAGCTCTTTGCAGACTTGAGGGGAGGCGCGGCATGCTCAGAGTTGAATGAAAGTTGATGACTTCTGGTTTTCCTTCCTCTCCAAGAAGCAGAGGACAGACGAAGAAATGGAAGGGAGTCAATGACGGAAAGATCAAATCTTTGGGGGGACATCTGCTGACCCCAGGGCCATTCATGCATCGGGTCAGGCTAGGGCTCACCCTTGGGCCCCTGCAGTGCCGGCCTTGTGGCTGTAAGACCCTGAGTGCATGTGGCTCCTTTCGTGTTGGCGCCGCCCGCCTCTCGCTTTGACCTCAGTGCCTGCCCCGCCGACAGTCTCTTGGCTTTGCACTTGTTTCCTCGGGCCGCCCTAATAAATGCCACAAACGGGGTGGCTTACAACACAGATTGGTTCTCTCGCAGATCTGGAAGCTGAAGTTCAAGATCAAGGTGCTAAAGGGCTCCAATCCCTCCAAAGGCTCGAGGGGAGAATCCACCCCTCGCTTCTAGCGGCTCTGGGTGCTCATCGACCATGGCTGCCTTCCTCCAGTCTCTGCCTCTGTCTTCACACGGCCTTCCCCTCTCTCTCTCTGTGCATCTCTCTTCTTCTGTCTCTTAGGGGGGCACGAGTCATTAGATTTATAGGGGTCCCCAGAATAATCCAGGATGATCTTAGCTCAAGATCCTTAATTGCAACTTCAAAGACCCCTTTTCCAGTCACAGTTTCTGGGGACTAGTACACACTCACATATTTTCAGAGGCTGCCATTTAACTCACTGTGGTTCTCTTCTTCCCTCTGACCTTCTTCTCATGCTGCTTTTCTGAATCCTTTTTTCTGTAATAACAAAAAAAGTCTCACCGTCACCCATGTTTGTTAAGAGCCGACACAGGGAGTCCAGCTGAGATGGGGAACATTTATTTTGACAGGTGAGAATATTCACAGCACATTATAACTCATTTGCAATTACAGCACCCATCAAAAGTGTAATTAATTTTAGATTGAAAACTCAGTGAGCATAGGAACTGGGGCCTCTTCAAAGCATTAGATGTAGCGCCGTGGCTGAGGAAATGCCTCTCAAATCCATAGGTGGAGGAGGGCTGGGAAGGTCCTACAGCTTCTAAGGGCACAGCGAGGATCCATACTCACCCGCCTGGTTTAAGTGGACAAGAGCATTCTAGAATGAGCCTTGGACTAGAACTCAGAAGAGGCCAGGTTTGATCCTGTTTCCACGTCCCAGTTTTTCATCCGTAAATTGGGAACTAGCTCCTGTCCTACTATTCCCAAAGTTTATTATTATTATTATTATTATTATTATTATTATTATTGAATACATCCGAAGTCATTGGTTCTGGCCAGAAACACACTGAGAGCGAGAGGAAGATCTTACACCTGTTTGGTGGATCTGAGCCAAATTATTTTGTACAGCATCCAGACAACTGACTCCTCCCTCTTGCAACCTTTCACGGGGAAGTCGACCAGCAGGCTGTGGATGAAAGGAGATGGGGAGCCGGGGCCACCGTGCCCAGGAACCAGGCCAGGCGCCAAAGCTGCGTTTTTCTCTGCAGCCAGCTTCCTCGCTCCGCCTTGCTTTCCAATGGTGTGTGCAACAGCAGCACGTGGTGAGATGTAGTTACAGTGTGTGTCGTGGAGCATGAGTATCTTTACATTCTAACTGCAGGTCAATGGAATGGACCGCAGAGATCGCCTGATTAATCGTGGGGGAAGAGCGTATGTGTGATGATCCTTCCATAAAGGATCTATGCTCCCTCCACAAGGACTGTATGGAAAAGAGGTTAAATGCAGGCAGGGGGTTCATTTCTGAATGCATGTGTACCATCCACGTGAAGGTCACCAAGAACTAGGGTCCACCAAGTGTCCGTCCATCCTAGTTCATGAGTGCCGGTACTGGGAGAGTCTGTGTCTCCCCCACCCCACATACACACATTCCACGTTTGCTTGTTGTAAAATATTTGTTATGTTAATCTCTCTGACACTTCCACCTCACAGTAATTAGGCACATAATTACTGAGTACATTCGGCTCCCAACTATGGCCAGGAATGAATTTTTGGAATGTCAGGTCCCCTGAATCTCTGTGACTCCTCTCATCTCTTACGTCACGTCCTAAACGTGTGCCTCCTACTCAAGTCTCTCCCAGTTTCAATCCAAACACAACAGGAGGGCCGTGAGCCTGTCGGTATGAGGAGGACATTTCCCCGATGGAAAAGCATGGGGGGTCCTCAAGGCCCACATCACAGCTCAACTCCTCAGACCAGCCTTCTAGAACCATTGAAAGGTCTTGAAATGCACCTTGAAAGGATCTTCTTAGATCTCCCTTAATCTGATCCCCAGTGGCTCGCCCACAGCATCTCCCATCTTTGGTCTCCTGCTTCCACCTGACAGACAGTCTCTCAAACTGTGGGCGGCTGTGCGCACCTGCATCAGAATCTCTGAGCTGCTGGATTAAAAGGCAAATCCTGGCCTCTCGGTCAGACAGGCGGACTCTGAACCTCCAAGCTGGGTCTGTGAAGATGCCTTTTGATGAAGAGTTCCAGGTAATTCTGACGCCACCAAATTCTGAGAGTCGGTGCGGAAGGAATGAACACTGAGTGTTCATCCAGTTTCTGAAAGCCCCATTCATCCCACTCCCCCCTCTGCAAATCCACTTGCCCCAATTTCTCTGCTGGGACGCTGCTGCCACTCTGCTCAGGGAACTCCTCTCGTCTTCCAGGCCTCAGACAGCAACGGGGTGGGGGGAGCTTCCTGCTTCCTTCCATTCAGAGCTCACCTGAGTCTCTCTGTCCTTGGGGGCCCTCACCCCTCGCTCTCAACCTTCATTTTTAGCACCCAGAGTGTTTTACTGAGGAGATTCATGCGCTTCACCATCTCTCCAATTTCTTGCGGAGAAAAAAAGATTTATTTGTCAACATTTTCAGCTTGGAGTGCAGAGCTTATATTCTTGACCTATTAAGTATCAGTGATCTTTAAAGTTAAGGTGTCGATAAAATAAATGTGAGGGGGATCTAGAGAGGGCTAGGTTTGAGACTCCACTCTACCACCATTTGGAGGGGAGGGTAGATAAGCCTCAGTTTCCCCATAAAAATTAGATTGGCTTTACCTACTTGCGGAAGACTTATTTCACCAATGGTCATAACTCTGTACCTTCCACGTATCCACACCCCTCACTGTGTTACTGTGAAGTTTCTCACCATAGATGTAGAGTTGGTTCCTCCACTCTGTGAATCGGGACCAGCCCCGTGACAGGCTCTAACCAATGAGATGGGAAAACGTGTAATGCAGACAGGGGCTTGAAGAGGCACCTGCACAGGTGAGAAGGTGCCCTGGCCCTTCTGCACCTCTCGCGAGAGCATGCCCTGGCCGGCCTGCTGGGGCACTCAGGGCCCAGGAGCAGACTCCCTCTTGCCAAAGCCTGCGAGATCAGCCAATATCCAGCTGACCTCCGACATGAGTGAGCTGGCAGAGCTCAGCAGAACTCGCCCTTTTTCTCTCTCATCTGACCCTAGATGTGTGAGCAATGATTAGCTCTCCTTGCGCGTTTTGTAGCTTTTTGTCAGCGGCAGTCTTGCTGTCGCAGATAACGGAAACGTGAAACCTCTGGGCTGTTGTAAAGATTAAACCGGCTGGATGTGAGCATGTTTAGCTCCGCAGTTGGTACCCGCAGAGCGCTCGGTAAATAGTGGTTATTGTTGCGGTTATCGACAGGGTCCCAGGTGGTCTTCCAGGGAGGCGTCTTTGGGAATTTGGCTCACGGTCAGTGTCCCTTTCTCCCTGGTTCTGCTCCTGCCTCGCGGCCCATGACACAAAACAGACCCTCAGCTTCCGGTGATCCGTGGTCCCAGAAGCGGGAGGCTACATTTGGACTTCTCACTGGGAACCCGAGGAAGCTCTGCGTCCTGAAAGCACTCGCCAGCGGTATGTTCTAACACCCTGTGGGTGTGGAGCCGAACAGGACAGAGCCCCGCCCTGGCGGAGCAAAGAGAGCCTGAATACTGGGACCCCACTCGGTCATTCTTTCACTTCTTAACTTACTCCTCCGTCAGGAAACGTGCCTGAGCGGCACTTGGTCCTGGGGCTGCGGGAGGTGCCCTCATGTATTTCAGTAAAACCTTCCGGATGTCCTCATTTCAATGTAAAACTTCCAGATTTGGAAATGTGGGCACCAAACTGAAAAAAATATGAAAGCTTCGCGTGAGTCAAGAAAAAAAAAAAAGGAGTGCGGTTTGAGACCCTGCCCGGCAGGTCTTGTAGCTCCGCTGGGAATTATCTGTGTGCGTCTCCTCTCCCCTTTCAGGGTGTGAACGCATCCGAGGGGAGACCAGTGGGTCCACCTCGGTGGCTCTCCGGTGTTCTGCTCTGCGACTTCAAGCAGCAAGTGTCTGTGACTCTGCACGAATTTTTTGTGACTCTGGGAATTTTGCTCCCAGACTGCCTTTGGAATCCAGGCTGCAACATCAACTCCTGTTAAAGTGTTCAGGCTGCCTGCCTGGAGACCTTAGACTTGCCAAACCCAACAATCACATTCACCAGTTTTTAAAAGCAATCTCTTTATATATATTTTGTGTATGTGCATTTGTGTGTGTGTGTGTCCTATTATTTCTGGAGAACCTTGACTAATACGCCTCTTTGTCCTTGCTCTCCTCTCTCAGTTCCGCCTGGGGCAGAGAAGGTCATTATTGTTCATACACAATTGGTCCAATCCAGGCATACTGGCAAACAGAGCCAACTAACCTTAAAGATATTTTTCTAATCCCTAAGAAAGCAGACCAAACCAGAGGCAGAGGGTTGTTGAAGAGCATTTTCCCTCTTGAAGAAAGGTTAGTTTTGCTTTTGTTTGTTCATTTGTGAAGTGTAGAAGATGAACATCAGAGGGGTTGGCCTATTTCCCCCAAGCTGTTAAAAGCCCACCTGAATTCATGAACTTCAAACTTCTTGTCCCTCCACCACAAGAACTAGGAGATAATGTCAAAAGAACTAGGAGAGAAACACAGTACGCATCTTCGTCCAGTCAGGGAAAGCCTCCCTGAGAGACGCAGCTGCTGGGACCACGAAGGATGAGTTGTCGTTTCTAGGGATGGTGGGTGGGACAACGGCAGGAGAAAAGGCAGAATATTCCTATGGGGGACTAGAGAATGAAGAAAGCTGGCTAAAATACAGCATCACTCTGCACCCGCTGCCTCCTGTCCTCACCCACACCCCGCACTGACCACTTCTCCTCTGATCCCCTTACTTTGAGCCCCTGGTATGATCCACACTGTGAGAACAGTCTGGAGAGCTAGCATGACCACGGCGATGAACATCAATGTCCGGACAATAACTTGAGGGAGAAACTAACATGGTAGCCATCGTAGTCAAATCTTAAGTGCCACGTGTCTACTGTCCCTGGCCCCCTAACTTTGGCACCACTTAGAAGAAATAGAAGGAAGAGCCTTAATTGCATAAAAATCAAGATAATGACAAAGACATAATTCATAATTTGCAGCCCCTCTCACATGTTAAGTAACCTGCAAAGCATATCGACTTTGAAGGTCGTTGGTAGAATGTGAAAGACACTGAGCAAAGTTAAATCATCTTTCTCTCAAGATTCCAAAACAGTCCAGTGCAGACTGTGTTACTGTCTATCACCCTGAAGATGTCACTGATGAAGAACGGTGTAGAAATAGGTGAGATTTCAATGGGCTCTGTTGGCCTCAAATTGCTCCCTCCTGCAAGATGCCACCTGAAACCCCACAGCTGCGGTGACGTTTTTAGTTTGAGGCTTTGATCCCTGAGGATGTCCTCTTCTGCTTAGAGTCCTTTGTGGCTTATTACTCTTAGAAGATGAGACAAATGAAGAAGACAGGAGCCAGAAGGCGCAGGGTCTCATAGGCCATGAGAAAGGTGTTGTTGGTCTTCATCCTGATAGTCTCCCTTGAACTCTCTCTGCCTGAGCCTGACCGTCACGGTGCCCATCAGTTTCCATAAGTACCGCGTGCCCTCCACACCCCCGCCCCCACTGAATGTGGCGCAGTCTTAGTCCTCAGCCCAAAATGCTCACCCCCCACTCTCCTGTCCCATTTATTTCCCACTCATCGGTCAGATTGGGTCAGAAGGCTGCTTCCTTGTAACAGCAAGATGGTAACTTTCATTTGCATCCATGATAAGAAACACATGTAGACACAGCCTTGCTTTGAGGTAACGTGACTTCCTTCCCTCACAAGGCTAGGTCTTCTCAAGGAGAGGGAGCTCACCTTAGTCACTTTCGTGTTCCGTAGTCAGTTCCTGTCACAAGGTGAACACATTTGGGGGGCGTTTTTAAAAAGCTACATAAATGAGCGAATTACTGAGTCTACTAAATGTATTCTTATAGACTTTTTCTTGCTTGTTTAACTTTTTCAACAAATTGAATATTTTGTTACGTGCAGGTAACATGCTTAGGGAGAAGCACACATATCATCGGTGGAGAGTTTGACGAATTTTCCGAGAAGGGACACCCCTGACTAACAACCCCCAGCTCAAGAAACAGAACATTAACAGTGCCTCCAGCCCTTCTGCTCCCTATCCACACCCCAGGGGTTACTGCTCTAGCAATTTCCACCACAGTGTGCCTCTTTTTCAAATAATGCATTCATTCAGTGAAGAATTCAAATGTTCAAAAATACATACAGTGAAAATTAAATGATTTTGACCTTGTTCTGTGCTGATCTTCCCCAGAGGCAACTGTTGTTAACAATTCATTGTGAATCCTTGCTGAAACTTCCTTTGTGCAGGTCAGTATATACCTATTCCCTTTTGAATCACTTTCTGCAGACGGGCTGTCTTCGGGTTAACTGCTACCTTTAATTTTGGCTCTAAGCAGGCATGCTAAAGTTCAGCATTCTGCATGCTCGTGAGGGCAGCGTGCTTCTCAAGAAAAATGAGCTCACCCTAGCACCTAGGCTGCCACATTGCTTTGCTCACCGGCCCGATGTCCATCTCCGGCCCATCCCTCCTGCCTGGAGCACCTGCTGAAGGACAGGATGTGAGCATGGCTGGAAAGAAAGCAGCTCTTGAAAGCACAGGAATAATCGCTCCTTGGAGGTGGAGTTGGCACCCAGCTGCAAAAACCTGCCTTCTGTTTAAAGCCAGGATGACAAAGGTGAGGGATTCACTGGCCGTGTAAGTGTGTGTGTCGGGTATCGGATTCCAGCTGCGTGTCCGAGGTCTCTGATCCCTGGAAGAGGCCAAGTGTTAAGTGCGCGCCTCTTTGGAACTGCAGCCACTGAAATGCCAAGGCACCGTGTCAGCTGACTGTCGATAAACCCAAGGCACTGTCATGCTGTTGGTGTCACCGTGGCCTGGGAGAACAGCCAGCCTCCCTTGTCCTATATCCTGATGTGATACCTTCCAAATCACCCGGCCCCAGAATGCACTCTGTACCCCAACAGGCAGCCAAAGGTGATGGGCAAAGCATGCTTTTTGAGGTTAGAGAATGTGGGTCCAAATTATGCTCCACACCTTACAAGCCCTGTGACCTTGAAGAGGTCACTTAGTCTCAGAATCTCATAACGTGTACAGAGAAAAGGAAAGGACGACTTACCTTGCCAGGCAGTCAAGGCTATTCAATGAGATAATGTGTGCAAAACCACCCAGCACAGAAAGAAAATGGGACTTCTACAGGCTTAATATTTATATTACTTGACTCATTTTACCTTCCAGACAGGGCTATTGGAATTAAATTCAGGTGTTTGTGAGCTCAGGGATTAGGAGATGGCTTTCTTTAACTGAGCTTGGGGCACAGCGGGCGCTCAGTGAGGACTTGCAGAGCGACTACAGCTAACCTCCAAACAACCTGCCGCCCTGGCTGCTGTGGCTCAGTGGACTGAGTGCCGGCCTGCAAACCAAAGGGTGGCCGGTTCGATTCCCAGTCAGGGCACATGCCTGGGTTGCGGGCCAGGTCCCCAGTAGGGGGCATGCGAGAGGCAACCACACATTAATGTTTGTCTCCCTCCTTCCCCCTCTTTCTAAAAATAAATAAATTAAATATTTTTTTAAAAGGGACCCGCTAATATTTGTTGAAGGTGTTACATAACACATACTGCTAAGTGTCTCATCTGTGATCATTCATTTTATCATCACAAATAAACATATGTCTTATAATAGGTTAGAAAATGCAAGTGCTCATTCAACCTGGTCAGGGTTGGTCAGGTTCTCCTGTGGCTTAAGGACGGTCAGGAGACAGACATGAAAGCAAAACAAGGCCATTTTTTTGCTCTACAATGGGCGAGGGTCTGTGGGGCCGAGAACTCTAGACTTAAATGCATGTTCCAGCTTTTCTTTCCCTCCACCTGGACTGAAAAGGAATATCTGTCTGCTCCCCACTGGAGCACACACAGGGTCCGGCACAAATAGCGCCCCCTTTTTTATTACAAAATCATAAGCACGTAATTCTATAACATAACAATATCACACTCAAGCACACCCTATGACATTATAGGTGAAGTGGTCAACTTAAAACCATAAATTTCTACACCCATACTATTACCCTACCAACCACAATCAAGCAGGCCTTACTTCTGCCCGACCCTGTATATCTTATCAAGGTTTCCAGTGCACTAACCACGTCTTGCTCCTTTGGTCTAATTAGGATGACATCGTCAGCATTGTGGACTGGTGTGATGTCCTGCAGAATGTCCAGTTGGTCACGGGCTCTTCATACTAAGACCAGACATCAAGACACAGGGCGGGAGAGTTTGCGCAGGCCTGGGGCAAGATAGCAAATACACACTGCTGTCCAGTCCTGCTGAATACATCTCTTCCTGGGAGGAATAGGACTGGACTTGCCAAATGGATGGTTACATGACATGTTCCTGGAGACGTACTGACCTGCTGTCATAAAGAGCCCACATCCAGCCCAACAGCTGTAATTGGGGTTACTATTTGGATGAGTTAGCAGAAGTCTACTGTCCCCCTGCAAAACCTTCCTGGGGTTTTGCAGGAGCCAGTTTGGGCAATTAAATTGTGAAAGTCTGGGAACCCCCAGCCCTGCATCTTTTAGGTATTTAAAGGTTATGTTCATTTCTACCATTCCCTCAGTGTGTAAATGGTTTCCTGTGGATTGTTTCAGCTGCGGAGCAGGTAACTTCAGGGCCTTCTACTTGGCAATCCCCGTTACAACAGCTCTTTCCCCACAAGCCCAGGGGTCAGTGTGCAAGTTGTGGCAACTACTTGTGCTGCGTTAACAAAGTACCACATGCTCTGTGGCTTACACGAGGGAAATTTGCTTCCTCACAGTTCTGGAGGCTGAAAGTTAGGGATCAAGATGGACAGGGCTATTTCTTCTGAGGCTTCTCTCTCCTTGGCTTGCAGATAACTTTCTCCTCCTTGTATCTCCCCTCTGTGTGTATCTGTGTGTTTATTGCCTGTTCTTACAAGGACACCAGTCACATTGGAGTAGGATCCACCCTGATGACCTCGTTTTATCTTATTTACTTCATTAGAGGAACTATTTCCATGTACAGTTACATCTGAGGTGTTGGGCATTAGGACTCTAACACATAAATTTGGAGAGGATATATCCAACTCATAGTAGAAGTTTATTCCAATGTTATCATTGGGGACCAGAAAAAATGACCACCTGGTGTGTCCATGGATGAGTCATTGGATACAGAGCCACCTGAGAAAGAAGAGCGACCTCAGCAAACAGGACTTTCTTCGGCTGAAGCCGCTTGTATAGGGGATTCGAAGCTGAGGGCTGCCTGTTGGCAGCACTTCTGTAACTGCAGGATTTAATTCTTTCTAAAGTGGCTCTTCTGTGTGACACAGCACAGCGTCCACCCCACAATGCTTGGGCACTTCAATGACATTCACATTGACTAGCCAATCTATTTGTTGACAATTTTCTTGAACATTGTACAAATTCAGACTCTAATTAACGAAAAAGTATAGCACTCCTCCCAAGTGATAAATGGACTATCATCTCTCTAAGCTTCTGCGGTTTTCAGCAACAAGCAACAATCCAGGTGGTAAAATAAAACAATAAAAGCAGGATCAAAAACTCCTGACTTCTTGTGCCCCTCTAGAATATCCTTGCCACTCCCAGAGTGGTCCACAGACCAGCAGCAGCTGCACCCCCTACAAGGAAGCTTGTAGACATGCAGAATCTCAAGTCCCACCTTGGACCTGCTGAATCAGAACCTGCATTAAAACAAGGTCTCCTCTGGTTGATTCTTATTCTCATACAGTTTGAGCGGCTCTGCTATAGATGACCTTGAGCAATTAATTAACCTCTCTGAGTATGATGTTCATCTGTAAAAGAAGGCAATTATAGCTGGGAGACCCTTAGATTCCCTTCAAGTACTCAAATGCCAACAAATCCGAGCAGAGTTTGATCTTTAAAAGTAACACTCTCATAGAAAATGCATTGAACTTTTAGCCCTCCTTATGCGTGAACATTCTGCCTCCTGCAAACTTGACTTCCATTCGTAACTGGCCATTAAAGTTATGGTTGAAGGGAGACATCTGATAGCCTAAATGTAAAAGGCATTCTTGTTAATATGTCAGCTCTGCACCTTAAGGCTAAAGCAATTTAGAGGTGCCTCAGGGTAATGTGTAAATGTGCTAGACTGGTGAAGTTGGAGAAGCGATGTGGGTGAGACCTGCAAGGACTATTATCGGTTTTACCATTTAGAGAATTTCCCCTCAACAGAGGACGAAAGACTCCAGGTTAGCTGGTATAATTTATGGCAATACTTCATTTAGATCCAGCCATCAGCAAGATAGTGAGGGTTGGGGATTGGGGGAAGACCTGGGATTAATGGAAGATGGAAGTTTTAAGGTCCAACACCAAATTGTTATCCATCGTCTCTATAAGAATCACCTGGCCCCAGGCCCCCTTCTAAACTGAAATTTCCCAAATGATTACAAACCCCAAAGGCCTCGAATGATGATGCACACATAGAGTTCGGTATAAAAAACTGCAAGTCTAAGTTCACCATCAAAAGATGTGCCCATTCTTACCCCCTCAGGGTTGGGTACCATCCACGCGCTCAGCCTCACTTCCACTCGCCAGCCTCCAGACTCTCTCCCTGAAGGCTTGGTTGTTTTTGTTTGGTTTTGTTTTGTTTCATTTGGGCAGACAACGTCTCTCTGCCTGCAGGCCAGGCACATCAGCAACGTGGGGATGTAGGCAGGGGCCAGATCTGGGAGAGACTTTTAATTACAACAAGGATTTGGGACATCATCCTCAGGGCAATGGTGATCTGTCCAAGGACTTTAAACAAGGCAGCACAAAAGAACACTCTGTCTAAAATATGAAGACCTGATGAAGAAAAATTCAGCTGGAAGACCAGTTAACAGATCTCCAGCTTCTAGACCAGAGCTTTTATAATACAATTGGCTTCCTTTTGATGGCCACGTCCCCTAGGAGATGAGTTTAGCATCACACAACAGAAAATCCATATAATGGTGGCTTAAACAAGTTTTTGTTTTTTCTTGCATAACTAGAAATGCAAGAGCAAATGTTTTGGGGTTTGGTTTATTGGCTTGAGGATGTCAGGATGAAGTCATGGTGGGTACCTTGTCATTGTCCTCATGGCCACAAGGTATTCTAAAGTGGAGCATCCTGCCTACACACCAGATAAGCAAATAAATAAAGGAAAGTGGAAAAATAGATACTGGGCAGCCACAGCCACTTTGAAAGGATCCTTCCTAAGAGTCCAGCCAACAATTTCTGCTTGTATTAAAGTTGTCCCAAATTGCGTCACATGACCATTCCCAGTCACTAGGGAAAATGGGGAATGCAACTAATATTTGGAGCAAGCCCCCAAAGTTCCATTAATAAGTAAGGAAGGGAAAATGGATGTTGGGGAAGCAATTAGCAGACTCCACCAAATCTATGTCTACGATAAAATGGTCAGATTAGACGGAGCAGCAAACCCACTAATTATAGCAAGAGAAAAACTCATAACAGTGATAATAATTCTAATACTGCCTCTGTTTGCAGAGCGTTTTTACTTTTCAAAATACATTTTGTGAATTCAATTCCCCTGTTTAATATACTTAATAAAAGAATGGAGCATAACGATATTGATGTTTCACTAAGCAGAAATAAGCCAAGAAGAGCTGAAAACATGATAAATTGGGGTGGCAGAGAAAAACGCCCGTGACGGAGACTTAAATTGCTCCCTCACCACAAATCCTGTTTTCTGGGCTTTGACTTCCATTTGCAGTTGGTCATGTCTCCCTGAAGCGGAGGTATCTGGGGTCATTTAAAGAAACAACCAAAGAGGTAATAAAGGGCAAAGGGGGTCAAACATATGGTAACACAAGATGCTTTGATTTGGGTGGTGGGCACGCAATGCGCTAATAGATCACGTACCATAGAAATGGGCACTGGAGTCCTGGCTCGTGTGGCTACATTGGAGCTTCATCCCACAGACCCAAAGGTTGTGGGTTCAATCCTCGGTTGGGGTGTATGTGCGAGGCAACCAGTTGGTATTTCTCTCTCTCTCACTGATTCTCTCTCACCTCTTTCTCTCTCTCCTCCTTCCTCTCTGTCTAAAAGCAATGAAAAAATGTCCTCAGGTGAGGATTAAAAACAAGAAATGTACACTTGAAACCTATATAACCATATTAACCAGTGTCGCCCCAATAAACTTAATAAGTAAAAAAAAGAAAGGACCGAAGGCTTTGTGGTGTGGGAGGGAAGGAGAGATCAGGGCGGGTTCAGATCTGACCTGTCACTCTGGACTCCCAGGAAATAGGCAAGCTAGTTCTCCTTTGAGCCTCAGTTTCCCTCTGGCCAAACCCTGGTAACAAGTACCTGTCTTCCAGGCTTCAAAACGGGTCCTGCCTCAGTATATATCAAGTCTAGTGCTTGTGAATTCTCCCCTCAGTGTGCTCCTGCTGGGGACTGGACCCCAGGGAGAATATTAGGGTAGCAGAGTCTCAGAGCAGCGAGGGGCAAATTCGAGGTGGCATGGGCGGACAGGGTGGTTATGTAACCTGAAGCCCAAACGTGGCTGCTTGGGTACGTAGTGAGGGGGTTGGAACTATACTCCACACTACGCAGAGGGAGTGGAGCACGGCGGGGGCTAGAGAGAAAAGCGTCCTGACCCCAGCAGCCTCCTGGGGCCAAGAAGCAGCAACTGGGTGCAGGGAGAGAGAGAAGGATGGGGGAAAAGCCTCCAAAGAGAAGGCCTCTGGCTTTTATTTTCCCGTGGAATGGCATGTTTGAAGCATGACCAAAGTCTACACTAACTAAAATAGTCTCTTTCCCCGGAAAGGGCCTTTGGGACTAGCAGTTGCCGCAGCGGCTCGAGGCTCCCGAGGACAGAGTCCCCAGGGCCTGAGGGATTGGCCGGTGGGGCAGCTCCTCTGTGTCTTCGTGCTCTGGGTCCGAGGCACTCTCTCTGAACCGCTGGGGCCTTGCTGCCCCATCACGTGCCTGCAGATCTTGAAAGAGAATCGACTGGCCCCGGCCCCTGCCGAGCTCGGTGGAGCAGCTCAGAGTTGCGGGGAGAAGAGAGGGGAGGCCCGGGCATGTCTCGGTGGTTGCCGTCGGGCAGGGCCAGGCCAGGCCGGGGAATGGAACAGTCTTTTACCAAACTTCAGGCCAGGCTCTGAAGATGAAAAACAGCAGAGCCGGGGTCCTTTCTCAAGGAGCCCACAGTCAAACTGGGGCAGGAGGTGTCAGGGGTCACTTAGACAGGCGGAAAGAGGAGGTGGGGTGTGTAGCCAGAAATGCCAGCCTGCAATATCAGGCTGGTGATACTGCCCAAAAGCACAGAGGAGGGACAGACCTAGGCATGGTCTGGTGGCTGGAACAGCGTGACTAGAAGCCCATTTTTGGAGAGGTCTACAGGGAGTCGATGGCACATTTTGACCACGGATCGGGCAGGTAAAGACCTTTATTCACGTCTGTGAGAGCAGGGTGGAGACAGAAAGACAGCAGAGCCACCTGGAATGAGGAAGATGATCCAGGAAGTTAGGTCAGAGTCCCAGGGAATTGGGAGGGACTGGGAGGACCCTCTGCCAGCCAGCATGGTGGGCATCAGACGGGAGCCCTTTGACAAAGTTCTGCCTCAAGTAATGTCCACAGCAGACCTATTTCCATTGCACAGATGGGAAGTCAGAGGCACCGACTTCCCCGGAGGCAGACTCAGCACCCCTTGCACCCAGTTCCAGTCTGCCCATCCAGGGCAGCGTGGGGTCTCGAGGTCTGCAAGTGAGGCAGAACTCAGTGGCGGAAGTCATAGTTGTCCCTGGAATTCCTGCCAGGTCGGTGAATATCTTGAGTGCTTTTTAAAATGTTGTACCTGGGGCTGTGCATTTCACTCTGTCTTAATTTTGGGGGACCCTGGAAGATAGATTTTTTTTAAATGAAGTCCCCAGAATTTAAGAATCTTTACTTAGTCCCCTTCCTAAGCCACCTCTTGCTTCATCAACTCTAGTCTGAAGCAGATGTGTTTAGAAAGTATTAGTGATATTTGCTGGAAAACCTAATCACTTCCTAACATTTGTATTCATTTCTTTGAGCTGTTGGCTTATTTCTGGATATTAATTTTAATCTGCTCCTAATTTTAATTAGAGGTAGGATTTAATAGTGTTGAGTTTTTCTACTTCTTCTTCTTCTCCAAGGAAAGAGTGTTAACTCCAGCAATCTAGGATTTAAAGTATCTGTATTTACTCGGGGACGTAACAACAGTAAGTGGGGATTAATATTTGGGTAGGGGATCTGGGAGTGCATTCACTGTGCCTTTTGAAATTAATTAAAAATGTTTTAAGATTTTCTAGTAGGTTATTTAGTTAAATGACTCTGAAGTAATGATGTAGTGTAAGCCAAGCTTCAATATAAGTCTTAGGCATTCGAGTGCTTTTTAGGGTCTGGTTCTGTCCTACCTCAATGGTCATTAAGTCATTTCTCCCCGTCGCATCTCTGGTGCAGCCGCCCACCACCGGCCTTTCCCCCCAATGCACTCGGAACAGTGCTTCTCCCCACTCTCAGCCCCCTTACCTGCCCTCTGTCCCTCTGCTCGAAGCCCCCTCCAGGCCCTTACACAACTGGAAACTCCCTACACATTGTTCGAGACATCCTCTTCTTAGCGACACCTTCAGCCAACCTCCCAGACAGAATTTATAACCCCTCTTTTATCACTTCTACGCTTCAAACAACGGTATTTACAGTGCGGCCTTGCATTTGGGTATACATGCCTGTCTCCTTTTCCAGACTATAAGCTTTTTAAGGTGTTATTTGCTTCTGTATCCATCCCCAGTCTTAGCACAGTGTTCAAAAATCATGCTGACTCAAACACCTGAACTCAGCTCCCTGTTCTAGACAATGAAAGCTGACGCTTCTTAACTTGCCAAGTAGATTATACTTTCAATTTGTCAACAGTATGGGCTGAATTCAGTCTTATGTTGGGGATTGATTTAGTACAGTTATTAAATGCCAACAGAAAGAAAGGGCAGAAAACTCTATCGATTTATGGCTCGGAATGTACAATTTTCTGTTTTAAGTCACACCATTGATACCAAGAACTGAAATGAAATAACGATGAAATGGTCTAATTAAACTGTGAGCGATATTGCAGAATATTCTCTGTGCTAGGCGTTTTCCCACTTTTTGCTGTGAAGGAATCAAAGGTGAGAACTTGGATGAGGGAAAACCCCACTGTCCGCTTTCCTCTTTGGCTTCTGATTGCACCTGGGGACCAGACTGCCTCGCACGGCAAAGACAAAGTGTGTTTTAGACACGTAATGAGAACGAGATTTAATCATAGGCTGAGAGGGCTTTTTTAAGCTCAGAAATAGAACAAACATATCTAAAGTTTACTCCAACAGCAAAACTCCAGCGAGAACCCTCATCACCATTTTTTTTGAAACCTAGGATTTTATAAGACTTACTGTCAAAATTATTCTCTAGACTCATTCTCCATGGTGTTGTCCTTTACAACATCCCAGGTCTCACACACACACACACACACACACACACACACACACACAAGTCAAGGTTCACACCCCAGGTATATCGCATGTCATGAGCTGGGTGATGGCTGGCCGGCAGCTCACCTCTCCTGGATTCTCATGCAATAAGCACCTTGTACAGTACCTGCCAGGTAGAATGTGGTACCTACCAGGTAGAATGTGGTACTTGCCAGGTAGAATGTGGTTAAGAGAGGTGAGGTTCTTTCTCCTTCCAGCCTTCCCTACCCCTCCCTCCCTCAAAAGGGAATCAAAGTAAACTTCCCTGCTGAAGTTCTCCGTTCTAAGGAATGCCATATTCTGATTTAGCTTTTCATCCCCTGTGAATTGAGAAGCCAGGTAACCAAATTTAAACTATATAGGAGAAAAGGAAAAATAAAGTTAATGAAAACAACAGAAGAAAATTACCAGAAATTTAAAGCTGTATACCCAGAATAAGACCAGGAGTCAGTAGAGGAGAGATGAGGCCACATTTCACAGCTATCATCTTATATAAAGCAAACATTCACTCAACAAACATTATTGCTTAGCCTCCTGAGCTCTGGCTAATATACTGGGCTCTCTGGATTCAAAGATGAATAAAGAGAGAGGCACCCTCTCTGCAGTCCATGAACTAACATCTTAGTGTGGGGACAGGGCCACCAAGTTTAGTAATCCTGTACCCTCCCACTGCTGTAGTAAAGCAGCCACCCAAGTGGGACAGGAAGACAGAGGAGCATCTAAGGGTCTGTGTCTCTCAGCTGTGTTAAGGTAAAGTGGACGAGCATAATCAGAGAATGCTTACATCCCCAAATGGGGTCAGGCCTTGGGAGACCGCCTGGACCAGGACCTGAAGGGAGTGACCGTTACAGGGAGCAATCCACAGGGTCCAGGCTAGGGCAGGACTTCCGAGCCAGACCCAGTCCGTGTTTCAGGAATGTGACCTGCAGACTGCTGACCCTTTTGTGTTCACAAAAACTTTATAAAATCTCTATAGATAGCTGTATTGCCACTTTCCATAACTTTCGTACACAGTGTGTTCTCATTACCTAAAAATAACATGAGTGTAGTGAAAGATGTCGTTCTTCAAAGTGACTGCCGTCTGGCGCTCGTGAGTTAGGCTCCCGGGGAAGGAGATCCATCCTGGAAATGCGGGCAGACGGCGTCGGAGGGCGGGAGGGCACAACAATCCGTGGGCGGCTGAAACAAATACGAAGACCCTGCTGCTTCCAGCTTTGTAGTGGAAGAGATTTCAAACCTATTTTTCCTCTGCGTTTTGTGGTTTAAATAACATTTTCTGGAAATAATGTCTTTGCTATGATGTCTTGCTTTGCGTGCCCTCATTTGTCTGTTCATTCATTTGCTGGAAAGAAGACAGCATTGATGAAGTGCCCACTAAGTACCAGGTGCAGCGGGAAGACATCAGACATGTTTCGTTGGATTTAATTTCTCCCAAAGCCCTTTGAGGTGAATGTCGCCTTCTCAATGTTACAGATAATGAGACTGTGACTCAGAGTTCATGTTCCCTGTCAAAGTCACAGGACTGGTCAGTCTTGGTTGTCAGTGACCATTCCTTCCTAGGCCGCCATGTTTGCTCAAATGGGTTGGGAGTGGCATCCTGCAGGGCTGGGCAGTGTGACAGCCCAATGACACCCCTGTGTGACAACCGAAGGCTGGTGTGAAGTGCCACGCAGGATCCTTTTACAGCAGGGGTCATCCTCACGACAGTCACAGTCGTATTGATTTATGGCACAAAAGTGTTGGTGAAGGAACTCCATGTACTAAAGAGTCTACAGATCCACGGTAGTAACTCATTTGTTGTGAATATCTGTCTTGTTCTCATAAAAAACCATCTGTGTGCAAAAACAGAGCATAACAGCTATTTCAAGGCTTTAGTTAACAGAATCCAGTCATTTGGGGCTTCATTCTACAGCTCCATCTCATTGACTTACCCAGAATAGCTGAAACCACAGGAAACAGCAATAAATCCCCAAAGCCTCCAGAATACCCCTCCGAAAGTTCAGGCTCTGAAGTGACTCATCCGTAGGGCTGGCTTACGTCTCCCCTTAGCCCTCCACTCATTTCCCACTGACCCTTGACTTAGGAAGGGTTCCAGCGTGCTTGGTTATGGAGCGACCAGCCCACAGCATAGGTGGGGTGTCAGGTGAAAGGGTCTCAGAGGTGCTGAAGCAGGAAGTGATGGTGGAAACAAGAGCGATGAGAAGGCAGACAGACAAGACGCCAGGGAGCCCGGCAGTTGGCTGGCTGTCTCCTGAGGGTGACATCCACCCAGACGGGGGGGGCCCAAGGGATTCACTGCAGAGGAGGAGTTGACCAAATCCAGCCCGAACCTGTTCCTGTAGATAAATTTACATATTGGGTCACGAACGAGCCCCCTAATCACAGCTGCTTTCATGCTGCGGTGGAAAGGCTGAGTAGTCGTGGAAGAGACTTAGCAGCCTGTAAAGCCTCAACTGTTTACTTTGTGGCTGTTGCCTGAAAACTCAGGCCCACTCTAGAATCATCAGTGTTACAGGGTCCCCCAGCACCAGGTGAAGCTCGGTTCCCTGGGTCCCCCCGCAGCCGTAACTGGGGCAGCAGTGGGGTCATCTCATAACCACGATATTCAGAGCATCATTCACTGAGCAAAGATTCCCCCAACACAGTTAAGGCCTTAAAAACATATGGATGCTTCAAGCAGTAATCTCCCCGTACAGGAAAACTGCCATAAGCCGTGCTGATGGGCCTCTCTGCCTGGCAGGATCTCTTGGAGGCCTGCGTGGCACACGCTTGCATGTCCTCTGGGGCTCCGCACAGATGCCACTGCCTCAAGGGGCCCTGCCCTGCCCCTCACCGAGGTAGCCACACTGTCTCCCTATTCCCCTCACTCTGCTTTATGTTCCTTCAAAGGACCGAACGCCAACTCCCCCTGTGTTGTGGAAGCCTTTGCGTACTACCAGCTCCCTCTCCCCAGAATCCAGGATCCCCGGGGCAGAGCCTCGTTCCGTCCTCACTACCGCACCCCAGGCCCCAGGGAATTACGCGCGTGCTCAGGAAATACGGTTGATCGCATGGATCGATGAATGGAGTCAGACAATGACACCAAGCAGATGAGATGTCACCTGCTTCTTACTAAGTCAGGAGGTTTGGAAAGAAAAAAAATGTCCCTAATTAAAACATGAGCTATATGTTGAATTCTGTGATATGCTAAGAAGTCTAATGAGACCATAGGGAAAAATATTTCTTCTATCCTATGGTGAGACCATGAGGCAGAGCGGCAGATGCATGGAGCACCGGGGGTCCGGCTTCAGATTCCAGGTCTGCTTCTAGATATTCGGCCGTTTTATGTATAAAATATGTGAATACATGTACATGTATACATACATATTTTATGTAAACTTATCATTACATAGATTTATGTAATTATATACATATATGTCTACTTTATATATACACACAGATAGATATGTTCAACTATTTTATATATAAATATATACATATGGAAATATACTTACATATATAATGTGATTACATTTACTTAGCACAAGCATGAAGAGGACTTGACATTCCTATAAATAAAATACTCATCTATATGTAAATATTTTATATGCAAAAGGTCCCAATGATATTTGTGTATAAAGTGTGGTTACAACCAGTTACCACGGGTGATCGTGATCAAAGATGATGAGCGGGAAGGTGCAGATGAGAGCTGGCCCCCCAAGCGCTTGGTGCTGGGTTTGCTTCTGTGGCCATGGGGCGGCTGCCTGCTGCATGAGTGAGACGTTGCTGCTCAGACCTGCCTCTGCAGCCTTTCCTGAGTCCTCAGTTCCTCACTTTTCATTCTGAAAGTGAAAATAAGAACCGAACGTCACCTCCCTGGCAAGCCCTCCTTGGGTCACTGTGTCCCGCGTCCGGTCGGGCAGGCTACTCTCCTCCGAGGGAGTTCCAGGACGTCTCTGGACAAGGGCTGCGGTCTGTTTGCTGTTCTCCTCAGTCCTGCCGGCTGCCAGAGCTGGACTGGAGGCCGCCCCAGTACCAGCTGCCCCATTGAATAAAGTCGGCTCCGCGCCTCCAGTGGCCAGCAGCCCGGTGTCTAAGAGGGGCCGGTCACCCCCCGCCTGGGACCGTGGCTGCAGTCAGAGGGCACCGACCTTCAAATCAAGGATGGGTATTTGTTTCCCCTTCTCAACCCTCTGCCAAATAGGACAGTCAGTCTGAAAGGTTTGGGAAAAAAATATCTTTCAGCATAAAAGGCATATCTTATGCTCTAATCAGGATAACTGCCAAGTCTTTCTTTTTTTGAAAGCCACAGTTAAAAGGCCTTCTGTGAAAAGGGTGCTCTGGGAGAAGGAACAAGAAGTGAAGGAATGTTCTCGCCCAGACACTACCTCACTGTGGTAAGAAAAACAGAATCAAATCAAATCAAATGGAAGACTGGCTTCTCGCTGCTCAGACAGAGCAGCCAGCTCAGCAGACAGAGCGCCCTTCTGAAGTCTGGAGGACCTCTAATTACGACAAATAAGTGTGGCCTCAGACAAATGTCCATCCCCAGGATTTACAACCTCCAGCTGTTTGGAGAATTTTGGTTCTTCAGTAGGATCCTTCCGGCTAACCTAGTCAATTCTCGTTTGTCCCCAATGTTGAGAAAATGGGGAATTTCTAGTCTATTAATTAATTCAGGTCAGTAATGATGAATAAAACTGGACGTGGTTTCAAATCCTGGGTCTGCCCCTTCACAGCTGTGTGACCTTGGACAAGATCTTAACGTCTCTAAGCTCAGTTTCATCATTTGTAAAGTGTGCAAGATGCTGCCTAGATGTAAGGCTGGCAGGGAAAGGTAAGTCAGAACCTATGTTCAAGGTGCCTAGAACAGCATGGCTTGGAGTAATTCCATTATATTCCATGACCTCCACACATCACACCTTAAGACACATGTAGGGAAGTGGTTCAGGACCACAGCTTGAGAACCTAAGACAAATGTGGTGTAAATTGAGATGCTTGATGAGCATGAGGAAGAGAAGACTTAAAAGACACATGAAAACAATTTTCAAAATAAGGTCTGTTAGGGAGGAGAAGGATTGGACTTGTGTGAGCAGCATGAAGGAGAAAAAAAGATTATCAATTATAGGAGACATACTTTAATTTATAACTGGGCTCATGGGATATTCATGACAAGTACCTAGTGAAGTCAGCTTTGCAGTTGTCGCTGTTCCATTTAAGTCTAGTCCATTCTCAGTCGATGCGCATGTGTGGTGTGAGACAGGGAACCCAGCTCCATTCTCCTGCGTGTATATATTCACGTGTCCCGGAACATTTGCTGGGAAGATTTATTCCTTATTCATTGAACGATCTTGTCAAAATCAATTGGTAATAAATGCCAGAGTATATTTTTGTATTCTTGATTCTTTTTCATTGTTCTATGTGTCTTTTCTTAGACCAGTGCCTTGCTGTCTTGATTATTGTAGATTTGTAGGAAGTTTTAAAATCAAAACATATGGGTTCCTCAATTTTATTGCTCTTTTGCAGGATTGTTTTGGCTAACCTGGTTTTCTTGCATTTCCATGTAGAGTTCATTATCAGTTCACCAATTTCTTTAAAGAAAGTTTCTGGGGTTTTGACAGGAATTATTATTGGATCCATAAATCAATTTTGGAAGTATTGTCATCCTAACGGAATTATCTTCTGATACATGACCATAGACTTTTTTCCCACTTATTCAGATCCTTCATTTTTAAAATATTATCATATAGTTTTACAAGTCTTTTATTTCTTCTATTAAATTGATTCCTAATTATTTTGACTTTTTGATGCTACTATAATTGTTTGGTTTCTTAATATAACTGAAATTTTCTTAAATATACTTGGAATTGTTTCCATAATTTCATTTTCACATTGTGCCTTACTAGTGTATAGACATGCAATTTCTAGCTTTGTATCTTTTGTATCTTGGACAGACGTTGCCAGAGGAAACAGAAATCTCAATGATGGGTCGGAGGAGACAGGTGAGAGTAACAGCATGCCCAAGAGCTCCGAGGCACAAGCGAGTTTTGCTCTGCTTTCCCTACAGTGTTATGCCGTCTTTACGGTTTTACAGTGAAAGACCATTGCACATAGAAGCAAATTACTTACTTAACAATGGGCTGGAACAGTAAGGGGGAAATCCTGTGGTCTTAGTCAATGTATTGTCCTCAGGACAATGTCTTTGGATTCTAGTAAAAACTAAAGAAATCAATGATTTTTTGTTCAATCTGTGCTTCTTGTTTCACTCAGTTTCAGTATTATTCTCCCCAAGCCACTTCTGCTGTTGTTCCCCGAGGATCTCATTCCATTTTCAATTTTAACACCACTCTCGTTTTCAAAATCATTCATGCAGCACACAGAAAGAGAAATGTAGGCTGCCTGAGTCAGCCTGAAAACGTAATTACCCAGCACAACCCCACCTGTAAGTGACCCTGTGACACTCTAACACTTTGCACACCCCTCCCTTGTAGCCCTTTGCACACGTGTCACAGCTATCAGTCCACATGTCTGTCCCCAAAAAAGCCCTGCGGCAAAAGGAGCTTGCCTTTTACATCGCTGTATCCTCGAGCATCCAGCACAATGTCCAGCCCATTATAAGTGCTAAGAAGATGTTTTCCAAGTTTGTGTGCAAGGGAAGTTCCTTTTGAGAGTCTCCTTTATCCTTTCTGAGTCTCCAAATGGCCTTACAAATATAGCTGCTTGGGTATAAAATTTCTAGGCAGTTCTTCTGACATTTCTTTGGGGAAATAATTTTGCCAAAAGTCAACAGTTATTGAGCACCTGCTGTGTGGAAGAATGCCATATGTTATGGGGCATACAGAGAACAGAGCTTTCCGATCTCGCTGGGGGCATGATTTACTTAGGTGACAAAAATAAGTGCAAACGTTGACCAAGTACTTCCTATGTGGCAGGCACGGTGCCTTGATGAATGTAACTCATTCAATCCTTGCAACAAACTCCTGAGACTGACACAGGCATTGTCCTCTTCAACAGGTCAGGGGATGACACACAGACGGACCAAGTAGCTTGCACAAGGTCTCCTGACTCATCAATGGCCAAGCTCAAACCCCAGGCAATCTGACTCCAGGACACAGCCACTTAAAACCCAGAGCTCCCTCTGCCCATACAAGGCTGCCAGTCACCACTGACAGGTAGAATTTTCATTTCTCCAGTGATTCAGGGGAGCAGGTGACCACCGTAGGCTGAGGCATTCCTTGAAAGACTCAAAGAGATGGCAGATTTGAATTGGCTGCAGAAACGTGAGCCAAAATTAAAGACGGAGGCAGGGAACTCTAGGCAAGAGGGAAGTATGAGTAACACTACCGAGGCAGGGAGGGCTGCAGCCATTCTGAACAGTAATGCTTAATAGTGACCAATGCACTGTCTGGGCAATAAAGACCAAATAAGACACACACCATGCTCTCATAGGCCTTATAGAATACATAAATTCAGAAATAAATAAAGGCTTTATATGGGCTGTAAAAAATAGGAAAGGGGACCAAAAAGGACAAAGACGATGTTGCTGTTTCATATAAGGCATGAAAGAAAAAACGTCTCGGAGAAGGTGACATTTCACCAGACACCCAAAGGGATAAAAAGGGGGAACATGTGGAAACCTAGGGGTGAGCTATTTACAGGAAAAAGGAAGAGAAAATCCAAAGGTCTTGAGACAGAATATTCTCACTGAGTTTGAGGAAAGTAAGGCAGCCAGTTGGCTGGAGTGGAACAAGTGAAGAGGAAAGAGGTGGGAGGTAAGACCCAACAGATAACTGGTACCAGGTAGACCAACACGGTGGCTTGGCGTTTTCTTCTGCTCTAGACCTCCCAACAGCTTTCTGGCTGACTCATCAGGGCCACAAGGAAGGTCTTCCATCTCATAAAGATCCCTATGGCTAAAGTCTCCTTGGAGCAAGGTGTAAATGAGCAGGTAACAAGGAACAGTGGGGGAGCAATCATCTTAACATAAACGCTTATGTACAGAAGCGGTGAGACTTGAAGGTGGAGAAAGTAGGTGGGGGCCGGTCTTGGTTGCCACACTGGCCAATTTTGGCTTTGACCTTACAGCCATCAGACAGCATACTAAATACAGATTCACTGCTTGTACTTCCTGTCTCAAATGTCTTCCTGTTCTATGAATACCATGAGCACTGGTGATTTCCAGAATACTTTTTGAAAGCACATACGACTAGACGAGACACAGGAAACCAGAGGAGCTCGGAACTAGCAAGGATATAGCCATCACCGATCCTGGAGCAGGTGAGATGCACTCCAGACAATTTTAGTGTAGTGATAGCAGACATCCACCGAGCATTTTCCGTAGGTGAGGCGCGCTGAAGGTTGCTGGTGTTGTATTATCTCACTGAATCTGTGCAAGACCTCAGACAACCTTGATTTCACAGTGGAACCTGAGACGGGGAGGGGGCAGATAACATAGCCATGGCCACACAGCTAAGAAGGGGAAAGTCTGGAAGTGTCCTCACTAATACTTTATAGTCCTTTTAATACTCGCCATACACTAGTATAAATACTTACGTTCAAGTTACTTAACCCAAGGGTTTTGAACAATTCCTGGCAATTCCTAAGAAATTGTATGTAATGGACAAACTAATAATTTCTCTGTGACATGTAAACTGAAAACCTGCGTTAGGGTTTGGAGAGAAAGTGTGGAGAGAGGTGGGTTTATTGAGACTCAGCGGAGACCTAAAAGAATGTAAGACCTGCATCCCTCAGACCAGTCTTAGTGATAGTGAACCAAGGTAATAATAAGAAAAATTGGTCTTAAAGTCAAATGTGGAGTTTTTTAAGATAAGACAAAAATTTTAAATGCAAAGTTTCCTTTACAGGAGCTTAATAAACATCCGAATAATTACTCAGAAGGAAATTCAGTGAGGACTTAGTCTTCATTCCTCAGTGTCCAGACAGGGGCTAAGAATGACTTGCCCAAGGCCCCACACCTGGTGAGTCTTAAACTGTGTGAACCTCAGGCGCGCTGCCATTGTCCTGGGGTTTATTTTATCACCCAGCTCTGAATTCCATATCTGATAACCAGCATAGCCGCTGCAAGAGGGAGAGCCGGACTCCCCATGGCGGCTTTCCTTCAAAAACCCACATTTCGCTAAAGAAAACAGGATTCCTTCTGGGCATTGTGTTTAGCTTTGTGGGCTGGAGATTTTTCCTATCCAATGTGGCTTCCTCAGACCTCTCCATAGATATCAGACGTAAGAGTAATGCATCCTTCACACTGATTATACAGTATATAAGCCAGGAGCAGGGTGTCTGAGTACTTTCTCTTGGTAACAGACTTTATCCATTGGTTTAATATCACTTAGCAGAAGGTACATCAAGGCAAAGGGCCAGCCACCCCTTCCATCCCTTCTGGGACCAAAATGATTCCCACTGACGAAGCTCATCTTAAGTGGGTAGTGATGAATTCCGACCACCTGAACACTTAGTATGCATCCTATCAGATGTAATCGGCAAAAGCACTTTGTTTTCTAAACTCGTTCAAAGGGGGGAATTTAGTTGTAGATGACTTTGCAAAACTGAGTGCAGATCAAATTCAACAGCAACAAAGATAGTTCTACCTTGTACTTTTTCAGGCAGGGAGTAGAGAAGGAAACCAACTAATTCAATAAAAATAAGATGGAAGATTCTTAGAGCTTTCCTTCAGATTGAAGGGAAAGGTCATGAAGAATGAAACTGATGAGGTAAGGGAGCAACGCTGGCTTTGCATCCCCGTACCACACCTCCTCTAGCTCCCTCTTTATCATCCCCTGCGTATCCACCTGCCTGTCTACCCTCTGTCCGTCGTCCGAGCCATACCCATCCATCACCTACCGTCATTATCTATCTATAAACCCTGTTGCAGGTATCTACCCACCTACCTCTCCCTCTTATTTTTAATGTTTCTTTATTTTGCCCTGGGCACCATGGCATCTGTCAGTCCCTTGATTAGAAGAGATATCACAGCCAATGAAGTAAAGACCTGCCCTCAGTTAGTGTACAGTTTGTAGGAGGAGAGTCTGACAAGTGACTATAATGACAATTCAGCGGGATAAATGCCACAAAGGAGGTTAGCACAGGTTCTCCGGACTCTTAGAGGGGTGGAGCCTGACTGAGCTCAGTGGACGGATAGGAATTAAACCATTGGGCGAGGAGGAGGATAATGCCCTGAGATGCGCAGATACACAGAGAAGTCAGACTCGGGCCAATCTGGGAAGGGGCGTGTAGGACCAGCCTGTCTTTGGTTCCACTTTGAAGTTGTTCTTCAACGCGGTCCACTAATGTAACTGGAACCCGGCCCAGAGCACCTGCTATCAAACGTAAATACTGCGGTGTGGTTGAATTCGTGTTCCCAGAAATCGGTGCATGCTGATGTCATGTAAAACACTGTCAGTTTACATTATAAACACCTGTGCTGGGATGCCATTTGACACTATCTGGAAAACAAGTGCCTGTTAAGAGAGGAACTGGTGGGGAAAGGCAGGGAAGATAAAAGGGAACAGAGGAAGCACCGCCCCGCTCCCCGCTGCGATGTGCGTATTCCTTATCGCCGCTTGGAGAGTTTGCTTTTCCACGCACCCTGCTGTCATCCCAGGTGAAAACAGCTGAGCATCTCTGTTGTTATCCACGTAGGATTAAGAATCCGGTTTCCACACCGACACGTCAGTATCACACACTTTCCTCTTTGGATTCGGTCTTTTAAACACAGCTTATTAAAAGTTACTTTAATTGGCATTTTGTTAGAAAGTTAACGTAAACTTACCAAAAAGAGCCAGTGAGAGAAGCAGAAAAGAACCAGGGGGATAAAAGTGTTCTAACTGCACAAATTTTTCTTTCATCCAAGCTTCTTTGCAAAGGCAGGCTTAGAGATTGAGGCTCCCTGACTAGTCTTGGGAGTCTGGTCTCTCCGGCCGGCTCCATTATCCCTTGAGGGATCTCTTTCGCTCCTGGTCAGTCTTCTGGTCATAGACTGTTGGCAAGAACGCTTTCCTAGTCGCCCACCCAGTTCTACTGATGATGCGCTGCGTAGTCCTCCTTGCCACACACAGCCTCAGTTGACCTGGCTCTTTTCTGTGTGCCAAGAAGCTACGTTCTCCTGCGTGCCCTTTGAGAAGTGCTCATAAATCCTACATTGGAGAGGTTTCGCTACCGTAGACTTGCATGCTTTTCACAGCCCAAAGATTCACGTTGTCTATCTTATGCCAGCTATCAAAGGTAAATTATACACAGAGTTCTCACCTGCAAGAAGTTCATTGTCTGCTGGGCAAGACAGATGAAAGGAAATTACAATAAAATTCAGTATATGAAATGTTAAAGATCTCTGTGGAGACAAAGAGAGCCCAGAGAAGAACCAAAGGAAGTTTTCAGTTCCCCCTATCCAAAACATGAAAACTTCATATGTCACGAAATGATAGTAATCTTGCATGTTACTGGACTTGTCCAAGGTCTCTCTGATATTTCTTTTATTTGCATTCTCCTCATTTGCATACTATATTTGCATAATATTCATGTAATTACCTTTCTCCTGAAGCCACTGAGAAGTCACTGAATATTTAGATAAAGATCTGCTTAATTTGGCTTTTTCTCTTGCACGAGCTAGATTTCTCTTCCAGTTCTGCCTGTCACTGTTACTGACCTATGTCTTGCTCCTTCACAAACCTACATACCTGCACTTCTCTCTCTGGAGGGAGTGAAGATGTGTGACTCACAGACAGCAAGAGGCCCTCAAGAAGCGTGACTCACAGCAGCCACCATGTGGGGACCACTTAGCAATGACTAATGCTCTTAAGAAAGCCTCATGTCAACTCCACAAAGTTGGGATTCTTCTCTTTGTTTTGCAGTTGAGAAGTAGATGCTCAGAGAGTTCCCAACCCTCCTTCACGGTCACTCCACTGATGAGAGCTGAGGCCGAGGCTGGTTCCTCAAAACCAGAGCACGGAGTCCAGCTCGCAAGACTGGGACGTCCAGGAGGGGCCCTGAAACCGCTTCAGTCCCTCCTTCCTGGGTCCATTGTGAGAGTCCCGGCTGTGGCGAGGAGGGAGAGTCAGAGGGCAGGAGGCGGGTAGAGTGGACAGGGCAACTCTGAGCTCCCACCCTGGAGTCAGAAGGGCTGGTCCATCGTCTTTGCTCCCCAGGATCCCCACGAACCTCGTCTGACACCTCAGGGCTGCTCAGCCTCTCAGGGAGTAGCCAGCTTGCTCCACATCTCAGAGACCCAGAGTGCCTCTGAAGCACTTTGCCCCTGCCTGTGCCCCTTTGCTCTGCAAGGCCACAGGCAACACGTTAGCTGAAAGCGCTGTGGGTCTGGCCGGCTTGTTGGGTGGCATAGGAATGGGTTTGGGAAACAGAGTTTTCTCGTCATCTACAAGGCCAGCTGCCCACGTGGTGGCCCAGCACTGGTGACAGCTTCAGCCTCTTTTTCTTCCCCTTTTCACCAAGACTGAGAACTAGATTACTCTCCCCACCCCCTGGGCCCAAGGTCCTATTAATCACCCTTTACTCTCATTATCCCAATTTTTTTCAACAACGATGCCCAAACTCTCCCTTCCATGTATCCTTCCTGTCCTCAGACAGAAGCTTCTGCTGAAGGCAGACGTGAAGCTTGGGCCCAGCTGCCTGGTGTGTGACCCAGTTCATGCCACTATCTTACCACCTGCTCATTGCTAAGCGTTTCTTAGCTTCAGGTTCCTATCGCTCAGTCTTTCTCTCAAGCTGGTTTAGTATCTCGCCCATGTTGATCCTGATGCTAACAAAAGACGGAAGAAGGACCTGACGCCCTAGAGCCTGTGACTCAAGTCTCAACTTAACACAGAGGGTGTCCATGGTGACCTGGACCCCAGCAACCTGTCCAGTCTCCTCTCTTACCATCACCTGCTACATCTGTGATGAGCTGAGACCACCACGCTGTTGGGACTTCCCTGAGCAGGCCATCTGTCCATCCCGCTCTCCAAAGACACTTCTTGAAATGGTCTGTGTTCTACTCGGTAAACTCCTGTTCATCCATCACATCTACAGCTGACATGACCTCCTGGAATAAGGTGAAATCTGCCTGCCCGGGGGCAAGAGGATGTGTGCCTTTCCTCTGTCCACATGGAGTCTGTGCTGTCCCTGCTCTTTTCAAGAACTGCTGTCATTCCATTCACCTGTCCCTGGAGTACTAGCCCATTCTGCTTGCTCATTCTGGGACTATGAAATGACAGCCCCAGTGGCCCTCCTGGTTGTCAGGCATCCTTCATGGATCATGGTGGTTTTCCTGCTGAGCCTGCCCGGGTCTCAGAACCCTTTGTAATGTGGCGCTCCAGGCAACCACCACTAATCAATATGAAATGGAGGACGGACCTCTGATCATCAAAAAGTTCCAGGAGAACAGGAGAAGGCGAGCCTCATCCTGGGAGAAGGCATTGGCAATGTACAGAATGAAAGCTCAGCATCCAGACCTTAGACAGAATGCTGGGAAAGGAAAGGGAAGGGAAGGGAAGGGGAGGGGAGGGGAGGGGAGGGGAGGGGAGGGGAGGAAGAGAGGAAGGAGAGAGAGAGAGGGACGAAGGGACGAAGGAAGGAAGAAAGAAAGGGAGAAAAAGAGGAAAGAAGGAAGGAAAGAAATTGCTCTAGGAAGGAAGAGTCCTGCCTTGGGTGGGGGGAGACTGGAGCCCCCTGAGCTCCATCTTTACAAACATGAGCAAAGAGCGCCACGGGGACATGGAACTGTTTGATGTCAACAGCAGGTGTGAGTCAGGCCGTGGCCCCTCCTCGGCGCTGCTCACCTGCTTGGCCCTGCGCCACGGAGTCCAGCCTCCTGCTAGCCACTTCACGTCCTTGCGAGGAGCCAGCGAGGACTTCAGCCCGATTCGGCTCTCCTAGACCACTGTACCCAAGTATGGACAGACCAAGATGCTTGCAGGGAAGCCAGAAACAGGGGGAGCTGTCTGAATAACCACTCACACAAAACACCTTGACAGTGAAGACAATCTGATGGGTGTCTTTGTCACGGCAGCTGGGACTGGGCCATCATCTGGAAGATGTGTGGGGACCTCCCCGTGCCAGCCATTCAGCCGTATCTCCTGCTGAACTGCGGCGTTTTTAATGGTGAGTCCATCAAAGTTTTCTTTTGTTAAGCTTACCTCGGCTATGAAAAGGACAAAATTGTCAACAGAAGGGCCCCCGTATGAGGAGACCTGAACAGAGAGGAGGGAGAGAGCGGGCTGAGGGATATCAGGATCCCCTCTCCTGATGGCTCGGCACTATTGCTTTGCTACGAGGTCCCGAGAGGTGACACTTGGGCTCAAACCCGAACAGTGGGTCTGAGGGACTGCTGGTAGACTGATAGCATCGCAGGCAGAAAGAAGGCCAGGCCTCGGTGTCCTCACGAGTCCTGGGCTTGGGGACAATTCCTTAACTTCTCTAACCTCTAGCTAAGCCAGTTCCAAAACCAGGGGGAGGCTGTCTCTTCCAGGGTTGGCGTAGGGCAGAAACGACACAGCCCTCTAAACCCCTGCAGGGCGGCCCCAGGGCAGATGCCTAGGACGTAGAGGTCTGTCCCCTTCCCTCGTCTGCACTCCTAAGACAAAAAGGAAAAGAGTGTGTTTATATAGTGGGCTGTAAGAGCCCCTGACTCCCTCTGGATGCATCGAAGGATGCACTTTGAGGACGTGAGCATGGCCGATGAGTGTCCAGGCGGACTGCTTAGGAGCATGGAACCGATGTACGGTGGACACGCAGAATGTCCTCTCTCTGGGGCCCGGGACACAACAGTTACTCTCTGTAGGTGTCTAGCCCTGAGCTTCTCAACAACACAAAGCTAATTTATTCTGAAAAGTGAGGAGAGCATCTCTGAGCAAATGTAACAGACACTGGTGAAGAGCCCCCGTGAATTTCAGACCCTGCAAGAGAACGTCGGGGACAGGGTGCCTGGCACACGGCAGGCGCTCCGAATAAAGGAGGGAATTAACGGCTCTTTCAAAAACACCGGGATGCGGGCCAGGCAGCAGACAAGAATAACAATCACAGGCGGTGAGATGCCATCATTAATTGATTGTGCCGGGAACTTTGATACACTCGCTTCCTCCACACCTAACCTGGACAAAATGGGGCGTATTCAAATCCCCATTTCACAGATAAGAAGACTGAGGCCCGGAGAGTTTCCCTAGGTTACACAGCGTCACATAATGAAGCAAGAATTTGATGTCTCCAAAGCCACTTTTCTTAAGGGTAGCCCCAACCAGGACTGACGGGGACGTCCTCAGAATGACAGGGAAGGGGACAAAGTGTACTTTTGTCAGGAGTGTCTGGGGTGGAGCTGGCCTGAAGGATATAATGCCGGGGGCGGTGGGCTGTGGCGCAGGGTCCACGGGCAGACACGGGGCTCCTGCCGTGGGGGAGGTTCGAGCACCCCAAGACAGGCAGCTGTGGGGCCAGGAGGGCAGGGGGCGTCACAGAGGCCAGGCCAGGGCCACAACCACACATAAAAGGGAGCCCCCGGCAGATCGTTTTCCCTTCTCCTTGGGGCCTTCACGGGTTTTCCAAACCTTGGATCGTGCTCTCGGAAACCTCCCGCACAAGGAATTTCGTAAAACGAAGTGTGGCAGCATTTACCATGTTCGTCACTCCCGCCAAGAGGGAGTGGCAGAGATGATTCACATTATCCTTTTTAGGGTCCTGTCGGTGAAAATGTATCAGCAGATATAATTGTCTGACACTTCAAGGAAGTGATGTTTCCGAAATAGAAGCCCATGAAGAGAGAGGGAGGGAGGAACACCTGACTTGCTTCATTTCCTGTGGCTACTTACTTTAAAGATAAGCCTCATTTTTTTTTTGGCCTCAGGTTGCTGGTATATTTATATATCTATTTCTAATGTGCAAGACATCCCCTCCAGGTTCGCAAATCATCGGTTCTCACCTCTCCCATCTGCCCTCAGAAACTTCCGTGTTTCTTTGACTGTCATAGAATTTCAGAAGCAAGGGGGCTTTCATTAGCCCCCATTCAGAGCCCCCATTCAGAGCTCGGACCCTTTCCTTGCATTTTACCCAAATTCAACCAAAACCACTGGGTGACCATGGGAAACCCCCACTCCTCCCTCTGCCGCAGGCCTGTGCTGAGTCTGTCCCTCTGCTTAGAAGCCTGCAGGGAGTTCACTTGTGATTAGCAGCCTACGGGTCCTGGCCAGGCCCCCTCCCGTCACAGGGCCTTTACACATGCTGCTGCCTCTCTCCACTCCCCTTGCCCGGTTAAATCCAGCCAACCCTCAGTGCTGTGTTGGGAGAAGCCTGTATGGGTCCACAAGGGTGGACTTAAACATTCCGAACTGTTGTTATAGAAAAGCAAAATTGCATATACTTGTGAGTACATTCTATTGAAATGAAGGTAATGAATTCTCAAAATTCGTCATTTCCTGATTATTTTGCTACTCTGTCCGACTTGCTGTGCTCTTTTTCTCAGCTTTACTGAGATATAACTGACATATAACAAGGTGTAAACTGGGTGCGTTCAGCGTGGTGATTTGATACACTTACATATTGTGAAATGATAACCACCACAGTGTGTGTTAGTGTCTCCACGCTGTCACAGGGTAACTGTTTCTTTTTCGTCCTGAGAACCTGTAAGATCTAGCTCCTTAGCAACTTTCACGTATGTAATACAGTCTCATTAACTATAATCACTATGCTGTACGTTAGATCCCCGAACGTTTTCATCTCGTAACTGGAAATTTGTACCGTCTGACCAGTATCTCCCCATTTCCTCCATCCCCCCGCCCCTGGTATCCACGGTCAGCTCTCTGTTCTCTGAGTTCGGTTTCTGTAGGCTTCACGTATGAGTGAGATCACTGGAATCCATGCGCATAAGAGCGTGTCCGTGTGGGAGAAATGCTATATAGTGACCGTTACTGCACTTGTCTTTCCAACCCTGCGTTCAGACACGCCGCGCTGAGACCCTGGGATCAGACACAGAGGGAACACTTACGAATCCGGGCTTGTTTCCTCCCCGACCCCTCCTGCCAAAGAGCCGGTGGTTGAACCTTCAGCAGCACACCACGGCTTCAAAATGACCCCCATCCCCACTTCCCAGGGATGCGTTTCCTGCGTCCCCGTCTATGTCAGATGCTCAGGTGATGGGATTTCATAGCACTGAATCCCTTTCCCGAAAAATCTTCTTTTGCAACTGCGCGCTAACAGTGAACGGCACTCTGACCTCCGTAGGACCCACCCACGATGTGAGCAGAGTTCTCTCTGGGCTGTGCACACAGCAATGGTCTCCTAACTGCAAAACGGTGCCGAGCGCTGAAGAAGTTCTCAATAAGTAGCTATAGGATGAACCTCAGACCCAGATGAGTAGAAATGCTTAACTCAGTTGAAATCTTCAGCCCCACCAAAGGGAGGATAATAATGTATTGTCTTAACGCATAAAGGAGAGTTCCTCTTAGGAAGAAATGACTTCCTGTCAAAGTAACGCTGTTAAACTCGTTGAGGTTAAAGGAATGCCTGCGGACTGGGTGTTAGCAGGAAACAGAGCACACAGGGTGTGGCTCACCCCCTGCCGGACGTGATGGCCCCAGAGCAGGAGGCTGGAGGACCAGGAGCTGAGAAGTCCCCGGGAGTTGGTGGCCCGAGAGTATTTAAGAAAAGAGATGTCCTATATTTCATTTGGAGCTTCCGTAAACGTGAGGTGAATGGTTCTTGACTCTGGTCTTCCTCCCTAACCAATCCTCAGCAAAACCCCTGCCCACAGGTGCCGTGAGCGTCTAATGAGTGAAAGGAAGGGCTGCGTGGCATGTTTGAATCGGGGCCACAGTATGTGGGGGACGGGAAGAGAATTCTTAAACCGACAGGACTGAACATATGCAAAAGGCGACCATAATCCAGGACAGGGGGGATCTAGGAAGATCTTGCTGGTTCTAGACGTCCAGGTCATCAGGGTTATGAGACTTTGGGTTGTTTGTTTTGTTATCATTGCTTTTCCTCAGATCCTAAGGGGCTGGAAGACTGGGGACTATTTAGTTCAGAAGTGCTCCTATTTCTAACCCTAGAGACCAGAATATACTTCCTGGGCGGCTGAAAGTTCTCTTGAGCAAGAGGAAAGGAATAGGTTGGAACCAGACAAACCTATATTCAAATACAAGGTTAAAGAGGCACGACCCCAGTTCAAGGTCATCTCACCCCTCCAGCAAGAGCTACTGAAGGCTGAATTTAATGAAGGAGGTAGGGGCAGATTTTAGATGTATTTTGAAAATCGTACCACTGATAGGACTTGCTGATGGAGGATGAGGAGAACAGAGGAATCATAACGTGATTCTCAGACTTCTGGGTGGGGTACCTGAGAGGACGTGGCGTCGTTTAGTGAAACAGGGGTAAACTGCCGGAGCACCCTGGTCTAGCAGAAATCAGACCCGGATGATGTACATACAGATTGAAGGACTGAAGTGTATGGCAAAAAGCATGACTCCGCAGTGATTCATTTCTGTGTGAAGAGCTCAAACTTGCACATGTTAAGTGCACAGTCAATAGAGAGTAATGTCATGTATGTAGGTGGAAAGCACGAGAGAGGATACCAGGGGCTGCAGGAGAAAATCTGTAGCAATTAGTTGGAAGAAGTGCCTGCTAACCAAGGTGGACCCTGGCCATCTTGCTTTTGGCCATAGGGTCAAAATATTTCTCAACTCTAAAGTCAACTATACGATGCATTTATATATTATATTAAAAAGCACACACCTCAGGATAAAATTGTTTCACTGATGTTTCTTCTCCCCACCGAACACCTGATATGAAACTAGTGGCATGCTTATATTCTCTCGCACTCAATTTGGCCAACACTGGTTTGCAGGAGACCAGATTGGTTTCTCATGGGAGACGCATCAGGGTTTCTAACATACTCACTCCTGACACTTAGAGCTGGACGACTCTCTGCTGTTCAAAGCTGCCCCGTGCTGGGCAGGATGTTTAACAGCATCCCGGTCCCTACTCCCACGATGCCAGAGCCCTGCCCAGCTGTGACAACCCGACACATCCCTGGACATTGTCAGTGTCCTGTGGGAGGCGAGCTCTGTCCAGAGCCACTGAGCTAAACCCACGAGATGAGAAAGACTTGAGAGGTATCACCACAAGTTTCTAACTAACCCTGTGACCTGTGGCAGGGGTCCCGAGCTTTCTTGCTTCGGTTTCCCTGTTGCTGAAGCAGGAATGACCTGAGTAGGTGTGCCATGGGGCTATGGGGAGGACCCAGGGAGGCGGTCCACGTGAAAGACCGAGAACCACATCTCACACAGCGTAAGAATTTAATCAGTTCTGGGCCTCTTGTTGGTTGTCTTTCCCACGTTGTCTGTTTGCGTGTATAGAATCCTGGGTGCAGAAAGCTGAGTGAAGCCCACTTCCCGGATCTTGGTACAGTATCAGCATTGGTTTAGACGAGGTCCAAAGCTCCCTTCCTTCCTTGTATCCCTCATTCCTCCTCACCCCTCCCTTCTCTTACGGAAGAACAGTGGTCTCTGTCATTGAGTATTTCTGCTCATGGGCATGCTTTTCAGTTAAATAAATTCCATTGAACCATCAACCTCATTTTCTCCTAGTTTTGAACCTGAGACAATGTTTTAATGCCTATCCGTGTGTAGCTCCGTTTCAGGGGTCCTCAACCTTAAGCAAGCATCAGAATCTCAAGGTGGGCTTGTTAGAAAGGTTGCCAGGCCCCTCTCCCAGATTTTCTGGCTCATCAGGCCTGGGGTGGGGCCTAGGAATCTTCATTTTCTACAAGTTCACAAGTGGTGCTCAGCTGCTGGTCCTGTCACCACAGGTGAGAACCACAGCAGCAGCCCTTCCTTCCGGCTGCTTCCTAACCTGTCACTGTCCGCACCCCCGGTATTGGCTCACTCGTTCTCCCAGCCGTGGATGGCCGGTCTTCTCCACTCCTCTGACCCCACAAACAATGCGGCAGCATGGATGGAACTGGAGAGCCTTATGCTGGGTGAAATAAGCCAGGAGGTGAAAGGCGAATACCATAGGATCTCACTTGTAAGTGGAACCTAATCAACAAAACAAGCAAGCAAAATATAACCAGAGACAGTAAAACTAAGAACAAACTGACAGTCACCAGAGGGAAGGTAGGAGGGGATAATGGGGGGCAGGGTGTCCAGGAACATGAGTAAAGGACACATGGACAAAACCAAGGAGGGGTAGAATTCAGGGTCGGGGTGTGGATGGCTGGAGTTGTTGGGAGTGGGGGGAGGAGGGGGAATGGAGGCAACTGTACTTGAACAACAATAAAAATGTAAATATAAATAAATAAATAAACCAGTGCTGCAGTCAGCGCCCTCCTGCACCTGTCCCTGCACCCACGGGCTGTGACTTCCCCTAGGTCTAGGGAAACGGCATCGCTAGTGCATGGAGAGCACGATGCTTTATCGCCATGGGTCCTGCCCGATCACACCGTGAAGCGGCTGAGCCTGGCTGTGCCTCCACCAGCCCTGCACAAATAGCTTTATCCCCACTGAACAGAGGAGGAGCCGTGAAACAGGGTGCTGGTTAAGCGGACTCTCCCCACCCCCACCATTACACAGCCAGAGAGTGTGGCCTCCGTGCAAACCCTGGTCTGGCTGCACTCGGCTGCCTACTCAGCGAGCAGACTCGCAGCAGCTCTGGGCTGCACCACAGAATTTTCCACAACTCGCCAGCCTGACCTTTGGTATTCAGCTCACCCGTGAAGTGTGCCTTCTTACCCTCCCTAGACCTCCCTGTCTGAAGCTGGCAAAAAGCAGTCATTTTGTTGAGAATGTTGCCAGTCCAAGGGTGAAGGGACCTGGCCTTCACAAGCTCCCCACAGGGTTAGGTTGGATCCCTCAGCCTGGTCAAATTCCACTCTTTTCATGGTATGAAGGTCAGTAGCTGTAACATATTCCCCGTCCCTGCTCAGGAGAGCCTCAGACTTCGGCCTTGACCTCCACAGACCTGGGGCTGGGACGGGGCTGTGTCTGAGGAAAGAGCTCCGGACTTGACGTGGTGCTCCGTGGACACCTGCAGCAGGTTGGCGGGTCACTTGCACAGCACCTTACAGAAGTCACTCTTTACTCCTGTACAGCTCTCAGAGTCGGTAACGCATCTTCACGGAAGTGGGCCATTTGGCCTTTGTCCCCCCTCCCGGCAAGGCAATGCCACATAATGTCATTTCTGAGTGGAAAATACAGCTTCCTGTGGGCGATTTGAGGTCACATGGCTTGGAAGGGATGGAACTAAAACTCTGAGGTGGGCGAGTCCATCCCCCCTTCCTTCCTCTGCAACATCTCTGGGCCCCAGCGTTCTCCTGCACAAGGTGAGAAGGTTGAAGAACTTGTTAGTCTTTAATCCGGAATGATTCACAATTGAAATCTTTGTTACACCATATATAAAAGAAATTGTGTCTCCCAAAACCCATACATCGAAGTTCCTCAGATTTCGACCTTCCTTGGAGGTAAGATTTTTGCCAATCCAACTAGTTAGGATGAGGTCATACTGGGACAGGTGTCCTTCTAAAAAGAGGAAGTTGGAACACAGATACACACACACGGCACAACAGAGCAGAAGGCACAAGTGCCCACAGGTGCCAGCAAGCCACCAGGAGGTCGGGAGAGGCCTCCAAGCCACCAGCACGGCCCACAGCCTGAGGTCAGATCTCTGGTCTCCAGAACCGGAAGAGAATACACCTCTGTTGCCCTAAGTCCCCAGTTCGTGCTGCTTTGTTATGGCAGCCCCAGGAAACGAAAACGCGCCCTAATATATATTCACAGTACTCAGTTGGTAGGCCCCTTAATTTTCATTCCAGTTCCTATATGTTTCAGTGTCTCTTTAGCTAGTAGTGAGGGTGGGGGCCACGGGGGAAGTGAGGGTAGAGCTTTCTCCTTCTACAGCTGCAGACTAAGCAAGAGAGAGACATCTCTATGACCTCTGTGAGAGATGCATGTATATAATATATAAACCTCTATATAGTTTCCTTCCTAATTATGCTGAAAGCAGCCCCCAGCCCCTTGATCTGCTGTTCTGAAATAACTGAGTATCCTGCACTATAATCCCAGGGTAAATGCATATATCCTGTCCACACACAAAAATGACCAAAGCCACACCTCCTCCCTCCTCCCTCCTCCCTCCTCCCCCTCTCTCTCCCTGTGCCCCCCGGGCTTTCTCAGACCCCTCCACAAGCACTAGAATTTCAGTGAGCATAAATTAATGCGGTATAACTGGAAGAAACACAAGAAGCCCAGGAATTCCGTGATTTCCAAACAAGCTGTTCCGACAAACATTTATTATGTGCTGTGTACCAGTAAGTAATATATTGGTGACAGGCATGGTTTATTATTAGCCACATTATTACTGGATAAGAGTCCAAAAGCTGGGAATACTAAAATGAACAAGAAACAGACCCTGCCTCGACTGAAAAAGGAAGTGAACAGAAATGCAGAAAAGATTTCTCATAACACAAAAGGAGCCAGCGTGTCCTCGGCAACACTGGGTCCCAGGTAGTTTTCTGGACACTTTCCATGTGTCATCTCTCTGAACCCCCATCTCGATTCTGAGACATGATCCTATTTGTGTCTATGAAGTCATAGGAGAAAGAGATCCTGAGAGGTTAACAAGCTTCCCTGAGTTAAGACTACCAGTAAGTGGGAAAGGTGGAATTCAATCTGTTTGTTTTATCTCTCGGCCTCCTGATACACCCTCCCCGCATACAATTCGAACCAGTAATGATCCACAGAATTAAGTGCTACGGGAACAGAGAGGGGCAGCTGCTCACTCCCCCTCTGTGGACTAACGGGAAGACACCAAAGCCACGGAAGAGTGGGGCTTTAAGTTTACAAGTGGGGAGAGGACAGTCCCTCTCAGGAAACACATGCAGGGAAATTGGAAAACATAAGGAGCCTCGCCAGACTAGCAGGGGACCGGGTGGGGAAGGAGGTGGGGCCACGTTGTGAGAGCCTAGCGATCCCTGGTAGGGGCTTCGTCCCAGGGCTAAGTGAAATCTGTCCTGCAGGTGGAAATGGGAGGGAGGTGGGGAGGGCTGGGGCGGGGGGGTTGGCTGGGATGGGGGTAAAAGACAGAAAACTGTACTTGAACAATAATTAAAATTTAAAAAATAAATAAATAAATAAATGGAGGGAAAAAAAAGAAATCTGACCTGCTGAGTATATGATCTTACTCACCCCTCTATTGCAGAATTGGTGAATTATTCCCCTTTCCTGTTCTGTATCTATCTTATTTCCTGGGCTGTCAGAAGGCTAATAGTTTGACACCCAGCTCTTAAAAAAAATGCTTTCTTTATGTAGTTAATGAACAGGTATAAAATTAATGCCATACGTATTCATATGTTTATGCCAAGCAACATGGCAGGCCTTGGGGGTAGAATAGGCTTTTATCAATACTGGATGATTGGTTGGTTGTTTGGCTGGTTGGTTGGGTTTGTTGTTTGGGTTGGTTGGGCTGAGAGTGTATTTGCTTGATGAAATGTATAGTGAATTACCATAAGCTCCCTAAATTCAGAGGCCATTTCATGCTCAGTCTTCCATTTCCCCTTTGCTCAGGACCAGACCTCATACACGATAATGACAGTTGGTGTCAATAATTACTGTTTCAATGCAAGATAAGATGGACAAGTGAATGAAATGTTTATAAATGAATGAATGAATGAGAATATAAATGAGTGGGTGGATTGAGTGCATGCACAACTGAATGCATGAACAAATTTCCATCCCATCCTTGTCTTTCCCTTCAGGGTATAGAGATTGTTACTGTATAGACCACATTCTCTTTACACTTCTTTCAAACCCTTTCCCCTAGAACATGATCCAGAAGGAGCCTGTACTTCCAGAAAGAGGAATATGTCCTTGGGTTCTTTTCATTTTTTCATTGAACTTTATAAATTTGATATTATTGTAGAATCACATGCAGCTCTAAAAAACAAAGAACTGTAGTCTACTCAGTTCATGCCAGTGGCAATATCTTCTAAAACTGTAGCAAATCATCACAGTCAGGATGTGGACATTGATGGAGCCCAGACACAGGACACTGTCATCACTGCTGGGATCCCTCCTGTCGCCCTTTTGCAGAGACTCCCCTTCCCTGCCGCTCCCACCCTCCCAACCCCTGGCAGCCACTTACAGGTTCTCCATTTCTATAATTTGCTCATTCAAGAATGGTAAATAAATGGAATCATACAATAAGTAGGATTTTGGAATTTTTTTTTACTCAACATTATTATCTGGCAGCTCATCCAAGTTGTTGTGCGTATCAATAATTGATTCCTTTGTGTTTCTGAGTAGCATTTGATCATATGGGTGCACCACAGGTGGTTTAATCGGTCACCCATTGAAGGGCATTTGTGTTGTTTCCAGTTGTTTTGGGGGGGTTTTGACTCTTACAAATAATAGCCTGTATTTGTATACATGTTTATATATAAACCTAAGTTTTTATTTCCCTGGGATAAATGCACAGGAGTGCAATTGTTAGATGTCCGTGTTTTAGGAAACTGAAGAACTGTTTTCAAAACACCCTCGCCATTTATGTTTTCATGCATGCATGAGCCAGTAAGGAAGTGGAGAAACAGGATCACTCGTACGTGGCTGGTGGGATGTGACATCTCACAGGGACAGTATACAGTCGCTGTGCTGGATGGTAGCCCTTTGCAGTGGGCATGTAGTGATGTCTTACTGAGATTCTAATTTGCATTTTTCTATTAGCTAATCATGGTGAACATCTATCTTTTCACACACTTGTTTGCCATCTGTGGATTCTCATCTGCGAAATGCCTGTATTTGTTGCTAGCCCGTTTTCTAACTGAGCTTTTTTCTGATTGAGTTTTGGTGTTCTCTAAACAGTCTAGACGGTACGTCTTTGTCAGACATGTGGTTTCAAAGGCTTCCTCTTGCCTGTAGTTTGTCTTTCATCTTTTTCAGAGCCTGTCACAGAGCAAAAGTTTTCCATCTTGATGAAGTTCAATTCACCAGTTTCTCTTCTTATTAATTATGCTTTGGGGGGTTTCTAATATTTTTAATTTTCACTTTTTTTCAATTAGAATTTGCATTTAATATTAATTTGTATTGGTTCCAGATGTACAGCGTAGCGGTTAGATAATCATATACTTTGCAAATTGTTCCCCCTGATATTTCCAGTACCCACCTGGCACCATACATGGTTACTGCAATATTATTGACAATAATATTACAGCAGTATTTCTTCTGTTGTACTTTACATCCCTGTGACTATTTCATAACTACCAATTTGTACTTCTTAGTCCCTAACCTTCTTCACTCAGCCCCTCATCCCCCACCCACCCACCTTCTGGCAATTCTCAGTGTTCTCTGAATCCATGAGTCTGTCTCTGTTTTGTTTGTTTCTTCACCTCATTCTTTAGGTTCCACATATAAGTGAGATCACGTGGTGTTTGTCTCTCTCTGACTGGCTCACTTCACTCAGCACAGTACCCTCTAGGTCCATCCATGCTGTCCCAGAAGGTAAGATTTCCTTCTTTTTTATGGTTGAGTAGCATTCCGCTGTGTACATGTACCACAGCTTTTTTATCCACTCATGTGTTGATGGGCACTTGGGTTGCTTCCATAGCTTGGCTGTTATAAATAATCCTTAGGCACAAATCTAAGAAAACTTGTACAGAATTTGTATGCTAAAAGCCACAAAATGCTGATGAAAAAATCAAAAACTATCAAAATAAATGTAGAGACGTATTTTGTTCATGGATTAGAAGACTCAATATAGTGAAGATATCAATTCTCTTCAATTTCCTTAATTCTTAACACGGCATTTCAAATGATCTATCATACCTTGAGTGAGTGGTGGTATTTTGTGTTTTTTGAGAAATTGCTCCATTTTATCTGGGTTGTCAAATCTATGTGTATACAGTTGTACATATTATTTTCTTATTATCCCTTGAAGGCCTCCAGGGTCTGTTGTGATATTCCTTCTCTCCTTCCTGATAGTGGTAATTTATGTATTCTCTCTTTGTTCTTGGTCAGCGTTTCTAGAGGTTTGTAAACTTTATTGATCTCCTAAAAGAAACAGTTCTTTATTTCATTGATTTTTCTCTAATATGTCTTTTTTATTTCATTGATTTCTGCTTTTCTCTCTTATTTCCTTCCTATTGCTTCCATTGGGCTTATGCTGGTTTTCGTTTGTTTGTTTGTTTAGGTTCTTAAGGTTGGAGTTTAGGTTAGTGATTTGGGATTCTCCTTTCTAGTAGCTGCAGTCACTGCTACCAATTTCCCTCTCGGCGCTGTTTTAGCCGTGTCCCTCAAAGTCCGAATATCCTACTGCCACTTTCACTCATTCAGTGCATTTCTTTTGTCTCCCGTGAGACATTTTCTTTGTTGCACGGATTATTTAGAGGTGTGTTGTTGCATCTGCAAGTGTTTGGAGATATTCCTGTTCTCTTTGTTAATAATTTCCAGTTAAATTCACATCGATCAGGAGACATATATGATTTCAACTCTTAATTTACTGAGGTTTGTTTTAAGGCCCAAGAAGCGGTCTGCCTTCATATATTTTTCATGAGCACCTGAAAAGAATGTGTATTCTGCTACTGCTGGGTGGGGTGTTTTATAAATGTTGATTCGATCTTTTTCATTGATAGTGTTGTCAAATTCTTCTATATCCTTGATGATTTTCTGTCGGGTTGTTCTTTTGGTTGTCAAAGAAGATGTTGAAGTCTCCAGCTATCAGTGTCCATTTGCCCGTTTTCCCCTTCAGTTCTACCAGTTTGGGTCCACCTATTTTGCAGCTCTGTTTTTGGTGCATATGCATTTAGGGTTACTGTCTTCCTGGTGGGTCGGCCCATTTATCTATGTTCCTTTATGTCTAATAGCTTTATCTGGTATTAATAGAGTCACCCCTGCTTTTCTTTGATCGATATTTGCAAATCAATTAAATTTAAAAAGATACTTTTTCATCATATCATGGTATTCGAAGTTTTTTGTGGACAGGGTGTAGCTGAGCCACACTCATGAAATGAGCTTTTTCGTCTTCTCTGCTAATGTCTGTCTACATTAAATGTAAATTTGACCATCTACATAATGCAATTATTTATGTTTGGGCTTATAAGTGCCGTTTTATTTTTTATTGTTGCTTTCCATTTGTTCTAATTTCATTTCTGTCTTCTTTCTGCTACCTTCTTAGGGGTTATTAGAATATGCTTTAGAATTACATTTTGATTTAGCCACAATATATTTGAGTGTACCCCTCTGAGCAGGCCTTTCGGTGGTTGCCCTGGTATTAACATTCCATATGTAAAACTTTCCGCAGTCTGCTGGTGCTGTCATTCGACCAGCGAAGGAACGGGGAGAAACCTTCCTCCTTTTACATTCCTCGGCCCGTCCTCCTTTGTAACTGTTTTAAATATTTCCTCCACATATGTTTACAACAGAGTTACAATTTTCACTTCAACCATCAAACATAGTTTAGAAAACATACGAAAAAAAGGAAAGTCTGTTCTGTGTGTGTGCATTTTAGCTTACTGTGTTCTTTTGTCCTCCATGGCGTTCCAAGGTTACTTCCATCCACATTTCCTTTCTGGTAAAAAACTGTTTCAGCCATTTGTTACGGCAGGAATGCTAGGGAAAAATTCCGTCTTTCTTCACCTAAACGTGTCTTGATTTCCCCTGCATTCCTAAAGGATAGTTTTACTATGAATGGTCTTTTGGTGTTACGGTTCTTTTTAATTTTTTTCAGCAATTGAAATACGTGTCCACATCTTCAGGGTCACTGTGATTTCTGATGGGTGATCCACTGCCATTCAGATTGCCTTTCCCCGTGAGTAACGAATAGGCCATTTCTTTCTTGCTATTTTTGATATATTTTCTTTCTTTTCAGTTTTCTGAAGTTCGAATATGTTGTGTCTTGGTGTGTCTTTCTTGGGGTTTATTCTGTTTAGATTCACTCAGCTTCTTGAGTATGTAGGTTTATGTCTTTTACAATATTTGGGAGGTCGTCAATAATTATTTCTTTGACTATTTTTCAACACTTCCCTCTTTCTCTTCTTTTTCTAGGACCTCTCATGACGCAAGTGTCACGTCTTTTGTTATAGTCTCACAGGTCTCTGGGGCTCCCTTTGGTTGTTTGGTTTTTTGTTTACTTTCTTCACATTGTTCAGGTTGAATAATTTCTATCGTTCTACATCCATTTCATTGATTCCTTGCTCTTCCCCTTCTATTCTGCTATTGAGCCCACCCATTCAGGTTCTTATTATAGTTATTGTGTTTTCAGTTCTAAAATTTCCATTTGGTTCTTTACACATCATCCGTTTCTTTACCAAGACTTTGCATTTCTTTGCTAAGATTCTTTTTGTTTTCATTTGTTTCAAGCATCCTCTTAACTGCTCACTGACGCATTTTTATGTTGGCTCTTTAAAATCTTTGTCAGATAATTGTAATATCTCTGTTATCTTGCTGTTGGCATTTATTGATTGTCTTTTCCTCATTAACAAGATCTTTTCTGCTTCCTGGTATTCACATTGAAAATTTACATTCTGGGTATTAGGAAACTCTGGATCTTATTTAAACCTCGTGTTTTAACTGGCTTCCTCTGGCACCGTCAGACGAGAGAGAGGGGTGCTACCCCAGTGCTCCCCGGGGTGGCGTGCGTAGGCATCCAGCTTCCTTCCTTGGCCTCGATGAACCCAGGCCGGGTGCTCCTTGTCATTGCAGGTGAGGGCGGGAGTTCTCTTCCCCACTAAGCCTCACTCACAATCTCTATTTGGGGAGAGGGTACTGTCTCGTTACAACTCCCCAGGAAGCCTCCTTTCATACCACCCCTATGTGGGGTAGGGAGAAACACCTCATTATTGTCCAGTGAGGTTAGAAATCTGGAATTAGTGTCCAGTGAGGTTGGAAGTCTGGAATTAGTGTCCACTGAGGCTGGAAGCCTGTTATGAGACAGGAGCCCATTACTGCCTGGCCTGGATAAACATTCCAGCTTCCCACTCCACCTTCTCTGACGCCATCCAGCAGGGGGTTTGAAGACCCTCGTTGTACCTAAGAAGGTGAATGTTTAGGCCCCCCACTCAGCCTTTGCTGGTGTGGGCGGGCCACAGTTTTTCCTGTGGTGTTCAGCTATAATAAAGCAGTTATTTTCTAGGCATTTATGTCCTGCTAGACTCCCCCTTTCCCGTTGCCCTGAGAGAAGAGGGCAGGCTTTTGTTGGGGCATTTTATATTGTGCCTATTGTGTTTCTGTGTAGCTGGCTTCCTCAGCTCCAAGTCTGGGACATGTGAAGCAGAAAAACAAACTTGGGAAACTTAATACTTTGCTGTTCCTTGGGTCTAAAGGTCCCTAGGAAGTCTGCCATCTTCTTCCCGCATTTTGGTGTCCTTAATGTTAAGGTCTAGGGTGTTTAGTTGGACATAGTGAAAAAAATAGATCATAGTAAATCTATGGCACTTTCCCTGAAGCAGAAGTCTCAAGGTGTTCCACGTTATTCTCCTGTAGAAATATAAAACTGCTCACATTCATTCTAGGCCTCAACTGAGATGTGTTAGTATTTCTTATTAAATAAACCATGTACTTGACTTTACCAGAATTCTAAACCTCAAAGCCAAAAAATGTGGGAAGAAAGCAGTGGGGGGGGACAAAATCATAAAAATTTGCCTGAGCCAGAGAGTGTTAATATTGCCACATGAAAAAAGAAATCTCTTGAGAATTGATTCAGACAGAAACTGCTTATTTTTAATTTAATATTGCTGAAGCCTCGATTCAGCAGCACTCACTCAGATCCCAATTTTAAAAATAATAATCTTGCATGCTCAACTTTTGGTTAGATATCATTAAAAAAAACCCTCCCTACCTTTTCAAGCATTAGCGACTCAGAAGAAGAACTCACCTATTCTTGATGACTCAGGTCCTACCTCTGAGCTGCTGGGGCAGCTCTCTCTCTCCCAGGCACTGTGAGCTCCTCACCCCCGTGCCCAGGCAGCCTTCCCACATCCCTTATTCCTGCCCCTCAGGGCTGGACGCTGGAAATGAGATCATGGCAGGAGAGGACACGGGGGTACGCCCCACCATGCAACAAGCAGGCAATGTGACTCACAGTGGTTTTGATAATCTTTGTAGTGCCACTAAAGTGATAGGAACTTAATTTAATATTCTTAGTTACACTCTTGGGGGCTGAAATTGCCAAATAGAAGTTAAAGGGCGGAAAGGAGGAAGAAGGGAGGAAAAAAGAAGAGTAATCAAGCGTTATTTGGACAATGGTGGGTGTGCTGTGACCTGGTTGGAAGTCAGTCTGAGTGCTGCTATGAGCAGACGGGGCACCGAGCCGTTATTTTGAGTATATCCTACTTTGCAGGGTCAGGGTAAAGAATATTGTCCACATTTTCTAAATGAGAGAACCGAGCCAGGAAGTTAAGTGCATTGCCTGAGGTCCCACGCGCCGCAGACAATGTCACTGAGTTAAACTTGATTCTGCTCTTATCCTTTCCATTAGGTGTGGGGACGCAGGGCCACCAGATGAGAAAATCCCGTGCTAGATGCAACCTCGCTGCCTCAAAGACGCTTCTCTGACCCTGCTGGGCATAGGGTTTCCAGTTCGGTGGGTCTGAGAAAGGACTTGCCATTCTGTGTATCTAACAAGGCCCCGGGCCCTCCTGATGTTGCTGGTCCCAGCCCGCAGACCACATCTTAAATAGAAACCATCTAAAAGATCCATTCTGATAATATGCAAAGAAAAGGACTATGGGTTTGCTTTTTAATTGAAGGTATTTTGGACAATTCATTGTTGTTTTTTCTTTTGCAAATGCAATGTAGTCCTAGTACACTTAGCTGTTTCATTACCGATACTGAAACTGAATGGAAATGTTGGTTTAAGGAAGGGGAGAAAAACCATTTAATTCATAAATGAATGACAAGGAAGATGTCTGAATATAAAAAGAAACCCCAATTTCTTACTTATTACCAGTAGTTTCCAATATTTTTTAGCTATATTGACTGTAATTCCTAAATCAAATGTCAGAATATATGATTTGATGGTTTGACAAAGAATTGAAAATAAAATTAGAATTTTTTAACTGGGCTGAGTTTTCTACTGAGATCTGGACCATCTTACTGTTAAATATGCAAATAAACCACACACACACATACAACTATGAACATGGCATCTAAAAGGCTGTGGATTAAAAGGGCTCTAGGGACCTCAGGGTGTTTATTTATATACCAGCTGCTATCCTGATTTTTGAATCTGTAATTGTATGAATCAAAGCAATAGTCCCCTGCATACTGATCTAAAAAAATATTTAACCGTTTGAACAACAGTGACATAATTATGCTCCAAACAATTCTATTTTCCTTGGTCCTACCTCTAGTCTCTCTTAAATAACACAGAATATGGCAGTTTAATTCACAATGTTGCTTTACTATTTAAAAAGTGTATATTTATTTAAAAAGCAAATTTTGAACCTTGATTTGGAGTCTCAGCTCTTTCCCTCTCGCCCCCTGTGGGGGTCACAGTTCGTGGGGCCTCCAGACCAGGATGGCCTCTAGTGACCTTTGGATCTTTCCCTTCCCTGGAACTTCCTCCTACCACCACCCCCGACTCCCTGCAGCCCAGGTCCAGAGCCTATGGGGGAAGAAGAATAGGAGAGGGTGACAGAAAAGGTCTCGTTTGGCCTATGATGCTGTGAGCTGGGCGTCTGGGTTTGGCAGTTGCAGAAAGGGCTGTGAAGTGTCCAAAAGAGGGCCCACCTCAGAGACCCCGTCACCGCCCCCTTGTTGGCAGTCTCTCCCTGCAGCTCTCTGGTATGGGCAGTACCATCATCTCCCTCTGGCCCTTCTCCACCTTCTCCTTCACCCTCTGGGTGCCATCCTGGACAGGCACAAAGATGCCTCTTCATCAGCTCTGCCTCGCGCTCACAGCTCTCACTTCATATGGAAAACACTTACCCACCTTTCTCCCAGACACATTCTTAGAGAAGGATGTCTCCCTCTTACCCCTTCATCCGTGGGCTGCTGACCCACTCATCCTTGTCAGGGAAGACTTGCAGAACAGCTGTGACCCCCTCTGACCAGGTCCGAAGTGAGAAGCAGGCCCCTCCCCCCTCTCTGGGAGGAGTAAGGTCTCGGGCACTGCCAGATGTTGTCCAAAAATACGTGCTCAGAAAAACTCTCCTCTCTCCACCCTGCTGGCCCTTTTGGATACCCTGAATGTGGGGGGTTGGCATCTAACTAGCTCTTATCACCCACTTTGGACTTTCTGCATATGCTCTAGCACCTCCTGTGAATCTGGATATCCAGGTCTCCTGGTGTCGGGGCCGACATTCTGTCAAATACGAACGGAGCTCCCAAAATCCCCAAGAGTGTTTCTGAAATCTCCTCCAACCTGAAATCTGCTTTTCACGGAGATCGCAGGATAATTTGGAAGGCTTCTTGTCAATACGGAATGCTGGCATTGGAAGGGGCTTCCGAAATCACCCATTTCTTCCTTTTAGTCAAGAAGATGATCTGGGGCCAGAAAGTTTCCTGATGAAGTCACAGCACCCGGCCTGGGTGGCTGCGCTGGCCGGAGACCAGTGGCCTCGACTGGCAGGCTCTTCCACCGTTCAGGGGCCAAGAAAGAGTCAAAGTGTTCCACGCTTAATATTTTTTAAAAAATGAATGAGACTAAAAATAGCTTTTCTTTTCTAAGTGGAACTAGAAAAGAAACAAAAGGAACTTTGAAACAAAAAGACTTGGTGGAGAAAATCCAAGCCCTCTGTGTTTCTGAGACTCTCTGTTCCAGTATTCTCCAGGACATTTTGCTTTATGGGTTAATGTATACTTTTCTATTTCAAATGATTTGGAAACTGTTCTCTCGGAAAGAATGTTCTGCGACTCAGCAGTCTTGGGCTGAATGGTCTGTGAGTTTGCAGACCCAGGTCAGAGCGCACTCGCTCTGCTCAAAGACACCGATGGCTTATGCCTGCCGTGGGCGCCAGGTCCCGCAGTGTCTTAAAGAAGCAGTTCAGTGCCCTCTCCACCCCTAAAGCCAACATCGGCACCGCAAAGCAGTTAAGAGCAGGGATGCTTTAGGGTTCAAGATTTGCCCACTAGTTCACACCTTTAGAGAGGGAAGAGCATATTGCTGACAAGTTCTGAACCTTCTCTTTGATTAAACTCTAGGAACCTCATGCTTTGAGTGAGTAAGCCATCCATGAGGCCTAGCCAGACCCCTGGGCTCTATCATTCATCTCACACTGATGGCCAAAGACCGCAAGCCCAGGGGAGACATTCTCACCGCACATCCGGTTTCACGGTCAAAGCCATAGGCTCTCCCGCGTCTGTTCTAGGCTGCTCTCTCGTGGATTCATTCATTTGGCTTTTATGGAGAAGGTAATATGTGAAGGAGACCACACAGAAAGTTGATAAGACAGGGTTTGAGCTTAAAGTGCGACACAGACATAATAACCAAGGGTAGCGGCTCACCCCTCTAAGTGTCTGGGTGGCACCGAGGAAGTTCAGGAGAGAGACAAAGACTCTGGTTTTGGGGGTGAACACAACCCAGCTCCATTTCCAAAGATGCTGTGACTTGAATTCCCTAGTCAGGGTCCTTCACCTGTGAAGCCACAGTCTCCCCAACCATAAAACGGGGACAAGGGTAGCGACTGCATCCAGTTCATACTCTCAGATTAGCTAGAACAGTGCCGGGCACACAGCCGGTGCCTGACAAACGAGAGCCCTACGGTTAGAAAGGACTGTGATAGGCAGCACGTGCCAAAGAGGAAACACGCGGAAAAGGCTGGTGTCCACTCACTCCTTGGTGAGAGTTCTCTCGGCTCACTTTCTCCTTCTGTGTTTTAACTGTGACCAGCCTCACTTTGCCCCTGAAGTGTTAGGTGATGTGGCGAGGGACGTGTGAGGCTGCCGATGGCATTCAGGGGGCTAAGCAGTTTCCAACCCTGTAGAAAGGAGACTATCTGAGTGGGCCCCATGTGGTCACCAAGGTCCTTAAATGTGGTAGAGGGGGGCAGGAGAGCGGGTGGGAGGGACCCAATGTCACTGGCTTTGAAGATGGAAGCAGGGGCCTCGGGCCAGGACTTGTAGGTGTCCCTAGAAGCCTCAAGGGCAAGGAGGTGAATTCTCACCTAGGGCCTCCAAAAGGACCCCAGCCCTGCCTACACTTGAATTTGAGTCCAGTGAGACTCAGGGTAGACTTCTGACATGCAGAAATCCAAGGCAAAAAGCTGTTGTTTAAGTCACATACTTTCAGGCACTTTGTTATAGCATCAGATAGAGCAGTGATGCTGTGTCTAAGGGCGACTAGTCTTTCCCAGGGTCACACCCATTGGGGAAGGACAGATGGGCTCTAACAGTGTAAACACATGTCCTATTCTTCCTTCTCTCACCTGCTGTAGAAGGAGCTTCAGCCTCCAGACTCCTCACCTCCCACCCACCAGCACAGGTGGTCCCCAGGGGCTGTTCTACACCAGCTCATCCGGAAATGCTTGTTATGAAACGAGGCCAAGGCACACTTTTCCGACTTTCTCCTACCTTTGCTGATATCTACTCCAAAGGCCGCCCCCCCCACTTTGCCCCATGAAGGCGCTTCCCCTGCGCCCACACCCTGCACTTGGGCCAGACCATCCTGGCCTCTCTGCCCGTAGATGCCACATGACCACATTGGTCCCACTGAGGCATTGCAGCCTGTGATGCACCCAAGGGGAATGTTGTTCTGCCCAGTTTTGGATCCACTATAGCCCAGCCCTTCCTCGCTAAGCCATTCGTCCAGCCTGCAATGGACTCAGGTCCAGAACAAATCTGAGCGACAAATACCACCATCTGATTTAAGATGCTCCACTTCCTGAAGAAACACGTCTATAGATCAAGTGAATATGCCTGATCCCCACTTCCATCCAGAGGAGTTTACTAGTCATGCCCACCATTCTTCATGGGACTACGGGGTCTCGAGTGCAGGAAACATTAAGGGCTGAATTAAACAAAAGTTAGGAGACAAAGCCAGCAGGGACCAGGTTGGCTTGGACTGATATGGACTGTAATCCCACCATGTCCCAGGCATTTTAACAGACATTTTAGATAACTGTATCATTTATTTTTCCCAGTTCAGGGCTCTGAGCTTCAGAGAGTTTACACTCTCCCGATGGCACAGCCAAGAAGCAGGGTCAGGCACCTGGAGGCTCGACCCATGGATACAGATCCTCCTCCCGCACCAGCCACCCTGGGCAGAGATACCCGGAGCCAGGGGCCGGTGTGCTGTCCTGGCGGCCCCACCCAGCCCTACCTGGGGGCAGGTGCACACCTCCTCCTGCAAAAGGTTGATGAAAAGAGAGGGGAGGGAGGGGGCGTTAGAGCAGCACCATCCCTGGGGGCTCAGGGTAGATAGCTAACATTAGCCAGAGAGGAAAAAAATCATTTTTAAAATATCATAAGGAAAGTTAAACTTGCAGTTCTATCATTTCATATAAAAAATCAAGCATGAAAATAAAAGTGATTCCAAGTTATTTTATTCTGAATTTATTTTTAGTGGCAATAACAACAAAATAGCTCTTTTGCATGAGTCATCTTACAAAACAGAAACAGGACTTCCTGAAATGGCATTCTACAGAGCTTGAAGGAAACCACTGTTTGACATGAGAAAGATGGGATGCAGTAAGCAGTGCGTCTCCCTGCCACCCCCAGAACGCTCTCTCCTCTAGCTGTCTCCCTGTTCTCCCTGCACACCCTGTTCCAGCCGTCACTTCCTCACTTGAAATGAGCGCCCCTGTTAGGTGTGCTCAAAGCACATTGTACTGTGTCTTCATTGCACGTCCTGCAAGCGTACGGATTATCCCATTTGGTTCACATGCCAGGCGCACAGGACACAGCAAAGTGTAGACCCAGACACGACCCTCCTCCCTGGGAACTTACCATCCAAGTGGGGAGCCAGAGAGTTTCTGTGTGTCCCTGTCAACCAGTTATTCTAAAAAACACAGAATTCCAGAAAACGCATGGTCTGAAGGCAAAACCGATGGGCTCACACCGCAGAGGACAAAAGCAAATGGTGCTTAGCCATTAAAAAAAACACCTGAACACCTGTGTCCCACCAGTCATCGTCGGTTGTGTTCACCCCATTTTCACTCTACGTATGTCCCCCATTCGCTGACCCAGTGCTGGGCACGTAGTATGTGCTCAGCAAGTGGTGATCGAAACACTTAATGAAATGGAAAGTAGCCCCTTCTAGGTGTGATTAGTGGTGTTGTTAGCACCTGTGGCTACTGGTTCAAAGCTAAATGCAACAGATGACAAAAGATGAGCATCCGGACTGTTATCACTGACAGTCCTGCAGAACACAGGCCACCTCTCGTCCTTGAGGTGGCTTCCAAATCGAATGGCGCATTCTCCCTCTCGGATCGGGCTGCGTTGACACCACCTCTGGCTGGGAAGGGCTTCCCTCTCCCTCTGGCTGGCTAACCACGCCCCGTCCCACTGACCACTGACTAAGACGGTGTCGGAGAGCAGCAGAGCAAAGCGTATGGACTGGACAGCCAGGCCTCTGGGTTCAAACCTCAGGGCACTCATGCCACTCACCTTTCTGTGCCTCAGCTTCCTCATCTGTAAAATAGGGATGATAGAAATCCACCTCGCAGAGCTAATATATAGGAAGCCCTTATTACAACGGCCCCTGGCGAGTGGTACGTGAATGTTTATTATAATAGACCCACTCCTGAAGATTACCACGTTCATTCCCGAGCCCTTACACATGTCTCAAATTTTCCCTCGCCAAGCATTCCTGTCTGTTTATCAGCCTCCCACCTCACAGCAAGCTCTGGGAGAGCAGGAACTGAGCTTTGTTTGTCCTTCAAGCATTCACGGGAGACCTGGCACAAACAGGACCTTCAGTGAAGGTTTGCGGTGGTGACAGAATGTTCTCATGCAACCTGACACTGGGGCCAGGACATACACACTTAATGTAGGCCATTCGGTCACTCTGGTTAGGAGAGCAGCAGGGCGAAGAGCGGCGTTAAGGAGATTCTGGTTTCTAACCACAGGCTATAGATGCAACTGAAATATACAATGTGTACTTGCAACACCCCGGCCTGAGGTTAAGCATTTCCTTGTCAAAGCAGTGACAAAGAAGTGAAACAGATGTATCTTACTCACGGCCAGGAAAGTTGGACAGGGACAGCCCCGTGGATGCCATTATAGAAGAAGTGAAGGACTGAGTTGAGGGCTCGGAGGAAGTTTGGCTGGGCCGAGGGCAGAGCTGCTGAGACCTTGCAGACTGCGGAGAGGATCACCATGTTCCAGCAACTGAAATCAGCCTGGTTTGCTGGGGTGTTTGAAGCAGCAAGAGAGCTGAAGGATTTGATTTCTAAATCCAAAGCCTCCGATACAATATGTAATTGTATGTACATCATCACATATATTCTGCAAACGCACTGCATAGTCCCATTCACACAAAGCCCTGTTTCCTTTACTTTATGAAAGACAGATTTTTGCAGGTAAGTTCCCCGCCCCCCCCCCCCACGCCTGCTGCTTTACCTGCTCACGTAAGAACCTGAGGTCTGTTAAGGGCCAAGGCCGCCGGGCAAGGGGTAAGGCTCACGGCTCGGCGTCAGGAGGCCTGAGCCCCAGCGTGGCCTCTGCATTCAGGCTGCGCGGTTCACAGCCCTCTTCGCTCCCCTGAGTCTCCAGCTTCCTCACTTGTCAAATTAAACACAGTGCCCTCCTCACAAGTCAGGTTCCGAGGTTTGAAGGAGGTAATGAGTGCTAAATTTTTACAGACTGAGAAGCACTGTGAACATATACTAGAAACCCACCTAAGTCTCTCGTGCAAAATAATGGGAAACCCCAGGGTCCCTGTAAAGTCAGCATGGACATTTGCTGGGCTCAGAGTCATCTTCAGGCCCCACACACTGGAGATCCTTGTAACCACAGTGACCGTCGGGGCCCTGGAGCACAGTCACATCAACACCGGGCACGCACTGAGCAGTGACGATGTCGGAGGCGTCACACAGACCTTCTCACGTCATCGCTGTTGGAATTCTCACTTTCCTCAGCCCCGAAGTCAGCACTTTTGCCTCCTTCTCACGCCTTAACTTTCATAACTAGACATCTTCTGTTTCCACACCTGTTTCTTCTCTAATCCCTACTGCAATGTAAACACTGTATGCACGGGTGTGTTAGTCAGGGTTCTTCAAAGATGATAGATGGATAGATAAATAGATAGATAGATGATAGATAGATAGATAGATAGATAGATAGATAGATAGATAATAGATAGATGATAGATAGATAGATAGATAGATAGATGATAGATAGATAGATAATTAGCTCACATGATTAGGAAGGCTAAGAAAAGTCCCAAGGTGGTCTGTCTGTCAGCAAGAGGGAGACTCAGAGACTCAGTGCATCATTCCAGTCAAGTCCAAAGGCCTGAGGAACAGGAGAGCATTTGAAGAATGGAAAACCAACTGGACCGCACAGGCGACCTGAAGGGTACAGACCCAGGCTCGTCCTTGCTCAGTGATCCACCAGCCGTAGATCCAGACGAGACTTGCAACTTGACTCGTTTGAGTCTCAAAATTACACTGAAGGGTTGGTACCTTATAGACTCAGAGCAAATGAAGAAAAATTTCAGGAAAAGAACCTGAAAGTGGTTAAGTGACTCTACCTATACTATAATAGTACTATTCCTATTTGCCTTAAAGAGAGGGAAGTCGTTTTGGTTTCCTTCTCCTTCCTCCCATAAAAAACAAAACTAAAAAGAGACCGAGACAGAAAGAGTGGAAGAGAGAGGTTAAAAGCCAAGATCCTAGTCCATGTGGGTTGTTGAACTTGGCTTCCTTCCTCTCATCCGCCATTCTGCGCCCCGCCGGTCCCACTGTCTCCCCCCCAGGTTACTTGTTAGCGAAGGGCCCCTCAGTGCTGTGGGTGCTGTTCTCCTTTTCCTGAATCTGATCTCCCCGCAGGACCCACATTCAGCCGACGTGAGGACAGATGGGGCCCTTTGCCCTGCCAATTTAGCAACCCTGGCAAGGATTCAGGCCCTGCGTGGAGAGGGAGAGATCTTGCCCACATGGTTTAAAAATATCACAGTGTTTTTAACCCCCGGGAAAAGTGTCTGGCAAACAACTGAGAGCAGATTTGTGTGTGTGAATGATGTCACACTTCTGGCCAGATCTGCCTAAACAGGGCTCTGCTCACAGTAAACGGCTAACGACGCCGCCATTGAAAGGCAGGAGCGGGAGGCAGACCCTGCCGGTCTGAAACGGGATCTGCCTAAGAGTCTGAACTCGAGCCGCCGTCTTGGGTCTCCGCTCCACCCCCCAGGGCGGTTGCTCACGTCGCCTTGGTAGGGTTCCACATCCTCATGTGAAAATCAGAGGCCGAGGGCACGGCCAGGGCCGGGCACCTCGTGCTGGGAGGTGCGCAGTGTTCTCGGTATGGCCAGGACTTCCGAGACCAGAAACGACTCCAGCCGCCCTCGAGGAATTTGGACTTTAGTAGATCTGTATACCCCCAAGGTCATCCCTCTCTTGGGACCCTGTCTCGGGGTTACCTCTACTCAGAAATCTCTTCCCTCAAGAGGGAAGATACACCTGGCTGGGGCCTCTCCGTCTATCACCAGCATGGTAAGAAGTTGATAACTCTGAGACTCTGCTTTTCCGGACGGTTGATAGTAATGATGGCACTGACCGGGAAGCACATTGTGATGATTAAACCATGCACTTACACAAAATGCCTAGAATAATGTCTAGCATATACTGAGGCCCTTCTGGGGAAGAAGCGTGAGCTGAGCGATGAACTTGTATTTAAGGGACACTTACTCGTTGGTAAACCAGCTATCACTTCCGTGAACAAAGAATTAAAGTACACCAAGGAAGGAGAGCAGAAATTTTAGGGGAAAGCTCTGCCTGCATTTACCTCTCACCGCCACCTCGGCGGTTCCCGGAGAACTTGGTAGGAATGCAACAAGACTCGGCCGGGACAGATGTCCAACACCAGGAGCCACGCTCAGAAAGATAGCCCTGTCCCTCGGGCCAGTGAGCTTTACACGGAGTCCTGGGCTTACCCACGCTGGGGTCTGGCTTGCTGTGGGAGGTGCTAGGGCAGCTGGGCCAGGAAGTGGGAGGCACCTGAAGATGCTTCCTAGAGAGAATGAACCCCTACGGGAACAACCCCACCTGCGATAGGTCCCCAGACACGACCAGAAGTGTTTGAATGTCAGCTGGGTTTATGTGAGCTTTTCCCCAGAAAGCTACTTCTTGGCAGTCACAGTGTTGACTAACTGGTGGCACAGACCCCGCTGACATTGAGCACGTCTGAAATCCAGCAGAGGGCACGACTTCAGCTCATGCCCAGCTTCCCCTTTCAGAAGGAACGTGCTAGCATGACGTGGAGGAGACCACGGCTGATGGGGGAGGCTGGGACAGGTTTCCTGAAGGAGCCAGAGAGGAGGTCAGAAGGAAAAAGCAATTAGTGTGAGGTGAGCCCTCTCGGGGGCCTGGAGTCACACTGCCCGAGGCGCCACAGAAACAGGTGCTCCACTGCAATCAATCAGAAATGCAGGTGCTAATTAACCCAGGTTTCCACCCAGGAGCTCCGCGCTCACGTAACTGGTAAAGGAAAAATAAAATATGTGGATTTCGGTCCATGGCAGGGGACAGTCCCCTCAACTAGGAATTTATAACAGACGACACGCCCACCGAGAGGGTGTTAGATGGTCCCACTTCATTCTGGAGTGTAAGGATGTGCACTTGAACGGTGCAACCCCAGGCCTCCACTCCCTCCCAAGATCAGCTGTGCATTGGGAGCCTGACCTTGGGAGTCACACCCACCAAAAGGATGAAGCCAAGTGCCACATGGTGTCACAATGCTTCCTAACGTCAGCAATTTTTTTATCACCTAAACCTGTTTTGTTCAAAAAAATTGCAAAAGAAAACTGAGGAGAGAGCAAGAATAGCAGGAAAGTGGTAATGTTAGGTCAGGCTTCGCCATCTCTTTCTCCTCCAACACATTGTCTCAGTTTTAAAGAGAGAGGAACTGAATTAAAATCTGTTTCTTCGTAGAATGTCTGTTCATGAGAAATCAGTTCCTCTGGGGGGCGGGTGGAGGGGGGACTGGGTGATGGGTGGGGTACTCCCGGGGCCTCTCTCTACTATTTCTGCCATCTCAGGTGAGTCTATAATTATTTTAAAATAAAAAGGTTTTAAGAATAAGAAAATAATGTTTAAAGCGTGGATAAAATATTAGTTTCTCCTCCCGGAGATTAAATTCACAGAAGCTGAAAAAACATGGAGAGACCTGCTGGGTGGGTTCCAGGGAGCTGATCTGTGGTTACACCGGCATCTCCTTGTCCACCTGCCCATGTGAGATAAGGTGGTCGATTCGTGCGCTCGGAAAATGCTGTGAGGTTGGTGGGCTCACACGTCTTGGTGCAGGTGAGAAACAAGACTCGGTTACGTTAGATGACCCTCGACCATTCATTCACGAGTGGGGCTGGGGGGGATGTAGACAAAGCCAGCGGAACCGAGAAGCCTGACCCCCCTCTCCGCAGGGTCCTCAAGAGCTGTCCCAGGACCCTGGTCCCACTTCAACATGAATGGGCCTTGAAAGTCATGCTCTTTGTTTTTCTGGTGTTTTGTTTTTTCCTGTCATTCGTCACACAACCTACCTAAAGGCTTCATCTGCGTGGACCAGCCGGAAAGTGAAAACTCAGCAGGCTTGCTGTGTCAGGCGCTGACCCAGAAACATCCCATCCAGGCCCAGGCAGCTTGGCACGCAGCTTCGTTCACACAGGTGGCGCATCACTGACCATCAGTTAGTACCTGGGGGGTCCCAGAGCATGCTTTATGGCAGGTGAGGGGGCCCCAGGGAACACCAAGGGAGCTGAGGTTAATTGGATGCCAGGAACCATAGAGACACTCTGCAAGAGATAAGCGATTTAACCCTCACAGTCGCTCCTCCAAGCAAGCATTCTCATTTCCATTTTGTGGAGGAAACTCAGAACGGTCAAGTCCTTTGCCCAAAGCCAGGCAGCCTTTCAGTGGTACAACCGGGTACTTTTGACCTGGCTGTCAAAACACCAACCCCTCTGGATTTTCCCAATACCCTAGAGTATGACTCAGGGTCTCTGGACCCCATAAACTGTGCAGGTGGGGCATGGAGCATAGAGAGCAAGAGATAAGAACTCAGGAAGCAATTAACACAAAATGAACTGCCACCCAAAGAGATGATTAATAGACTGCGAAATACCGGACGGACAGGAAGAGGACAATATGGGCTGGACTTGTGGGTGGCTGGGCTCAGAGTAGGGGGAGCACAACCTGTCTTTGTTGATGCTTCAGTGTCACGCTCTCCCTTGTCCTCTCCACGTTGCAGTTGCCTTTCGCTCTGGTGAACTTCACTCTTCCCTCCAGGCATCTAGATAGACGATCCCTCTGGCCTTGAATGTTCTTCTGACACTATCTTCAGTCCTCCCTCCTCTCTTCCTCCTCTTCCTCCCTTCCCTCCTCCTTTCCCCCCTCCCTCTTTCCCTCCCTCTCCCCTCCCCCTTTTCTCTCTTTCGGTCCAGCGAATGGCAACTCATCATAAAGGCCCCCCAAGGGAAGTCTTTCCTGAACCCTCAGAGCAGAACATACTGCCTCTCGTGCACTGTGGGTCCTCTTCCTTCCTGTCTCGGAGCTCTCATCATCCTGATCATCATTTCCTAGTCATGCCTTTCTGCTCCTCTAGAGTCTGAGTTCTGTGAGGGTCGGGTCAAGGCTTTGCTTGCTCCCCTCTGTAACCCCACATCTAGACCAGTGCCTGGCAGATAGCAGGTAGGGGGCATCCATAACTGTTCCAGATGAGTGAATGTCTGATCAGGTCCTCATCATTGCCTTTATCACATATTGTAGTTTTGTTGACATTTGTGAAGTCCCTTCATTTATTTTTCCTCCTCTAGACTTTAAGCTCCATGAGGACAAGGATTAGGTGCCTTTCACCTAATTGTATTTTCAGCACCTAATAGAGTGCTTGGTACTTAATAAATATTCAATAGATATTAATGAGTGAATGAATGAATGAATGAATTCCAGGAAAAAAAGCTATAAACATTACCTACACTATTAACCACATTCTCATGATACCAAACTGTCTGCATTTCTCCTTTGGTAAGATGCAGGGATTGTCATCCCATGAGGCCTGGGTCCCACTGCAGTCCAGCCACTATGTAGATGCCAGCTCAGGTGTTAGACCACTTGCCACTAAAAGCCACCACAGTTCCCTTTCTGAAATCCACCCCTTGAATGAGCTCCCACATTCACACTGAACTTGACTGTGGGATTTCTTTTGGGTAGTGGGACCGTAGCAAACCAGATGTAAGCAGAGACTGGACAAGGCTGGTGCACTGGGGTTTTCCTCTCTGGCTGTGCGTGGAGCCCCCAGCCTGTCATGTGAATGAGCCGGGTCTAGCCTGCTGGATGATGAGAAGCCAGGCGGAGGAAAACCGAGGCATCTGGCTGACTTCCTACCAATCAACAGACACATGAATGTGCCACTCTCAGGTCACCCAACTGCCTGGCAACCCACCAGCCGACACCAGACAACCAGGTCCCATAATGGGTTGAACCAAAGCACCAGCGCCTCAAAATGTCACCCTAGTGGAGATAGGGTCTTTAAAGGGGTGCTTATGTTAAAATAAGGTCATTAGAGGGCCCCCGACCCAAGATGACTGGCTTCCTTCATGCACCAGCGAAGGAGAGACCTGGAACAGATCCTTCCTCAGAAGGAACCCATTCCACCCACACCTGGATTCAGACTCCTACCCGCCAAAACTCTGAGACAGGACATTTCCAGGGTGTGAGCCACAACTCTGCAAAACTTCACAGTGGGACCCAAGAAACCAACACAGGTCCAGGTCTGTGAACCACGAAGCAGTGAGCCACACCACGGTGAACTAAGCAAGGTGGTGAGCTGATGTTCTAAGCCCCTACTGCAGCCAAAGCTAATCGATAAAGTGGGAAAATCGCTAGAACCTCTCTAGGCGATCCGCTGTTCCTAATGGGGTCCAGCATATTTTCCTCTCGTGACCACTGCTAAGCGTTAGTAAGATGAGGCCTGCACACAGCTGGGCACAATACCTGGTGCGCCGCTCACATGTGATGAGTGTGCAACGCTGGTGTTACTGGTAGAGTGCACATTAGGTCAAAACCAGTTATTTACCCAAGAAAATAGAAACCTTTGCCTTGGAATTCAAGTGACGTGGATGTTGATCATGGAATTCAGCATCAGTTGATGTAAAACCAGACCATCAAGTGGCAAGGACCAGACGAGGACAGCAGGCACCTGCGAGGACTCGTGCCAGCTTCAGTCAATCGGGTGAGGGAGGACAGAAATTATGCTGAGCTCCTGACAGACGCCCAAAACATCGCAACATGTCTTCATCCACGTGATGTTCATGTCTTGGAACATCTCTAATACATATCTACTATCCCTCCATCACACAATGGAAATTAATTTAAAAAGAAACCAAAATTTGCCCAACATCACATCACTAATAATTAACACAGCAGGAACGACAGCCAGGCGTGTCTCATCCCGGTCCCCACATTCTCCATGTAACACCTGACGGATCTGGTCCACGTGTCTTGGGTGGGCTCAGGAAGCCATTGGCAACGTCAAGTCACAAGGTAGTTAGTGTTCTGTGTGCCTGTGAGATGCATCTGGCAAAGCCCACCTTCTGTGTGTGAATGTTACTCAGCCGTCTGTGTTAGGGTGTTCTGGAAATTGCCCACTGCCCCACCAGGACACTGTGTGTCTTTAAGGACACCCCTCGGGTTTGGAGCCCTCAGCCTCCTGCGGCTTCATTGCATTTCAACACACGAGGAGGAAGTCCCACCCGAACACAGGTCACACCGGCGAAGGTCTGTGGCTGCACTCACAGGAAACCAAACCCACAGCAGACCTAGGAGGAGCCTGCTCCTGAAGGACACAGCTTCGCGTTGAGAGTAACTCGGCCCACCGGCTGGCGAGTGAGCAGCTCCCGGAGCCTCCGCGATGCCGATGCCGCTGCAGCCTCCCCGGCAGGAGACCGACACCTCAGCCCGGGGCCTCTTGCACTCACCACGCTGTTCAGGTAAACTAGGTAGGCCAGCTCCATCTGAGTGGCCACCTCGCCATCACCAACGGTCATTAGGAAAGAGCTGCCCCCAAGCAAAACGGGTTTTTCTAGCGTGGAACATTAGGCTTCTTGTAAAGCCTCCACCAGCATTAAAAAAGCCAGCTTCCTTAACTCAGTGTTTAGCGGTCCCTTCATTCTGTTGGCAAAAAAGACTCCAGACATCTACGCATAAAACATGAAAAGACGAAATGCTTTCAGTTTTCTCTCTCTGGAGCTGGGGCCCCCTGACTGATTGCCACAAAAACCCAAAGGCAAGCCTGGTGGCTGGCTTTCTTCTCTGACCTTTATTAGGACAGCCCCCTAAAAAGGCAGCCTCGACTCAAAGTAGGTCATTGAAAGTAGTCGTTAACTCCTGGAGTCCCTGTGGATATATAATTTTTTTTTAACTTTTCTGGATTGAGATGGTTTTCTTTCTGCTTTGGTGTGATTTTTGAATCATGCAGACCGGGCAAGGAGCTCGAGGGGAGCAAAGTTGGGGTAAGATGCTCACCTCCAAGCATGCCAGGAGGTATCTGCCAGGTTGCTCTTGGCGAGAACAAACAAATAATAAACTAGAGTGAGACAGGAAGGGCAAGGAGTGTCATCGAAGTGTCTGTACTTTATAGGCCCACACTGACCATGGAACTGATCAGTGCAGGCAAACGTATGAAGATTTTACTTTCGTAATCTCGTTAGAGAACAGTCGTATTCCCACAGCCTCGTAGAATTGACGGGACCTTTGGACGCAGCTTCTTAGTCAATGATCTTAACAACTTAACGGCGTTGGCACGGCAGTATCAGCTCATTTAAAAGATGTTGAAACTGAGGCTCAGGCAAATAGAGGATAAACGTCATGGAGAAATGGAAGGAGAGGAGGCTTTGTGATCAGTTGAAACTGAATGCAAAATTCGTGTGTGACTTCATGTGTGTCTTTGGCTCAGTTGCTGAAGCCTCTCCCGGCTTCGGCTAGCTGTCGGCCGAATTTGAAACTGGGTAGCACGGTCTGTTTGGAGGTTTGCTATGAGGATGAGAGTGGGTGCAGGGTCTGTACGCGCACGCAGTGTCTGACAAGGAAGAGACCCTCGGGAAATGGATCGCTGGTGGCCGTGCAGGGTTGTTGCCAAGGTCACACCGTGAGCAGTCGCACAGCTAGATCTAGAAGTGCGTCTTCATGAACACTGCTGCACACAGCAGCAACGCCCACCCCCCCAGGCACCCGCCGAGGCCTGCCGAGACCTGAGTTCTAGAGCTGCTCCGGGCTGTGCCCCCCACCCCGGTATGAGACAGAGAGAACGGCCAAAGGGGTTCAGTTGTCGAGTAGGGGTAGGTCCTTGAATCTCAATTAGGTTTAAGATCTTGAAAAGATTGAACCAAAACTTCCGGTACCTTTGCCAAATAAGCTATCAGTATGACTGAGACACACCAGGATATATGGTCCAATATGAGCATTAATAAAGAAAAAGAACCATGAATAACCAACTGGGGAGCAGCCACCGTGGAAATACTTATTATGGTCCATGTCCCAGTGTCCAGCCATTATTAAGTGCACTGTTAACAATAGCATCTCTTATCATTTTTAGCACAATCATCGTCAATTTACTTTACCTTCAGACAGACCATCATGAGATTCTTTGGCCTGTTGTCCCTTTTAAAGAATTTTGATCTGAAGAAGTCCTATTTTGAGGTGGTTCTACAGAAAGATAACCTCATCGTTTTTGTATTTATTTTAATCTTTTATCTATCAAAGCCTTGGTAGTATCTTACAACTCCCCAAATGTACCAATCCTCTGAAAATATTAAGATTTAGTGACAATTGATAAAAATTTCTTTAGAACACTCCTCGCCAATTCCGTACCCTCAGCGTTCTTTGTGGCACTGACGCGGAGAAACTGTTCAGTAAGCACCTGGTGAACTGTACCTGCGCAACAGCTCCGAGTTCACAAAATACTTTCACGTCCATGATCTCATTTGGTGTTCACGGGAGGATGCTGGTATCCCATTTTTCGGACTAGAGATACTGAGACTCAAGCTGTACAGTTCAGCATGCCTGGGCTGAAAGACCTGCCTCCCACACATCTTGCTAGGGGGGTGCTAAAAGAATCAAAGATGGGAGAGGGGAGGGAATTTCAGGGGAACTTCAGGGGAGAATGGGAAGGGTTTACAGGAACAAATACAAAGGACAGGAGGGAGGAGGGGAGGGTGGGTGTGTTGGCTGGAATGGGAGTAAAGGATAGAAACTATTCTTGAATAATAATTACAAATAAATTTTAAAAAAAGAATCAAAGGAAGGACAAAGGAAGAGTTAATTATTTGGGGGAAGTTCAATTCAGGAATTAAGTTCTAAATGCACTTGAAGGTACAAATTAGGTGATGAGCTCATCCAAATCCATACTGTGCATTTGTTCCCCAGACAGATTGGGCTCAAGAGGACTCACACTGAACAAAATGACGAAATTATTTAATACTGAAAAATCTGAGTCACTTGGATGGCTGCCTTACAGTGGAATCTAAATTAAACAGGAAGTCCTACATACGCTCCTGGCATTATTCAGTAAATGGCATTATTAGTAGTAGTATTAATTAGTAGTATTCTTAGCCCAGTCTTAGTCCAGTCTTGGTTAGAGTACCTGGCTTTTCACTCCCTCTCTTTGGATTTGAAGTTCCTCTCAAACTTTTTTGAGACCCTTTTTGATCCTGAAACAGCTCCTGAGAAAATGACTAGTACACAACAGGTGCCTAGTAAATGTTTAAAGAAGGACAGTGCTTTCACCCCTGGGCCTGCCCTGCTGGCCTTGCCCGTGGAGGCAGGGCTGGCCTGTGAGTTGTGGCACCTGCATGTCTCAGTCTCTGAGTCAGACTTTTCTTCCTCCTTTCTTTCTCTGTCTAAGCTGTGGCTCAGCACTGTCCCCCAGGCAGGAGGCAGGCAATGGAGCGTCCATCACGGGGCGGGGATGTTGGGATTCTAGGCTGGCAGTGCCCGCCCCCCAGCTGAAAGGAGGGGTGAAGTAAAGAGGTAAACTTTATAATAGAGGAAACGTATAATGAGGCTCTTGATAATCTCTTCTTTTGTTACTGTCTCATTTTATCTGAACAGTAAAGCAAATTTAATGATAAGAGAATAAAAAAAAGCAAGAAAGGAAAGAGGGGGAGGAAAATTAAGGAAGAAAGGAGAAAGGGCAAAGGGAAAAGGGAAGATGAGGAAGCAGAAAGAGCGAATGAGAAAAGTTGAGGAAAAAGAGACTATTTACTACAAAATGGAATTAAAGGATAGAGAAAAAAATGCTTACCCCAGAAGGAAGGGAACCGTTTCTGCAAAACAGAAACAGAGATAGCTTTTAAAAATAAGCACCAGGAGTAATAAATCCCGAAACTATCTATGCATCAGTTCATTAGCGTCTTTTCAAAATAATTTAAAAATAAAAAGTGAATGCACTTTGCTTTGAGATACTTAAGGGAATTTACTTGTTACCAAGACAGTTGGAAAATTTTTTATTAAAAATATATATGCCAATATATAATAGCAGAAAAATGAGGAGAGCAATCTCCCTTATTCCTCAAAAAAAATCTATAATAACAATCCATTTGACTTAAATGCCTGCACTTATTGGAAATCCAATAAAATTAAGTGTTATATTTAATTCAATTTCACTGATTGCCCTGAGCAGGGTATAGAATCAGAAATCCAATCAGCATATATCTTTTTCTAAGGAGGAGCCTCTCTAAAATGTAACTTTCTCATTTTTATATGAAAACAGAAGAAAATTACATAAAATTGTGAGCAAATTAATCAACAGCTGCATCTGAGAAATCTTGGTTTCAACATGTTTACTCAAGGCTCATGCATGCTATTCTCTCTCCCCCTCTCTGTCCTTCTCCACACCCCCAAACCCGCTTCCCCAAATATGCATGGGTTACTCCCTCCCTCGACTCTGGATCACATCCATCACTTTGGATACACTGGATGTGAGGGTGCAGAGAGAATCGATGTATGCTTCGTGTACTTCATATTCAGTCCTTTCCTTGTTTTCCTGTTTTAATGAGGAAAAGCATCAAGCCCTAATTTGGACCTTCTCCTCCAGCCTTGACCCAGTTTCAGCGGCACAGCTGCATCTGACCCTCCCGGCTGATTTTCATATTCTCTCCAGCGATCCGCGCCCGTCTCTGTTCGGGCACATCATCATTATGAAAAGAACGGTGCTTAAACTCTGACACAGACAGAGGCTAGCATTTTCATAAGCTTCATCTTCAAGGAACAAGTGAGACGTGTTTGGGAACAAAAATATTTCTTTACTGTAAAAGCATTGTTTTTCCTTCATGAAATATTAATTTCAGATCAGGTGAAAGGCGGCAGAAATATGGATGAACAAATGCCTCTTTGCGAGCTCACTCGGTAGCACCGGTGAACCCCCTCTGGAGACCTAGACTTCCCCAGGACGGCGGGAACCGTGCCGTGTGGGTCATCCCAGTTGTTTAACTCGCCTATACCGTAGGGTACTAATTATCTCCAGATTAAGATCCGCACCCAAATGCAATCTATTTATAAAATGCATCTTTTGCTCCAAGCACATTCGCTGAGACCCCGGGCGGGTTTTGAGCTCAGAAGCAGGCATCCTGGCTTCATGCCCAAGTTTAATGCGCATTCTTTGGAAATCTGAAAGACGCTCCCAATCTGAAGAGCCTCATTTCCTTCATTTTAGTTTTCTGAAATACTTATGTGTTTTGACCATCAAATCCGTTGTCTTTACAAAATGCCTTTCCACCCCGAAGTACTCAGTGAGTTAATCAAATATTATCAATGGGACCATCCCTTCCAAACAGTGGAATTATTTGGCCAAAATGGGTGCTGGGGCAGGAACCCCTTTACTGTCGGGACCCCAGCCATGCTGTGCACCTCTTTCCCACGGCCCCCTTTCTTCCTGGAGGGGAGTGGTGAGCCTTACAGACAGGCAACGTAGGACAGAGCGGTGTTTCTCAAACTGGGGTTCGATTCGGATGCCCAACACGCTCCAGCTCCTTAGGGGTCCTGAAGTCCCGTGGGAACTCGGTGACTGAAATGAGAGCATAGATTTCTAAATCAAACAAAGTTAATTATGAGCATCTTCCAGCCCTCCGGCCTGTGCTATAGAACCCGGTACACAGTCCGGCAGCTTGTGCCCCGGTTGGTGTTTACGATTCAATTTGCAGGTGATGTCTAAGTTGTAACCCAGTTGGCATTTTCCCTGGCCGGAGAAATAAAGCGGCGTCATGAAAAAAGGCAGCCTCCCCCTGTGGACTCGCCAAGGCCCAGGGCTCCTGTGTCGGGGTCCCTCTCAGACCTCGGGCCACTGTAGGCAGGGCTCAGTCTCTTCCTGAGGCCCCCGAGGGCTTGTACTGTTGTCCCCAGGGCAGAGCCAGAGCTGGACAGATTAGCTCCGTTTGCACCAAGTGCCCTGCTGTGACTGACAGATGGCACTTGAGCGTCACTTCAACAGCAAACGCCACCCTTACGTTCTATTTCTGTGGCGAATTAGGAAAGGAAGCTGAAATGAATGCCCCGGTTCCTCCAGACAGTGAACGTGCAAACCATGGTGAGATTTTCCCCGTGACTGGGACACCGCAGCCTCTCGGGGTCCCTGAGCCAAGGCCACGACAGAAAGCGCCCCACAGAGCCCTTTGATCGTAGACGTCTCAACCCCAAAGCCCCCTGGAGAAAGACCTGCAGGCCTGGGGGTCCTCAGCCTGGAATCCCCACCCCTCCCATGACCGTGGCCCAGCTAGGGGCTGGGTTACTTCCAAGGAGCCTGGTGGAGGAGCTGGGAGGAATTGCCTCCCCTGGCCCCACAGGGAGGTGCACGGGTCCCCTCTGGGGGTGGCTGGGCAGGAACCTCTCGATAAGACTGCGTGCCAACACCACCTTTTGTCCCACCGTTATTTGAGCTCGCTCCTTACAATCCTTTACAGCACTACGGAGGAAACACTCAAGGGCTATGAGGCCAGAGCATTGCTCTGTGGTCTCCACACCCTAACCTCTGGACGGCGCCCTGCACGCAGCAGGCCCTCAGTGAGTGTTTGCGGAACACGTGAACAAATGCTACCGTGGACGACAGGCGTGCGAGCCTGGGTTCCACTCGCTGGCGGCCTGTACACTGGATCGGCAGAAACGGCTGCCTGGTGAGATTAGATGTTCCCACTCCCGTCTATGCCAGAGATGTCTGGATTGCATGGGTTTTCTTTAAACATTTCACTGAAAATTCGCTCAGAAATAACTGTACGGGCATGGAGGGTTCTTTATGAGCAATGGCAGTCCCTGAATTTCCATTCAGGATGAGCTTCGTGGTTATTTGGTACTGTCCCCCCAAGAATGAGAAAACATCGTCCACGAGTGGAACCACACAGACGGGGATGACCAACAAGGGCTGATGCTCTCCTGGCCGCTCCCTTCTGCCTTCCTGCCCCTTAAAATACCTGGGGCGTTACAAAAGCATCAACGCTCCGCCCCAGAACAACGGGGCCAAACTTTCTGGGACACCACAGCTTTTCAAAGCCCCCAGGGAATTCTGAAGGGCAGACAGGTGTGAGAGTCCACGCTTTCCCCACCGGTGGTATGACGTGCAGCGGGGAAGGGCTTGTCGTTTCTGCAAACTAAAACCCAAGAGGGATACAGGGCCCTTCACTAACCTTAAAGGTCGAGTCCACGTTGATCACTATTCCTCTGTGTCTCAGATAACTTAGGTGCTCACGTCATCCTCACGAGAGGCCTGCAGGTAGCTCTCCGTTTTGCCCCCATTTTGCAGATAAGCAAACCGAGGCTCAGGGCAGGGAGATGGTCGCCCAAACACATGACAGAAGCGTGTCCAGGCCTCAGGTTTACAGACCGGCTTATTCCACAGGCGACATCACGTCGGTTTGCTTTTGTAGAAAATAGGAATGACAGCAGGGACCCTACGGGGTTGTTGTGGCAGGGGCCAGGGGACACATCACAGGCATTCCACGTTCCTTCCGTTCTCTGGGAAAATAGCACACGGCAGGAAGGGAAGGGCCTCGTCCGTCCCGTAGCATGTTACCTGCGCAAAACCTACGGACATGGAATTTGTCTGAGTCGGCACGCCTCCTTCTCACCGCGCCCTTTGCCACACAGCGGAGATCAGACAAGGGAGACCACAGGGCTATCGGAGGTGTCTGAGACATTCGGCGCGGAGCAGAGGGCTGTGGGCTTGGGCAGGGTCACGCACTCTGTCATGCCTGCGACACCACTGGGCCGACTCACACTCTGACGTGGGTCCCTAAGACCCCCCCCAACTCTGCGTTTCAGATGCCAGAGAACTTCGGGCTCTCTAGAGGATGCTTTAAACTTCTTTTTGTATAATGGATTGCTCCCATCTCTCAAAAGCTATTGGTAAAATATCTTTTTATAACTTTTATTAAAATGTCAAACTACAAGCTGCTTAAGCACTCATGTTCCAGATCAAATAATTCACAAAGGTTTCAGTTAGAGACTCCCTCCCACCACGCACCCCGCACCCCCACCCCCGTCCACTCCCCCACCCCGGTCCTATGTGCCAGTGCTTGGCAAGCTTCCTGCATTCGCACTCTGTAAAGAAATTAGAGAAAACAATAAAAAGAAACGTAACACATTTCCAACTTTTTAAGATTTTTGTCACCAAGTATGAATAGATTGTGGTTTTCTTAGATGGAAACTTCTATGGAATCTTTCAGCTGGAAGAGACCTATTGGGACCAACTAGCTCATTTTCCAGGCGAAAAACTGAGGCCCAGAGCATTCTGATGCCTTGTACAAGGCCACCCAGTGGCTGGCAGGGACAGGCCAGAAAGCGGATGTCCTGGCCACCCCCCAGGCCTCTCACCCAAGGCAGTCAGCCTTAGAGGGGACCCAGCTACCCCTCGTGGTTCCTTCGCTCTGGACATAAGAGCTGGCTGAGCGCCAAGCATATGGGGGGCCCCAGGTGGGCACAGACTTACTTCGCCCCAATTGAAGCTGCTTCCGCACTGCCGGTTAATGCTGTCAAAGGAAGGGCGGGACTGTGGGACATTTGAGTGGTGCAGGCTCCTGAAGTGAGGAAGGGAAATGCAAACTTGTCCTGTGTCCCCATAAGCTAGTAATGTAACCCCTCCAGATATTGATATCCAGAGACCCCGTCAGTAATCCTAGACACCCGAATATGCCAGGACTGGTGTTGGAGCTGCGAACTTTACTTTGTCACTCATGGAGTTATATATCCCTATTTCCGTATTACTCTATAGTTTGTAAGACATTTTCATGTGTGTCAGCTTATTTCACACTTAATACCATAAGAGAAAGATGGATGCTACCATTTATAAATGAGGGGAGACCAAGTGTTCCTACGAAGTCACACAGCTAGTTGGTGACAGCAGCGGCATTGAACAGAGTCCCTCAACTTTCGGTCCAGAACGCCTCCAGGATTTGATGTGCATTGTTCGTGGGATATTGCCTGAGGCTCGGGCCCTCTTCTCCGCCACCATGGAGGGACAGCTTCCCAAGGAGGCCGTGAATGAGATGCTTCACACGCCATCCCGAGAACCCCACAGCTGCCTCCCCTTTTCCTGCGTCACTCACCGCCCTAGCAGCACACCACGGAGGATGTGGCCGTGGGGTAATGTGCAGCATGTCCGAGGACCTGGAGCTTAGTCCTAGTTCCTTAATAACTTTCCTGCAGTTACTGGTCCAAGGTCACACGGCTCCAGTCCAAATCCCAGCCCTCAGCATGCATGGTCTTTGACAAGGGGAATCCAATGGGCCTTCCCAAATTCCTTTCCCTTCCCTACCAACATCCAAGCTGCTGTCCTCTGCAATCCCACCAAGATGTGCACAGCCCCTCAGGCACACTGTGCTTTCAAACACCTTCGCATCTTTGCATGAGGCGTTTGTTCCATTTGTCCAGACTCCTTCCCTAACTCTAAGCCTAACAGACAGACTTACTCTGCAAGAACCAACTCAAGTACTGTTTCCTCTGGAAAGACTCCCCTGACTCTCCGAGGCAGAGCTGGGATTCATTTTGTCTTGTTTTATACACATCGGTTTTTACAAAGGACATTGAGGGCAGCCGCCGTGGAGGGATGCAGAGACTGTGTTATGCTGAGTTTCAGGAGTGCCGTAAGGGCAGGGACTGTGTTTTATTGGGCATAACATTTGCACAAAGCAAGTGTTCAGTAGGCAGCATCTGGATGAATGGATGCATGGATAGACGGATGGCAGAATACACTGGAAAAGCCTGAAGCTCAGTGGGGTGCAGTACAGAGACTGGCTAAGAAATGGAGTTTCTGAATCCGGTGAATCTGGGTTTCTGTTGCAGATGGCTGTTCTTGGGCGCATAGTTTAACCTCCATGGGCTTCATTCTCTTTAACTGCGAGGTCCGCTCTGCTCCCCACTGCCCTCAGCTGGGAGCCCAGGAGGCTGATGGGTAGAAACCATGTCCATGGCTTCCTACCCCTGGCTGCCTGTTGAGTTTAGCTAACAGGGGACAGCAGCAGGAGACTCAGGGCAGGGGGAGCGTGAAAAGGGATTTTTATCCCGCCCACTGCCTACCACAGCTCCTCCCCTGCGGGTCCCGCAGCTGAAGCCACCGCCCTCTGCCCATCAGCCTGTCTGTCCCTGGGTCCCACCAGCTGCACACACCCCTCCAGGCCCGGGTGTGGTAGCAGCACCAACAGGCCCTTCACTGTCCTTCGGGGTTCCCTTCACCCTGTCCACACCTTTTAAATGGGCTCATTAAACTTCTCAAATGATCTAATTTGGGGGTGTCACCTGTGTTTTGCCTGAACCCCAACTGATACAGGGGCAATATCCTTTATACCTCCCAGGGTCTTTATGTCAAATGAATAGGGTCGTTGATGTAATGCCCTTGCCGACTACTCCCAGGGTCTCTGCGGCTGACGTACCAATACTTGGCAAATGGGGCTAACGACCTCTCCCGTGTGGATGAATACAAGCCCCAGATAAAATGCTGCATCCTATGGGAAACAGTATATAAATGTAACTCCCAATAAATATTTCATGGCAAAGTTGCACCGTGGAAGGCAGAGCATCCTTCTCCCACACGCTCACGGATGCCCCAGAGCACAGCCAGCCACGCCGAGGCGAACGTGCCCGGGGTGCCCAGGGGAGGCTCGAGATTGCACGCCAGGGACCGCCAGGGACCGCCAGGCCCAGGACTCGTCCGCTCCGCTCCCCAGGGCAGATGGGATGACTGCTGACAGAAAGAGGACAGCCTGTCAGGGAAGAAGTCCCCGCCCCCACCCCGCTCCAGAAATAAACCAATTACCAACCTGGATTGATTCGCTTCTGTCATCTCCTCCGAGCCGACACCTGTATCCCACTTTAACGAGAAGCAACAGTAGCCTGTTCACCAGAATTAAAACGTGATGTGTGAGGCCCACTAACAGGTCCGCTGTTGTCTCCACAGGCTGAGTTGAAGATCCCTCTCATGTGCCCAGTGTCAAGAGCTATGAACAAGCAGTAAGTACCTCTGTGTGGCTGTGAGCCCGAACCTCCCCCTATCCTGGAATATGAACTAAGGGATGATGCCAAGGCGTCCCCTGGCCCATGGGAAGGTCATGTCCAGTGTCAAGGCCGAGCCTGACACGCAGGGTCGAGGATGTTTGCGTCGGGGTTCGGAGAATGCCTTCCCCAGGCACCGCGTGGGTTTTTGTGCGCAGGGCACTTGGTGCCCAGCACAGGTGTGTGGCGGGGGCAGGGACGAGGGGCACCAGAAATATCCTCTGTCACTTCACCCCCCACCCGTGGGAAGGTAGAACTAAAAGAAGAGAGGTTCGCACACGTGTTCCCACAGCAGGAACCGACTTCCTGCCCGGCGGCCCTCAGAGCAGTGACTGGTCAGTTTAGGATCCCCACGTGTGCATGCGATCCGGCCAGAAATCCGTCCTTCCTGATGTCCATGAATATAGTAATGCACATAACCAGACCTCCAAGTTGTGAGAAATATTTACAGTGACAAGAAGACCTTTCAGTTGAGAAAAACTGGTGTCCTAATTCTATTTTAAAATCAATCTACTTATCTATTGATTTGCTTTATTTTGCCAACTGGAAGGATAGCTCTGTTACTCGTCTGGGCGGGAGAGGAGAAGCAGAGGGCGTGTGCGAGACGAACAGGAGTTCCCGAGTCCGGCAGAGCTGGGGTCATCCCCGCCCCGTCACTTTAGGGCTGGATGCTATTCGGAAGTTACCTAACGAACCCTCTGGATGCTGGAGAGGTTGCTTTACCCTCTCCCTGGAAAGCAGGACCTGGCCTGGGGGAGGAGGGCTTCCTGCTGTCTGGGGGGATCCCAGGCCCGGACGGAGCTGAGGGGCAGCACAGGGCAGCCAGGCAATGCCTGGGTCTCACAGGCAGGCACTGGGCACAGGGGCGGCGTCCAGCTCGACAGGGAGGCGGCCGCCCCAGCATCCGGTCTGAACTCGGCACCTCCATTGTAAAGAGGAATGAGATCCAGCCCTGGCTCCCAAGAGCGTGCGCTGTCTGTGAAGCGCGTCGGTTAAGTATTCTGTAAAGAGACGAGGAAGTTCCCCAAAAGCTAAGGAGTCCGATGTCATCGGTGCTAAATGGCCTCTGAAACTAGCGGGCCCTTTCACATTACCTCTCCCTGGAGATCCACTGAACTCCCGGAAGCCTCGCTCAGCTCCTCCAGCGCGGCGCACCAGCGCATCGCGTGTAAGAGCAGGCAGATGGAGCTGTGCGCGGCCCCATTAACCGCCACCCCAGCCCCAGGCTGGGTAAGGGGGCGGGGCTTGGTTTCCGGCCTCTCCTTGTCACTAGGGACAGACCCGATAACCCGATAAGAACCGTGGTGCTGCATTTCTGAGGGTTCTGAAACAGCCCGCTTCTGGGTCTTTCCAGGAAGCAGGTGCCCTGCACCAGCCAGGCTGCTTCCTGACTGGGGACCCAAAGCGCCCACTGAGAAATGCGCCGGAAAGGTCTAACAGGAAACCATACAGGTTTTAAGTCACTTTTCTCTATCTTTGCGTAATATCTTAAAATCTCAGGACTTTTAAAACTCCTACTGTTTGCAGTCACTCATTCAATAATACTCTTTTATATTATGAGCATCTCCCCACATTATTAAATCTCCTTCAAAATCCCCGCGTTTGAAGGCTAGTCCTTAAATAAGGTTCATGATCCCTTATCCATAATTCTAACGTCTAAAGGCTTCAAAACACTGAAAGATTTTTGTAACTAAGTTGCAGCAAAACTTGAGCTGTAATGAGGTGAAGTTGTGTGTGCTCTTTATTTATCCTACGTAGTGTGCGTGCCCGAATGTTTCTCTGCAGAAATGTCAGCATGTTTGGTGACCCGGCATTGCTCCAGACCACACAGGGGATATTACATGGTATTCCACACACGCACAGTATTACTTTTCTAACACCCAGAATGTCCCGAATCCCTGGGCCTGTGGAATTTGGATAAAGAATGGCGGACCTGCATTTCATCCCATGGTTTATTTTAACTTGACCTTGGTGTTGGACAATGCAGTCGTGACCTATAAAGTTTTATGAGGCAGTTTTATCGCCAAGATTAAACTTAACACTCTCTACCCTAAAGGTAGTGGAGGACGTTCTGTCACCAGGGTGCCCCCGGGCCATGCTACGTGTCCCACGGGGCAGGATCACACCGAAATGGTCTGTCATTACCTAGGAGCATAGGCTCAATCAAAGTATCTGATGACAACCTAGTATTTCTTTGCTTGCATCAGGGAACTTGTCTTTCACATTTGGTTGTTTTGGAACAAGTTTTGATGGTAAACAAAACATAATAAAACAGAATGTGGGAGCTGGGAGAGCTTCCGCGGCATGGAGTTCGTGCTTCCCCGCGTGGTTGTGACCCTCTGAGCAACAGGCGTGGGAGACAGAGCTGAGACCCTCCTTGAAAACCCTGACCAAGGGCGCACGACCTTCTGAGACAGGGTGTTAGGAAGGGGTAAGTTCCCCTCTCACTTTCGAATCAGCGTTAACCATGGACCCCACGCATTTTGCTAACGAAACATACCGAGACTTCCCTGAAACACTTTCGCACTCGTATTCAGTGTCTAGTTATGAGAATGGAAGAGGAAAACAACAAGCTAGTCTCCAGACACTCTGCCTGGGAATCGGTGCCACGCTGTCCCCCTGCTCGGCGCTCACACTCCCTTCCGTGTCACCACAGGAGACCCGCCCTGGGATGACACTGTCCCACATTCACAGCCACGTCCCTCCGACTCCCAAAGCCATGGTGCCATAATGAACTGCTTCACGATGACTAAGAACATCGTCCGTGTATATTCCAAATCAGAGAGGCGCCCCCAAACTAAATGACTGTTTTGCTCACGCAAGGCCTATTCCCTCTTCGAAGCCTCGCGTGATAAAATCCACTCGGTCGCTGGGTGGGGTGGGTATCAGCCCCCCCACCCCAGAAGGGCCCAGCTCAATGTCTGGCACACAGGAGATGCTCAATAAACGCTACCCTCAATATGTCTGCATGACCAGACTCCTCCTAAACTTGGGTGGTTATTTTCCTTCGTGATATATGTGAGCCACCGCTGCCTGGGACTCAGGGAGTGTGACTTCAGTTTGATTTGCAGCAATTAAAAAGTATAAATACCATGGAATCTTGGGGAAACGAGAAGCACAGATTTTGGCATCCTGAGATCAGAGGCTTGCGCCCAGCAGAGTTGTCCGTGTGGCTGCCTCCCAAGTGACCCAGAAGTCATCACAAACCAGCTCTGCGTGAGTCCAAGCAGGCCCGTCCTCGGGAGCTGTCCGAGTCCCATTGCTAGGATTCAGCTTCGTGGTTGGCCGGCCATTAAAAAGCAACAAGCTGAGAGAGAACATGGCCGAGACACAGGGCGAGCGTTGGTGGGGCTGCAGACGGGGCCAGGACACCACTGCCGCACGGGGGACTGCCGCACGGCAGGTGTGCTCAGCCCTGGGAACGCAGGCAGGGGGGCGGCCGTGAGGGAGGGGGCAGTTTTCCAGCAGCCCTCCTTCTCCCTCCACCGCAGAACTGCCAGCTGGGCGTGCAACTGGCTGACTTCACTCACCTGCTCCTTGGGAAACTTCCCACTGCAAACCTCATCTCCTGCTGACTGTCCACGAGGATGGACTTCTCATAATTATGGCCTTTCACAATGTCACAAAGAATAAGGAAGACTGTGACTTCCTTTAGTCTTTGAGTTCGTTACCGGACATGTAATTCATTGTAGAAATTTAAAACCTAGAAAAAATATACAGTGAACAATTACCTCTAATCAAAGCACTGAAAAGCAGGCAGCATTATAAGGTATTTCCTCTTAGAATTTCTTGTACAACTATGCATCCTATTTTGTCTTTGGACTTTAACACATCATAAGTATTTTTCAATGTTACTCAAGTCGTTTCTTTAGCCATGCAGTCTCCCATCACATAAGCATCTCCTATTTTATGTTCTTCCACTGCTAGGATACAACACAGCTCCTGAAATACTTTGACAAGTCCTATTAATACAATCATGCCTAAATGCTAAGATGCTGTGTTTTATTACCTGGTAAGAAATAAAACCAAGCACCCCAGGGGGTCTTTCTTACAAGCCAGACCAGTGTCTGGAAAACCTGACCCACGATGCCAGTTCATGAGGATAGCATAATATTTGATGATGCAAATGTGCAGAGAAATTGGAAATGAGGCCCAGTGTATATGGTCGGGGGACTCCACAGAGGCCGTTGTACCTCCTGTGTATCCCACTCTCTCCCACAATAGGATATAGGAAGAGAGAAAGGTTGACGTCATGAAAACCCTTGTTCGTGTCCAAATACACCTGAGACCAAAAGGTGAAAAGATGCCAAAAGTTTTGGATGGATATAATTTGGGGCCAAAGTCAGGAAGTCCTGCACAATGTAGCCACTGGGAAGAGAACAAGAAATTTCCTAGAGGCCTATTAGCCTGGAATTTCAGAATTCCCAGGGCAGGAGACAAGGTTACATACAGGAGCCAGGGAGATGTGGTCCCAGGCTAAATACTAAGCAGCAGACTCACGGGCCTCCCTGTATAGTCCTCCATCCCAGCCTTCCATTCTTCTCCATTATTTTGGGGGGAGGGGTTTTTTTAAGATACATATTTCAAGTGCTCAAAAAGAACTGTGTTAGTTAACCCAAGAAAGGAGGTATTGAAGTCGAACATTTATTTAGCTCCCTTGGCACGGAGGCCAAGGACTCAGTGGTGAAGGCTGTGAGCTCGGGGGTGATCTAATGAGAATCGCAGCTCGGCCGCTTACCACCTGTGACATCTGAGGCACTTACTTAGCTTCTCTGGGCTTCATTCTCCGTCCCTATAAAATGGAAACAATAGTAGCAATTATCTCAGAGAGTCACTGAGAAGATGCAGTGAGGACGAGAGCAGTGGCTTCAGCCCCGTGCCCGGCACCCAGGTAGCTCCACACAGGTGTGTAGCAGAGCACACTCTGTACAGATGGCACAACGACACCCCCACCCCAGCGCTCAGAGCCCTGGGACCTGGACGTCCCCATTCGGAGGAGAATCTATTTCTCCACCTCCATGAACTAGACCAGGGGAACAGGACAGAAGGGACACTGTGCCAAGCCTGGGCACAGAGCAGCCAGGCAGCTCTGCTTCCTGCCTTTGGAAGCCAGTTTCCACCAGTCTCATGCTGTGACAGCCATGCTGTGAGAACCCCAAGGCAAATGGAGAAGCCCAGGAGACTTTCCCCTAGTGGGGAGACAAGGAAGCTGAGGGGCGCCGGGCGCCGGGCACCAGACAGGCGGGGCAAGAGCCATCCGTGCATTCATCCGAGTCCGGCTTGGAGACAGCCATCGGAATGCAGTTGCATGGGAGAACCTGAGAAGGACCCGTCCAGCTGAGAACCAGGACAGATCGAAATAAACGGTTGTTCCCTCGCCAGTGCTTTGGAGTGGTGTGTTATTCGGCAAGAGATGACTAACGCCCATACAGGACCTTTGCCTTCGGGTAGTCAGGATACAAGTTAGAGGCTCCTATGACTTGATATTCCGCCTTGAAGAACACTGGTTGTAGATGAGAATGGCACTAAAGGAAGAACTAAGAGTGGGCAAGCAGGGGGCTAAGCAGAGCCCTTTGTTCCAGGTGTGAGCAATGCTCTAACGGGAACCAGAGGAGTGAGTGTCGATTCTCCTTGGGGACAAATCTTGGGGAAGGACGTGGTGGTCTTAAAAAAGACAAATTCACAGGGGAGGTGACAGCTGAGCTGAGCTTGGGGAACAATGACACGTTCCCGAGGAGCAAATGGGGGAGAGAGCAGGAACAGCCTTCCTGAAGGAGTCACCGCAGCTGGAAAGACTGTCAGGGCTCATGGGAAGGGTAGCACCAAATTGACGGATAACTTGAATTTTGCTGCTTGAAAACTGACTCTGAGTCCTTGAAGTCATCATTCTTGACAACTGCCGATGGCTGGTGGAATGTAGTTACCCAAATCTCGTCATGGCGGGGGAAGAGAGGAGCTGCAATCCGTAGTCAGAAGGAGAGGGGAGGCCTGAATTGGGTGGCAACGATTCCAATCCAGTGTCGATGGGCGCTCCTGCCGCGCCGTAGTGCCGCCTTTGGGATCGGTGGCAGGCGGGGAGTTTGTTCCCGTTGTTTGTCTGAACGAAAGCTCCCCGAATCCCACACCGAGGTCAGCTTCTGCGGAGTTGTCTCGGGATTCTATCAGCAAAGACCCAAGAAACCTTATGAAGAAACAACAGGAAGTCTTTCTCTGCCATCTTCGGCAGTGTTTTCTTTTCTCCCTTTGCTTCCCTCAATTGCTATAAATACTGATTAGAAACTAGAGTCCTCATAAAATATGCGTAAGGCGTAAAGAACACCGAAACAGTTCGGGTTTTAACCAGGATCGTTCGTGCTGAAGTTCTCACCCGTCCTGTCTGTGGGCACAACCCCTCCCTGCTCCCCCCGCACTTGTGCCCAATCGAATCGTGTGTTTGTCGCTCACTCACTTGGCCTCTTTTGACTTTACCACATCAGTTCGTGTCGCTAAAAATAATTTGTTTGGCTTTTGCTCGGTTCAGAACTTTGGGCCAAAAGAATCATGCTGCAGGGGTAGATTCTGTGCCCAGACAGCCTGGGTTTGGACCACTGGTTCCGCCAGCTCCGAGCTGGGACATCTTCGCTTTGCCAAGGTGCCTGTTTCCTCCGCTGCAAAGCAGGGGTAATAACACTGCCTGCCCCGCGTCAGCGATCGTCATTCGGCAGTCTGTTCAGAGACGGCCCGTGGTGCTGCGGACTGCCATAACCCCCTCTCAATTTCAGGCTAGCTCCTATTTCCCTGCGTGCCTATAATACAGTCTATCTCTCCACTGTCCAGTCCATAGACATTTGGGCTGGTTTTCCAGGTTTTGCTTACATCTGTGCTAAGAACATTCTAGCTTGTGTCTTGGAGTATGTATTCGAGAGCATCCGTGTATGGGGGTATATTCTCGGGGCTGAAATTTCTGGGGCACAGTGTGCACGCCCTCCACGTTGCTAGGCGGCATCACGGTTTCCAGAGCCACCAGCCCCCTTCACACTTCCACCGTGTGTGTAAGTGACCCAGTCGCTTCTCCCCCTCGTCAACCCTCCGAACTGGCAGTTTTCATTCTTATCCAGCTGATGGGTGGTTTCCCTTTACTATTTCTCGACTATGGGTATGCGTAAGCATCTTTTAAGGTTTTTATTAGCCATTATACCTTTTTTCATCTGAACACAGTGCTTGTCGATACCTTTTGCCCACTTTTCTGTCAGGTTTTGTGTCTTTTTCACAGTGATTTACGTAAGTTATTTGTTTATTCTGTACACTTTTCTCAGTTTGTGACTTGGGTTTTCATTCTCTTTTGATGTTTTCTTGGGTGATCATAATTCTGAGGCTGCTGAGCGTATCCAACTTTTCTTTATGATTTGTTGATTTTGCGTATTGTTGAAAGAAATGTTCCTTCTTACCCTGAGATTGTTAAGATAGCTTCCTATATTGAATTCCAAACATCATAAAATTTACCTTTGACTTGTAGGCCTTTAATCAGCCTGGAGTTGATTAATTTACGTATTGGTATGAAGGAGGGAGGATCGATTTTTTTTAATGCAGATAAACAATTTACTCAGTGTCATATATCAAAAAGTCTATCCCTTCTACACAGATCTGCAGGGTCAGCTCAGTTATAAACTGAGTTTTCCTACCCAGGAGGATCATTTTGGGGCTTTCCGCTCTGCGGCAGGCTTACAGTATCTAGCCCATGTTAATTACACGGAACCTAATTAGTATGAAGAGTCAATCATGCTATCTGGAAATTTACATCCCCCAGCTTGCACTTCCTCAATGAATTGGCTTTTCAATGTTTATTCTTTAATGTAAATATTAGGATCAGCTTGTTGATATACACAGCATACCACTTTGGGGGGGTTTTATTGGAATGACTTTGGATCTATGGATAACTTTGTACAGAATTGGCATGTTTTTGAAATTGCATTTTCCAGCTCCTGAAAATATGCAAGAGAGACAGAGAGGGAAAACTTCGGTGTAATTCCATAACGTTTTATCACTTCCTTCCCGAAGGCCTGGAACCTGACGTACTTTGAGAGATTTGTTTGGGGGCACCTCACATATTTTAAAGACATTGTATATGTTAAGATATCAAAGTTTTATTTTTTCGTGTTTGTTGTTGCTGTGTATGTTTTTATACACGATGTGTGCCGCAGACCTGCTAAAAGTTTTATTCGTTCTGATGATTTGTCAGTGTATGCTTCGGGTTTGCTATGCAGATAAGAATGTCATCTGTAAATAATTGAGTTTTATTTCCTCCTTTCCATTTTCTGGACTTTTTTTCTTGCCCAATGGCACTGGTTAGTGTCCCCAAAACACGGATGAATTAAGGTAGTAATAGCAAGCAGCCCAGATCCTTATCTTAAAGGGGCTGGTTTTGGTGTCTCAGCACAAAGCATGAGGCTTGTTTTCCGACTTTGGTTGGGTTCAAATATCAGGGTGAAGACACTAGGTTACCAAGAGCCTCTTTCATATTACAAATATGCATTAAATATAATCCATATTTTCTCTGTATTTATTGAGAGGGTTATATATACATTTTCCTTCCCTGTCTGCTAATGCAATGACATATCAATGGTTGTTTTTAATGAGCAATAATTCTTGAATATTTATTATTCAAGTCCATATTCATATTTCTCTTAACATTTCTTAATTGCCTATTTATGCATGTTTATTGTATTTTTTCCATCAGAATTTAGTCCCCTTATACCCTCTCCCCACCACACCCCGCAATCACCAAACTTTTGTCCATGTCCAATGATATATGTCAACAGATTTTCTGATGCTAAACAAAATTTGCATTTCTCCAATAGATACATCTTGGTCATGACATACTCACTTTTAGTGTATTGCTACAACGAATCATCAAGGAATATTAGTGAACTGCGATTTTTTTTCCTCCTGCTCTCCTGGCTCGATGCTGGCGTCAGGAATGTGCTGGCCTCATCACATGAGTTAGAGAGCATTTCCCAATTTTCTACTCTCAACAAGCAGTTGTGTGATGGGGAATAGTTTGTTCCTTTACCAATAATGCTGCCTTGGACTGGTATTTCCTCGGGGGGAGATTTTCAATTATTGATCCAATATTATTGTTGGTTACAGAAAGATGTTCCATTTTACTACTCCTTCTTGAGCAATTTTTGTTGTATATCTTTCTAAGTATTTGTTTATTCACTAATATTCTCTTATTATTTTAACCTCTGTTGTGCCTCTAGTTATGTCTCCTTTTTTAATTTCTAATTTTGCCTGTTGGTACCTTCCCTTTCATTCTTGATCAAGCTTGCCAAAGGTTATAGGTGTTACTAGTCCTCTCTACTACAATTTCATGTTGTAGTTTAGTAACTTGCTTTTACCTTCATTATTTCCTTCTGCCTATGTTCTTGGCATTATGTTATCTCACTGATCTATGGTTAGATGCTTTAGTAATTGTTAGCTTTTCTCCTTTCCTATTATAAATATTTCAGTCATATATTTCTATATTATTCTTCATATGTAAATATTTGTATTCCCATTAGCATTTACTTTTTGACTCATAATTTCCAAAAATTTATATTTTTAATTACTTTTTTGGCACTGATTTCTAACCTAACTGAATGGTAGCCATAGAAAATAGTCTACATGATATTATTTTGTGGAATTTTTGAGAACTTGCTTTATGTTCAAATATCAGGCATGCTTTTTTGCAATGTTCCATGTGTGCTTGAAAGGTATATACCACCATTATTGCATGCAGTGTTTTAAAAATCCATAAGGATAATTTTGTTAATTATGTTATTTCCATCTTCTTTATCCTAATGGATCTTTTGTATTTTTATCTTATCAGTTAAAAATATTTAATAGGATGGTGATTTTATCTTGTTCCTAATAGTTATTGCAGATAACATTTGTTATTAGGAACCTAGAATTTTCCAATTATTACCCTTCCTGGTGAACTAATTCTTTTGTCATTATATAGTAACCTTCTTAAGAAAAATGCTTTTGCCTAAGAGCATATAGTCAAGCCAGCTTTCTTTTATTAGTAATTTAACACTATATCCTACCTCATGTTACGTTCCAACTTTTCTATCTTTATGTTTTAGGTGTGTCTCTTGTAGAAGGTGGAACGCTGGATTGTGAATTGTTCAATTCAGTAAAATGGTCTTTGAATTAAAGAATTGATTCCATTTAAAATTACTATAAGTACTGAAATACTTAAACTTATCTCTACAGTTTATGTTGTGCTATTTGCCCATCCTTTTTGGCTTCATTCTCTTGATCTGTTTTTCTTCTTTTAGTTTGATGCACACGTTGACGTATTTTCCTCATCTCACTGGATTGCTGTGCGTCTATCAGTTATGCCTTCTAATGCTATCTTTGTGATTCCCTTAGGTAGTTTTTAAACAAATAATCAATGTCTAATGTTATTTACCCTCTTTTAGAACAATGCAGGGACATTTAACCCTTTTTTTCTGATCACCACTCCCACCTTATATGCCCTTGCAGTCAAATATTTTAATTCTGTGCTATTTGTTAAACCCTTACGACTTTATTATTTTTGTTTTAAACAGTCAATGTTCTTAAATATTTACCAAAATATTTAACATGATCTTCAGTCATCTTTTCTTTTTATATCTCAGACCTACTAAAGATCACTTCCTTTCAGCATAAGGAACACAGTCTGGAATTTTCTCTATGGTTGAGGCCTTTTGGAAGAAAACATTTTTAAGTGCCAGAAAAAGTCCTTTATTTTACACTTATGTTGAGAGTTATTTTCTCTCTGAACCATAAAGTTATTTTTCTACACCCTTGCTGACCACTGTTGTGGAAATCAGTTACGAATCTACCTGCCATTCTTCGGAAGGCAGTATTTCTTTTTCCTCTGGGTGTTTTGCCATCTTCTCTTTGTCTTTGGTTTTCTGAAGTTTCGCTATGTTGTGTCAGGATATGGTCTTCTTCTTACTTACTCTGCGCTGAACACCCTGCTTCTCTGTTTCGATGTTTCCTGAAACATTCCTATCTGAATGCCTTTTTTTCAATTTAAACATAATATACACCCTTGGCTTATCTACTTTGATAAATTTAACACCTAAAGACGGAGCAGCTGATTCTGTTGTCTGTTGTTTCTCCCATCTCTTCCTTTGGTGCTTTGTTATCTTGATGGTGTTCTGATGCTGTCGCTGTGTGCATTTTCCTCGGAAATCACCCTGAGAGATCCTTTGTGGGCTGGGTTGAAAGTGATCCCCTCCAGACAGGATCGAGTGTAGTCTTATCAGGGGCTGGAATGAAAAACAGGATTCATTTACTCCAAATTCTCCAGTTGAAGGTTTTTAGATAATCTAGGATTTTAAAAACCCATGCATATTTATACATTCTCAGAGAAAAAAATTTGTTCTCGGTGTTCGAGAATAGGGAGGGTAGGCTGGCTCTAGTTCATGCACACTGAGAGCAGAGCACTTACAGCCCAGTTTTATTCAGGAGCCGCGTCTCCTCCTAGACTCCCAACTTTAGAATATGTATCTGAGCCCCGTACGCAAGTCCACCATGTTCTCTGAGGCCCAAAAAGCAAAGACCGTTTTTCCCTGTGTTACCAGTGCCACCAAGGAGAGAGCTGACCTCAGTGGCCTACTTTCGTCTCTGGGTTCTCACCTTTATTTAAATCTTAGGCTCTCTCTGAGCACTCCTTACTTTGGCCAGCAATGGATGGCAAAATAAGTTGATATTTTAAAACTGTTTCCTACAGAACTTTCAGCCAGGGTATGTAGTTCATTTAGCTGCAAGAAATAAAAGACATTCGCCCTGTGGAATTCAATTTTTGTGTTATATTTTGAAAAGATTTTAATTAAAAATAGGAAAAAATTTTCCTGGTTGTCAGTTTCATGGATGACATTCTTATTTTTACATTAAGGAAAGTAACATCCCTAGGACCTGTGTGTTCTTTGCTCAATGGGACTCATCGAAGTTTTGCAAATGCTCATTCAATGAACTTGAATTAAGCTCTTATCGTACGCCCGACTGTGTGCTCTTTATATTCATTTACATTATCTTATCAGATTTAATCTTCAGAGATAAAGGGTTCAAGGGCTAGCCTATACATTAAAGTGAAAAAACAGTATCAGTCGGCAGTCTGCGCAAAGCCATTACCACTTGTCACGTGCCCCCGGCAATATTAATAAGTCCCTGTATGTACCACCAATTAATCTTTACATGCATGAGTGAGCAGACAAATAGACACATCAATAAATAAGTGTAAAGTACACCAACAGCTTCGTGTGCTGTTATGGAATGATTGTGGAGTTTGGGCCGTAATCTGGGTTATGCCAGGTATTACAATTAAAAGACTGGATGACTAATCGTCTCTGTGCCACAGAGTCTCATATCTGCAGGAAAAAATAAAACTCCACCTCATGGAATATAAAGAGGCATTAAATGAGATCATGTATGTAAGAAACACCTCTGTGGACCTCTCCTTCCTCTTAATCAGTCAAGGTATCTTTGGCAATTTACCAGCTGTGTGCCCTTACGTTATAGAACTTAGAAGTGCCTCAGTTTCTTCATCTATGCAACATAGAAAATAATGATGCTAATCTTACCAAGTTGTCCGGACTACTAAATGACTTAATACCACATACTGCTTAGAACACCATCTTTAACGTAGGGATCCCTCACAGGTTCTAGCTATTCTCAGCCATTATTATCTCAGTTTAAGGGAAAACCTTTAAAATGGTACTAATTACCCTTTTTAGATTAAGAAATAAGTTCTTTTTTAATTTTGTTTTCTCTGATGGTGAAATAGAGAGACATTCCTCCATACAAAGTTAAAAGTAGAGAATAAAGCAAGCCCAAATGCAATTCATATTAAAGATCACTGTATCATTTTAGGTATAAAAAATTCTAGAAGGGTATACACTAAAATTTTAGCAGTGATCTCTGCATGTGGGATCAGGGATGATTTTTAACTTCATATAGGTATATAATGTTGATATAAACAAATATAGTTATAAATATAGGTATATCCAAGCTATATACATCTGTAGATATATCCAATTGTCTGTCTACTTATAATTCAGTCACTGAAATAGGCCCAGTTAGCAGTGTCTAAATTAAAATTTTAGTCAATTAAATCCTTTATTATCTCTTTCATCTATATGTTAATTCAATTCAACTCTATTTAAGTCTGTTCATTTGTGCATCCGCTCATCCATTTACTTCCCAAGAGGAAGGCCCCATGCTGGCTGCTAGGGCCCGGACTTATATCCCACTGGAGCAAGCAGAATAATGCACCAGTAAGCAAGGAGGTTCTACGCAATGACACACGCTAAGTGCCAGCAGAACATACAAAGAAACACAGAAGCGTGGAAGCAAGGGCACCTACGTCTATCCCAGTAGAAGTTACAGGTGGGAGGCGGAGAGACTTAGGCGAGAAGCACAGGAGGTTTACTTGAGAGCTTAGAAGAAGTTCCTCACTGCTGGTGACCCTGGCTGTTGAAGACAAGTAGGCATTTTCCATTGTACATGGAAGGACAATTCCCTCCTAGTGTGAAAAGGGTCAGTGAGCTCTGAAAAACAGGCTTCTTTGTGTCCCAGGGAAGGTCACCGGCCCCGTCCTCCCAGAACGACCAGACCTATCTTGTTTGAGGGATGAACAGGAGGTTAGTAAACATAACCCATTACACCCCTGACCTCAAGGAAGCATATCTCCCTGAGCCTGCGTGTGGAAGGTCTTAAAGGAGACATGAAGCATGAGATGTCTGAGCTCTTTGGGAGGATGAGTGCCTACCAGTTCCGAGATGCTTTGTTTTCTCGAGCTGTGGGGCTAGGGCCCAGGAGGCCAGAACACTGGGACAGAGACAGACGCAGACCCAGGAAGCCTGGAGCCTCATCCTCTGTCTGCCGTTCACAGGCTCCTTGAACCCAGGCAAAGCCTTCACTCTGTGAGTCTTGGACCCCTTATCTAAGAAAGAAAGGTGATAGCAACCATTTTCTCCACCACCTTTCATGTGCCAGGTGCTTGAAATGGCAGCACTGTTTGATCAGAAAGAGAGAGGACAGTGGCTGCTGTAAAGAGAGATCATATGAAGGGAAACTGAGTCTGGAAATTAACCTCAGTTCCCTTCTCTGCTCCACCACTTGCTAGATAAGAGTTACATGCTATAATGTATGTAAAGTACACGGGAAATGCCTGACATCAGGTACCTCGTAATTGTTAGCTCTTTGGACTTGCGGACATAAGATAGCAAGAGCTCCAGCGTTTGGTAACATTTGATAAATTGCTCAGTATCCTCATTTGTAAAGCAGAGATGTCTCACAAGATGGTGGTCCCAGGATGTCCCTTGAGATAAAATGCAGGCAGTCTTTATCAGTGTAGTGAGACTGAAAGGATGTAACATCTCATTGCACAGTAATTTGTACGATGAGATGGGTTGCCAAGAAGATCGGGAACAAGGTGAGGAGCAAGTGAGATGCAGAACTTGGCGATGTCCAGAGAGGGGTCCCAGCAGAGCAAGTGGATTCAGTACGACGGATATAGCGAGATCAGCACCAACTGAAGATCTGGAACCCCTGGTACCCATTTGGAACCTGACCATACCGGCTTTCTGAGGATCACAGCGGGAGCACCTATGGGCTTTGGGGCAGCTAAGGGGCCTGTGCTCATCCACCTGGCCTGCGTTGCCGGCATCTAGAATGTGTCTCAAGAGAGTCGGCTGAATGCATACACGAAATCCCTTTTCACAGTTAACTGCCTGCACTGTAAATGGTGATTATGAGAACTATCTTTCAGAATTAGTGGGATTGACAGGAAAGACCTCACCTAGGACATAGCAGGTGCTTGGCAGAGTGCTTCTCTCCCTGCGCTGCTAACAAGAGTCTCACCTGTGCATTGTAGGTGACTTTACTATCGCCTTTCCTGGGAGTCCCACCATAAACTAAGTGGCCTTCCAGCTTCTGAAAGGTCCTGTCTTAAATTGCCATCTCCTCCTCTTGTTCCTCCCCTCTCCCCCTCCTGCTCCTCCTTCTTCTCCTCTTTCTTCTCCTCTTCCTCCTCCTCTTCTTTCTCACTGGAATTAATAATAACAAACAAAAGAAAAATAAATAGTGTCTGTTAATTACACTCAAGTTACAAAGGAGACAGTTGTCCAGAGATTCTCCAGCCCTAAAAAATTTCCAATTCATAATCCACCAGCTCAGATGCCTTCTATAAAATAATGGAATAGGAGAAAGGAATGGAAGACTTGAGAGGTTTTTCCACAAACTTGAGACTGTAACTGTAGTTGCTGAGTTTCCACTTTCACCAAAAAGTCACAGAGAGAAATTGTCGAGAAAAGAAATGATCTCCTGATGGGCGGGAAGTTTTCTGTGGTAAATTCAAGGTCAGCCTAGGGTAAGCCAAGTCTCCTGGGCATCACACAGAACCTGGACCCACCCGGTAGGTGCCGACAAAGTAAGAGTCGGTCAGCCCCCACCCAAAGTTCGGAGGCTCTGAGGCAAGCCCTTCAGGTGCACAAATGACAAGCCCACCCGAGAAATGCTGGCATCGATAACGTTCAGTGATGGGAACAAAAATCATGTAGAAAAATCTGCCTGAGGATAGAGAGAAAGGTCCAGGAAGGCTGCCCCAGGACACTGTTCTTCTGTACTGTTGACAACGAGAGCCTAAGTTCAGCAATTTCTTCATGTTGCCAAACCCAGGGTCCTGAAAGTCACACTGGGGTTTATCCAGTTCCTCTAGACACATCTTGATAAAGTTGATCCTAGGAGGCAACAAATAGAAATAACGGTTTGACTGTTGGCTGTTTGGACTCCTGTGAGTCATGGAGAGTTTCATTTGCCCATGAAATTACTCAGAGTTTCACATCTGGGAAACAGGAAGAAGCAGGGGAGAGGAGAGAGCCTTCCACCTTTCCCAGCATGGCTCGGGGAGACAGACCCTCCCAGGCTTGGCCATCGGAGGGCAGATGGGAGGCGCGCTCCCACCCAGAAGCACGCAGCTTCTGCCTGCTCCGCTCGGACTGTCATCGCCCAGGGTCACTGTCGGGGAAGAACGTCTCGGCAAAATGGCTTGTTTGGGCACATCTGCTATAACGCTGACGACGTGTCCTGAAAACCCGTCCCTGGAACATGTCACGTCGCACCTCAAGCCTGGGATCTATTTCCCAAGCTGACACGTAGGTGCACAGAGACAACGCTCTCTGGTTATGAAAATAAACCTGAACCTTGCAGAGTTCAACCTCTAGTTCTCTTTGGGTTGTTTTACTTTAAGAAAGCACTAAAGTTAGCAGAAATGCAATCAGAATTTGAAAGCTTCAAAATGGGTACCTATAGATGGAACTGTAATGTGTGGAGGGGGTTGTGCGTGGGACGGCGTCCACGGGTGTGCCATTTTATTTTATTATTTTTAACCCTCCCCCGAGGATATGTTTATTGAGTTTAGAGAGAATGGGAGGGCAAGAGAGAGACATTGATCTGTTGCCGACCGGAGATCGAACCCACCACCTTTCTGGTGAACAGGACGACACTGCAACCAACTCAGCCACCCGGCCAGGGTGTGTGTGCCACTTTTAAATCGCCCAATATGTCCCTGGTACAACCAGTCTGTGAGAAGATCATCCTCAGGATTAAATAAGGATTACTGTCTCCAAAGTTAGACTGTTAAATATGAACTCAGTTACATCCAACTTAAATATTTGCGTCACTTGCACTTGACCACGCTGATTTACGAGGTTCTCGCCCTCAGAAAGGAGGGGAATGGGTATTTCAGGAGGCATGCAGAATCTTAGAACAACAGAGTTCAAGGTCCTCTGGAGGCATGGTATTCATTTGCTGGCATTTAGTGAACTCTCTGTTCTAGGCTGGGCACCGGCTAGGCGCTGGGGACAGTGACATGAGCACACTGCCCATCACCCCTTCTGTGTGTCCCCATGCAGCACTGCTCGCTGTCAGAGGAAGCAGATGCCGTGACAGAGGACAGCACAGGGCACCTGACATCGGGGAGGAGACCACCCACTGCAGGCTGGGGCCAGAGAGGAGAGGAGGGGGGCAGGGGACGGTGTTTTGGAGAAAGTTTTTGTTTTTACCATTCACCCAGTCCCTTTCATGACCAAAGTCTTGCAGCACTAGTCACAATAGTCAACATGTGGGGACAACCTAAATGTCCATTGACGGACAGATGGATGGATGGATAGATGGACGAGGGAAATGTGGCAAATACACACCACAGAACGCATTCATCACGTCCTCCATCCTCTTGGCAGAGTTTGGCCACGGGGACCCCCTGCAGGGAGGACGGCATCTGCACTCGGTTCGCCCTCCGTCCAGGGAAACTCTCGTTGACACCGTGCTGAGCCCTTGGGGCAGACCCAGATCCAATCGGTGATCCCAACGTGGGGACCCATCTGGTCGTCCGTGCCTGCCTGAGTCTTCCGCTCCAATCACTGCGATGTCAGTGATGCATTGCAACTGCTCAAGTCCCCGTGTCTGTCCCCCACCTGCAGGGTCCTCTGGAGCCCCACTGTGAGCTCGGCCACATGCCCCCAGCAAAGCGCCCGGGTTCCCCCCACCCAGCTGTGCCTCAGAAGCCAATTCCTCTTTATTTATGAATCCAAATCAGGCTTGAAAGCACTATCTTATTCCCCTATAGCTTTAAGACACCCAAGGCAAAAACCATACATTTTGATCTCCTACTTGATTTTATTTTCCACATGAAAAATAGCCCTGACATGCTCAGAGGTTGGGGGGAGAAGGGGTGGGCAAGCTTCCAGAGGCAGCTGCCACGTCCCCCCCTCTGCTCTAGCAAAGGTCTGCCTCTGAAGCTCGAATCACAGGCTCCCAGGCGAGCGCTTCCTGCTGGCTTCAAGCATCTGCTTTTCATCTGCCTGTAAGTAGGTTTCACGTTGCTGTTTATAGTTCTTGCTACAAGGACAGTTCTTGGGGAAGCAGAAGCCTGCAGTGCTGGGGAGAGGCAGAGTCATGAGGATGGAAGAAGAGGAACAATAGTAGCGGCTCACGCTTGTAGCACACTCTGGGTAGTCAGCATCGCCGGTCTCCTGACATGAACTAATAGCCGAGCAACAGGGTTCCCGTTTCATGAAGGGAGTGGAGGTGAATGATGTTTATGCAGCTTGTTTAAGGGGGCGCAGCAGTTAGCAATAGGGGAAGAATGATGATGCATGAGGGGAGTGAGTGTGTGTGTAACAGAAAGACACAGACACAGAGAGAGACAGAGAGGCAGAGAGAGACCTCTAAGAACTCTTCTAAAAACTTCTGTCCAGCCTCCTGCCCATGCCAGTGTCCTGGACCACCACCTTGGCAGAGGTGCCAGAAGCCAGAAGCTTACTCATCGCCTTGTAGATTCCAGCATCGTTGATGCTAATGAATGAAGGAAAGATTCCATTCAGCTGTGAATGGGAGGTGGTGTGTGAATAGGAGCTGGTGGAACAGAATCCAGAATGCAGCTGTGGAACTGGGCAGTTCTGGAGTTGGGTCTCAGTTATTCCACTTTAGATGTGACATCGCTGCTCCTCACACACCTCACCTGTGCAGTGATTGTGACCTTCAGGAGAGAAGATGCAGAAAGGCCCCCGAGAGGCACCACCCAGCAGAACTCTGTGCGATGGTGGGAATGTTCTCCATCGGGGCTATCCAGTACGGCAGCCATTTGCCACCTATGGGTATCGGACACTTAAAACGCCCCTGGTGCAACTGAAAAACTGAGTTTTTGTTTTCAATTACCTTTAATTTTAATTTAAGGAGTCACATGAGTATGTGGCTGCTGGTGGATGGAGAAGACCCAGAACCTTCCAATTCATGGTCTCATGTGTTCTCCATGACAACATTGAGTTACAGGATGCAGAAAGCCTTCTCTTACTTTATGGATGAGTTAACTGAGTTTCACAGGGGATCCTGGTAGCTCTGGCAGGGCTGGCTCCTAAACCAGGGAGCTACAAACATGTTAGGGAGCGAGAGGCCGCCCTCACCTACCCAGGCTGGCAGGGCCCAGCAAGCCCCAAGGCGAGCTGAGCACTGGCTGAGCAGAAGAAGTGCTTTGCACAATGAGTCAAAGCTACTGACACAGTATTATTCATTGTGTCAGCGCTAAGGCATTCTGTCCAAACCATTTCCCATCACCAACAGGGAGGGCTGGCTAGGTAAAAGGCTCAGAGTCCCTCAATCAGTTTCAAGCAGCCTCACTTGGCAGTGCAAGAAGGAGCCTGCATTGTGTGTGTGTGTGTGTGTGTGTGTGTGTGTGTGTGTGTGTGGCTCACGGGTGCTCAGGAAATGCCTCTTTTATAAAAATCTGTCTGTCTTCCAATTATAGTTGACATACGATGTTAAATTCATTTCAGAGGTACAGTTAGTGGTTAGAGCCTGAAATTTGATATTAGACTGTTCTGCCTTGGCCAGAATTGACTTGAACCAGAGCAAGAGTGTTCTGGAAATTTCTTCAATGCAGTGGCGTTTGGCCTGGAAATATACCAGCATTTCTGTCAGTGGGGAAGGCATCTATTATGGGCTGAATTGTGTCCCCCTGCCCCCAAATTCATATGTTGAAGTCCTAACCCCCAGCACCTCAAAATGTCACTACATTTAGAGGGCAGGTCATTGAAGAGGTCGTGAAGGTAAAATGAGGTCATTGGAGGGGGCCCAACTCCAACAGGACTGGTGTCCTTACTTAAGGGGTGATATGGACACAGATGTCCAGAGGGACAGCCATGCAAAGGCCAGGAGGGAGATGGCCATCTGTCAGCCGAGGGAAGGGGTCTTAGAAGAAAGAACCTGCAGGCACCTTGATCTCAAACTTCCAGCCTCCAGCACTGTGAGAAAATAAACTTGTGTTGTTTTAGTCCCGCGATTTGTGGTTCTCTGTTATAGCAGTCCACGCAAACCAACCCAGCGTTTATCTGATGAATCTTCCCAGATGATTCTAGCAAGCAGCACATGGGGAGAACCCCAGCTTTAACTCACCAGGGAACCACAATCAATACCAACACCAATGTCAACAGCAAGGATGATAATAATGAGTTAAAGCATTATAGTTTTAAACAATCAATATGCCCCTTCCACATACATTTTTACACAGTCATTGTGAGGAGTAATCCTTCTTCCCAGTGTACAGATGAGCCTCTGGAACTTCAAGGTGTGAAGGAGTTTGTTCAAGTTCACAGAGCCTATAATTAACACAGCCAGTGCACAGACGTGAGCTCCAGGACGCCTTGACCCTCAATTTCATTTCATCGTGTCACTTGCTTTTCACCAAAACCGCCTCTGAGCTGGGTCACCGTGTGTCCAAATCTGCCTAAGACAATCCAAGTCCGCATCCTTCCCAGAGTAATTATGAATCGTGCCCCCTTTCACTCCCCAAAGCACCTGGATTTACACAACTTATTATATGGCCCCTCCAGATCAAAGCCACGTCTGATAGAGAACGCGTTCCCGGCGCAGTTACAAATCCTCAGGAAAGCACCGCAGCTGTCAGCGTGGGGGACTGTCTTTGTGTGATGCGGTGGTCTCACGGGCAGCACATGAGGGATGACCAGCATGCTCCAGGCCTTTCAGAGAGCTAGGACCTCTGTGCCATTCTCATGTTTTGCCCCCAAACATATGAAATATGCGTTGGCTAGTTTATTACAGCAACAACCAAACCCCAGGAAGATCAGTTGCCTCCTAGAGATTCATTATTTTGTTCACACACAGTGGGTTGGGAGTGAGCCCATCTCCAAGGCAGATCCCTGTCACGCGGTGGTCTGGGGACACAGGCTCACACCTGGAGCAGGTCTCTGAGACGGGGAGGCAGAGGTAGGGGATGACAATACCCCCCCCTTTAGCTCACACCACTTTGTCCAGAACAATTGCACAGCCCAGCCTAGCTGCAAGCTTACCTGATCAACCCCACCCTTCCAAGTCCGGTCCCAATCCCCCACCTTGACCCATGGCCTGCCCTCTCCTGCCTGCACACCCCGTGCGTGGTAGGGAAGCTGCCTCCACGCCTTCGAGTGCTGCAGTCGGCTCCTGCCGCACCTGCTCCCTGCCCTCCGCCCAGCGCCGCTCAGGCCCCAATGTCCGCTTAGGGGGCAGCTGCTCACATCAGGGTCCGGGGGCTGACAGAACACAGACCACTAATTCGGATGGCTCAACGTGGCAGAAATCGATTCTGTCACGGTTCTGGAGGCTGGAAGTCCGAAATCAAGGGCGTCAAGGGGCCAGTTGCTGGAATTCTTGGCATTCCTGGACTTGCAGCTACATCGCCCCAGTCTCCGCCTCCACCGTTGCATGGCCATCGCCCCTCTGTGTGTCTGTCCCTGCTTTTCATCTCCTCCTCTTGGAAGGACACTACTCATAGTGGATTAAGGGCCAACCCTCTGAACTCAACTTACGTCTTAACATCTGCAAAAACGTGACATGTCTTCTTGGAGGACACAGTTCAACTCACTCACTGCCTGAGAAGTCTCTCCAGAGGTTTCCTGCGTTCTCCTGGATCGCACGCCATGTACCACGAACGTGGTCTTCATTCCAGCGTGGTTCGCACGCCTCTCTCTCCACTCCGTGAGCACGGATAATGTCTTACGTACCCATAGCATTCCCCCAGCAGCATCCCCCAATCCCTGATGCTGTTCAGAGCAGCCTAGTCTGGAAGAAAGAACTTGGACTTCAGAGAGAGCTATTCCTTTGGACTCCAATCCTGCCATAACGGTTGGAAATTGTAACCCACCCATGATTCCTCTGACATTGTTTCTGTAAATGAGGACTCCGACTAATATGCAGCTTGTAGATGAACAGCCTGTTTGTATAAGAATCTTAGGAACTAACTTCTAAAGGTACAGATCCCAACCTTCAGCCATCCCAGCTGTGGGACATTTGCTCACCTTCGACCATGGAGCCAGGATGACATGAAGTCAGGATGACATGAAGCCAGGGTGATATGAAGCTGGGATGACATGAAGCCAGGATGACTAAACCAGGATAACACACACCAGACCATCACTTGCCTTATCGGAATGAACTGCGCTCATCTGCACGCAGGGAGCTTTTCAACCCCCTCCCTTGATCTCTTTGTTCTGTTCCCCTCTCCCTCCTTATGAAATCCTCTGCCCCCACTGAGAGGGGGAGATGCGCTTTGAGACATGAGTCCCCCCACCATCTTCCAGGAGATGGGCTTTGAGACATGAGTCCCCCATCTTCCAAGGTGGCCAGCACCTGAAAATAAACCACTTTCCTTTACATCAGCACCTGCCTCTCAAGTACTGGCTTTCATAGCAGCAGGCAGCCATACCTATGTTCAGTTACACCACCACCTCCTAGACACATGACTTTGGGCAAGGTATTTAGCCTATAAGATTTCCAGTTTCTTCATCTTTAGGATGGTTATGATAACCCAACCAAACCACCTTGAAGCCACAAAAGGAATGCATTCCCCTCTAAAGAATGTTCAGCCCGACTGTGCATTTTATCCAAGTCTCTCCCAGCGACTATATTCTCGGAGCATCCCTCATCTCCAAAGACTCATGATACCGTGAGCAAACCTGAAGGAAAGGTCACATTGTCCTCTGAGCTCTGGATGGGAGCGAGAGAGCCACAGAAGGCTGAGCGGTGACAGGTATTTCACAGAAGCAGGTCGGACCGGGAGGGCTGGACACGCCGAGGTGCCTCTGAGCAGCCGTGGGGCAGCTAAACGTACTTAAAGTAATTGGCTCTAAAAGATGCCCAGCGATGTGCGGAGCGGCACGGCCCAGTGGGCAGAATCCGGGCATGCGTATCTCCTCTTCCATTCCGTCAAAGGTGGAGAGGCAGGAGCGTCAAGCTTGAGCGGCTGGGGAAATGACAGGCACACGCAGTAAATAGAACTAATTAAGTTCAGCTTCACTCCCCTGGTTACACAGGGCTGGGCGTGCACAGCGAGCTGGCAGGGAAACCGGGGGGTCTCCGGGCCTGCCCACTGACCTGGGGACAACTGGTGAGACATCCCCCACAGTGACTGTCCGCCAGTTCCTCCTCTAGCAAGAGCCTCCTGTGGGCCACTTTTTCTGGGCAAATACTCGGTCTTCCTTCCCACTGTCCCGTCTCTGCTTAGAGGTCTTCCCTGAAGGTTCTAGCAGCTTCTATCCCCCTCCTCTGAAGTCTGGCACCTTCAAGAAACCAGTGCCACACATCAGTTAGGGCAGAGCCCAGGCTGAGACCATCAGTCTGGACCCAGCTCTGCCCATGTCACCGGGGAAGGTGGCTTGACCACCCTGGGTCTCATTTTCCTCATCTCTTATGTAGGGGTTCTCATTCTAACCTCGCTGGTCATCTAAGTATTCATGGAAACATGCACACACACACATAGCCATCATCTTTGTGTGACAGAGCACCCGACGCTGCTTAGCCTGTCCCATCACAACCAGCCTCGAAGGGCCCCTCGACGGGGAGTGGATGAAACGCTGCACACATCACTGTCTACCCTCCTTCCAGCGAGATCGCCGATCCCATCACCGCTGTGTGCGGGGGATTCTCTCTGCCCCCCGTCTGTGCATCTTCCCGCCCAGTCCCAGTCCCAGTGTTCTGTGTGGTGTGGAGCTGCTGTCACAGCAGGGAGTAGAAAGTGACAGGATCTTGGTCCTCGAGAACTGGCAGACACCCAAGAGGGCATCGTGGTGCAGAGGAATGAGAACTGGCTGTGGGGTCAGATATTCCTGGACTCCTTCTGCCCTCTCCGTCAAATTGCTCATCTCATTTCCCCGCCATGACTGTCGGAATTCCCACGTAGGAATGAGAATCAAAGGAGAGAATGCAGACGAAGTGTTAACACATCACCGATGCATAACGAGTGCTCAGTAAAGGCCAGTGCTCATCAGATCCCCTGAGGAAGCCACAGCCCCTAAAAAGGCGATGAGGACGGTGACCACACTTAACAGCACAAACGATAACACCCTCACTCTAAGAGAACGCCCGTGCCTCAGCCTAAGAACGTGGCTTTAACTCTAAACAAAAAGGCGCTCCAGATTTAAATGCGTCTATTGTGAGTAGCCTCGCTGTACTTGCTGATCTGGACCCAAGTGGAGGTATTTTTAAAATATCATTTAGCTCATGATGTGTGATGAGTGCAAAAATAGTGGCAGCCCCGAAAGTGGTGGGAACAAAGATGGATAGTCTTTACATGAAGAGTGAATAAAAATGACGAATGTCGCCAGGTGTACGTGGCATGACTTTTTCAATAGTGGCAACATTTCAGAAGACAAGCAGTAAATCTGTTGTGTTTGAAAGGTGTGGCCAGCGTGAATCAATAGCATTTATCGTAAGAGGAGGAATGTGGTTGTCGAGCGTTGGGCCAGACCCAGGGATACACACCGAGAGCCCTTGTCGTTGTGGCATCAGGGACTGGCGGAGGGAGCAGTGGTCCCCAGTGGTCATACAAAGGTCAGACATGCCAGACCAAAGTCGTAAGTTGGGATGGGCATGAAACGCTTTGCAGATTGCCAGGGCAAAATCGGAAGTCCCTAATCTTGTTGTATGTGCCGTCACACGGAGCTCTGCTAAGGTTAAGGGTACCACTGGGCGCTTGTTGGAACGGGGGACAGGCGCAGGTGGTGGTGGGTGTGGCAGACGTCAGATGGAGAGAAAGCACAGAGACCCAACAGGTAGTTTGGAGGGGGAGCCTCCAAGGTTGGGGATGACTTCTCCTGGGGGGACTGGGTGGTCAAGGACGACCTCTGGGCTCCTCCACCGCTCAACTGAGTGAAAGAAGGTGCCACTTACAGAGACGAGGAAGACTGGGGAGATGAAGATGTGACTAGTTTGATTTTTAGCTGCTAGTCAGGCATCTGGTTAGAGATGTCAGGCGACCACCCTATACAGGCCGGCCCAAGCCTTCAGCCACCATGGATACAGCAACTCATCTGTGACTCGGGTGGCATGCATAGTTAGCTCTCTCTTCACAAAAAGCAGCTAAGGGTTCCAGTGAAAAGGCCTCAGAGGCAGACACAGTGGACTCCTTCCTCTATTGTCCACTCGCTGCATGACATCTAAAGGACAGTTGGAAAAATCCTTCTTTGGTCTGAGCTTCACTAAAAAGCAGAAATAATTTCAATGTCACCGAATGACTCTGAGAAGAATGAAAAGAGATAGAAAACTTTCTAACTGCCTGACACTAGAGTTCAACTCGGTCTCTGTTCCGTGTTCCGTTTCCCTTCCTCTCCTCGGACCGGGGTGGGCCGGCAGCTCCAGAAGCACCGGGGGGGGGGGGTAATTCTATTTACAAAGTCTCTGTGGAATATTTCTGAGGCTTTGGGGGAAAAAATGGGTCCCTGGACCTGCCTCATGGAGGCTCTGATTCCAAAGTCTTTAGGGGGCCTGAGACCATTTACAAAAAGCCCTCCCAGTGAAGAGCCAGGGCGAGAACCCCTGTCCCCCTCATCAAGTCGCCTCAGCCCCGCACGCTCTACAGTTTGAAGATGTTGCCTCAAAACCTACTTGGGCTTGTGAGACACCGGCCTGGCAGAGGGTCGGGGGACAGTGTCTCCCCACTGCAAAGGGTCAAGGGAAAAACCCTCTGAGGTTGGCTGAAACTCTGAACCTTGAGGTGAGGTTTCTAGGGCTGGGTATTAGCGCCACCTCCCCCCCGCCCCCCCCCCCGGGTCTGTGCTGGCTTCCAGCTCCTAGGACGTGTGAAATGTCTGGGCCTCCCAGGTGGACGCCCTGTTGCCTTGGAGCTCAGGTTGCTGGTCTGTCTTGGGGAGGTGAGTCTGCCTCCTCCCTCTTCCTTAAAGCGCAGGCCAAGCTAGAGCATCGCACAAGCATTTGAGGGGGGCAGGCGCCGTTGTGTTCCCCGAAGGGCGAGGACACAGAGGCCCCACCTACACCGGCTGTCCCCGGAGCTAGGAGGCGAGCCCCTCCGCCCCTCCGGGTGTACCTCTGTGACGTCCCCAGCATCTTCCAGGGGCCGTCACATCCTGGGGAGGAGTTGAGAAACAGGCCCTGCCTTTTAGAAACTTACCATTGATTGAGAGAGAAAATAAAGTGAGCGATCTCACAAATACACATTTGCGAACTGACAAATCCAGGAGAGCTGCGAGAGGAGGCACTGAGGCCCTTGTGGTTGCTGTGACCTTGAGTTGAAATCTGAAGGGCGATTGCAGAACTAGGCAAAGAATAAAAGATAAATGAGCTTCTGAGAGAACCTCGTGGAGAAAGACCCTGAATCTGAAGAGACGGGGGCCTTTCTGCGGAACTGTAAGGCGGTCAGCACGGCCTGAGCAAGGGGGGGAGAGCGGGGTAAACCCGCGAAGGTCACCCAAAGCCACATAGGCACTTGCGGCCTCCGCTCTGAGAGCAAGAAGATGCTGAAGGTTTTCACACATAAGATAAACACAGACACATATTCATCCGAGAAGTTTCCACACGCTGCTGTCAGGAAACGGATGGGGTGGGGGCACAGAAAGAGGGTGGAGGGCTGTCTGCCCCGAGGCTGTTACTCAGGTCAGAGACGGAGGCTGCTCGCTCCACCCCACTGTCTGAGACCTCGGGCGGCACGTCACTGCTCAGAAGCCGAGTCTGAGACGTCGGTTCTGGGGCGCGTGCCCAGGGAAGGAGTGTCAGCAGGAGAACAGGATCAGGAAGGAGCCTTCTGGGGCGGTCTGGCCTGACCCCCCAGGGAGCACCAGAGCCTGAGTTTTGTCACAGGGGCTGTTCAACCCAGACTTGGGGACAGAGTCAACAGAGGCTCAGGATGACTGAGTGGGGGAGTGGGGGACCCAACCTTTCAGGTATCACCAGGCCAGGTGGCTCCCATTGGTCCAAGGCCATCCTCCCGGAAAAGGTGCTGGTGTGGGCCGTTAGCAGTCACCCACAGCACCTGCTCCAACCATGGACACAAGTGGTAACGTTGTTTGAATGAATGGATCAAGCCCAACTCCATACTGTTTGCTAGTGAACAGCAGACTAGGTAGGTGCTGGGCAACAGGGCACTGCACGGAGGACCAGGAGGAAACAGGACAGCAGCAGGGCTGGGACTCAGAGCTACTTCTATGGAAGGAACACCGTGCAGAGCTCTCCCCGCCGAGCAGGTCAGGACAGCACAGAGAGGTCAAGTACGTGGGTGGTGAGTGGTACAGCCCTCAAGCCCGAACATGTCATTAAAGCATACACCCATAGTCATGAATTTGGGAAATTGTTAAAATACAGTGTAAGAGCCGGAGTGTGAAATGTTATGCAGCTGTCAAATATGATTTCATGGAGGTATATTTAATGATGCACATATTTTTACCAAAAAAAGTATCACTTATATGTGTGCTTTCAATCAGAATATGTCAAAATTTGTATCGCGTAATTTTCTTGTTTTTTCTCATATTTATTTTCTCAATTTTCAAAAACGTCCACTTATTATTTTTATAATTAATGTTATATAAGTAAAAACTTTAAAAATATATAATGAAGAGAGAAGGAGAAGAAGGAGGAGCTGACTCTCCAGCTGTTGGCGAGAAAAGAATTTTGTGCAAATAAATTAAAGGCCATTCAAGAGAATCAGAGGAAATAAAGGTGGGCTGGTTCAGGTCAGTGACATTTAAAAAGAAGAAGAAGAAAGAAGAGAAGGAGGAGGAGGAGAAGAAGGGAAATAATGAATGAGAAACAGAGAGATGGAGGCAGGAACTACCTATCCATAATCTATGCCTCTTGGAGATAAAAATAGTGATAATAATAATAATGCCCTTGTCCTCGGAGAAATCCTCCCCTTAAAGGTACGAGTGCTGAGGCTCCGTGGCCACTTCCCTGAGATAGCAGGGAATGAGGCAGCGCTGGCCCTAAGGGCCCCGCGATGGCACAGGTGAGCTGTGAGCCGGCGGAGTTTGGAGGTGGCACCGCTACCTGCCAGGAGAAGTGCACAAGCCGGTCAGTGATGTGCCCCCAGATGCAGTCACTCCAGCTGGAGGATGAGAACACCCATGTCCACGCCCAGGTATTTTCGTGAATGTGCAATCCTCTGAGCCAGTGAAGTGCATGTGCCCAGCACAGAGCAGGTCACAAACGTCCACTTTCATTCCTAACAGATGATCCCCTCCCCTGGGCCAGGTCAGCCCTCAGATACATCACGGGAGTTTAAACAGTGACAGACCTGCTGCAGAGTTAACGAAAAGAGAGCTTGATTTGGGTGCCTCTCTCTGTGTCTCTGTCCCTCTCTCTGTGACATAAACACAGACATACACACACACAACCCTTAGTACAACCCATGCCAGCACTCTTCACTTCCAAGTTCATAAGTGATCTCGCTGGGTCTGCAGGGAACAGTCTGTTGGGAGGAAAGAGGTGAGCCCAGAAGAGCCAAGCTCAGTGTAGAAGCAGCAAGAAAAGCAAACACCAAGTGTTAGAATAACCTCATACGTATGGTGTCAGCCAGCCAGCTTTGCCTGCATGCTCTCCCTTTATCCCCCCACACCTCCCTCCACACAGTACAGGGCAGTGCTGCTTCCAATTATGCAGTTAGGGTTGCCCTATAAAGCAATCCTCACACGTTGGATGGTTTTACAGCTCCACACGCAGGAGATCTGCACGTCCAAGGCATCTTGGAGCTGGGTTCTTGGTGCACCTGGAGCTCTTGGGATGAAAGACGTATTCACATTCACAAAATTGTGGTGGTTACAATCCTACTGCCCAGTAAAAGCTAGGGCAACACGTTCTTCTGAAAACTGCCGAGACAGACATGGTGGACTCTGCACCCTGTCATCAGAGCCGTGAGGCCAGGGAGGCTTCAGTCCAACCTGGGCTTGCCACCAGCTGGCTGGAGACGTTGGGATGGTCACTTCCTGTCCTCATCTTTAGGGCAGTGTCCTCAACCTTAACGCAAGGAATTTAGACCATGTGTTTTCCTTTGAACTGTAGCCACTGAGATTCTGTAGAAGAATAAGTAGGCTGTTCCATAACCACATAATATGGGAAGTGGGACAAACCCTCTGTGTCAAGTTGCATGATGCTTATTAGAACATCGAAGGTGCAGAGAAGTCCTGTAGGAACTGTATCTGCTAAGTGTAATACTCAGTGGGTTAAACAAAGCCACTGGACACTAGGTCGCTTCTCTTCATGGAACATCTGTTCTTAGATATGTCTTGAAATTAGGGTCCAGCAGAGCCCATGAGTGCTTACCTGTTCCAGCATTCGCTGGTGCGCCCACAGCACTAAGGCTCTGAATTGTTCAAATGATGTAACCCTAACCCTCTCGGGCTATTTCCTCTTCCACCTTGGGATGGGGAACAGAGAGCCCTCCAGAAGGCTGGGTTGCTGCGACTTCACGTCTCACGAGAACTCACATCTTAGGCGCGTCTCAGGGCTTCCGCTTAAACACCTACCTTGCTACCTACTTAGCCCACGGGTGCAGCGGATGGGGCGCCTTCATGGGAGAATGAAACGGGAAGACAGCGGGGTGAGGGAGAGCCTCACAGGGCAGCACCTCTTGCTAAGTAGGTAGCAAGGTAGGTGTTTACCATTAGTCCTCCCTCCCCTCATCACCGTCCACCTTACCCTTTCAGTCTAGACATTGCCAATCCGGCTCGGGGTTCCACGGAAGGTTTACTAGGGTTGGTCTCCCCCTGGAGCAGTCATACATTCCACATCACAGCCCTTCGTGCACACCTGAGAGACCCTGGAGGTCAGGGCACAGATTTTTTATGTGTGATATCACTGTGTGCCTGACACTTAAAAATAATATCTAAAATTCGCTGAGCACTTGCAATGTGTGAGGTTCCTTCTTCTGTAGTCTTCAAGTCTGCAATGAAGTAGATCCTGATGCTACATCTGATTTATAGACGAGGAAACCGAGGCTTAGAAATGGGCACTGAGCTTTCCAAAGTCCACACGACTACAAGGTGAGGGGCTGACATGCGAACCCAGGCAGCCGGACCCCAGAACTCTTACTCTGACCACCGCATCACACAGCCCAGGGCACTGAGCGGCCTATCAACAAGTGTTTATTGAAAGAAGGAATGAGCGAAGCTTTATGAACGGGACTCTCTGTCAGGAGGCTGCCTCTCTGAGTTTGCAGTCTCTGAATCTTGACGCTAATGCTCCTTTCCTCTCTCCAACCTGGGTATCCGTCTAAAACCCCTCGAAGTGATTTGTTAAGTCAGGAACTCATTAAATCAACCAATGAGTTAATGGAGTTAAGGAGGATTCATTCTCTGGGATGAGAAGTCTATAGAGTATAGATCTTTTTAAAAAAACACTTTAATTAAGGTGTTATCGATGTAGAGTGGAGCTACACATGGGTCAAAACGCATCAAACCATGCCCTTTAACATGTGAACACGCCCTTGACGCCACCACCACAACTAAGGTAACAAACACATCATTCCCCCAAATTTCCCAGCACCTTTGTCAGCCTCCCTCCCATTCTACCCCGCCCTACCCCTACCCCCACTCCTAGGCAATCACTGGTTTGCTGTCTGTCATTATAAATTAATTTGCGACTTTCTAAAGTTTTACACAAATGGAATCAGACAGTATGTACTCTTTTCTGTCTGCCTTTTTTTCTTTCTTTAAAGATTTCTTAAATAATATTTAACAACTTTATTCAGGTATAACGTACCTAATAGAAATCATTAAGTTGTATGCTTAAAATAGGTAAATTTTGTAGCATAAATTTTTTATGCGTTTGTGCTACGGTGTCCTCCACCACACCAGGACGAGGGGTTTGCTAGCGAAGTCATGTGGTTTCTCAGTAAAGAGACAGCTGGTGACGACCTCCAGCCCCTGCAGTGAAGACACCGTGGCTGTTCTCTGAGCTCCTGTTTCGTCCCCATGTTAACTTGACTGAGGTTGTGCCAAGACCCACTTTCGCTGGCTCAGGGCCCCTGTGCTGTGGTCACAGTCAGCCGAGGTCACAGTCAGCCATGAGCCGTAGCGGCTGCCACGTCACATCAGGTGACCCAAGTTTGCTTTCCAGCACCACCTCTTTTAAGCTGGGAGAACCCCAGCCTCCATTTCCCCAGCAGTACAATGGGAATATCTGTTACAAGCCGGGGCGGCCCACTGGCTATGCCCCTCACAGTCTACAGGGCATTTATCCAATAAAGGGGTAGAGCTCAAAGACATTTAAGGATTTTCTACTCCTTGGAATCCTTCCAGGCCTGTAATTGAAGGACTCAAATCTCCAAACAAAAACTTTCTTTTTCTTGATCTCTAAGCCACTCTTGTTCCCAAACCACTTGCTTTTTGATCCGGACTCCAAATTCCAAGTCCTGTTTTGCCCGGATGACAGTGATTTGAGAAGCACTTAAGGTTGTAAATTTTCTCAGCATCACAATCACAGAAACACCCGGGCCCAGTGGCTCGGGGCTGATCCTCCGTGAATGCTGATGGAGTACTCAATTACCCTTAGGATTGCTCATCTCTCACCTGCGGAGCCTCAGCATCTCATCACCAGACAACAGGATCCAGTCGGGAAATTTTTTGCTGCGCACAAAGAAGGTTCGCTGACAAGCCACGAGCTCCAGGCCTCAAGTGGAAAGTGACTTTTCCTCCACTTTTCAACACATGCGTCTTCTTTTTCTTAACATTTTGTTCTTCACATCTTCCTGGTGAAGACAGAATCATAGCAACTAATCTGACACGGGCTTGGAGAATCTAACGACAGAATGATTTCAAGGGCTAGAGATTCCAATGGTCAGTGTGCATGGGTCTTCCCTGGATGCGCTTGGTCCACTTCTGACATGTGGCCCATTTCTGGGAGCAGTTCTATGTAGCACAGACTGCGCCCCTGACTCAAAAGACCCTGAGATAAAAGGTCCCAGGGACACTCAGCTTTCTCGGGTTAAGTTGTAGACTTATCCACTCCTTATCCCACAGATGTCTAATAAACATCAATTATGTGCCAGGAACTGTGCTTGGGACTAAGAATAAGAAGCCAAATGACACATAGTCCCTGTCCTCAAGAGTCCCCCTGTCCCAAGACACATGGCTACTCTTCCCCCCTCCCCAGCAGGTGTCTCCACTTTCTCTCAAGGGACAGACACACAAGCAACCTGGCAGTCACAGTCACATATGGTGGGCATGAGGAGCAGAGTAAGCTCCGAGACCACGGGGACCAGGGGACGGCCACCTGAGGGGGAGGGCAGGCAAGGTGCATTCCAGAAGGCAGGGCCGGATCCTGGTTTTGAAAGATGAGTACTAATTAACTGGCTGGGGACGCGCGGGGAGCCCTGCAGAAGAAACCGGATGGGTCTGAGCCGCGTAGCCCACGGGTGGAGCGGGTGGGGCGCCTTCCTGGGAGAATGAAAGGGGAAGACAGTGGGGCGAGGGAGAGCCTTGCAGGACAGCTCCCGACGAGATCAGTGACAATTCCGAGACAGTTAAGTCAGCGCCTGAGTGAGTGACTTCGCAGCATCGATGTTAATGTGGACATTCTGGGTATAAAATAACTCGCTGAAATGATAAAGCCATTGCCCCCTCCCAGGAAAACAATGCAGACTTCTAGTGGCACAGGGCCACCTAGATATCTCTGGCTCCTGCCCACGGAGTGACTTGGGGACAGAGCCTTCCATTTCTGCACTGCAGGCTCTGGCTTCCGAGACAATGCCTGGTGAGCCCTGAGGCTCTGAGAAAGGGAGCAGATGAAAGAAGACAGGAGGCATGCAGGTCCCTTCCCTCTATCCTGATACGCACAGTGTCCCCCCTGGCCGGGAAGACCAGGGAGGAAGGAGAGTTCAGGCTACAGATGTCTCACATTCTTGTGTGAAAAGGAAACCGGGGCTCATTACTGAAGCCCCTCTTTTCATACCCCTTAGACCCCCTTAGTGACTATTCAGACAGGGCTTTGTGGAAAGTATCTCGGGCTTGGCCCAAGCATAGTCTCAAACCAGAGGGAGTTTCTTTTCCTAACAGGTGATCACTACACTTAGCTCTAATTTCACGTGAAAAGGCTGTGGCAAGCACCTCCCGCCGTAGCTGGGCGCTGTTGGGGTGATTGACCGCGCTCGGTCTGCGGCCTCCGCTGGCGGACTGATCCCTCACGGCTTTCAGCCCAGGGGAGAGCCGGTGCAGAGCACTGCCCGCGGCTCTGCGGCCGAGGACCCAGCCTGGGGCCCAGGACAGAGCCTGGGGCCGACACCGGGGACGATCCAAGCTAAGAGATGCCGGCGATGTGTCGTCTTCTCCTGGATCATTTTGAAAAACGTATTAAATGCTTATTTAAGCATTCTTTACATGTCATAAAAGTCACCCATTTCAAGAATACAATCACTTTTTAGTAAATTTCCCAGGTTGTGTAACTATTACCATAAATCCCTTTTAGAACAGTTCCGTCCTCTCAGTAAGATTTCTCACGGCCAGCTACCGTGAATGGCAGGCCGCTGACCTCCGACCTCTGACCCCCGACCCCGACCCCGGCACCACCGGTCTCTCCGGGTCTCCATCCACACCCTTGCCTTTTCGGGACACTTCATGTAGAGGGAGTCATGCAGTGTGCAGTCTCTCGTATCTGGCTCCTTTCAATGAAGCTGTTTTTGAGGTTTGTCCAGGTTGTAGCCCATGTGACAGCTCTTTCCTTTGTGTCGCTAACTAGCACCCCGTTGCACGGCTCCACCTCATGTGGTGAACCCACTGACCTGTCCGTGGACGTTTAGATCATGTTCCATGTTTGGCTCGCGTGACGACTAGTCCTGCAGAGAACATCCGCGCGCCAGCCTCTGCGCGGACATCCGTCTTGGTCTCTGCTGGGCGTGCGGCTGACTGTGGGAATGCTGGGTCCTGCGGCACATCTGCGTTTAAGAAACCGCCTCCAGCATCTTCACTCTTTTGCACAAGCTCGTTGGCTCCTTTTTTCACGACTAAAATGCTGGTGATTCCAACGCAAGGGACACAGCCTGCTCGTGATCCATGCCTGTCCGCCCCTCTCCTTCCCGCCTGGGATTGGAAACACAAAAACTGCCCCCCCCCCCAAGGAAGAGATGTGCAGGGTGTTCAAACTACTAAGGGAGCCTGCCAGAGAAGTAATGAAGTCTTTTCTCTTCCTCTTTCCCTCTTTTCTGGCCCTATGGTTCAGGGTAAACAAAATAACACAGGAGGGGTTACTGGGGAATCAGATCCTAAGCTTCAGACAGTTGGCTCAGCTCGTGAATCATTTGTTAAAGTCCTTCTTTTTAATGCTCTGAGCAAATGTCAACTATTGTCTATCTAATTATCATTTAACTTACAGGAGAGTTTGGGGCACCTACTAAGTGCCTAGCACTAGCACTGAAAACAAGGAGCGTGGAATGGCCACAGCCAATGAGCGCCTCCGCTGGTCAGCAGTGGGCGGTCCCCAGGTTGCAGCCAGACCTTCGCATTTCAGTTCATAGGGGGATCCCAGATGTGTTTCTCCTTTGCTCACGTCAATCCTATTAATAAAGGTTTTTGCTTTTTAAGGGAAAAAAGAAAAGTGTATCTGAACGTGGATCGGCCCCGGGTTTATGCTCCTCCAGCGATAAATAATAGATGCCGGGAGTGGTCGTGGAAAATGGAGAACACGAAGCAGCCTGAAGTTATTAGTACCTAAGGGGGCTGGAGAGGCGTGGGAGGGGGCAAGGCAGCCTCATTCTAGGGGCTGTGCCCCTTCTGTGCTCCTGTCCTTGAAACGTGAACAGAACTAACTTTCAGTGGGGACCCGTCCTCGTAGCACATCGACTGAGACATTTCTAACGGTTCCCGCTTTGGAGAGGAGAAGCGCGCGGCTCAGGGCAGTGAGACCTTTGCCCGGGTCAGAGACCCGGGGACCAATCACGCGCGTGCCGTGTTCCAGCAGTTTCGGGCACCTAAGCTGAGCTCATTCTGGGCACCGCAAATGGCAAGGGTTCCAGGTAGGTTAGCTGGAGGTGTTCTGGTTAATTTTACAAACGTTTAGCAAACAGCTCTCCAGGAGAAAACTGTATATATGCATATATGAGTATGTGTACATAAGTTTGTGACACATTTTACAGATAGAAAGGACATATAGTATATAATTTACAAATAATAATGAAATATACCTCTTTTATTGTTGTTCTTTTTTTAAGATTTTATTTATTCAGGTTTAGAGAGAAGGGAAGAGAAGGAAAAAGAGAAAGGGAGAAATATCAGTGTGTGGTTGCCTCTGGAGCACCCCAGTCTGGGGACCGGGCCCACAACCCAGGCACGTGCCCTGACTGGGAATGGAACTGGCGACCCTTCGGTTCACAGCCCACGCTCGATCCACTGGACCACACCAGTCAGGGCTACTGTTGATCCGTTGCAGTTGTCCCAATCTTCCCGGGGGGCTCTCCCCTGCCCCGACCCCACCCCACAGTCAGTCCCCACCCTACGGTCCAGGTCGGAGGGTCATTTATACCTGTGCATTGATTAGAACTTTCCCCTTCTTTCCCTGTTTTCCCCTCCCCCTCCCCTCTAGTCTCTGTCAGTCTGTTCCTTGTTTCCATGCCCCTCTGGTTTTATCTTGCTCATTTGTTTGTTTTGTTCATTAGGTTCCCCCTATAGGTGAGATCATATGAAATATATCATATTTTTATTGTACGTAAATACAGTAAAAGCTCATTGATTCAGGCAAAATTATTTCATTGGTTTTTGCTGAACTCTTACATCCCTAGCCAACCTATGGTTGACAGTGACAATAAGCACAGTTCTGACATTGATAGGGGTAGATATTTGTCTTTACATTAATGAGCAAAACCAAGTAAAACAACAAAGAAGCGGCCAGATCTCCCTGGTTTGTCATTGATATGAGCGGCTTCTTTGCTGATCAGAAAATACTCAGAGTACTGGAAAAACGTTTCCTCGGTGTTTGTGCTATTCACAACATTACAGCTATAGACACAATACAGTTTTAAAATAAATCTGCTTTATTAGCATTCTCTCCATCACTTTCAGTTAGTCTATCAACGAAGCAAAATTCACACCCTGATCCAGGCATCTGCCAGGGAGAAAACTTTGTCACTGAACCCACCGAAATTTGAGCCAGAAGAACCTCAGTGTTCAACTCATCTGAATCCTCATTTTACGGCTGGAGGAACCAGTCTGGAGACGGCACGCAGAGTGGGAGGCAGAGGCTGCCTGAGAGCCTGGAGGGGACCTGGGCGTGCCGGCCACCTGGTCAACCCCCTGGCTCTCGGCCTCCTCTGGAATCCCATCTACAGCCTGGTCTGTGCTCCGGCAGAGCAGACCGTCGGAGACAGAACCAAGCAGTCAGATAAACAACGCAAGAGGGAACAGGGGAAACATAAAATGTTGGGAAACTCACTTCTTTATTACCGGTAGAGTATAGCCGACATACAATATTATATTCGCTCCAGGTGAACGACATAGCGGTTCTGCATTTACATAACTTATGAAGTGATCACTGTGATGTCTAGTAACCATCTGTCACCGCACAGACTTATTACAGTATTACGGACTATATTCCCTGTGCTGTGCGTGGCCTCCCTCTGACGCACCGATTTTATAACTGGAAGTTTGTGCCTCTTATTCTCCTGTAGCCTTTTTGCCCACCCTCCCCCACTCCCCTCTCCGCAGGCAACTGTCAGTCTCTTTTCTGTATCTGTGATTCTGTCTCTGGTTCATTTGTTCATTTGTTTTGTTTTTGGGGATTCAACATATAAGTGAAATCACACTGCATTTGTCTTTTTCTGTCTGACTTATTTCACTCAGCATAACACCCTCTAGGTCCATCTACACTGTTGCAAATGACAAGATTTCCATCTTTTTATGTCTGAGTCATATCTCATTGTGGATATGTGCCCCGTCTTCTTTATCTTTTAATGATTTCCAAGGGAACCCACATTAAGGAGAGATTAATTCTGTGAGCGGGTTTGGGAGAGGAAACTGCCAGTCTCAGCCATTGTTACTAGGATAATAACACCTCCCCTGGGGGCCCTCTCCCTCCCCACCCCAGGTCCCGGGTCCCAGCTAGCATCCTTCCTTCCTGAGGTGTGACAAAACTTCCCACCAGGTCTCCCTGCTTCTACCCGATCCCCCAAGGTCCGCCTCTTCTCCGCCCAGCAGTCAGAGAGGCCCAGTGTGAACACCGGTGATGCCAGTGGGTCCCTCTGTCCGAGACCCTGCTGTAGCCTCATGTTCTCTAGAGCCTAAGGCCTCCCAGTGACTGCAGGACCTTACCCCCTTTGTCCTCACTCCCCCACAAGTTCCCGGGTCATCTTCCCATCCCACCCTACACTCACTGCTGTTCAGCCATGCCTGCCTCCTCCCCTGACTCAACTCCCCTGTGTGCTCCTGCTTCTCAGCTCTGCCCGGCCCCCTCCCACCACCCACCATGCTCCCTCTTCTCACCCTGGGCCTGAGTGCTCCTCCTGCTGACGCCTGTAGCTGGCCCCGCAGTACCTCCTCCCAGCTGCCACCAGCTCAGCGAGGCCCACCTTGAACACCCCTTGGAACAGTCACCTGCCCACGCACCTGTCTGCTGACTGTGATTGTCGGCCTAATCCTTCCCAAAGATGAGGATTCTTTTCTACTTTGTTCCAGGCAAGAATCTCTGCAATGGTCACTGAAATGCCCCAACCACTGAGCTAATTGTGATTAAGATTTCCAGCCCAAATATTCGTTGAGGACTCAGTAAATTCCAAGCACTGTTCTTAGCATTTTGCACACGGTATCCCACTTAATTCTCACCATGCTCTCAAAATACAGCAAAATCTGGATGCCCCCAGGGTCAGGTGATGCTGCCACAGAGTCCCTGGGAAGTGCAGAGAGGAGAGGATGTGTTATAAGGATTAGCTCTCCGGAGCTGATTGATTTTTGGTAACTGCTTTGCAAACCAGGCAATATGTTCACATAGTTGTGCTGTGGCTCACAACTCATCACGGTGGGAAAGCGACTGGGTACCAGGGACAGCATCTAAGCCCTGGGGTTAGTCTGGGACCCTGGCCACTCTCCGTTGCCATGACAGCCAGCATGATGCAGTAAAAAGCGATGGTCTGAGTCAGACGGGCCTGATATGGAATACTTGCTCCAGCACTTAGCTGTGGGGCCACAGGCAATGCATTTGGCCTGCCTGGGCTTCTTTTCCTCCTTCTGTTACGTATAATGCATCAGCAGGAGTAACTGAGAAGAGTGTTGACAGCAAGTAGCAGCATAGTTCGATTTGTGCATTACCCCTGAGTCTTAGGGGCCGATTTCAAACTCATGCTTCTTCCGCAGACCATGGTGTTGGACAGGTCTGGTGCTAAATCTCAGCTCTGTCCCGTCACATCTGTGTTGAGCCCTTCCTGTGGGCACCGCCCTTACAAGAGCCGGAAATGCAGAAATGCACTAAATGTCACTCTTTTTCAATGAGGGCCATAGGCAGGGGACTTGAGCTCTCTCAATACTCAGTTGCTGAGAAGGAAAAACAAGATGCTCTGGAACAAGAAAGCTTGTGTTTGGTGTTAATCTGTGGATTTTGATTCTTCATTGTAGAAATTTGGGGACATGGCAGGGGGTGGTATTAGCACGCTGCCTTCTCTGCTTACAGACAAAGATCTGAGAGGCCAGGTCCTTCCCAGGACAGGCCAATTGCTCATGACAGCTGTCCCTGAGTGGGGGTCGTGGAGAGGCAGTGGGAGCGTCAGATTTTAGAGCGCAGACCATGGCTGCTACGTGGTGGACAGACTGCAGACAGCGAGACAGGATGGGACTGAAGTGAGGGGTCCCTGCAGACGGTGCTAGACGTTTCCAGAGGGCAGACAGCGTGGCCGAGCCGGCAGCTGGCACATTGCAGACCTGCCCCTTCTCCCCTCACTTCCTTCCCCTGCCTTGGCTTCCCTCCCCGTCTCTGGACCCTCTGGTGGCAGAAGGTGTTGGACCCAGAGATGCAGGAAAGGGTATGGCCTTGGGGGCTCATCCTCTGGAAACCCCTCCTGCATATAAGCGTAGTCCCCTCCCAGGCTGCTGCAGACCACAAAGCAGACCCACTCCGTCCCCTTGACTCTTGTGCTTCCACTGTGTGTGTGCTAACCAGGCACACATCAAGTTTTCATCTTGAGAGTTTTCTTAAAAATGCACACATTGCTTTCTCACACCGTTTTCTGTCAGTCTTCCAGAATCTTTCAGGCATGACCATCTATGAATTAAACTGCACTGCGAACACAACTGCGGACCTATAACGAGGGTAATTCACTGTTGTTATCGCGTTTGCTCTTCACGTGCACTGATGGTCTCTTAGGAGCCATGTCCCCTGATGGTCACAGCAGAGAAAGGAAGGGAAAAGCATTGGAAAAGGTGAGGGGCGAGGCTTCTTTTCTTGTTGGTTTTTTTTTTGTTCACTTTCTTGTGTTGAATCAAAATTTCAACAGGAAAAAAAGAAGGGAGAGTAACTAGACTTTGGGGGGTGATCACTTTGTAGTGTATATAGGTATCGAATTATAACATCGTCTGCCTGAAACATATAATAAAAAGGAAATTAAAAAAGGAAAGAGGAAAGAAGTCTTATGGGGCTTCTTGAAACCCAGACAGAAAGGATTCAGGATTACTTTCTTGTTTTCTAAATTAGATTATCTTTGTCTTGGTTTTTCTCCTTGAGAAGATGAAGAAGGAAGAGGAGAATTTATTCAGGAGGCACATAGAAAGGCCTAATCAGAAGACAGGCACTGGGGAGTCGAGGCTAAGGGACAGGGACCCTGGGCCCCACGCAGAGCCAGGAGCTGTGCCGAAGCTTCTCTGTCAGCGCCCGCTCAGCACGAGCAGCCATTGTACTTCTCCGGACCCAAGTTGCCTCCTCTGTGGAACTCACAGGTTCAAGCAGATGATGTCTCTCTTGCCATCAAGCCCCAAGCTCTGAGAATCTTTGAAGCTGCAACTCTGGCAGAGGAAAGAGCTAAATTCAGACACCACCCTCCACTCCACATCGGTGACCCGTAGGCAGAGCTGGTCTATTCTAGCAAGTTCTGGATTCATTTTCTGCCTTCACGAACAAGAATTAGCAATTCCCTCAAGAGATTCTTGACCCCATCCACGGATCTTCCTGTGCACAGATATTTCCTTGGCTGTTCTTCCGTGGGAGGGGAATGACAGGAGCTCAGAGTTTGGGTGGGACAGGTGCCCGCCAAGAATGACGATGCACGTGGAAAGCCCTGAAAATTGAAGATGCCCCATTTCAGTGGAGAAGCTAGAGCCTCTTCCTGAGTCCAGAAGAGCTGGAGGAGGGAGCCAAGTGGCCTGAGGGGGCATCATTGAGGGGCTACCTCCTGGCCAGGTGTCAACCAACAGGCACCTGTCAGAGCTGAGCCCAAAGGAAAATCAGGCCAGGGACAGATGGACAGTCCTAAAACCGGGAGCCATTCACACCATCAATGAAAAAGGTAGGCAGCTGTGAGAGAGGGGTGAGCTCCTTGCTTACTAGCCTGATTCCTTCTCTCGTGGCTGCCAGCTTCATGAGGGTGGGAACTTTCTTGTCCACCTGTGTCCCCAGTCCCTAATACAATACCCAGCACATGAGCTACTCAACAGCTGTTTGATCTGAGGATGGCACCCGAGTCTGCTTCCCAATGTCAACTCAGTTCAGCAAAGGACTCAAGCCAGAGACCTTTGCTGCCATGCCCAGAGACAGCCTTTCGGGAGGAGCTGACAAGAACGGAGAAGGAAAGGGGTCCAGGATGGGGCTGGGGGCTCAGGAAACCAGCTGCCACCCAAAACACCCAGGCACCATAGCCTCGCCGAGTTGACACATAAAATTAACCAGCCCAAAGACGTGGCTAGGTGAGGGATAGTAATCAAAACATCTCATTGTGGTCAACTCGCTGTTGAGTAGATATTCCTCTCAAGTTTCCCTGGGAAGAATCGCCAGCTCAAATCTTCGGGGGCCAGTTAGCTAATAAAAAATGCAAGATGGCAGGGAGTGAATGGCGGGGCTGCATGAGCTTGAGAGAATAAGCCATAGGTGAATATATTCACATTCGAACTTTTAAAAAATCTGCGAGGCAAGAAGGCTGTGTGCACCCTTCAGTTTTTCCAGGTTCAGCAGTGCAAACATGTGAAACGTGTCCAGAATCCAGGCTGTGACGCATCAAACCCCCAAGAAACTGAGCTTTGCTCGGGGGCTCGGGGGAGTGCTGTGTGCAGGCACAGAACCACCCGCACAGCGGAGGGACCAAACGAGATGAACAAAGCGGGTGTCAATCACTGGAGAAGGCGTTTGTGACCATGGATGTGGTGACTATTTTAAGGGGGTTGGAAGTACGGCATTCTGCTGTAGGAAATTATTATAATGGCCTCTCACAGGCAAGAGTTGGAGAACCAGTTTATTCTGGCGTTTGCCGGAGTCTTCTAGAATTAGCTGAAAAACTTTTGAAAATTGGCCTGACATTTTCAGGAGTCATAGAAGGTTTTTAAAAAATAGTCTGCAGAAAGATTCTTGCTGATTTGGTTTGCAAATTTGCACGCAAAAAAAAAAAAACCCTTCTGATGTTATAAAAGGGTCATCTCTAGTCATACTTCCACACTGAGTGTGTGGCAATGTGTGTGGTCCCCAACTGTCTCATGTCCTGGTGCTCATGTCCCTCCCTGTGTACTCTCCTCCCCTCACTGTGAGCAAGCCTGAGACGGCTTCTAAACAATGGGGTGTGTCGAAATTGATGGGACATCACTTCTATGACTGCATTCCGTCAGATGGTAACTTTCCTCTTGTCTCCTTGCTGTGCACATTTCAATGAAGCAAGTGGCCATGTGAGGGAGGCCCATGTGACATGGAACTGGGGACAGCCTCCCGCCAACAGACACCAAAGAACTGAGGCTCTCAGTCCAACAGGCCCTGAGAATCTGAATCCTACCGGCAGTCAAGCATTCTCAGTCTCAGTCCTTCCTCAGATGAGCGTTCAGATGAGACCCCAACCTTGGCTGACACCCTGATGGCAGCCGCAAGAGACACCCCGAAACAGAGGACCTGGGAAAGTCTTCCCTGGAGTCCTGACCCACAAAATCTGTGAGATAAAACATGTGTGCGGTTTACGTTTGTGATGACATTGACACACGACAATGGGTAGCTAATACAGTGTGGCACCATATTTAAGGAAGAAACGAGAAGCAATGTGATGACTCTGAAGGTGCTGACATAGGGTATTCTTGTCCTTCTGAGGGCATGATAACAGAAACTAAGAGAAGCGATAATCATAGAAGAATTGATAAATCATATCAGGGGGAAAATCCTGTGGATTTATAAGGAAGAAAAATGAATGAACTTTAAGTCTCCTGGATTGTATAAAGGAAAAGGAAATCTTATGGATGCCCAAGTTGAAGTTCATGGTGAGGCTAACGCAAAAAGTGACAGGTGGCAAAACAGAGGTCATGGTCTTGGAGGACCCCGCAAATGAATACGGTATCACGTTGGCGAGGCTGTACTCAGACCAGCATCCCAGGAGACCCTTTAACCAGCTGGGGCCACCGCACGTCTCAGACTGACTATGCCTATTGTTGAGGGCCCTGGCCATCGGGTGGGGTTCCCCCCCGAGGGCCGAGAAAAGGAAGACGGTGTCGTTTCTACAGAAGTGCTTCAGGGCTCTCCAGCCAACCGGGTGATCATACAGGAAACGCAGCAGGGGGCAGTGTCAGTGTTTTCCAAGTTCTCAAGAGGGTCCAACATCCTGTGCGTAGAGGGGGGACATCATCGACTGGGTCGAAGAGATCAAAGCGCACGGGAAGGCAGGGCCCGCCCTTCAGCTGGATGTTGCGCAGAAGCAGGTGGCAGCGCTCAGCCATTCCCCGGGCACAGGGAGGACTCTGGCGTTCAGGCCAACGGTGACTCCGAGGCTTAGGGAGCACCGGGTTAGATAATGAGGTCGAAGCCCTGAAGTGGCCGAGGATTTTCAAGCAGGAGGTGATTGACAGTATTCTGCCCATGAGAAAGGGGTTCTTGCTGCACTTTGGTGGATGGAGTGGAGGCCAGGAGGCCAGAAAAGCAGGCAGGGGACAGACGCCAGATGCCAGCCTGGAAAAAAATGAAAAGAGAACTCAGACTGTGTATTGTTCACGGGAGTGAGGGGGAACAGAACGAGAGATATTTGGGGATGGACCGTTAGGACCTGGCGGTGATGCAGGGGAAGACGCGCAGGGTGCTGGTTCCGAAACTAACCGGGTGATGGAGCCGCCCGCTGGTGGAAGGGCTTAGGTCCGCTAGAGGACAGCCAGCTGGAAAGGCCCAGCACACAGACATTCACGTCCAGAACTTAGAAAAGAAATCAGAGTGCAGATATAGATTCACAAATCAAATTCTCTGTAGGTATAACAACAACAGTTAAATAATGAAGTATATGAAGTAACACAATTAAATAACTTTGAAATCATAAAATAATGAAAAAGTAAGAAATAATGAAATAGCACAATTATTTACAATGGCAAAATATATTCAAACAGCCCTGGCCGGTGTGGCTCAGTTGGTTGGACATCGTCCCACATAGCGAAAGGTCGCCAGTTCAATCCCCAGTCAGGGCACATGCCTGGGTTGCAGGTTCGGTCCCCAGTTGGGGCGAATATGAAAGGCAACTGATTGATGTTTCTCTCTCACATCAATGTTTCTCTCCCCCTCTTCCTCCCTTCCTCTCTCTCATAGATAGATGATAGATAGATAGATAGATAGATAGATAGATAGATAGATGATAGATAGATAGATAGATGATAGATACACACACAACTCACTCAATTTTCTATTCATCACATTGCAGCCAGCAGGCTACACACAAAATCCTGGATGGAAAGAGAGGCTTAGTCATGGTTAGGCAGCTCCTGGAGCCCTTTCTTCAGGTGTACAGTCACGCATGTCCACCGAGAGCTCCCTGTGGGCCAGGCACTGACCCAGGTCCCCGGGGCCAAGCTCTGCAAAGTTCTCCTCCTCGAGAGGTAGACCAGTAGGCTCATCAGACATGGTTGCAACTGCGAGTTATAACAAACATTTAATTTCAACTCGGACGAGTGCTGTGAGGAGCCAGCCTCCCATCCGGGAGGTTTCTCTGAGGAAAGGGCGTAACTGGGCTCAGCACGAGTTAGAGCGAAGGAAAAGATGACAGTGGGTGTCTGAGAAAGAGAAAGGTGCCCGAAAGAGCCCTGGGGGAGGAAGTAGAGAAAGTCCAGGGTCCCAGAAGAAGCAGTTTGGCCCAAGGGGAGAACACCTGGAGGGCAATGAGTCACAGGCGCTCACCGGGTGGAAGGGCACTGGGGACGAGAGTATGTCAGTAAACCGATGACAACACTCACGAAGCACCTGCAAAAGAGAAGAAAGTATATTCTGCGTGGCTCCTTAAATAAGGTATAACACAGGGATAGTCTACGACAATGTAGGCCTTAACGGGTTTTAACAAATCAACTCCATGTAAAATAATTTAATCTCTTCATAGAAAATGCCACAGCCAAGTGCCTAAATTACATAGGAGTTCAATCAATGTTATATGCATCCAAGGTGCTGTTGTTAAATCAATAGTCTGCCTTCCTGCCCAGGTGACATGTACTAGTTTGGGGTAGAACTCAGCTCACAAACATCTAGAACATTCACTGGCCCGAGGGCGCTGTCCCCTGTTTGAACGTGTGCTGAGGGGGTGACGCCCTTCAGCTCACAGAGCAACGTCTCGGAGGGCGTAGAGTTTAGGCAGGTCCCACAGCGACCCTGCCGATGTCGCGGAGCGGGCCACGTGCTCGTCCTGACTGGGGCACTTCTCCCCCCCCCCCCGCTGCCGCCCCTTGTAATATAAAGTTCTTATGTTAAAAAAATAATGATAATCCAAAGTAATTGAGGTATTTAAAACGTGGATTTTTTTTATCCCCAGTGCAACCACACAAAGACAAATTTGGAAAATGCATATGAGTGGGCGGTTGTTTCTAGGAACGGAGGCACTTACTCAATGGTTTTGCCCTGGCCCTTGCTGCTCCTCCCCCACCACACTCTCCTTTCTTTCATCCCAGGGGCAACGGAAGGGAGATGAAAGAAGGGTCGGGAGATCTGAAATTCCAGAGCACCGCTCTGCCGAAAACGAGGTGAGAACACTTCCTTGTTAATTAATAGAGACCTGAACCGTCTGATTCTACGGGAAGTAAGCTGACCGCCTCACTCACACGTGCACACGGTCAGCGTGGCAGGATTGCACTGCCGATCCGGCTGCGAGTCCACGGCCAGGTCTCACGGGCAAGGGGGCTGCGGGGAGCCACTGCCTGTGTGGTTTCTTTCCTTTGTCCACTCAGCACGACGTGGACTGACCAATCACGACATCAAGCTTGCAGAGGTTACTGAGAGTGCAGAGACGCAAGACCAAGCCCTGGCAGCAAGGAGCTCACGGCCAAGTTCGTGAGCTCGGAACAGGGGATAAAATCCCTGGCAAGAGGCCGATCCCCAGTCAGGTCCAGCTGGGTGACGGACCAGCGGTCTGATCCTGGGCAGCACCCCGATGCCTAGAGGGGGTGCAGGGAGACCTGCACCCAGACAGAACCCCCCCACCAGGGCCTGCAGGAGCAATCTCTGTGCCCAAGGGTCTCCAGGTGCTGTACCAGTCCTTGAACCCCAATCTACTTCAATTCAAGTCCATTGCCAAACATTCATTCAGTTCCCACTATGGGCCAGGCACAAGGAGCGGTCTTGGGACCCTACGATCCGCTTGAAGAAATATTTTCCCTGAGCAGAGTGAATGAATGCCTCTGACACGGAACACTTGAAATATTTCCAAGACCACATTTAAGCAAAGGAAAATTTGTGGCTGTTCTCGGACTTCTTCAGTGTTTGCATTAAATCCATTTAAATAATGCATTTTAAATCCATTTTTCTTATTTCTTGACAATAGCAAAAGAGGGGAGATGGAAGGGTTAGAAGCCTTCCCTCAAATGGAGATGGTTGCAGCAATTACATACATCAAAGTAATATTTACACTTGCATTTGGGGAGAAAGAGAGAGCGCAGTTTTTTTTCTGAAGCAAATTATTTCCGGATGTGTCATAGCACGCTCAAGATATATTAAAAAGAGCAACAGAGGATGCTTCTGCAACCTGCTCCAAACCATTTATAAACTCAAGTTAAAAAAAAATCCCCATATACATACGAATCTCTCTACCGCTGCATTTTTATAATGAAAGTATTATATGAATATAAATTAGTATTTGAGATCTATAAATCAAATCGCAGTGTCTGAAAACTATAGATTCAGGTCTACTGCCCTACTCCATAACTATTAAACCGATGTGCTCCTTATTCATACAAATTAGAATTATCAGCGTTTGATGATGATGAAGGTCAGGGGCAGAGGGTGCTCCAGAGAGGCAGAGTGCCGAGTCCATCGGGGCGGGATTGAAATCTCTGCTGACCGCTCCTGAGCGGGGTGGGTGACCCTCCCAGACGAGCCCACGTCCACTACAGCACCTCGTGAGTTTCAGAAACACGGAGAACGGATGAGCAGGCTGTCTTGTCCGCCGACGACGCCCTGCACCTGAAGCGTTCCTCTACTGGGGGGCCAGGGGAGGGACCTCTGTCGTGTGCCTAGAACATAGTAAGCCCTCAACAAATAACAAAAACTAACAGGCACCGAGTGCTCCCCATGCTCCAGGAGCTGCTGCCAGTGCTCACAGGCGGTATCTCACCGGGTCCTCACGATTGCATGATTCATTTTCCTTCTTAGGAGAGAAGGGTGCAGGCTGCAGAGGGTAAACCACCTCCCAGGGCTGAAGAGCAGGTGGGGGTGTGGTAAGTGGGAGGCATTCAGATCTTATCTCCAATACCGAATGCCACCCTGGCACTCCATTTCCCTGCCCTCGCTGCTGTCATCCCTCCCTCGGGGGCAGGCGCCGGACCTCCCCCTAGGCACAGAGGGCCGTCCACTCCCGCCCAGCCCCAAATTCAGACAGATAAAGCAGATGCTGAGCTGAGGGCTGGGGCCCTGCCGGAATGCCGGGGCCCCTCGGGAATACCACGGCCCTGAAGATTATCCTAGAAAATTACGGGGTCACACCCGCATCCCTTACCCATGACCCATGCACAGTGTGGAGATGAACGTGTCCTCGAAGGTCCCGTGGAATTCCCCTGCCCACATTCCAGCACCACGTTTCCCCACGTGGCCAGAAACAGACACCGGCCGATGGATGTTTTCCAGTTGAGTCCAAACTCGAATCAGCAGCGGAACGCCTCACGTGCACCAGACACATCAATAGGAGCGCCAACATTTACTCCTCACGACAGTGCTCTGGAGAAGGGGTTATTGTCCCCATTTTACAGGTCAGGAAAGAGAGCCCGAGACAGGTGACAGTCCCAGAGCAACGAACTGGACACAGCGGGATGGGCATTCGGAATCTGAAACTTGGATTGGGTGCCATCCCAGGGTTCTAACTCCCTGGGCCCTCTCTCCTGTGAGGACACGTGGGAATGTCGTTTGCACTTGGTCCTCTGCGTCCCCAGGGTGCATGTGCCCAGACTCCCCACCTAGGAGAGACCACTGCACTGGGGACAGGGAACACTGGAGAGGAAGAAGCTCGGTCTACGGTGGGGGAAGGGGATAGATGAAGATTGTGTAACAGATCCTGAGACGCTGTGCCGTGAGAGGAGACACTCAGGTGCAGGCCTTTCGGGAGCACGGGACAGGCCAAGGGCTCTGGACAGGCTAAGGGCTCGCCCAAGTTCACCATCTCTCAAGTAGCTGAGCCAAGGTTCCCAGGCACGGCCTCACCTTCCAAGTGCAAGTCCAAGTCCCATTCTCAGTTGTCCTGTTACTGACGGTGTCACCTGCACTTTGCACACGCGGATCCTTCCCCACGTATCACCTCCCTGATGATCAGTTCTTTCCTTCTGCCATGAACACCTGCAGCAGGGTTAATTCCAGGGGGACAAGGTGCAGGTGGCTGTAATTTCTCAGGGCCCTCAAGGGCCAGGCCTCCTCCTTCGGGAGCCAGCTGCCCTGTTCTATTCTTTGCACTAGGAGGCCCCCTACCGGGTCTTCCTGGAGACGAGACGGTTGTCCGCTGCTGCTTGTCTGCTCTTGACCTCTCTGGTTCTGCCCCCCGTTCTCCAGCTGCCCTGGGAATCTGCGGCACGGAGGCACCCATGAGAACCACTCATGCCCCCCTCGACCCCTCCCTGGGCAGGAAGCGGAGTGTCCCCTGAGGCTCTCTGGAGCTGGCAGCTGTATGGAGGGTCCAAAGGGCCTTCACCAAGGCTGCATCAAGTATCGTGTGGCATCCCACCAGCTTTCCTGTGGTTGTCACTAGGAGCTGTGACACAGCAGGAGCTCAGTGCAGAGCCTCCTTCCCTTCATCTGTGAAGTCAGAGGTTCGATTCCTGGTCCCACTTGGGTCTAACGTTCCATAGTGTCTGAAAGCTGACACGAAGCTGCTGCCCACCAAGAGTCACCAGGAGGTGCGGACGAAATCAAAGACAGGGCGGAAGGGAATGAAATCATACGAACACTGAGTCCAGCAGCTCTCCAAAATAGCAGCTGTCTTCCACACATGAGAGACCTTTATTCCAAAGCAGTCTTTCTAGTTCAAGGGCAGGACTTCGGGTGAGATGTGCAGCTGAGCCGTTCATCTGGGAGACGGTGAAGTCACCCGACCGTTTCCCGAGGGCTTGCCGGCGCATTCTGGACCAGCGTGGGTGCCTGGGGAGACCCACACGTGCAAGGGGGCGACAAGGAATTAGTCTCCGTGCCAGGAGCGCGACCCTGGAGACAGGACGGAGGCCTCTCCCCATGGGACTGCAATGATACGCCATCCAAACTTCGTTCCCATGGATGAGCAGGACGCAAGGGCACCCGGCCTGCTTCAGGGCGTCGGTTCTCCCAGGGAGCAACGGGGGAGGGGAGTCTAATTTAGGACCCTTTACAAATTAAAAATTATTAAACATATTAAATTATTAAGAAATATAAAAGCCCTGGCTGGTGTAGCTTAGTGGATTAAGTGCGGGCCTGTGAACCAAGAGATCACGGTTCGATTCCCAGTCAGGGCACATGCCTGGGTTGCAGGCCAGTTCCCAGCAGGGAATGTACAGGAAGCAACCATACATTGATATTTCTCTCCCTCTCTCCTTCCCTTCCCCTCTGAAGATAAATAAATAAAATCTTAAAAAA
>CM052538.1:3557954-3632956 GCA_028533065.1 Trachops cirrhosus | reverse complement strand
AACCCTGTCTGTCCACCAGGGAGCCGTGCAGCCTTGGGTGGGGCACAGATCCCTCGGTCCTGAGTCCCTTCCTCTGCAGAGTGGGCAGAAGCGGCTACTTCTCAGTGTTCGCTGCACTCAATTCGGTGTAACGGGTTTTCCCCAAAACACTGGTCGCGTGGGCGAATGGATCAGAAACCACAGTTTACGCTTCCCCCGGATCTCATCTCAGAGCCTAGTCCGGGTACCCAGCACTCACGCAGGGCCCCTCAGGTGTGATTAAGAGGATGTGCTGTTCATCTCGGAGCATTAAAATTTCAAGGAGAGTTCCCCAGAATTTCCCTAGAAAGCCTGTGGTTAGAGACGACGACTGGAATGAGAGGAAAAGGAGAAGCGACGGGAGGAAGGGCGCCAACGTGAGGGGAATCTGGGGAGCGATGAGCTCCGGGAGGGAAGGCGAAAGGGGGCCGAAGGTGCCCGGTGCCCGTGGGAGCATTGCGCCAGCGCGCGGCGTGCCCCACGCAGCCAGGAGGAGAGTGGGGGAACGTCAAAGAAAAACTGCAAGTGTGCACCTACGTAAAAAAGCGCCCAGCTCCAAGCCCACCTACAGAACACGCTTTTATCAAGCTTCCCGGTCCGGCCCTCACAGAGGTCGCGGTCCCTCAAGGGCCGCTCCCTCCAAATGGTCTCAAATACACCCGCTCCCACCCTGCACTCAGAGTCCTGGGGCGCCGTAGGAAACGCTGAAGGTGGCGCCCGGGCATGAAGTCGCTGCTTTGTTGCTGTGGCTGGTGAATTACAAACCACGGGACCGGCACCCTCTCCCTTGGCTTTGCTGTTCCCCTGCCTTAAAGTGGAGAGAAACGGACGGGCGGGTTCCCTCCCTTCCAACCACAACATTCTAGAGACACCCGCAAGGAAAAGAAAACAAATCAAAACCCCAGGAAGGTCCATTGAGATACAGCTGCCCAGGCCTGTCCACATCCAGTTGAGTCCAAGCCCTGCCGAAATACTCGGCAGCGCAGCGAAGCCCGCCACCCCACCTCCGCAGGCTCACAGATCCCCACACCACCCCGCACCCGTCCCCGCAGACCGCTCCTAACTGAGGATGCGTGTGCCGGCGGACCTGGGATTCTGACGGTCACAGGGGTATTTACAACATTCCGAGGTACTTTAAATTGTCTGTGTGTTTTTTGTTTTTTGTTTTTTTGCATGGGATTAGTTGAAAATATGGTGGGGCATCCACAGGAGAGAACACTATGCAGCCCTTAAAAACGATGGTGTCGAAGTGGACTCACTGCCAGGGCTCCGTGATGGCGTGTGAGTCTAGGAGAGAGCAGACAGGAAAGCAGCGCACAGCGCGACCCTGCGTACACAGACTGTATCTCGTGCGTGTGTGCGCGCGTTCACGGTGGCTGCCTCGGTAGGGGGAATTATGGTGACTTTCTCTCTCTCTCTTTCTCTCTCTTTTGCTTGTCTGTAATTTTTCTACAAAATATATTTTTATATACTAAAAACTAGCATATATTTTTATTTTTAAGTTTTTTTTATTTTTTCAGTTTTTTAGAGAGGTGGAAGGAAGGGAGAAAGGGAGAGAAACATCAATGTGTGGTTGCCTCTCGGGCACCCCCTACTGGAGACCTGGCCTGCAACCCAGGCTGTGCCCTGACTGGGAATTGAACTGGCAACCCTGTGGTTCGCAGGCTGGCACTCAATCCACTGAGCCACACCAGCCAGGGCAAACATATATTTTTATATACTAAGAACTATCTATCCGGAAATAAAGAATGCTCTGGGCCTAGAGAAGATAGCAGGTAATTCAAATATGACAATCTTGTCAATACCAGTATCTCTGTGAGGCTGATATATAGAGAATTATTCCATGTGTTTCTGTAAAATAAACTCAGGAGTTTTTCTTCTTCCACTGAATAAAGACTGAAATTGGAGAAAATAGATCTAATTAGAAAGTGGGTCCTTTTGTCTTAAGTCACCATACACAATAAAAACCCTGATAATATTGACTCAGTTAAACAGAGGACAAATTTCATTTTGTCCAGAAACTCTTGTTCTGTTTTGCTTTTTAGTTTTCTAAAGAAAGCAGTCCTAAAGGTTGTCTGGGGTTTGTTGTTTTTTTTTTTTTTTCTTTTCACTTTTATTTTTTTTAATATTTTTTTATTTTTTTTTTAGTTTATTCAGTACAGTTTCTATCCTTTATTCCCATTCCAGCCCACCCACCCATCCCTCCCATTTCCAACCCCCCTATTTTGTCCATGTGTCTTCTATATTTGTTCCTGTAAACCCTTCCCTTCTCCCCTGAAATCCCCCTGAAATTTCCTCCCCTCTCCCCTCTGGGCACTGACAACCTGTCCTCTATTTCAGTGTCTTTTGTTATATTTTACTTGTTTCTTTGTTTTGTTGTTTAGGTTCCTGTTAAAGGTGAGATCATATGGTATTTGTCTTTCAATGCCTGGCCTATTTCGTTTAGCATAATGCTTTCCACTTTTAAAACAAAAATTAACAAGGATTTTAGAACTAGAGGGAGACGTTGGGTATGGGATATGTGAGCAGCTAATGCCCTCTTCTGGCCATTTCTGGATATTGCAACACCTGCATTAATTTAGCAGAGGCTGGGTCTCTCCAAGATGTAGCAGAAATTGGTGGACAAAAACAAACGGGACAAAGTTGGCAGTTGAAGTGCTAGGAAAAGGTGTTTGTTTACCCAGTTCTGGTAGGCACAGACAAAGATTTCAAATCACCGAAGATTGGTAAACCCAAGCATTAAGAATTGTCTTCAAAATTCAGTGTGTATCAGAATCACATGGTTAAAAACACATGTTCTCAAGCCGTGGCAGGCTTGTCCCGAGACCAGGAATCTGTAATTGAACAAGACAATTCTAACTCAGGTAGCTCGAAGGTAGTCTTTTAAGAATCACAGTTTGAAGCCAAAAGAAACGATGGAGATTGTCCCCACCAAGAAGCTGCTGTCAAGCCTCTGGACAACAACGGTCTCAGAGTGTTTCATTTGAATTCCTAGAGACCGCCCCCCCCCCCGAAAAAAAAAACAGAATGAAAAGCAGCTGCCTTAGCTCTCTCGCCACTCATTCATTCATCTGCCCATTCACTCCAGCAGTCCGTGGTAGTTCTTCATGGGACCGATACTATAACTAGCTTTGGGCACAGCTGCTAAAAAAAAAAAAAAAAAAATGAAGGCGAAAGGTCCCAAGGACTCAGCAATCTGAGATGCTAAGAGCACACTCCACAGGTGAGGAGACGAGGAACTAGAGAAGGGAACTGAATTTCCAAGGGCCACCCAGGGAGAACATTAAGTCTGTTCTCCCAACTCACCAAGAAATGTTTCCCATGTAGCTATTTCTGTGAGTTCGGACTATTTGTGTTTAAAATTTACAACTCACGGTCTTCAGATCAGGAGATTGGGGTTCAGTGGATAAAACTGAAATGCCCAAAAGGGTTAAATGGCTCAGCTGGTTCGTGGCTAGATCAGTAGGTAGGTAGACAGACAGACAGACAGACAGAGACAAAATATATATGGGGGTTGGCAAAAATAGGTTTACAATTTCCAGTGCCCAAAACAGAGTTTATTTTTGTATTATTACTTATTATTGTATTGTTTTCTATGTGCATAACTGTAAGCCTACTTTTGCCCTCCCCTGTATATGCATATATGTTATAATACATGTGACAGACATATTACACAGATATGTATAATCTGTATCTCTCTCTACTTCTATCTCTTTCTCTCCCCCTCCTTCCTTCTCTTCCTCTCTCTTGTTTCTCTCCTGCCCACGGAGAAGTCACACAGCCAAGGGTCACTGGATGTCACCATGCTTTAGTCAGAGGCAGTGAACCTGAACGTGAAGAAGTTCATTCCCGCCTTCCCCTACAGCCGTGGATTGGTGGTCTGACGTCTGGGGCCTGCCAGGACACAGGGTGTGGGCTGGCCTGTTCCTCGGCACGGGGGACACCCCTGTCCCCAAACAGCTTCACGTGCCTGAAAGTCGGAAACGGGGAAAGGCGGCACAGGGAGCGGGCAGGGACCCGAGCCCGTGAGTCTGGAGCCCAGAAGCTGAAGCCTGTCCTCTCACAGTGTCAGCAAGTTCTAGGACCTGAGAGTGAGAGAGAGTGGACAGGAACTAACATGCATCGCGTCAAGTCCCTGGCCTGGGCCAGGCCTTGGAGAAAGGAGTGTGATTTAGCGGCAGGAGAGGGATTTTACTAGACTCCCTGTACAGAGTGGGGAGACAGAGCCCAAGAGGGGTTCGAGAGCGTGTGAAGCGGTCAGTAGAGGAGAACCCAAACGCATCACATGGCGCTCGGTGCTGTATGCCGAACGTTCGGCCTCGGGTTTTTGTTTTTTGTGTTTTTGTTCTTCGTCTTTAAAATGAGGTCAAGCAGATGGTGATGGTCCCTGAGCCTCACAGCTGGAAGGGACTCCAGCTCGAGGAACCCTCTTGAAGAGGTGACAGGTGCCTGTCAGCAAAGATGAATGTTGAAAACACATGTTTTGTTTTTAAAACAAGCACTAAATCACAAACAATTTCCTGCCGCAGATATGAGAGCAGAGCGTACTAAAGATCTGGACTGAGTGAAAAAGATTTGGTCGTGACGTTGAACTTAAACAGACACGAAACACAGAACGCAGTGATTCATTGGTGGGGCACTGAGCCCGGGAGTTACGTTTTTTAGCTTCTCAACAGCTCTTTGGGGCAGATGCTGCCATCCCCCTTCTACCCGTTCATCTCCTTTAACCCCAGCTCACAGGCTTGCGAGACCCCCCTGGCAGGAAAGGGACCTGGCCAGGATTGGAACCTAGAACTTCTCGCCAACCGTCCATGAAGTACGGGCTCATGCCTTTGACCAGAGGCTCCGCTATGGTGATTGGTGAACTCCAAAGCTGATAAAACCGGAAAGGCTGCAGAAGACACTTTTAAAGAGAAATCCTGAGCGTTAAACACGATGGAAGTCTATTTATCCTCACAGCGGTCAAGTCCAGAGGCAAGCAGTCCTCGGGCTCCCGCTCCTCCTGACTCGCTCCCTCACCGGCCTTGTCCCCACGTGGGATGTTGACCTGTCACCTGAAGGAGCAGCACCTGTGATGTGGCCCACAGGCGAGGCAAAGGGAGGAAAAAGGAGTAAACAGCACAGTTGTGTCACCTCAGGAAATGGTGAGCCCCCTGCCGCTTCCAGGACGACAAGGAGGTGTAATAAGTACTTCCCCTCGGCAGCCCGGTGCCCAGCTGGCCATGGGGGGTTCTAGGATGGAGAAGAAAGGGGAATGTGCGGGGGAGATGCGCAGCTGTCTCTGCCACCCAGCACTCAGCGATGGGCGTTTGGACCTCCCCGCCTCTCGCTTTTCACTGCAAACTACTGAGTGGGTCCGGCTGGTAGCCTCCGGAGTTGGAGGCAACTGGAACCCTCTCTGTACCTCTCTCCCCACCCCTCCCTCCTGTGAAGAGAGGAAAACGAAAGTTGGTGTTGCTTGGGGAGTGTTTTCCGAATGTGACTATCCCCCCTGGCAACAGAGCTCGGGGCCTGGCCAGCTCCCCCATCCCTGTAAGGGCAGCAAACGGGACAGAGGCCAGGCACCAGTCTTCTGCCTCGGGGGGCTTAAGTTCGAGGAGTGTTGGGGAGCCGGAGCTTCCCGGTCAGCAGCTCCCCAACTGCAGTGTGAACAAACAGCCCCCCAGGAGCCTGTGAAGGCAGCAATTCGTTTATACTGGGGGCCTGCTTTTTCTTATCTCCTTCTTTATCTGCACCCAAGATGAACACGGCCAGAGGACCTTAATTGGATAGGCACCGGCCCCACGCCGTTGTCATGCCTCTGCCGGCATGAGAAGACGTGTCCGAGGTGATGGCTGAAGTCTGGGCTAATTTCTTTCTGCCTGTCGGGAAAGCCCCTGAGCTTCTACAGGACACACATCACCTTCACTTCCCTCTAAGAAAGAACACCGAAGGGACCGCTGTCCCTCGGAAAAGACGCGGCCTCGAGCAGTGTGAAGTCTGCGTTCCCCGGAGCTCCCCGGGCCGGTGCTGATGGGTGACCCGCCGCCGTCCCCTGAGCAGAGCTCTTGCAGGACAGCGGTGTGAAGAGCAGCTTCGGACACCCTCCCAAACAATGGCTCTCTCTCCGAGAAGCCGACCTGCCCTTCAGTTCCGAGGACTCGAAGACTTGGAAGCGTTGGGGGTGCCCAGCTGGTGGGGATGAGGGTCCAGCAAGAGGAGGGTCCATCGCCAGTTCACTCAGCAAGGGAGGAGGTCAGGTGTTCCCGGTTCCGGGGGGTATCTGCCGCACCCCTCGCTGGAATCCACAGCCCACGGTTCACTGATGGTGCACTTCTGATGCACGAGAGCCTGAGATCTCACCACTGCCAGGCAAGGCCGGTGCCCCAGTCTGCAGTGAGGTCCCTGTTGGCTGGCTTTGCTCCCACATGCTTCGGAGAAACTAAAAGGACTCTTATTAATCGGGAAGGCTCACATCTATCATGCATAGACTACAAATGTTAGTAGTTTTAATAAAATAAAGGCTGTTTCTCGCCCACATCACAATCCAATGTGGATCAGAAGAGGTCTTGTTCCAAACAGCCTGCTTTTGCCCAGTGGCTTCTGTTATTCCTGAGGACTTCGGGGTCCCCTCTCTCTCTGGCCAGCCCCTGAGAAAAGAATGAGAGTGTCCAGCGGGCCGGCCTGGAGTGGACTCCATCACGTGCACCTCATCCCAGCGGCCACAGCGCCCACAGCGCCCACCACAGCCACCCAGTGCAAGGCCGCTGGGACGTGCATGCCCACTCAGGGCTGGTGAGCACACAGCACCCTCACCACCATGGCAGGGACTTGAGGTGGGGAGGAGTGGGCCCGGGAGATGCTCCTTGATTTTCACCTGCGATTGGTGGCCAGGGGTTTTCATCTGAGATTGGTGGTCTCTTCCCCAGTCCCCTGGGGGAGACCACGTATAAGACACACTGACAGCAAGGGCAGAGCTGAGTTTGCATGTTCCAGGTTGAAGAACAGCACAGGCCAAGTCTCAGGGCCAAGTCTCTGGGATGGAAGAAGCTCGATGCCTCCAAGGGACGGGGAGAGGCTGGCTGGCTCCAGCTCTGTGAGGAAGGCACTGGAAAGACAGGAGATTGGGGAGGGGACAGAGGTCGGCCAGGCTGGGCTCAGGGCCACTGCAGGGAATCTGGACTATATTTCGTGGGCCACGAGTGATGCGAACTGATTCGCAGGTTTAAAGCAGGCCTTTCACAACGCCACGCCCCGAATGCGGCGTTGTCAAACACGCAGAGAGGAGCTGCGGGACAGAGAGACAGAAGATGACACCTGCCCCCAAGACGGACAGCGCTCCCTCACAACAAAGGGGTAACCGCATGCCCCCTGGTTTTTATAACATTCTCGGGTCACGGTGAGCGAGGCAGAAAATGAGTTGCTCTGAGAAATCCGTCATGTCACAGAAGCTGGCGGTGGCCAGGGGAAGTCCCAGGGGGCGGGGGCAGGGCGAGGGGGCGGGGACTCCAGGCGGGATGACTGAAGACCGAGAAGTGGCATGAAGCACTTCGGGGGACCCCAGGAGACTCTCAGGCAGCGGTGCTGGCTTCGGCTGGGAGAAGAGACCCCGGCTTTCCGTGGGGTGTCAGTCTAATGACCACACTTTGTGAGGACAGTCACCTGAGCTGACATTCTGTTACACCCCGAATTCGACTGGGGAGCCGCTGTCGGAGCTCACCAGGGCTAGGGCAGGCCCCCATAAACCCGGGACCGTTGCTCCTTCCCGGCCAGCGGGTGTCTAACAAACAGGTGATGTTCCTGCTCCAACCCCGTTCACGCGCCGGTACAGATCGCTGCTCCGAAGGGCCTGAGAAAACGGTGGGTTTCTTTTCCCGGGATCTCAGGGCCCGTGTAATTGTGCTGGGACAAGCAGGTGTCCTTCAGTTCCCCAGGGTGATGACAGCTGCTAGTCCCACCACCAGGGGGCGCTGGGACTGGTGACAGCCAGGGCTCTGCTTGTCCCGGCTCCCCGTCCGTCTGCCGGAGATTAGCGTGGCTGCGGAGCACACTCCCCAGGCACAGGTCGCGCAAATTCCAGACAGCTGGGTTTCCATCGAGTCCCACTTTTGTTCACTTACACTCTACACCCCACAGAAGACTTGGGCATGCTGGCACTCATTCACAACTAGGAACTTCGTGTTTCGGCACGGTGAGAGAATTCAGGGGAAAGGGGAAAGGTTTTAAAGAATGATGAAGCCAGAGCAAGATGGAGGAATACCAGTCGTGGTCCTCTGACACCCCCTAGCCGCAGGCCTGACTTGTGCGCTGAGACTCTTAGCAGCCACCCGAGGAGGGGGAGTGTAATGTCTCATGGGATTGGTGTTTTCCAGCAAACCAAAGCAAACCAATTTCGAAGAAGAAGAAGCACACAGCTTCTGGTCCTGAAATCTGCTGGAAACGTCTCACGTGCGCTAATGAAGAGAATGTGATGAGAACATTTTCCGCTTATAATGGTCCTAATGCAGACTAACAGCATGAAACTGCAGGGCTATTAAAGGAAATTAGTCTATGCAGAAGACAGGAAAAAAAAAAACCCTGCTGGCCACGGGAGCAGTCCTCTGCTGGTCTGACAACCTGGGGGTAAAATGCAAAGCAGAACACCGGTGCCCTGGACCACCTTCAGGCTGCCCTTCATAAAACAAGTCCAAGCGATGGAGCGGAGTGTTGAGAAGCTTTCACGGAACTATATTCATTCAACAAGCGCCTGTTAAGAACTCATCTGGCCCTGGCTGGTGTGGCTCAGGTGGTTGGAGCGAAGTCCCGTGGACCACAAGGACACAGGTTCAATTCCCGAGGGCACATGTCCAGGTTGCAGGGGTAGTCAGTCCCCAATCAGGGCGTGTACAAGAAGGCAACCAAACATGGATGTTGTCCACACACACACCCCTACAATCCTCTCTCTCTAAGGCAATGACAAAAAAAATGTTCTCAGGCAGATGAGGATTTAAAAAATAATAAAAATAAAAGAATAAAGGAACTCCTCTGGTCAATACTGAGCCTGGTGCCTGGAGCTGGGGATGGATGGATGACCAGAAGGGACCCCGCCCTCAGTGTGTTCAAGGAGAGGGATGTGTGGGTAGACAGTTGCCCAAGCAACACGGGTGCCATCGGGGGAGGGGCGAGGAAACAAGCCTCCTCATTGGCTGAGATGCTGCCGGGTGCACTTGATTCCTGGTTGGCGGGGAGGAGTCTTCCCCTTCCCGTGAGAATGTTAACCTGCTGTGGAAAGACTGAGGCTTCGTAGTTTGGACTCGATTTTCTTGCTTTCTTTCCCATCGCCCCATTTTGCAAGAGCGGCAGAGAGAGTGAGAAGTGTAGGAATATGTGCTTCATTTTCAGCAGTTACAATCAAGAAAAATTAGGTGAAATGAGCACAAGATTTCTGGAGGAAAACAAGGGCGCAGTCTTTTCAATGTTTCGCATTAACGTTTTGGTCTGTTTCTGTCGGCAGGCCCGTTCCAGGCTGTTGATGAGTCTTTCCTTGATTACGTAAGTCAGACACTTCCCTAACCTGTTTTCTCAGTCTTCAATATTTACAAAAAGATGGGCTTTTCATCAAGGGGTTTGGTGGATTAAAAACAAAGAAACAAAATTTTCAAAATGTATCATTTCCTGGCAGGGCACATTGTAGTTCAAGTCTTGGGTATAAAACGGTATGTCAATTCCCCAGCTATGAGATGGAGACAGAAATTCATGCCCACGGTCAAGGTGAAGATGGGGTAAGGCGGCAGCACCCACACGGGGTGCTGGGAAGCGCGTGATGGGCCAGCGCCCCCCGTGTCGTGCAGCAGCGGGACCGGCTTTCTGGAAGGCGCTTCGTAATATGAACTGAGCAACAGAAAAATGTCCGTTTTCTTCGGCCCCATAATACAGTGGCTGGGAATTTAAACTAAGGAACTAACCTAAAATTTGGATTAATATTTAAACACACCCATTGATATTTTAAAATACTATATCTTAAACGGCAGCACACTGGAATCATACTAAATATTCAATAACATAAAAATAGTTGAATATGTTACATTCACATTACAAAGCCATTGACAATATTGACAGGGAATTTTAATGACTTGTAATGAGAAAATTTATAACAGAAATCGTTCATCCAATATTTATAAATAATTGTTAAACTGTATATATGTATTATTTCAATAGTTTTAACTAGCATATCTGTAGATGATAGATGGATAGAACAGATTGGATGGATGGATGGATGGATGGATGGGTAGACAGAATTTGCCTGTAAAATAATTGGATCTTTCCTGTTTGAAAGTCTTCTTTTAAAATCTAGTTAACACTGTGGGACTTCACCCCAAGACACACACAATCAGTCAATCACCAACTACTTTATTAATTTGGAGTTTTATGGGTAAAGATTACTGGATTTTTGTTAAGAACCTCTGAGGTAGGCAGAAGGTAATAAGTGGGCTAATAAATAAACAGATGTAACTGATTATAATTAAAACAAAACTCTGTCTCTTTCCCTTCCTGGAAAGTAATACACTCAAACATTTCAATTCGGTCCTGTGGGCTGACGGCAGGGTCCCGCCCGGCTTCCCTTGGAGAGGGCAGGGGTGGGGGAGGTTGGCGCCCCCACATGCCCTGCCCCGTGACCCCTGGCAAGGCGGCCGCACAGAAGAGGCTCTGCTCTCAAATGCTCAGTTCTCCCAGCAGGTCCGAGCCTTTCCCGAAGCGTCTGCACTGGGGTCTGTCTTGGCGTTCGCCGTAACAGTGTATCAATGGCGTTCTTGCCACTGACGTTCCTCCGCCAGATCCCCAAAGGCACGGCGCGCCTGCGCTCCAGCTCAGAACGCACTTCAGCGTGCCCTGTGCGAGCAGAACAGCCGTCCCTTTCCCCTTCACCTGGTCAACTGTGAACCCCCAGCCAGCTTAGCTTTGCCCTGGTCCCTGCTCTCCTCACACTGGGCAGGTGGATTGTCGATCGGAGGGAAGAGATCTGACCCATCGCAGACAGAGGCCCAGGTAGAACCTTTATGTGCATTTTGCTCAGTTATTCTCTGAATACAGCCAAGTACGGCAGGCTTGGCCACCTCCAATCTACAGACTGAGTGTCTGAGTCCGGGAGGCTGAATAGCCTCCCCAAGGTCATGAACGGGTCCCCAGTTTAGATGTAGGATGGTGGGGGCACCGGCCAGTACTCCCAGTCTGGCCCCTGCCTCCCTCCGAGACCAGACGGAGGAGGAGGAGGGGGAGGAGGCGGGGCTTCACGCAGCAGAGAGCCCATCCCCTCTCTACAGAGGGGAGACTTAACTTCCTCTCCGCCACCATGCTCTCCCCTTCCACCTCATTCCCGATCCTGGGGCACCTTGTGGGTCCGAGGTCTCGTGGGCCTGGATATTAATAAACTTGCCCTTCATAGCTTGCCCGACCCCTCAGTTCATGGAAGACTCAAGGCTTGCTTTGCCTGCTTGGGGAGCACCTGGGTGGCCATCACGGTGAGCACCTTGAAAGTCAAAATTGCCGTCTGGGGGAGCCACCGCCTCTTTTGTGGTGTCCCATGGAGAACTGAACTGCATTCTGCACCCTTGCATTACATGGGCGGAGTTGCTTTTAATCCAAAGTGGAGCCCCAAAGGCCTTCCAGATGGGGGCCTGATGAGTAACCCCCCCCACACACACACACCATGCGGTTGTGTACCTGGAAATCAGACCCTTCAGTGAACTGCATGGACAGAGTGACAACAGAAAAAGCCACACCCTCGTGGGCTCCGGGCTAGGAACCAGTGCACCCAAGTACATTAGAGAACTAGGAAAGTGCAGGAGAGCTAGCACTTAAACTCAAGCCTGTCTAAGCTCAGGTCCTTCCACTATAATAAAATCCCCTTAGGGATGTTTCTGCTTATGCAAATGAAATAAGGTACCCAAAGCACCTGGCAGGTACGAAGTGCTTAACCAAAGTGAAAGGGACTTTAAGAGGAGGAGAGAAATGCAGGATTGGGGGCCTCCCCTCACCTGCCACTTCCTCTGACAGTAGCTGCTAACGTGGCGGTCTCAGCAATAATGTTTGCAGCTAATGGTTACCAGGCACTGACACTGGCATTTTGCTCAAAATGTGATGCACGTGGTCTCATTTAAGACACCTCCAGCTGTCGAAGTCACGCCGTGACCACATGTGATGCTATTCATTCCAGTGGGTGTGTATGTCCATCTAATTCAAAAATAAATTTGAAGTGGCGTTTCATAAAGATATCTCTATCACTAGATGAATTGCAGCATACATTTAAAAGTTTTAATTATATGCATGGAAAGGATTCCACCCTAAACTTGGTGATTCAACAAACGTAGATTAAGAATCTATTGTTTATGCAAAAGACCCAGATCTTGTGAAGACTACAAAGCAGTCACTTTGATTTTAAGTTTTCAGCTACTGGCTGGAAAATAAATCGGGGGTCCAGGGGAGGCGTTCATGCATCCCCGCCCTGTGCCCTTCTCGAGGCTCCGGTGCGCTGAGGGGGGATGAAATGCTCTCTGCAGGGTAGCAAGGCAGGGTCTGCGCCCAGGCTCACCCCGTTTGCCACTGATGTCTGATTGAAAGGCAAAATCATGGGTGCCTCCCCCCCGCCGCGAATGCTCTGCCCTCCCCTTTCAGGGAGCAGAACAGTCGTACAGGCCTGGCGCCGGATTCCAGTGTGGGCGTGGCTCTACCCAGCTGTGGCACCTACGCCCTGCTTCTGTGTGTGTTAAAGGAAGGTAAAAGTTCGTTACTCGGAAGCCCAAACTGGGGCTCGTGCGTAAGAATCTCCTGGGACTGGGCCTTTAGGAGCCCTAGGAGAAACTTGAGATGTCACAGGTCTTCCCAGCACGTGTCACAGCCTGCTCCAGCCGCAGCCCCTCCCAGCCCAACAGTGCGGCCTGTGGCCACCCACATCCCATGCCAGGTGTTCAAAGGGGACAGTGTGAGACAGGACCAATCAGCGCATCGGGCCACCTTCACCTTTCACTTGGGATGACTCCATCTGCTCCTTCTGAGCTCTTGACATCACACGACACTGTGCTTAGATCTCTCCAGACGTCCGTGTTATTGACCAGCGTGCCACTCGGTCACTTCTATACACGAAGCAAGGGGCGAGCGTTCTGAGACCCAGGAGGGGAAAGGGGCCGCCGGAGGGCTGCGTGCGATGCACAGACGGTCATCGGAAGTAGATTTCCTGCCTGAACGTGGCGCAGTGCCGGCTCCCGCTCCCGACCACACGTGGGCGCAGGTTCCAGAACCTCTATGGTGACCACATGTCTGTGGTGGGCTGGTACCCACGAGTCCTGCCGATCCGGGTTCAGGCTCAGAGCTCATCGCCAGAACACAGAAATGCAGCTGAAAACTGCGGGGGGGTGGTGTGCCTCCCCACCTTGCTGAACTGCTCATTAGTTCCGACCCTTCTTAGGGGGTTCTTTGGGACTTCTTCCATACGAGATCATGTCACCTGCAAACAGACCCCCTGTCTGCTTTTGAGGGCTCATGTGATTACACTGGGCCTGAGCAAATAACCCAGGACTATCTCTCTGTTTCAAAAACAGTTAACTAGTCATCTTAATTACATCTGCAATGTCCCCTCACAGCGCCACCTGGATGGTTTTTTGGCTGAACAACAAAGCACGGGACTGTTTGGGGACGTCATTAGAATTCTCCCTGCCGCAAGAATTCCACCACCCCAGGCCCCAGACTCTCACCTCCCACCTAAGAGGACCCATGCCACTCCCCGAGCTAGCACCTGACCTGGAATCTTTATGGTCATGGCACCTTCCCTTGACTCACTCGAATGTTCCCTCCTGTGCAGGAAACGAGCTTCCCTGAAGTCCCGGATGCAGCCAGAGGCCCCGGGGATGATGACTATGAAGCCCCCAGGCTTCCCGTGGCAAGGCCGTGGCAGCTGATGAAAATCCTACCCGCCAGGCCTCTAAAGGAATCTGAATATGCAGGTAACCGCCGGGGTCTGAGACCTGCCAACACAGGAGCTGCCACGCTGCACAGCAGGCAACGCTGCAGGTGCAGAGTTCAGACAACTCCAGGTCACCGTCCTGCCTCCGGGGCTCTCTGGAGGCGGGAGTGACCCGGAGCGAGTCTGCCCCGTTTGAAAAGCAGGGTTCGCGATCATCGACCTGAATCCAGAGAGTTCTCCCGAGGGTGCCGTGTATGAGGAGTGTCGAGCTCCCACGAGGGGGTTGGGGGCGGTGGAGCTGTGTGACGACTGGTTATTACTGTCATAATGACCTCTGTGAGCCCAACAAGTGCTGAGCATAGCAGAGTGCAGGCCCCGAGAGAGGGCCACACGGGAGATGTTCAGACAGTTGCGCCGAGGGGCGGAGAGTGGAAGGAAGACCTTCCACTCGGCTGATCCATTTTGCAGGTAGCCAGCCTGTGAGTGGCAGGAGGGCGTGGCAGAAAAGCCCAGCTTCTCACGAGGGAGGGAGAGCTAAGTCCACACCCGCTCCCCCTCTCACTGGTGGGGGGCACATCGAGCAGCCATGGCAAGTGCCCGGAACCTGAGATGGAGCTCACTTCTGAGAGGGAGAGACGGGGGCTGGGGTGCCTGGGGGCCTGCCCCACTGGAGTGAATCCGTGGGAGTCTCTTGAAGAGAATCGCCTTGTCAGTGGGATGATATTCCTTAGTTGGTTCACTCCACAGGCATTTCCTGAGTGTCTGCTGAGTCGGGACTGACCAAGGGACACAAAGATCCACAAAGCCTAATTCCTGTTCCCAGGAAGGTCGCAGTCTAGTGGCAGAGAGAGAGATCAGCAGATAAACACGATAGAACGTGTTCGGTGTATGAACAGAAAGGAGAGCCGGGTGGGTGTGGGAGTGTGCGGACCTGGAAGGGTTTTCCCACGATGAGATACAGCCCAGCCCTTGCAGGAGGACAAGAACCCCCCAGGGGCTGGGAATGAGGATGTTCAAGTCCAGGCATTCACATGTATGGACCAGGCGGAGGGGTTTCTCTTCTCTGCACCTCAGTCTCCTCATCTGCGAAGCGGAAGTACAGTTACATGCCCCACACTTTGGTCCTGGTGACTCAGCGAGTTTGCAGAGGTGCAAACATTTTATAAGTCGTAATGTGCTGAGTTCGTGTAAGGTGTGACTTTAATTTTTGCTCTTTTTCCAGACACGCGCTGTTTCGAGGATGTGGTGGACCCTCCCCTCTCCTTAGAGGGCACGAGGTCGCTCCCTGAAGAGGGGCACACCTGGAACGTGCAGGTGAGGCTGGACGAGGTGAGTGGAGGCTTGACTGTGCGAGCCAGAGGGCGGAGGGCGCTTCCTGGCAGCCAGGAGACCCCACCTCCACTCCGAGGCATCTCGTTAGGGTCGAGCGGTCGGGCTCCTGTGACTGGTGGGGCCAGGCCCCGTGGAGGGGAGGAGAGGGTTTTCCTTCTGTGAGAAAGCATCGGGCTTCCACAGCCTCTCATCCACAGCTCATCCCGTTCTCCACAGCAGAACTTGAACTCAGGTCATTGTGATAATAAATGACACATCGTTTGGCCCAGATTCTAGGCCCAACATTGATTGGCCACGGCCAACTGTGACCACATCCACAAAACAGAAATAAAAGTCCCTGCCACGCTTACCTCCAAGGCTGATTGGAGACTACAAAGATTATCTTACGGAAATATCTCCCAAATGCAAATGCTCTAAACACATATGTAGAACTTTATTTTCAACAACACTTTTGCTACTGCTTAATTGTCTTAATGCATAAAGGCACAAACTACAAATTAATTGCCCCCGGGGTTGCAGGGCTCTCGGTCCTAAGGTTTGGGTTTATTTCCCACCAATATTTCTACACAGACACATATGTTATGCAAGGGAGTCTTGTTGTATAGTCTACACCTGATTGTCTCTTCCTTTCACCTTGTATTCTGGTTAGAAAACAATTCCCCACGTGATAAACATTAATAAGCAGAATCTTTATAGATATACCCCATTATGTATTTTTTCCTTATTTTCCTTAACCATTCAATGAAAACGCTGTAAAAGCTTTTGGTGCGTATTGTGAAATTTCTATCCTCAACACTTACTTAATTTACCACCCTGGCTGGTGTGGCTCTGTGGATTGGGTGCCGGACTGTGAACCAAAGGGTCGGGGGTTCAATTCCCAGTCAGGGCACATGCCTGGGTTGCAGGCCAGGTCCCCAGTGTGGGGCATGTGAGAGGAACACACATTGATGTCTCTCTCCCTCTCTTTCTCCCTCCCTTCCCCTCTCTAAAAATAAATAAGACATCTTTTAAAAACGTATGTTTTTAATGTCCAGATGATTTTATTGATCTCCTACTGTGTCTTGGACTCTGGTCTAGGTAGCTTCACAATATTACCTCATGTGCTATTACCAAAACCCAGTGAGAAAAGAATTACTATCCCCATCTGGTTCAAGAATGTGCAGAATTTCTCCTCTTACTTTGAACCCTCTCACCCCAGAAGCCTGGATGGCACTCAGCATGCCTGATGACGGTTTCTAAGGCATCAAAGGGCACTGTCAGGATCAACCACCATAGGGGACAATCAACTCGGATGCTTCTCAGCAGAGCTTAAAGCTTCAGTGCCTGGTACTTCGGAGTTCTCAGAAAACGTTTGTGGAATCCAACCAATGGCACGGGAACACCTCCGGGCTCCATTTCCTTGGAAAGATGGGGGCTTGAAGCATTTGAGGCCCTGTGTATGAGTCGAATTAAAGAATGAGTAATTCTACTCAGGTCTCTGGAAACTGAGGCTCAGAAGGTTAAGGTGACTTGTCACGTCTCCCGGCTAGCACGTGGTGGAGGCGAAATCCCGGCCCAGGCATTCAAGAGAGGCCACACACTGATCTGCCTGCTCAGCTGCTGTCAGTGGCCTTGATCCTGTATATTCATCTTCATGGTAACTCAACGACGTGCACCCACTAAGTATTGCCCCTACTGTAAAATGAAAAATCTAAGGCTCACCGTAGGCTAACTGCCTCTCCAAAGTTTCACAGCAATGAGAGACGGGGTGGATCTCAAGTCCAGGTATTTTTATGACAAATACCGCCCAAGGCCACCATACCCATCACCGCCAAGTGGCACATGTTTCTGCACATACCAGCTGACTGCCAACCACACACACGCGGTGGTCTCCACGAATGATGAGTCCGGATGCCTTTATCCCTGGGGACCTGACCGTGCAGAGCAGTGGGACATCGGACGGTGTCACAGTCACAGCTTCAGAGATAATGGCGCCCTGTTTTCTTCTGCAGGTGGACAAACCCATTCCCAAGGACGTCGGGAGCCGGCGTGTTAAAGGTAAAGTCAGTCCCAAGTTTGACGTAGAAGTATAGTTCTTTGCTTCCGAAATCTTCCTGCGGTTTTATTTCTGGCCTTGGAGTTTCTTAGACAAGGTGATCTATTGAACTTTCATCTTTCATGAAATAACTAATTTTAGAAAGATTGTCACACATCCTAGGTTTTTTTATTCCCTTACTGTACTGATGAAGAAATTGTGAAAACTCATATTCTGTGTTGTGCAATTCCAGAAAGAAATGGTTTGAAAATATATGGGTTGTGTTAGACATATAACTAAGTTAGTTTTCTAAGCATACTGCCAATAAAATCACAGCAAGATAAAAATCTAATTTTAAATTGTTGATTAATTAATATAAAAACAGATATTAAAGCTTTAGGCAAAGCAACTCAATTTAGAGATAAAGATACAGGTAGGAGGCAGAAGGGAAATAATCAATTTCAGTATTGCCAGAAGCACAAACAGAGGACAGTGAAGAAACTCAATAGGATTGTATCCATTATAGCTTCTCCCATTGTTCCCCCTCCCCCCATCTTCTCTGACTGTCCAATCAGAAAAGATGGAAACCCTGTAATTTACATTTTCTGACCATTGAAACTCACACCACAGCTTCTTTCATGGGCAAGGGTAACAGTCAGGGTCTTAAAAGGAAACAGAAGGCATAGTCCAATTAGGGCAATTTAAGGAAGTTTATTTACAAAGGACCAATTCCCCGAGGTGTAGGGGCATTGGGGAAGGACAGGGATGGGGTTCAGAGCAGGCGCAGCGCCCCCACCTCCAGGCCCAGAGCTTGTTTGCTTTTACAGTTTGCTGTGGAGGTCCCTCTGCACCGAGATTACAGAGGCTTCTTTGACCATTAATTTGCCCATCGATGTGCCTGTTTAACGACTAAGACAGTTCTGATCCCAGTTTCAACGTGTGGTTTGGGGGTTTGCCCCCCAGCACCACCAAGCTATATCGGACACCAGCCGGGTGAACTACATGTCGGCTCAGTTGTGACCCTACCCCCCCAGGTGTGACCTGAGGTTGAGCAGGTGACGGGCCCAGTCCTACGAGGCCACCTCCGCCCCCTCCAGTCTCACGTCCAGGTTGTCACCCACGCTTCCGACCCCCTGGCTATAGATTGGAGGTCCCCGCGCCCCCGCTCCTTGGGCTTGATTAATTTTCTAGCATGGTTCACAGAGTTTAGAGAAATATTTTACTCACTAGATTATTGGTTTATGGTAAAAGGATGTAACTCAGGAACAGCCAGAAGGAAGCGATGCCTAAGGCAAGGTATGAGGAAAGGGTAAAGAGGTTCCATGCTTCCTGAATTTCCACGTGCTCACCAGACCGGTAGCTCTCCTAACCCCACCCTTGGGTGCTTTTATGGAGGCTTCATTACAAGAGAAGAATTCCGTATTTTGCCCTGCATAATGGGTCTGGGGTCGGGGACATAATGCAAACCCACGTTTTTGGCTCAAACTTTCAGGAAAAAAAAACTTCCATTTTAATTTTTTAATTCATTTTATTTATTTATTTATTTATTTAGATTGAAAGACAAAACCGCTGATTGTATTCCAAGCTAGTATTTTGCATACAGATATCATTATTGCTTTCTAGAGTCACACTTTTAACACATAAGCACAAATAAAAGAATTTAAAATGTTTATATAGATACGGAATTAGTACTACCCATGTATAATGTGCATCCTTATTTTTCCCCAAAAAATTTGGGCAAAAAGTGCTCCTTATACATGGCAAAATACAGTAATTGAATTATTTGGCCATTGGAGACTGAACTCTATCTCCAGTCCCTCTCCCCTTCCCAACTTCAGTTGGATTGACATTTCCAACCCTCCAATCACATGGGTGCTCCGCAGACAACCAGCCCCCATCCTTCAGTGTGGTCTAAAACTCACCTCATTAACATAACAATAGACACCTCTTAGTTCTCCTCACTCAGGAAATTTCAGGGGATTTGGGAGCACTTTCCCAGATACAGAGACACAAACCAAATGCATACTTATTGTAAGTCACAATATCACAATATCCATTCATCTATTTATCTACACCTCGCCTATTCACATAAAGATTTTGGAGTAGTTAACAAAAACTTGCACAGTAAAATAGAAAAAAATTAAAATAAAAGTTGTAGAAAAACAGACTATATGGATAGACTACATGACAAAGATAAAATTCAGGATCCTCAGGCACGCATCTCTCGATTCTTTCAAGATTAAGATATTACTTTGCCTCCGAGCTTCTCCGTAGTCTTAGCAAAAAAGTGACCATGCTTCTTCATGTACGTTAATTGCCCATAACACAAAAGGCAAAGCAAGTCTTCAGGGAGAGCAACAAGGACCTCACTTTCAGAGTTAAGGTAGTGCTGTCAATTTTGCAGGAGATGTTGGCTGGTACATGGGTACCACAGCTACAGAAATAGGACAGATTTTTGAAAATAGATCCCAGTGTAAGTGGAGGCCATAACCGCAGACAGGACAAAACCTCGATAAAGCAAGGCTTACAGATGCGGAGGCTCGTAGGGAGTGGGGGGGAGGTCGTGTGGAAAACCTCAACAGGAATAGTTCTCTTTACCTCCTCCTGATCTTCCATAATTGATGGCTCTTCCTTGCCACCCGGAGTCCTGAAGTACTACACAGAGGAGGAAGCTGGGAGGGGGGAGTTCATGTGAGTTCCCTCCGTTTTTAAAATCTGGCATCTTCCTAAAAAACGCTTCAGTGATTTATGTGTTTATTACAAACTTCTGTGTTTTTGATGCAAACACATTCTCAGATAATTTATGCATTCTCATAAAATGTCATAGAAAAAACATACCGGGTGGCTCAGTAATGGCAGAACTTTATGGTGATATTTTTCATCAAGTTGAGCAGTTATAGATTTACGTTAATGTGCGTTTCACGTCATTTTTCTTATAATCGTATTCCGACATTATCTGGAAACCATCAGATTCCAAGAACTTATCTTCCCTGAAGCTTGACTTTATTTTCATCTCCAAAAAAGGATAAAAGTTTTCCTTGAGGGCAAAGTACATACATAGTGTAAGTTGTTTGTGATGAGCCATTAGCATTAACCACAGATTCAAAAGAAATCGTCTTCTTTTCAGATGAGGAGCGCTGTCATATTCAAATGTGGTGTGGTTTTGCTTCTTAATGCTGCGAATAGGAGGGTAAAACGAATTTCTCTTTGCCTTAGACGTGAACCAAGCACAAACTCTAAACCAATTTCCTTCGAGGTGACAAGCATACCATACACGAGAATGGATTTAGAACAAAATACAATAAACTAGCCGAGAAAAGACAGAGAATTACACGGAGGGGACCGAGCAGTGTTGATGTATCTCCAGAAACACGAGCTTGGCTAAAAAGAAGCAAAATGGAATTCCACAGACTGCCGTCGAAAGGCCTTTCTGCTAGTTGGCTTTCAGACGAATTTAGATGCCGAAGGAATTAGAGGCAGAGATGACGTTTTAGTCAATGCGGTTTGACTCCTTCATGCTACACAAGGAGGTCTAGCAAGAGCGGTGACTTGCTCAAGGTCATCAGGCAAGTGTCACAGCCAAGACCAGAGCCCAGTGTTTTGTCAACTATGGCAATGACTCCAGAGTCTTATTTTATGCGCTAGGGCCCCAATTTTTTCTGCAAAGTCCTCCTCCTGCTTCCTAGCTGATAGATGATAGCCCACTAACAGCACAAGGCGAAGGTCAATGCCAAAGACACTAATTGATGGCTGATGCTGCCCCCTAGTGATGGAGTACAGCAACACAAAATACCACAAAAAGGAAGCCATTTAACAGATTGGAAATTTATTTCAGACACAACCACTGGCTCAAAAAGCAACACAGACATTAATACAATATCCAGTTCAAAGTTAATGCTATAAAGTTTGTAAAACCGCTCATTAATGAGGCCACAGGGCAGGGTTTGGTCTCACGGCCACACGGACAAAACTGTACGTCTCCGAGGAAAGGAAAGGCCTCTCTGATAACTGCTTGGTGTAGTAAATGTGTTTTCCGATAGAGACATTTAAAGTGACCACAAACAGAAGAATTAAAAAAAGAAGCAGTTACAACACTCTGGGATAATCACCAGGGTAGAAGGTCACTTCATCCAAAATCTCTTCGTGCGAGGGCGTTGAGTCGCGTAAGACCGCAGACCGAGAGCAGCCCACAGTCTGGCCGGTTCTGTGTTAGGTATTGTGGGAACCCCAAAAAAAGGTGCAGGAAGGCTTCACAGATCAAGGGGCATTGGACTGAGGAGTGAGATCGTGACCTCGGGAGAGGTTCAGCAGGATTTCTCATGCTCAGAAGCAGCTACGATGTGCATGTGTGAATGGTGGACTTGGGTTCAAATCCCAGCTGCACCACTTTCCAAACATGAAATCTACAAGTATCTCCCCTCTCCACGGTTAGGTTTCCATATCTCCAAAATGGAGAACATAGCACCTACATCCTAAGGTGTCTGTCTGTTTTCAAGGTGACAACCAGTGCAAAATCTACAGCACAGTCCCTGGGACATGGCAGACTCTTGACAAGGGGACATTGAACCAGCGGTTCCCAGAGCCCTCCCCTCTCTCTCCACCCTCTGCCCTTCACCCAGCACTGACTGGGCTGTCTCCCCGACTCTCTGTAGACTGAGAGAGTCTATCTTGACGTTTAGCATACAAAATAAATCTGTTCTAGACCGATACTAAAACGAGCTAGACTCTGCGCTCACAACGGCCAGTTCATTAGACACTGTTTTCCCTGCAGTAAGGGCACAGCACCGTGTCAGGCACATGTGGATGCATAGTAAACACTTATTAAACTAACCCTAACATGCAGCCCATTTTGATCATGTATTAGGTGACCACTGCCAGGTGTCATTGTCCCTTTTGTCAAGAAACAAATTCTTTGATCTTATATGCCTTCTTGTGCAACTGTTTAAATCACAGATAAGGATCCCAAGGCTCAGAGAGGCCAAACAACTTGTATTAAGTCACTCAGCTCATTAGTAGTAGCGCCAAGCACGTCGAAAGCAGGTAAATGTTTCATGACCGAATCTCTGAAAATAACGTTTAAAAACGAAGTTGGAGGACTGATGTCTCCAACCCCAAGACATACTATAAAGCTGCGGTAATCAAGACAGTGACCGTGAAAGAACAAAGAGACCAAGAAACAGAACAGAGACCAGAAACAGACAGACATACATACATATACTCAGTTGCTGTTTGACAAAGAAGCAAAGACAATACAACACGTCAAAGATAATTTTTCAACAAACAGCGCTTGGAACAACTGGATAATCACATGCAGGAAAAAAAATTCTAGACACAGACCTTACACGCTTTACAAAAATTAACTCAAACGGAACATAGCCTTAAATGAAGAATCAAAACCATACAACTCCCAGAAGGCAACAGGGGAGGAATCCTGGATGACGTGGGCCTGCTGATGACTTCTTAGACGTAACACCAAAGACACGATCCATGAAAGAAATGATTGATAAGCTGGACTTCATTAAAATAAAAACTGCTCTGTGAAAGAATATGCCAAGAGAATTGGAAGACAAACCTCAGGCTGGGAGAAAATATTTTCAAAAGACACATCCGATAAAGGACTATAATCCAAAATATACAAAGAATTCTCAAAATTCAACAATAAGAAAACATGCATCCTGTTTAAAAAAAAATGGGCCAAAGACCTTAACAGATGGCAAATACGCACGTGAAAAGAAAGAGGCTCCTCGTCACCTGCCATCAGGGAAATGCTAGTAAAACAAGGAGCTACCACCGCAGACCTCCGAGAGGGGCCAATCCCAGAGCACTGGCCACAGCAAGTGCGGGCAGCGTGTGGGGCGACAGGACCTCTCACCTCCCCGACTTTCCTCTTGTCGCAATGGATGTAGACACGGCACACTTTTAAATTTCATTTGCTATATGGACTCTTTCTCCATCACGACCTTCCGTCTAGACAGGCAGCAAAACACTGAATCAAACCCTGATGTGCACCATCTGCCAGTTTTCATGGTGTAAATAAACACTTCCACGACGGCGAAGTTCAAGCTACCAGTGTGATCTTTGAAGCATGGCCTTGGGAAGAAATGCCCTTTCCTCGTATTTCCAGTATAGGCACAGCGGCGGTAAACAACTTCAACAGCAAAGATAACAGGAAAATGTAGTGGAATAATTAAGCAGTCGTGAGTTTTGAGCATGTGTTGCCTTTGTGTGTGATATAGCTCCAGCGTACATTTATATAGTTTACTTTTCAATAATGACTGTGTTCAACGACTGCATTGCAAAATCCCCTGAAAATGTAACAACCAGCCTTTGTTGTTACAAGCGGCTGCAGAAGCGCCACAGAAAGTCTCGCGATACTTGCTTCTTCTCCGGGAGGCTTTGCTTTAACTTCACAGACCCCTTTGAGGTTGAAAGATTCTTCATGGTATCACCCTGATAAGTTACAGAGGTAATGGTCAGACTGCGTCCAGCAGATTCTACAGCCATGTGGGGCTCACCTCGGCACATTACCTCCCAAGAAGCAATCAATACACTTGGCAGCTGGAATGAAATCTATCTCTTCTCAGACGGAAGAGCCAATTAAGGACACTGGTCGGAGGGTGCTAATTACGCACTTGGCCGCCAGGTGGCGCGCGTGCCAGCCTCGTCCCAGTGAAACCGCTTTATTCAATTTTCAAGATGGAAAAGACCTGGAAGGAGAAATATTTGAGTCTTATTGTGTGGCAGACGTGAAACTTTTCATAGAACTTGAGAATGTGTACTTCTTCAGACGGGAAAACTGCCATGTTTCCGCTAATTTTCCATCCCACAACAACTAGAAACTGGGTGTGCAATAGAGACCATGCCCTTTAAGTGCCTTTGGTCATGCATTCCACACACGAATGCCCACGAAATGAGTAACCATTCCTCATTTTCCAGATGAGAAAATTCAGCCGTCCCTCGGTCCATCCGTTCATTTCACGGGCACTTACTGAGCACCTGCTCTGATTCTGCCCCTAGGAAGCAGCAGCATCAAGATTCAAATTCAAGAAATTCAACTCCGATCTTAATCCTCTTCTTTGGTCCCAAATGCCTGAGGTGGTATCACTTTACTTAAAAGGCCCCCTCAAAAAAAAAAAAAACAAACAAAAAGCAAACCTGGCTGTATTTTACCTGGATTCCCTCCAAAGCTGTAAGACAATATGACCCATCGATTCACCTGCGTGGCCCGGGTTTCTCACCAGTGGAGTCCCTGAAGTTCGTCGCTAACTTTGTAGGATTTCAGTTATCTAAGCGGCGAATAAGAGAAGCTCGATGGCGTAAATTGCCTCGAGGAGGCATGTTTGGCGGAGCTGAAACCTCAAAGGCGCCGCTGTGGCTGATGATGTCGTACACGGGCTTTCTAAGAGAGAGGCATCCTGCATGATGCCAGGGAAGACCTTATGTTACAATGAGGACACAGAACTGACTGCGTGTCCAAAAGATGAACGGTGGCCGAGTTCATACACAGCCCGTGAGACCCCTGTGGTCAGGGCACCGCCTCCTCCACAGTCAGCCCCCCACCCCTCACCTCTACCACCAACACCCCCCCACACTCACCTCACCTCAGGGCCTTTGCACTTGCTGTTCCCTCTGCCAGGAATACTCTCGCCCAGGTGTCCACCTGGTTTGCTCCCTCACGGTCCTCAGGCCTCTGTGCTCCTCACCGGAGGGGAGGTCCCCTGGGGTCTGCCAAAAACACAGCAGCCCCACCCCCGTCTCCCCCCTCCCCAGACCCTGCTGTCTCTCTCATCCTGCTTCATCGTCTTTGTAGCACGTGTCACAGCCTGTCCTCACCTGCTTCTGTTTGTTTGTTTTCTATCTCTGGCCACTGAGGTGTAGGGTATGCAGGAAGAGCAGCCTTCTTCTTCTTCCTTCTTCTTCCTCCTCCTCCTCCTCCTCCTCCTCCTTCTCCTTCTTCCATTCCCCAACAACCGCATCAGTATATGTACCGAAAATGAATGCGTGCCTGACGCCTGCTGTGTGCTCAGGAGCAAGTCCATGACTGACAGGGAGACAGATGTCCTTCTCTCAGCTCCCAGTCACCGGAGCAAACGAGACAGATGTCTGTGAAACGATGAACGGGATGTTGCTCTCGGATTCCGGACACTCCGTCTCCCAGTTGATCTTCTGCCGGTGAATTGAACTGACCCCCCCCCCCATAGATGCAGTAGCAGCTATGAAAAAAGACGTCCTGGAAAGCCAGCATCTAGTCCCGCAGGGAAACTCGTTACCATGAGCAACCAGGTGGCTCCCCCTGTCGCTCAGCTGCTGGGAAGGTGAGGCCAAAACCCAATAAAACAAGGGCAAGTTAATTGTACATTTTCTAATTTTGTGCCTTAAGAAAACATCATGGGGTGTAAGCTTTTCAGTAATATCATAAAAATAGCCAAAGATCCAAATTAACTATGATGCCACTATTGCTAAAATACGTCCTGGGTCATATTTTGTTTTTACAATGCCAAGAACATTTACGGTTCCTGTCTGCCATCTTTATTTGAACTCATGTGGAGAAGTCTATCGTGGTTATTTAAGAAATTTTTCCAAAACAAAAACAAAACAGGGAGAAGGGAGATTTTGTTCATTGAGGAAGTTCTTTTAGACCTGGAAGACCGCCCCCCCCCCCACAGACCAGTATGCATTGCGTCTTGCTGGGTTGGGTTGAATAGGGTTGGGTGGTGCTGTTTTGGCAGCTGGATCTTTACCCAAACGAAATCTTAAGAGGAGATCCAATGGGAAGTAGATGAAGTGGAGACCCCCCAGCGGCATGGGTGGTGAGCCAGAAGCGGCCCCCAGCCGCCCAGCTTCTCAGGAGTCCCCAGAGGGCGCCCGGGGGGTTCTGCAGAGCACAGCCAATGCCCACAGGCTTAGCCCAAGCTTGTCTCATAAGCAAGGAAGCAAGGCTCAGCTGCAGCCACCCAGGCCATCCTGGGTTCAGGTGTGAATCTCATGTAACAGGAGACACTACTGTCTCCCTGCCTCCTCCCACAGCCCCCAAACAACACCATGTTCACAGAGAAGTGAACACTGTCCCCTCCAGGAGGCTTTTCTGACGCCCCAGACAAACTTAAGTCCCCGTATCTTCCACCAACACCACGCCCTTCCCTCCTTACAATTCCCATCACATTTTTAGCAACGTGTCCAGTGCCTGTCCACCCACTTGGGTGTACAAGTCTCGACCACAGGAGCCGGGCCTTTCCCCTCCCCGTTTACATTGGCCTGGAGACAGAACTGTGGCCGCCTTCAGGGGAAGGATTATGACCTATTTGTCTTTTCACCCTGAGCCTGGTAGGTACGTGCTCAGCTCAGAGTGGCAGCTCAATCATTGTCTTTGAGTTGAATTGCGTTATGGAAATAAAACTACCTAAAGGACAGGAAAATCCTTCCCGGCACGCATTCAGGCTTCTCGAGGGTGGGGTGGTCGTGAGCAACTGTCCTACCTAGTTTGTCTGTAGTTTTGTCACCCATTAAATAAAACGCTTATATTCTGAGGTCTTCAAAACTCTTCTTTCTGGAAAATTCTACGATGCAATCCTCCTTTGTTCAGAAATGTCTGATGAAGGTGTTAGGCCAGAACTGGAATTAATGAGATTACTATATATAAAAGAATGTTCATTCTAATCAGGAATTAGTGGCTAAGAGGCGACGTGAAATCTCGTTCTACCCTTTACTAACTTTAGGGGTGGCTGGAAGCAAGACACTTCACTTCCCCATGCCTCGGTTTCTTTGTCAGCAGCAGAAAGGTGAGGACTGGGTGAAGTTACATAACGAAAGTACTTAGCTTGGTGCTGGGTACCTAATTAGACATCAACAAATGTTCATTTCTATTGTTATCAAGATCCTTCACATGGGAATGATTTCCATTTAAATAGTATGAAAGTAGCCTGATGATATTTTCTGTCAACTCACTGCTGGTCCCTCTTATGTTTTAGGAGACAAACCCACCAAGAGAAGCAAGGTAAGAAGACCCCCTGAAACGCATTTGTTACCCCGTCCTTGTTTCAGTGGCGTAGGGATGTGCAGGCCGCGAAGGCTTCGGGGTCACTTGAACAGTATACCCCGGAATCGAGTTAGGATCTATAATTTCTGTTTGGAAATCAGCCGATTCTTAGCCATCCGCTCAGCTCACACAACAGTAAATTTGATTTCTGATTCTCTTTCTTTTTGCAGACTCCTCTACCACCTCCTCGGTAAGACACTGAAAATAGTGTTTTGTTCTGCTATACACTAAATAATAACTTCCAGAACTTGAAAAGCTCCGGAGTTTAAGAAGGGGAAACACAGAAATTTGACGTGGAAAAGTTAACACGCGTTGGCCAACAACCAAGATTAAACAAGCCTGCCCTCGCCACGCACTCATTCTCTCACTCACAGAGGACTGCAGCGTCCCCTTCCCTCACCGCTGCTCCCCTGATCTGTCCTGTTCTCCCCCTTCTCTGAGTCCAGAAACCCACCAGATGGGACTGGCCCTGGGAAATGCCTTCAAGGGACTCAGACCACATCAGCACACAGTTATATAAGCACAGATAGTATCACATTTGTGCACGGATATGGAGGTGAGAGAGGCAGACGGCCTCTTGGCTATGAGGGGGCAGCCACTCTTATTCCCCCCGGGCCCCGTGGGCACCTCGATCTTTACCCTCGCTGGGAACCTTCTCATCACTTCGCTCTCTGCCCTCCCAGAGGGAAGTGTTTGAGCCAGGAACCGAGTATTCTTCCTCTCTGCACTTCCAGCCTCTACTGACAGTGCCCTATGCACTTGACAGTGAGTGAGTGGGGAAGAAGTGGGTGAGCGAGGCGTTCATCGACTTTCAAGCATCTCCCCACGTCTTTGGGGAGTTTCAGCAGCTCGGGCCCTCCGATCTGGGATAAAGGGGAGGCTACCATGCTACTGTGTCCCTAAGCCTCCCACCACTCGAAACGGTGGCGGCCCGAAGAACCAAAGACGCCCTGTAGAACATTCGATCAGAAAGCAGAAGCAAGCCGGAGAGCCCGTGGCAGGGAGGCAGATGCAGGCTCCTTAGAAGAATGACTGCTCTAGTCAGAGTCTGGACACCCAGAAACCGACGCTTCCCGCCCAACACTGGGGGCGCTGAGGGCAGGGCTGTCTGAGGGGCCACCCGTGCCGCGCAGCCTCTCAGCTCCCCCTGTGACTCCACACACAGGCTGCCTGTGCTCCCTCTTCCGAAGAAGTACCAGCCCTTGCCGCCGGAGCCGGAGAGCAGCAGGTCGCCCCTGCCCCAGAGGCACACCTTCTCCGAGGTCCAGAGGGGGCCCAGGTGAGAGACGGGTCGTGGGGGGTGCGGGATGGCCAGGGACACGGGCGGGCTGGGGAGGGTGACCGGGACAAGCCAACCAAGAGTCACCACTCTCAACAGACTCCCTACCGGGGTGGGGGTGGGGGGAATAATCTTAGAAACTTGCAGTTTCATTCTTTAACAGAAAACACAGCTTTTTTTTTGGTAATGAAATGAATTATTGAAAGAATGGCTCAGTGGAGACCTGAACTAGTTATTAGAGAAAATGTGAAATGCCAGAACAGCGTTGGGACCTTTTATGTAAAAACCAAAAGGTGGTTCGGGCCATTCGAGGGGCAGTGTCTGTCCCCCGCTCCCCATCACCCAGGCTGGACAAATACAACTGCAGGTGAAAACCGTTTGTCAAACGCATCATCACCTCGTGACTCACCAGCATCACCAAACCAGCCCTGCGGTATTAAGTGCTGATGAGGGACACTCACCCCCAAAAGTGCAGGGGCGCTTGGCAGCCAGCTCCAATCACAAAAACGTGACAAGCCCAAATGGGCATATTTTTCCCCCCAAATAGCTCGAATGTCCAAAGTTCCCTTATTTTGGGAGTCGGAGCAGAGATGAGCGTTTCCCTCGTGTTCCTGCCCGGAGTGAGGGATGCTTCCTGCTGCTGGCTGGGACCAGCGGGCTGGGGGGCCCGGCGTTATTCACGAGTGGGCAGTTCTCGGGGGCACAGACATTCGGAATATCAGGCCCGCTTGGAGCATCTGTGGAAAACCCCCTCATCACTGGTTCTGACGGGGGGCCGTTAAAGACCCTAAAATTCCATCTCTCCTCTTAATTTTGTGGAGAAGGTCTCTTCCTCTGTTCGACCTTCACAGCTTCACACAAACACACCTCTTCCAGGCCGTTTCCTGCCCCCGCCGCGCCCTGCTCCATGGGCCCTGCTCTATGGGCACAGCGTGTGGGAGGGGGAAGAGTGCCCAGGCCCAATCCCGACCGCCCAGAATGAAGTTGAGGTTCTCCTTCCCACGGACTGGCCGATTTGGGGACTTCTACTGGAGTGACTGTGTCTCCAAGGGAGTTAGCAGTGTCTGGGGACATTCTGGTTGTGACAACGTGGGTGCTTTGGGCACCCAGCGGGCAGAAGGCCAGGGATGCTGCTGGGCCTCCCACCGCGCACAGGTGGGCCCCAGGGCGAGGCCTAAGGAGACTGGCGAGGTCAATAGTACGAGGCTGAGAAGCTCTGCCTTCGGGCAGAGGCCCAACCTCCCCCTGGCCGAGGTTTTTCTCAGCAGCCAAGTGGGATGCTACTGTGACCACCTGCCTCCTGGGCTAACGCGACAATGAAATGGTTCCTGACAAGCCCTTAACACACCTATTTATAGCCACCGCTGAGTGCGCTGTTGTCACCGTGAGCCCCTCTGCACAGGTGTCCCTGCCTTCTCACGGAAGGAGCTTGGCTACACGCCTGTCTCTTCCAGCCCATCTCAGCCCGGTGCGTGTTCCCCGGCGCAGAGTAGAAGGCTGATACACACGTACTTCCTTCTCCGCTTCCCAAGGGCGCGAGGCGGACGAGGAGCCATCAGTGTGCTCTGTTTCGGTGTCTGTTCTCAAAGACAGAGACCGGGAGGCAGCAGCCACAGAGGCCCTCAGATCCACAAAAGGTGTCATCAGAATTGGAAATGCGAAATGTAGCGCCCGAACACTCCCGAGCACACAGACTCAGACAGCAGGCGGGACCGGCCGAAACTCAGAGAGGCAGGGGGACAGAACAAAACGCCAAAGGTGATGAGCTCGGTTGGTATGGAGGAAAGAGGGTGTTGCCATATTTTGCCGTGTATAATGCGCATGTTTTTACCCAAATTTTTGAGGGAAAATAAGGACACACATTTATACATGGGCAGAACTAATTCCATATCTATATAAATCTTTTTAATTTTTTTACTTATGCTAATGCATTAAGAGTGTACCTCTAGAAAGCAATAATGATATCCATATGCAAAATAACACCCTGGAATACAATAATCAGTTTTATATGTAAATTAAAAATTGAATTAAAAAATTAAAATGAAAGGTTTTATCCCCGAAAGCTTGGGCTAAAAAAGGGTACATGTTATACATGGCAAAATATGGTATTTTCTTTGGGGTGGGTTTCCCTGCTGGGAAGACCAGGGTGTTCAGACCCAGTGGAGGCCGGTCTGGATCCCAGTCCAGCCACTTTCGGCTGGACGATTTCAGGAAGCTCTGAAACTGCTCTGAGCACGGCTTTCCTTAATTGTACAAAGAAAATAGCCATCCCACATGACAGAATGTGGTGGAGAGGGACTTGATTTTTCTAAAGTGCCGAGGACAGTATCTGTCCGCACGTAGGGAAGAAGAAAAACACTTAAACAGCATCTCCCACCTTCCCCAACAGAATTAGGTCCCCAGAACCCTATTTTCCTAAAAACAGAGCCTAGATTTATTTTTTAATTTTACTTATTTTTTGAAGGGGGAAGGGAGGGAGAAAAAGAGGGAGAGAAACATCAGTGTGTGGTTGCCTCTCAAGCATCCCCTACTGGGGACCTGGCCTGTAATCCAGGCATGTGCCCCAACTGGGAATCGAACCAGCGACCCTCTGGTTTGCAGGCCGGCGCTCAATCCACTGAGCCACACCAGCCAGGGCCAGAGCCTAGATATTCTCATGCAAAATTTCTCATCCTGGCTTCACATTAAAATGATCAAGAAAGCTTTTTGAAAAGTGCTAGTCCCCAGTATCAGTTTTAATTGCTCTGAGAGGTGAGACCCAGGTATCCCTATTTTTTTAAAGCTCCCCCACGTGAACCTGATGGGCAGCCAGAGTCAAGCAGGCCCCTTGGGCCATGCCTGCCTGCTCCCCGACTTCTAGTGTCCGCCACAGCGCTCCCTTGAACTCCGAGCGACCCCCACTCCTGTCTGGGCTCATCGTCAGTGGCGCAGCCCGCTGGTGGCCCCAGAATCTTTAGAGGCTTGCATTTGGCATCTGTGGTGTTTCTGCCGTTCTAGTTGATACGGGTTCAATCCATTTCAGGCGTGGTAGAAACGGGTCCGGGTCTCTCCATCACAGACACCCCCAGAGAGCAAAGACACGTGGTCTCACGGAACCCTCCCAGTGGCCAGAAAAGCATGGTTCTCTGAAGCTCCGAAGGGCGGAGGGCCCAGCCCCGTGGAAGGCACGCAGTGGGTGCCAGGTCAAACGTCTCTCCCCTACCCACTGTGCTCACACCCACCCGGGGTCAGCCAGATTCAGAGAAGCTGGGTGAGCCGGTTGAAGCTCCAGGGCTGGTCTGTGACTGCTGAGCAGGCAAAACTTCGGGGGGCCCTGTGAGGGACCCTGGGAATGACACCACCCACAAGAAAGGGCTGGGCCTCCCGTGGGCTGTCAGGTGGCCGTGACTGCGGACTCGGGTCCCATGCCAATAACCACAGGAGGCAGCTGCTGGGTTCACTGTCTCTGAACAGAAGGGACACGGGCGATGGGGCTACTCCCACCAAAGCGGGAGGCAGAGCCCGGCTCCTTCCTAACAGCGGCTCCAGGCCCCAGAGGTGACTTGCGCCCGCCCCGCCCTGTCCCGCACACTGGAGGCTGCGATTTGCATCCGGCAATCCTGAGTGGAAGGCGGGCAGCGGGCAGCTGGGGCCTCCACAATCGCTCTGCCCCCCTGGATGTCAGCGGCCGCTCCCGCTATTGTGTTCGGCTCCACCGTTCTCTCCTCCAAAGCTGAGCGGCGGGTTCCCAGAACAATTGCCGCAGGGAAGCCCTTCAGATAAGGAAATGCCATTGAAATCACTCCCTGAAGACTTAAAACTAGACGGGGACTTTGAAGTGGGGGACGGTTGGCTACACGCTCTGGACCATTGCAGCCCATTATCACGACTTACATAATATCCATGTACTTAATGCGTTTTGCTCAGCTCATTTTTTTTTTTACTGAAATAAATTGTAAAAAGGAAACATATTGCCAGTAGTTAACAGCCACACAGACAATTTCAGACTAAACCTGAGCCTGGGGAGTTCTCTCCCTGCTCACAGGGAAGTCCCTGTGTGGGAGGGGGCGGGAAACACTAACTGTCACACCGAGACTCTCCCAGACATAATTAGAAAGGGACTTTAAAGGGAATGACTGTCTAACGAGTATCCATTGTAATTTCAACACCGCGGCACGTGCACCAAACAAAACCACCCCGGGCCATCACAGAGTAAAGACATTCGCTGAGCTCTCGCTGCACCTGGGGCTGACTTCAGAGTCTCTGGGGTGCGTCAACTCCGTCACAGTCCCCATCTTACTGAGACGGACACAGAAAAGGCACCGACGTCACTGAGCCACGGTGTGTCCTTTCTGTTTCAGCAAACTCAGTGGCCCGCGGTGCAGCTTCTGCTGCCGTATAAATTTAAATAAAGTGCTGATTTTAACAAACAAAACACTCCCTTGCCCAACCATGGTCTTCCCTTTTCAACCAGCCACACTGGCACTCGCCAGTTAAAGCAGTTTCAGTGGCAAAAAAAAATGTACATTTTGACGATTTGAGAAGTGAAAAAATGAATATAGATGCCAGGAAACCATGGGCCTTTAAAACAGAGACTGTATGGATTATGAAGAAGTAAACACATTCTTATTTATGAATGGGACCGATCCACTGGTTTTAGAGTGTGAACTTTATTATTAGGAGAGTTTTGCTCAATGTCACTGGGGGAAGGACACCTGGGGTCTCTCTGATCTGTCATTTCTTACAACTGCCTGAGACCTATGCTTATCTCAGAATAAAAAGCTTAATTTAAAAGAAAGTTTGTTAAAAGTATTCTGCAGATATAAGGTGATATTTTATTTCAAGTATCTCCCATATATATTATTTATGAGAACGTTCATCAACTTTCTTTGTTACCGTCTGGATTTACCCATTTTACAGAGGGGGAAACTAAGCTTCAGAGAGGAGGGTGACGAATCTCATGGACAGCAGAGCGAGGATTCAGATCTAACTGATCTAAAACCGAACCACAAACTAAGGGAGGCTCAAGACGGGCTGTTTTTATTGTAAGAAGTCTTGTCCTCAGAGACACGCTGAGCCCCCGCTATGCATCTGTGGGAAGAATGTGGCAAAGCTTTTTCAATGTGGACGGTGACCACATTTTTTTAGCTGCCTCCAGCCACCCACTGTGGGCAAACAGGAGTTAAAGGTGCTCCCGAGAGGCAACGCGGCGCGGGGGGGAGGAGACCGGACCTTGCCCCGCCCTCCCGGGACTTCGCGCGGCTCCCTGTCTCATAAATCTAGTGCAAGAGAGAGCCGGGCCCCGAGGCCAGGCGCCTTTGTTCCACGCAGGAGCGGAGCAACTCACTCGGGAGTCCGGTCAACACCGGCACGTCAGTGTCCAGGGGCGGCTGTTGCGCACGGCAGGGATTTCTTGCAATTACTTGGGTTCTCCCGTAACAATCCAATATTTAAAGCGACCGGTTCCAAAGCCTCGCTTTCCTGAAACCTCCAATTCCATCTGTCAAGTCGTTGCTCTGTGTATAAATCCAGTGAATTTTGCTTAAACAGAGAGACCATCACTCTGCTCATCACCTTAGGGACCTTAAGGAATCTTAGGCAATAAGACTCATTGACAAACAAATGAGTTAAATCTCCTTAAACGTGTGAAATACCTTGACAGGTGTCTCTGACCTGATTTTTAAGTACTTCTAATGCTGTCCCGGCAGGTTTAAACCCTAACAAGCAAACTTTAACCATTAATTTTTATAAATCTAATAAAGTCAATGTATAAATGTAGAAAAATTCAAGTTCTCATAAACTGCTCAGACGTTTCACAGATGGAGTCAAACATAGGTTGATTCTTGAAACTTAAAATCACAAGACGAAAAGCAATTATACACTTGAACTTGCAGCCACACAGCGGAGCTGTCAGAGATTAGCCTCAGTTTAACTCAGAAGCAATCAATACATTGGGTATTTGTTCTACTTTATGACTCCTAATCCTATTTCTTTTGTCTTCTCATCTGCCCCATTAAAAGGGAGAGGCAGGGCGTTGCTGTACCCTCTCCCAGGAGCTGATGAACCAGGTTAAAAAATGTGGGACCCCAGAGTGGGTGCTTTGAGATCTGAGACCAGGACAGCGCCTGGGAGCGCTGGATGCTTCTGAGGTTATCTTATCTGCTGCAGACGAACTTCATAACCCAGCCAACGCCCTCTACTGAGCGTGGGGTCGCAGCCTCAGCCCCCTGGGGTTTCTCCAGGCCCAGCCCTTCCAGGCACAGCCCTGGGCGAACCGCGTGCACCGGCCACATGGGGCACGCCCTGCCCGCAGAGCCCACCGAGGCCCAGCGCGTCCATTTTTATCTCTGCCGATGCTCACAGTGACCCTCCGCAGACGGACACCCTCTCGGCCGTTTTGCAGACGAGGAAAATGAGGGTGAGGGCCGGTCACTGACTCGTCCACACCAATGAAAGGCTTGGAGTTTCTTCTGAGACTCGTCCGATGTCCACGTTAGCAGACCCCAGGCTGAATCGTCCCCCTGTCCTTCAGTTTCGTGGTTTTCCCGTCTCCGGGCTCCCTCTGTTACTGGCATCCTCTCTCTCGCACTTGCTTCCTGGGATCCCGCCGTCCCTGACAGTTTCGTGTTTAAAACCCATTACACGTCCTCAGAGCAAAAAACTTAGAGCTTTGGAATCAAGGTAATAATAGCAGGCCTGACAGTGATGATGAAAATGGGCACAGAAAACCAACCGTCGGGAGGAACAGTCATGTTATTTCAATTCTCCTAAAACAAGAAGCCGGTTCATTCATGCCCTTTCTGTCACCACCTTTTCTATTGGCTCATCACTTCTTCTTTTGCCTAGAAAATTACGAGAAACATCACCTGGCTTTAGTTTTACACAACAGTGATAAAGATGGAACTGGACTGGGGGCTGTGGGCTGCTGCCCTGGCAATAAAATGTAACCAGAGGTTTGTAAGGGCTCAGAATGATTTTATCTTGATTGTTATGAACTGCATTTTATGTGACGCTGTATCTCTTTTCTCTGCAGACAGATAAGCTTAAAGAACCTAAGTGAGGTAAGTAGCACCTTTGTCCTTGGAAACAAGGGGGATTTTTGTGCATTAAGTGTCCGCAATGGGCAAGATACCGTTGGCTTTAAATGTTCTACTATACTTAATCAGCATAACAGCCATGCTGTGTATTTAAAACAGGGATAACGGCTGTTATTATCCCTGTTTTAAAGCTGGGAAAACTAGAACAAAACAAGATCCAGCTTTTAAAGCAGATCCCACTGGCCACCACATTCAGAGTTCAGAGGACAATGGCGAGAGGAACAGGCTTAATTCCCGTGGAAGACTTAGAGTCCCCACCCGTGGTTTCCAGGCTCCGCACTCCAGAGACAAGACGTCGGAAATTGTGTTTTACCTTGCTCTGTGTTCCTCCCGAGAAAGGACTACAGAGTAGAAGGCGTGCAAGACACAGCCCCATAGACTTGGGCTTGAAACCTGCTTTGCGGCCTTCTGCGAACTTGGGCAAATCCCCCACCCCTCCCCGCCCCCCGTTTCTGTTTTCCTGGCCATAAGAGAGAGAGATCAGTGCGTGTGACTTTGCAAAGCTGTGATAAAGTCAAAGTAAGCATGTGAACACCCAGGGGAGCCGTAGAGGCTGGGTAAACGGCATGAGGGTCAGGAAAGATGGAGGTGTCTTGGACGCCCCTCGGATGGTTGCGTCCGTACGTCCCCGAAGAGGAGGTTCCTTAACAGTCGGTGTTGAGTCCAGTGTGATTGATGGAGGTCTCTGTCCAGCAACAGGAGTGTCCTCACGTCCCTCCCCCGAGCCCCCTAAGGGACTTGGTCTTCATATGGACCGATGCTCTCATATCTAGGCTGCAGAGGTTGGCTTTTCTTCCTTCCTTACGTCCTTTTTTATTTCTTTATTGGCATTAGAAGAACGTTAAAACCAAGTCACATTTCCAGCGTGTGACTCTGACAAGACACTCATTACCTCTGATCCGTAAGATACTGGAGTCGTGGGGAACAGCATAGAGCTGCGGCAGGAGAGGCCGGCCGGTTCTATCCGGGACGGCATCCGCTCGTCCTCTGGGTGATGAACTTCCAGGTGCTACCAGGAAGGAGGGAGTTAGGGGTGGCACCCACACACCAGAGGGACTCCACCCCTCTCTTCCTCTGAGTCGGATTTGTGTGTCCCGAGTAGCAAATGGCTGCCACTCACAGTGACCTACATAACTCACTGGCCGGTCCGAAAGGACAGTGGGCCCCAGTCACAAACAAGGACGTGAGAAAGCCAGCCTGGGAGAGCAGGGCTGTGCTCTCCTTGCAACACCGGCTGACGCTTTGCTAGACGCCGATATCATCTAAAGAACAACAGGGCCTGGTAGCAAAACACATTCTTCCGCCTCGTCTGCCTTATCTTTTGCCAAGATATTCCCCCATTGTTTGTGTGGGGCCAGCCTCTTGGTCCTTTCTTCCTCACAAAAGCTTATTTCATAGGACAAATGTCATGCTTGTGTGTGTGTGTGGGACCAGAATCTCGGGGACCAGAAATGACGGGCTACCCTCCCCAACTCAGATTCATGCAGCGCCTTTTGATTTTCAAACGAAGTGGAGGCGCATGGTCTCATTTAATTCTCACAAAACCCTAAGAGAAAAAGAAGCCCCAGCATGGTGGAGAGACTCGAGGGAGCCCCCGCCACTGGCAGGAGCCTGCACCCAGGGTTCTCCCAACCTGAGACTCTGCACTGGGAAACTAGACACCTCAAGCTAAAATGGAAAAAGAAAGAAAGAAAGAAAAGAAGAAAGGAAGAAAGGAAGGAAGAAAGGAAGAAAGAAAGGGAAAGAAAGAAGAAAGAAAGAGAGAAAGAGAGAGAAAGAGAGAGAGAAAGAAAGAAAGAAAGAAAGAAAGAAAGAAAGAGAAAGAAAGAAAAGAAAGAAAGAAAGAAAAAGAAAGAAAGAAAGAAAGAAAGAAAGAAAGAAAGAAAGAAAGAAAGAAAGAAAGAAAGAAAGAAAGAAAGAAAGAGGGAAGGAAGGAAGGAAGAAAGGAAGAAAGGAAGGAAGGAAGAGAGAAGGAAGAGGGAGGAGGAGGGAGGGACATACTTGAATGTTTATTTTGAATATGTTTATTTTCTAACAACAACAAAAAGTTAACCGAGAAAGGAGAGAAATTTCACTCCACCCTCTAATCTCATTAAATTTAATTCGGGGGCCCCCAAGCTAACAGTGGATTGGGTCTCAATTAGATAAAACATCTGTTCCCCCAGGCTCCTCGGGAAGGCGGTGCTCACAGCTCAGCACCCCCTCGCCTTTGACAAGCCCGAGAACCACAGCTGCATCTGATTGAGCACTTTGAACTGCCAGGTTCAAAGTCCCGGGGAAGACTCGGCGGGGAGACTCGCGAACCGCTCATTAGCATGAATTCATTGCCCTTTTTACTTAGCGTCTAGATGGGCCTGGGTTTGCTGTTCCTGATGAAATAAATGCATGTCCCCTCTCCAGAGCCCCGGCCCGCCGTGGTCTTTCAAACAAAAGGGCAGCTCTCTGGGCCGGTGTGCCTCCCTCTGTAAGCTGTCTGTTGCTGAGGGTTCCTTGTCTGTGAAGCAAATGGGAGTCGGGAGACCTGGCTCCCGGGTCAGCTCAGCCGCACGGAAACAGGGGGCTCTGGGTCCGCAGCCCCACCCTCTGAGCCTCCTCTGCAGACCCTGGCTTTGACTTTTCATACACCTCAGCCCCTTTGGGAACTGTGATGAAACCTTCCTAACTCTCTGGGGGGGGGGGGGCAAGTATGCAAGTCTGTGGAGGAAAAAAAATAGCTTTCAATTTCAGAAGGTTCACGGACCCCACAGGCCACAGAGGGACGTCTTCCGTCCCCCAGGTTACGACTCTCTCGTCTGACTGGTACCTGAGCTGCTCCTCCCCAGCTCCTGCAGGAAACAGACGGTGCAGAAGTCTTTGCTCAAACCCCAGGCCTCTCGTGAGGCTCTGGCTACGTTAAGAGGAGAGCAGAGCCCGTGGGAGGGGGCGCAAGTCCACTAAGCACATAGATTTTAAATATGAAGGATGATCGGGAATCCCACTCCTGTTAAGGGAAGAAAGAGAGAGGAGATGTTTGGGAAGACAAACGGCTACACTGAAAAAGAATAACGTGAGTGTGTTCATGCACAGTTTTTAAATATGAAGAAAACCATAGCTCAGCACCCAGTCACTTAAACAGTCTCTGTTAATACTTTGTCATATCTCTTCAAATCCCTTTTATACACGCACACACACACACACATGCATGCACGCACACGCGCCCCCTACATGGAATATGCCATGAGTCCAGTTCTCATTCTGGACTTTTCACGCAATGCTGAGGCATGCTTAGAGGGCAGTCTAATTCCACACTCCGCGTGGATGCGGGAATACTTAACAGTCCCCACTTAGATGGGCACGTAAATCGTTTCCAGGGTTCTGACACTCCGACTAAGGACATGCTGAGCATCTCTGTACGTGGAACTGGGTCTGGATTTTACGCTGTTTTCTTAGAAAAAGAGTCTCATCAATGGAATTACTGGGATAAGAATAACAGTATTTCTAAGGCTCTCGATAGCTATGGTGAAAGTGCTTTCCAAAGAGTCAAAGCAGTTTACGGTCCCATCAGCAGACTGGGACAGCTCACGGAGTGTAAAACTGATTTTTGCTCAATGTGGGCCAATGCTGCTTCTTGTCTTTGGAGTCTTGGGAATATTATTCGTAGATGTTTAAAATCTGCATACTAACAAAGAGTTTGCCCAATTCTACTAACCAGTTGCTCTGAAACACATAGCATAAAGTTTTCTATCACCAAGAGTCATTCAACATCTTTTTTTTTTCATTTAACACAGGTCCTTGGAACAGAGAAAGGTAAACTGTTTACCTTTGTTTTCATATCCTAACACCATCTGGTTAAGTGCTATTTCCACGTTAGTCCTCTGTTAAAAGGATTGGTCATTTTAGGGCCTGGGTTGTATGAGCGTGTGTGTGTGTATCAGTGTGGGGGGGTGGCAGGGTTGGGGGTGGGGTAACATGATCCGGGGCTTCATAGTCTGGCTGTTCAAGAACCCCCTGGTTCCAACAGGGCGGTTCAAGTTGGGGCTGGGCTCCTGGTCTTTCTGCAGCCACAGGCCACTGACAAGGACGCACACGGTCATCCCTGCCACTAGGGTCACCCCCAGAGAAGCTCTTGGTCTCCCCACCTTTGATGTCACCTGTATATACACACACACACACACACACACAACCACACTCCCTCGCTAGCTGGCAGGATGCTGACTAGGCAACGACTTCTTGTCCACCTTTGAAATACTGTTCACATTCACTTGGAATGATGACTTATGCCCAGAGCCAAGGGCCCGAGCCTCGGCCCAAAGGGTGAACACGGGCAGCGTGTCAACCAAGCGACAGGGGCCTCCGCCGACGCACGGTGGTTTTGCCCCCACGGGGCTCCGCGCTCTTCTTCACCCTGAGGACATTAGACCGGGGCGAAGCCTAACCTGTGTTTGCAGATTCCCACGGCCCCTGACCGAGGAGCGGGGGCCTGCTGGCAATCCAAAAAAATGCAAACCCCGAAGGAAGCCAAAGCCCAGCGCCCCCACTGACACATGCAGGCATTGCTGCCTCAGGCTGCAGCGACTGTGGTTGCAACGGGGTGACATCCTTCAGCTCACGAGGGGCAGATGCTCTGGGTGGCTGTTGACACCAGACACTTATATGCCACGTGTGACTTGTGGACTGGGCACGGAAGCCACGTGCCAAGTGATCACAGTCCCTCGATCAGTGGCGTTCATTTGGTGCTCGGCCTTGGCCAGAGCACAGAGGAACAACCAGACTGGCACGTGGAGGTGTGTCTGCGCTTCCTTAGCTTCCGGGCTTCCAGCCGAAACCGAGGGCGCTTTACGGGGAGTCTTACCACGGTCGTGCCGTGTGCCCGGGGTGACTCTGGATGGCAGGCTGAAGTCTGTGCACGATGGGAAGGACATCGTGAACAGTGGTAGCAGCGGTGGCTTGTGCGATCACTAAACAACTGCAGTGCGTGTGGTTAGCAGAACTTCTCCAAACTTGAAGATCAAGGGGGAATTCTGAGCGAGGCGTGCCTGGGAACCAGGTGGGGACTGCTGGTCTACCTCGGACTCCCGGGCCCTCCCGCCCTGTCTCAGTGGGGTGTGAGGATTCAGGTGTGGGGGCAGCTCTGGGCCCCTCTGTGCCCTGTGCTGCTCAGAACAGTTCTCGGATTGAACTTTGTTTATGTTTCTACATAAGTTTCCATTTGAATGCAGAATTCCAGTTCAGTTCTCGTCTACACCAAATACCTCCAACGTAATGTTCTGTATTTTGGGAAGTTCAATGATGAGTTCCAGATTCAATATTCTCGGTAATAGTATTGAGGTTTCAATATTCAAAGCACTTTTAATAGCCTCAAGGAGAAGGCACTCCCAGAAGCCTGGGTTGGTGTAGAACACGTGGGTTACAGTTTCTGCTGACCACCCACAGCCCGCTCCCAACCATCAGAGATTGTGGGGTGAAATCACAGCCGTTCCCGCAGGCCTCTGATGGTCTCGAGTCATTTTCCTTTTGCGTCCTGACCACATTTCGTGACTTCTTTATCCAGTGCTTTATCAGCAGATGAAGCCTCAAGCATCTCACCTGTCACAAAACCAAAGCTCTCCAGAGATCCCTCATGCCATCGCCAGGTAAGGAGCCAGGAGCCCCTGGGTCTCAGTTGGGGGCGTCGAGCCATGTGTTGTATGGGACAGTGACTCTCCAAGGCTTCCTCAAAAACAGGAAGTCTTTGGCCTGTGATAAGGAAGCCTAGAACTACAGCTGTTGTTGAGGCTAATAGCGTCAGTCTCCCTGCACTTTGTACTTGACTGCGTGAGGCTGGAGAAGTGTGAAAGACCTGAATATTAACTCAGTCGAACTAAGTGGAACAGATGCTAATTGTCTGGGAAGAGAAGCTGGCCTTTCTAACTAGATTCAGGTGATAACCCCACAGAAGTTTACAGTTACCTTTGAATTTCACTTTATAGATGGCCGGGGCTTAAAAATACCGTTATCTGATGAAATACTTTCCTGACCAGGTTATTGTGGCAACTGTCGTCCCCACTACAGAGTCGAGGAAGCTAAGGCTCAGCTGCAAACCGCTGTAAATTAGCGCTGGCTTCCTTCAAACCTCGTCCGGGGCCCCCACCATTAGTGCTGTGAGGCCCTCAGTCCCCAGTCTGCCCGCCGGCCTCAGCCTCAGTTCATGCCCCTCACCCCGGTTCCCACTCGCCACCGCCACCTACCGCAGGACATTTGCGCCCGCTAATTCTCTGCCTGCCACACGTCCCCCCGCAGCCCCCCCCACTCCACTCTCTCCACACTGGGAAAGCTTCTCTGCACCCATCAGACCCCAGCGTAAAGCCACAGAATCTGTTCCCCAGGGGGAATAAATGAGGCCCTTCCCACTGAGGTCAAGTCCAAGTTCACGTTGCATCAGCGGGTGATGTCTATCCTGACTTGGCTCTAAAAATGCAGCCCATGGATCCTGACTTTCCCAGGTGCCTGCCCGCCCAGGGTGAAGATGCTTTCATCTCCATGTAATAAACGGTCACGGGGAGCACACCCGTCTGTGGTGCACAGCAGTGCAGGGAGCACACCCCGTCTGTGGTGCACAGCAGTGGTTAGGAGGGACTCACTGGGATCAGAATGCCCGGCTTCAGCATTAGCCAGCCACACGACGTTGGGCGACAGCCCTCATCTCCCACGCGTAGCTGAGAGCAGAGTCAGGCCTGTGGCAGGCGCCCAGGACACGTGAGTGCTCATCGCCACGGCCCGGCCTGTCCACCGGGGTGTTGTCCCCTCCCGCACTCACCTGCCCGTCCTACTGCGCACCTTCAGTAACTTTGCTGTCAGTCCTTGGCCTGCGGTAGCAGGACTCCGGCTGCATGAATCCTGCGAGGCTGTTTCCCGTGTAAGGCCCACTCTGGCACAAAACTCTCGCCCAGAGCACAATAGCATAGCCTTTCATAATGTAATTTTCTAAAAGGAAAGCAAAATCGCCATATCGTTGGGGAAAGATAATGAGCTCGCAGCCGAGCCCGCACGCGCGCTAGCAGTGGTCTGGTGCAGTTGGGCCTTTGTTTGTTTGCTTAATTTACTGAGCATAGTCTCCCGATTCTCCTTCCTCTGTTAACTGCCTGCTTCTTCTCAGCCCCTTTTGGGGACTTTTCCCCACGCTGGCCTCTGCATGGCGGTGCTCCGCAGGGTCCGTTGGAGGTCCGGTTCTCCCTCTCTGAGAGCCGAGGCAGTGTCACGCGTCCCACGGTGCCGAACGTCAGCCCGGTGTCGATGATCCCTGCGTCTCTGTCTTAGCTCCATGCCCGATGGGCAGCTCTCCTGACAGAGGGGACCGGTGTCTTGAACAGCAATGTTGAGACCGAACTCCTCACTTCTCCTTTCCTCCCCAACCAACACCACCCTCCCGAAAACCTCCTCGCCCTGGTACATGGCACCTTCTCTCTCCCACCTTCACTCCCCCCGTCCCATCCCTTTCCGTCTCCCCAGATTCTATCTCCAGAACAAGTCTTAGTCTCCCATTTCCCCTCATGTCCCCAGCTCCCAACCTGGGCCGGCCACCATCAGCCTCGCCTGGACGGTTACAGCAGCCATTAAATGGAATGACACTTACCACCTGCACGCCTTCCCTTCCATCCAGAAGGAGCTACTCTCTGGTCTGTTGCAGAATAAGCCCCGCTCTCCTGCCTCTGAGCCTCTGCACCTGCTGTTCCCTCTGTGGAGAGCCCAACCTCACTGCTCACCGCTCTCCTAGGCATCTTTCAGAAATCGGCTCGGTTAGCACGTCTCCAGGGAAGCCGTTCCTGCGGCGCAAAGTGACTGTGTCTGGGTTAAGTGACCGTCTGCGCCGGCAGGAACATCTGCTGTGCACACACCTGTGGTGGCGCGTAGACCATGTCGTGGTGACGGCACAATGTCTGCCCTCCCGAAAGGCGGCTGCTTCCGGGCAGAGGCCACGTCCCACTCATCTTACCTTCCTGAAACCTCCCACGTGCCCCGGAAGTTCTCGACTCACGTTGGCAAAATGAAAGAAGCATTGTTCTATGTTTCCTTGTTTGGCTTTATTTATCTTTTGCTTCAATCCTTACTAAAAACTCCTAAAATATTAAGGCAGGGACATGTCGCTATAGATTTCTTTTCGCCAGACACTTCTCAAAACTGTACACTGGCTCCTGGTAAAGAAATCCTGGTGCTAACAGTCAAAGTCTGGGGTGGCGGTGGGAGTCTGACCAGGGGTTACAGCTCAGTGCGGTGGTCAGACAGCCTGCCAGCATTGCATTCGCAGAGCAAGCCTTCAGATCCAGGCTCTCGTGAGAGAGCAAACACCAGACATGCTCCCGGGTGATTTCAGCAGTGCTATAACAGCTACATTTCATCTGACTCACCCAGAGGCTTCGGTCCATTGCCCAATTTCTGGGGCAGAGCATGACCCTTGTAATTAGATTTCACTGTACTGGCACCTAGCTCTTATAATGATGGTGCTGGCCACATGGCAAAGTGAACCAGAAAATTAGAGCTAAGTGTTAAGTAAAGCTAAACATTAAGTAAAGTGCTAACCAGAGCCCTTGGTAAACAGTCCTGATTACATCATTATTATTGTGCTTAGAAATGCATATTGATTTTTTGATTGTCCTTTATCATATTTTTACAATCCCTTTCCCTTTATGGATTTTCTTATAATAATCCACATAGTTTCCTCATCTAGCTCACATTTCAAGAAGCAATAAATTATTTTCTATCCTCTCCTTCGGTTGGTAACTAATGATTATGGAGTAGGAGCCCCTACCGGCCACATGTCATTTTCTGTAGTGTCTCTGCAGTGAGAAGGCAGGTCCAAATCCATGGCCTCTAAAAGTAAAGAATCGTGACAAGTGCTCAGTGAAAAGCCATGAAAAGAACTCGTGTGGGTTGTCGTGTTCCGTGTCAAATGTTCGCCCGTCTTGGGAAAGGAGAGCAGGGATCAACCTCCTGCAGCCTTACAAAGCTTCTTCCGGCTCAGCCAGGAAAATGCAAAGTGCTTTGCAGACGTGACCTAACGTAGACCATTGGCATTGCCCTTGCCTTTGAGTGGAACTAGACCCAGCCTGGGAAATACTTATTCTTTCCTCTCTAACACTTCCTTTAGCTCTTCACTCATGACGAGCAGCCACAGCACGCCAAACCGAGGTAAGAACGCATTGCCCAGGAATTGAGAAGCACACGGGTAAGTCCTCGCCCCACGCTGTTCCTGTCCCGTGACTCAGTTTTGTGAGCCCCAGAGTCGCCAAGCTGACGTGTCTACACGCAATCGGCCTGTTCCCATTCACAGAGCGCATTCCACTGTGGTAACACAACAATTCTTACCCATGATTAGACAAGACCGTTTAGGTGGTTTCCATTTCTCCTGTCTTGCGAGCATTATAATGTTATGCATCATGATGTTGGTGTCTTCTCACATACACTGACACGTACATGTTTTCCCATGTGCAGACTGTAAGTTCTCCCAGAGTAAAACATGTAGATCTTAGGATCTTGTACCCCGTGGATTTCCAAAGCAGTATCCTCTGGTCTCGCCAACAGCTCAGGGCTCCCCTGGGTGCCCCAGGCCCTCTAACGGTCGTTTTAGACAAAACTCTAAGTTTTTGCCAATTCATTGGGTGTAAAATAGATTTCTCTTAAGAAAATCTGACAAATGGAGAAGGTAAACCGACCCCTCTTGCTAAGTGCTCGCAAACGTAAAAATCCAAAGGGTGCCTGTCTGTGGGGGGCTGAAGCTGCGCGTGGGGATTACCGCGGATGATGGGTTTTGACACCATTAGCATTGTTTTGCCCAAGCGAGATCTGTGCTGTTCTTTCGTCTTTCTTTCTTCTCCCTAAATGCCAGGGACATTCTGCGTTTAGGTCTAATCTTGCGCGCTCTCTCTCTCTGTTGAGCCATAAGAGGGGCTTAGGGCTGGACACTGGGGAAAGGCTGAGTGCTCTACTGACCACGGTCCTCATTCCGCCCCTCTCCCTATAGGAGGGTCAGCCTCACCAGGTCCCTTCCTGGAACTTCACCCTCCCGCCTCCACACAACTCAAACAGGAGTTAACTCACGGCCCTCTGCTAGACACGTAATGGACAATGGACACATTTTAACATTTCTCCTTTTCTTCTGTATTCTGTATTTAACATTTCTCCCTTCTCCAGGGACTCCCTGCCCAATGAATCCCTTCCCCCAACCTACATCATGTCCTTGTTTCTCCTCTGCCCTCTGCCCTCTGGGCCTTAAGTTGGAAAACCAACCTGGAAAACTCATTTCTCCTGAGGTTCACTCTGCTAACGAGAGTTTCCCCAGCAGAAGGCTGTTTTTTTGTTTTTTTTTTTTTAAGGAAGTTGGCTACAGGAGGCAGTGATTTACGGTAGGGACTCAGCACCTTGGAATCCAAGGGCAGGAGTCCCGGAGGCAGAATGCAAGGTATGAAGATAAGGCTTCCACCAGGTGGAAGGTCCAGGCCCGAACAGGCCCAGGAAGGGCCTTACTTGTGGGGTTTTGAGATTATAGCGCAAGGATGAGGGAGTAGAATCTTAGCTTAAAGCGGAATACAGGGTCCTGCCTTGAAAGACAGAAACTTGCACAAATGAAAAATAGAGAGCGATTGAAGAATGGAACAGGAGTTGGGGAAGTGGGTGGCGGCCTGCACAGACCAGAGTCGGGCCAAGCCCCGCAGGGCTGGGCATGGATCATTCGTAGTGGGCTGCTGTAGATGCTTCTCTGTGCGGCTGGTGGGAAGCAAGGTTGCTTAAAGGAACAGTGGGGGAAATGTTTGGTCCTTCAGGGCCTTCAAACACAATTCACTCCTCTGTCAGCAAATACACACCAAGCATACAATTTGTACCCAAAATTGGGCTGGGCTCCAAAAATACAAGGCAGAGATAGCCTTAACTAACCAGCACTTAAGCGGTTAGTTAAAACTAAGCTGCCCTGCCCCTCCATCAGCTTACTGAGCCGTGGTCCTTCTCCTGGGTCAAGACTCACTTCCGGGCAGGATGACAGGCCCGGTAGAAATTAGGTGCACAGCAAACAGCAGGCAGTGGGGGCTCTCACAGCATCCCTGCAGTGTCCAGGTTTGCTTTGAGTGCCTCAGGGGAGGGAGGTGGTCCTCTTCACATCCAATAGTGAAATCCACTTCTCTATCCTTGTGGACATTTTCATCTTTCTTTTTTACAATGAGAAAAGATTTGGGAAATGTTCAGTTGTTCTTGATAGCTCAGTTACTACCTGATAAATAGCCTTCGCTCAATTCTCTGATAAATAGATTCAAGCTAAGCTATTAGGAGCCCAAGCAGATGAATCTCAGGAAAAAAAAAAAAAAAGATTATTTTGAGGCATCAGAAGGGGATCCAGATGGGTTTGGTTACACTCCACAAGAGCAACATTACTCTCTATGTTTGGGATTGTTTTCCTTTGTTTTTAGTCCTTGTTCACTGATATTTTCTTTGTCTATCTGCCTTTTGTTTTGTAAACTACATGGCTTTTTTTCTTACGTGATTATTTTTTAATTGCTGTAGTAGTAAGTGGAAATTTGCTAGTAAGTATATAAAGATACTTGGCTAAAATAAAATGCTTTTGTCATAAGTTAGGAAAGAAAGGCCTCGTGAGAGCTGTGTCCCCCGAAGTGCTAACATTCGAAGTGGCATTGACTGAGCTACTGATACGGGCCGGGCACTGTGCTAGGAGCTTTATATGCATAAGAACAGTGAAATATTAGCAATTTGGGGGAACAGTATGATCTTGCATCCCATACCATTTTATTAGGCTACCCTGCCTCAGATTTCATTGACCACCTACACAATGTCCTCCCCAATGTTCCTCCACCTACCCTGAGTCAATCTCCTCATTTCTGTGACCCTCCGTCCCCAAGTAGGAGAGTCCTATGTCTTAGGACAGAGTCCCATGTCCTGTGTCATGGGGGTACAAAACTCAAAGGCAATGTTTTATGTAGAGAAAGTGTTCCAGAGATTAGTTGTCATGATTTTAGAACAAAATCAGTTAAACTGTGGTAGGGGATTATAAGCTCCGAATTTTATTTATTCATTAAGCAAAGAGACCCAACCAGGCCATGGGGGAAAATTGCACGGCCAAGCTGCTTTTCCTGTTTGTTTTGTTTTATTTAACTCATTCTCTGAACAGACCACAAATGCACATAGCTGTTTCCCCGCACTCTTTTCAAGTAGGACTTTTTAAATATTCAAGCAAGGCACTCAGAGTTGAAGTATAATAAATCAGTTGCCACAATTTAATGAAAAATTCATAATCACCGAAGACTATTCTGTACACTGCACAACGAACAGGAAATGCTGATAATGGTTATTTTCCTCTCTCAAGTTTGTTCTTATTGTTTCAGTCCACGTTGGAAAGGTAGTTGTGGCCATTTCAATAACAGGCCTCTATGTCTTGCTTTACTGTGTTTTCAGTAAATTTTTAAAGCCTTTTTTTAATACTGCCATGCCTCTGCTAGCTCCCTTGCGGTTAGGATTCGCGGGGCACACACGTCTCCGTTCTCTCATCAGCCATCTCTCTGTGTCATTACATTGTAAGGTGTAATTAGCACATAATTGGAACGCTTAAACCCATTTGCATCTAATTTTGTTTTCTGGGGTTTTTTTACATTACATTTTTTTTCGATTACTGTTTACTTTTATTATTTTTTATTCATTATTTTAATATTATTTTGTATTAGTTTCAGGTATATAACATAGTGGTTTGCAGCTAATTTTAAAGTGCTGTTTATATCTTTGATATTTATTGAGATCATTAATATTTTTTATTTATTTTTACATTACTTTGTGCCTTCTCTTTGCCCTGCTTTTCACTGACTTTGTTTCTTTTCCTGCCAGATATTGGGTTCGTCTCTTCTTCATTCCCCTTTCTCCTTCTTGGAAATTATACTATTCTTCCGTTAGTTTTCACGTTTTAAATAAAAGCATGATTGAGTTTTAAAACTCTAGAGTTTACATCCTCTTTCCAAACAATACAGAAAACTTTTAAAATAAAATTAAAAGGAGAAATATCTTTAGCATTATTCCTATTTTCAGGGCCTTAAATGGGTGAGAGACATTAACTCACTGTGATGAATGCACTTTAAACTTTAAGTGATCCACCAAGTTATTTCTCTACGACAAATATTTTAATACACGTAATTCCCTCTACCAAGCATTCTTGGGCTCAATGTTTTATTTAATATGCTAACATTAATGCTAATGTTTTATTTAATATCTTGCCTCAAAAATGTGCTGTGTCAAAAGGACCCTATTCTTAAATGGTGATGGAAGGAGAGTTAACTTGGGGTGGTGAACGCACAATACAATATACAGATGATGTGTATAGAATCGTACACCTGAAATCTATATAATTTTATTAATGTCACCCCAATAAATTCAATTAAAAATTAATTTTAAAAAGTACCCTATTATTTCAAAGTTCTTGTCAAGCTATTCACCAAGACTATAACTTTGGTTATATTTTCTAGACTGAATGAAGACTATATAGTTTATAATTCTTGTCTAGTATCTTATCTTCATATTGTTTTTATGCCCTCAAGTCTTTATGAAATTTTTAGTTATTTCTTGCTTGAAATTACTAACTTATTTATAAATATTTGCTTAGTATTATTCATTAACACCTCACTCCTTCCTTATAGCCTTAATTTCCCGAAATTAATTTTATTATTTACTGAAGTGAAATCACATGTCATGAAAATGTTATTTTCATTGACGTATGTTAAGAAAATACCACATCAAAACCTTGACAAGTGGTAGTATCTTAGAACTTAGGTGCCAGATGAAATCAAAACCCTTTCAATGATTTTTTAACATACTTTAACATCTATTGTTCTGTCTTCTCTTTTAAAAAGCCTTTTACCCGGGCGTGATTCTGTAGCTTCGTACATTTGTCACCTGGAAAATAATGATCCACAGGCCCGAGCAGATCTTTTCACTGTTAACATGCTTCATTATAAAGCAGTTTTTAAAATTGCATTTCTAAGTACCGCTACCAACCTCAGGAGAAAAGTGTTTTAAGATGCTGTTATGGCAAGACGGCAGGTACAAGATTTTTTCCCCAATCTGCATTTCAAACCCTGACTTTGTGACCAGCGACAAATGCTGCAGTTGTTTTCTGTGAATTAATGGGCTCACTCTGTTCATTTCCAATAAAACATCTGCTAAACTCCTGAGTCTGAATAACCATAAATTGTCAGTCTTTCAGGTTTAAAAAGGTGAGATTCCATTAAGACAAGATATCATTCTTCAAGTTTTTTGGTTTTGTTTTTTTAAATAGTGTTTCCTGAGTTGGGAACAAGCTTGGCTTGTTTAAGAAACTGAACAAAATTCATCACAGACAGAACAGAGCAGGCAGTGGGGGATGGTTGGGTGACTAGCTGGGTGGATGGATAGGGGAAGGATGGATGGGGGAATGGATGGATGGATGGGTGGATGGATGGATGGGGGAAGGATGGATGGGGGAATGGATGGCTGGGGGAATGGATGGGTGGGTGGGTAGGTGGGTGGATGGATGGGGGAATGGATGGATGGGGGAATGGATGGGTGGGTGGGTGGATGGATGGGGGAATGGATGGTTGGAGGGATGGACGGGTGGATGGGTGGGGGAATGGATGGATGGGGGAATGGATGGGTGGGTGGGTGGATGGATGGGGGAATGGATGGGTGGATGGATGGGTGGATGCATGGGGGAATGGATGGATGGGGGAATGGATGGATGGGGGGATGGATGGATGGGGGAATGGATGGATGGGGGAATGGATGGATGGGGGGATGGATGGATGGGGGAATGGATGGATGGGTGGGTAGATGGGTGGACGGGTGGGTGGATAGAGAAATCAAAAGAGAAAGATTATTGAGGGCCTTACTGACAGAAGTAAAACACCTGGGTTTTCTTCCACGTGTGAAGGAAATCATGGAAGGGTTTTCACCATGGGGACTAGCAAAGTCAGAATCGCACTTTTGAAAGATATTCTGGCTGCCTTGGAGAGGAAGGGGTGAAAGCTGAGGCAAGAGAAGGGTCCAGAGGAGACTGCCATACAGAGTGGGAAAATGGTGGTGTGGACCGAGGGTGCCCCAGACGCAGAGAGGGGTGACCGGCTCCATCCAGCCCCTTGTTGGAGGAAGGCAATCGGACGCAGTAACAAAAACACATCTGAATTTACTCTTCCCAGATCATAAAGGAAGCATGCAGTCCCACCCTCCTCAGAGATGCCAGTCTCCAGCCAGCTTCGACCCTTGGGAACATTCTCTTCCCCCTGGCACCACGAGCAGGGGAAAACCTCTCCCCACAAGGCCTGATGGAAAGGTAGACTCATCTTTCTAGACACACGTAGCATCTTTGTAGAGCTTCGCTGGAGAGTGCTTCAAAGGCGTATCGTGACTTTCATTTTCCCTCAATATTATTGGCTTTTAGAACTTCAGCGTGCTTTGCGGTATAACCAAAAGAGCAACTTTATATTGCTCCATCACCAGACTCTTTCATGTACAAACCATCGCCGCCCCCCATTCACGGGGGCCTTGTTCCAAGACCCCCAGTGGATGCCTAACACCGCAGATAGTACCGCACCGTATACTTACTGTTTTTCATCCACACAAACCTGTGCTAAAGCTTAATTAAATCAGGCAGCCAAGGATTAGCCACAGCAACTAGTAATAAAATAGAACAATTATAATAATATACTGTAATAAACGGTAAAGGACCTCATTCCAAAAGACACCTCCTATAACAGATGAGTTTGAGCCCTGGCTGGTGTGGCTCAGCGGATGGAGTGCCGGCCTGTGAACCAAAGGGTCACCAGTTTGATTCCCAGTCCGGGCACGTGCCTAGGTTGCAGGCCAGGTCCCCAGTAGGGGAGCATGAAAGTCAACCACAAATTAATGTTTCTCTCTCCCTTTCTTTCTCCCTTCCCTTCTTTTTTTTTTTAAAGAGAGAGAGAAGTTTGATCCCAATCCTGAGAGAAGAGAATGACAGCCGGGTGGGAGGGCAGGTGAGGAGCAGGAGGGATGCCAGGCCGCAGAGAGAGCTCGTGCCGAGTCCTGGAGCCATGTGCCACAGAATGGCAAGCACTTCTGCCTGGCCAGACCCGTGTGCTCAGGCTGGGGGTGGCAGGAAGTGAGGCCGCGGGGTTATCGGGGAGCTGGCTCACACATGCCTGTCATTGGAAAGACCCAGTTTGTGCTGAGAGGACCAGAGACTCAGACCGAGAGACCAAAGACTGGATGTCACACCCCTAGCACTTGCCATCCAGGTGACCGGTGTTGACTTCCTGAGCCCCCCTGTCCTGACGTGCCCCCCTTACAGGGTTGTCACAGGGTTGGACTGGGACAATGGATGAGGCGGGGTCTTCCACGTGCTGGCTTCATGCAGGGGATTGTTTAATGTTAGGATCCTGGGGAACTACAGGTCTGTGGTGCATCTCTCTGACTGCCCCTTCTCCTCTTTTTTGTGTTGGATTTTATAATCCAAAAAAGGCAATTGGTATAAATAAGGGAGCATAGCACAAGGCAAAAGCCAGGCAGAGGAGAGTTCGAATCCCAGTTCCACCGCACGTGACTTTAAGTGAGGGGCCTAAAGATGCTCTCAGTCTGCACCTGTCTTGCCCTCCCGGCAGTTCTTGGGGTGACCAGGGCTCCACAAACAATACACATCCCTGCTCAGTCAGCTCAGCACAGTAGCTGGAGGGCTCATGGTCCATCCTGAGCTTGGTGCCTCGGGGCCCCGCTCAGCAGATGCAGTGGAACGCTGGTTACTCGGTCCTGCCGATCACACGATTCCTAAGCTGCAGTGACTCCTGCAGTGCCCGGGCCCAGAATGTTCGTACCGCATCTCGACTGTCCGTCCAACTGTGATTTGGCACCGCGAGAGCAAAAGTACACTTCCATTAACTAATGAATCCTTAGCGCTGCCCTTTGACCCATCCTGCAGGCCCCCCAGCACAACGGATGGTACGTCGGAGAGTGCAGTCGCCAGGAGGTGGAGGAGGCCTTGCTAAAGGAGAACAAGGTAACGCCCGTCAGCTGGGGGCTTTCTGCCTGCAGGTGGGGCACCTAACAAACAGTGTGCTTCGACGGGGAGGGCTGGTTCCTGCGTCACCTCGTGTTTCTCAGTGCTGGGGAGGGTGTGACCGGACGAAGGAGCTCAGCCAGAGTTGAGATGGGAGACCTACGAGCCATGCGACTTTCTCGAGTTTATAAACATCTTTACGTGTAGGTTTCTTCATTTGTTAAGTGAAAATAGTAAAACCCACCCTAAGGAACAATTTTGGAGACCAACTGCGGAGGCTGGGGTATAAACGGGGTGTAAGTGGAGATCAGGAGAAAGCGCCTTCCTTTTGCTTCCCTCAAGTTTCGTCTCCTTACTGAGGGTCTGCCCGGGACGCAGTTGGGTCTCTATGTCTCGCTTCTTCGGGGAAGCAGCAGAGGTCGTGAACGCTGTGGTGGTCAGGGTACGATAGGTTGTGCTACAGTCACAAACACCCCCAAGACCTCAGTGGCTTAGCAGCACAAAACCGTATTTCTTGCTCACACCCCATGTTCAGGATGGGTCTGAGGGGATGGAGCGGACTGCTGGAGGCTGTGTCTCAACGTGTGGTCACACCAGTCACACAGTGGCTCCTAACCTAGCCTCTCAAAAGTCGCACGTTCCACATCTGCTCACATCACGTTGGCCAAAGCCACTCAGCCAGACCCAGCTTCCGGGGGTGTGGGGAGGTGCAAAGCGACCAGCTGACCAAAAGGAGAGAAAAACAAATATTTTGCAATCAGCTCAAATGATTACTATAACCATCACCACAAAGAGCAAACAGTTATTAAGCAACTGCTCTACTGTGTGCAGAGAACAATACGAGATTGTTTACAAGTGATAGAAAGGCCCCCAAGACCCACACAACATCAAAATCTGTCCTCGGGTAACTAGCACAGTGGTCACAGTGGAGTGGGGAAACAGAAAAATGAATGAATTCGCTCATTAGTGGATGGGTGAGTAAATAATAGGACCCCAGCAAATTTTAACAAAACCTAGCTCTCAGAATTATAAGATTAAATAAGATAAATTACACATAAATTGCTATGGAAAGAGAATAATGCCCCCCCACCCCAAGATGGCCACGCCCTAATACCCAGAGCCTCTGACTATGTCACCTCCCGTGGAAAAAGGGATTTGCAGATGTGCCTAAGAATCTTGAGATGGAAAAATTATCCTGGATTATCCAGGTGGAATCAATGTGGTCAGAAGAATCCCTGTAAGAGGTGGGCAGGGGTGTAAGAGTCAGATGTGGGGGTGGGGGGTGGGGGGTGGGGGGCTCCAGTCAAGGACGGCTGGCGGCCTCTGGAAGCTGGAAAGGCCAGGGAAGGGGTTCTCCCCCAGAGAGAGAACCGTCCCTCGAACGCAGCCCTGCCCGCACCCTGGTCCCAGCCCAGGGAGATCCATGTCAGGATTCACCCTCCAAAACTGTGAGGGAATAAACTCGTGTTTCAGTGTACTAAGTTTACGGTAATGTGTTATAGCCACAATAGGAAATTAATACAGTCATTAGCAAAGTGTCTTGAACATATTAGGCATAAATCGAAGTATCTTATTTTTAGATGAGAAAAATGAAGCTAAGTCAAGGTCTCAGTCATCAATGGAGAAAGTGTCAGAACCTATAATCCACATCAGCTGTCTCTTCTCAAAATCTGCCTGGGTCGGTGCTCCCTCCCCTCCTCTCTGTGCCCGTTCTGCCTTCTCTCCCCACAAACACCAGGAAAACGAAATCTCAGTTGAATGGCTTCATAGTGTCCTTCTCTGTCAGTCTCAGTGTTGTCAAAATGTGTTTCCCGCTTATGGAAGATAATTTACATGGCAGGACTGCTCAGGTTCACGGTGACAAACCCACTGCAGAGGTTAAGAGGACAGACCCCGAAGTTGGTCACGCATCTTGGCTCCTCCCCTTTCTGATCTTTGGCAAGGTTCCGTATCTGAGTCTTAAGGCTTCAGTTACAGCCGAAGGTTTAGGCAAAAGACATTCCAGAAAATTTCCCAGTCCCACTTGTACTCGGAGGCTAGTATATTTAAAGAGCAAGAAATCGGGCTTGACTCTTAGATATTCCACTGACCAGTTAGGATGCTTTAGGAAACTCACTTAAACTCTTGATCCTAACTTCCTCACATGTAAGATGGGGATAAAATACCTCCTCAAATTCTGTGTGAAGATCAAACAGAACAATGTGTGTGGAGTGCTTCGTACCCTGAGGGCAATTCTCAATGAACCTTAGCCGCCAGCACCATCAGAACATCACTGTGGTTTATAATATTATTCATAGGTGTAATACGTTTAAAGTATTACTGTACAGTCTTATAGGCATTATATAAATCTCTATATTATAAATATGAATTACACATATGCTGCAGTTACACATAAATACGGATATTGAACATAGTTGAGAGAGATAAATGCATATGACAATTGTTATAAATACTACCCTATCTTTATACAGCATTTATAATGATCTATGCAATCACAGTCAGTCTTCAGAGCGTAAATGACACGCTGGAGCCACAGAACTAAGCCTTGCAGGCGGGTGCGCTCCCCTTCCGGAGGCTTGCTCCATTCCTAGGCCTCCTACGGGGGACCTCCATCCGGAGCCCTTCCCCGGGGGGTGCCTGGCTGGCTCTGCTCTGTATCAGGTGCCTGTTCACGACCTGCAGACCGTTCCACACTGTTGACCTTTGGGACCCTCACCCGCTGTGCATCGCCTTGGCTGCCGTAATGCACGCTTCTGGGTCTCCTTCCCCTTCTGGGACTCTCCAGGACATTGTCGTAGGGCCCTTTCTTGTCTCCCTGCCCCCTCCCCCATTTGCCCTGCACCTGCCCCCACCTCACACCGGGCTGTAATTCCTCCCCCCTCTACAGCCTCTACACTCACTCTGACCTCAGTGACCTTGAAACCCCGCATCTTTCTGGGGCACCCTAGTCCTCTGTTGACATCTCCCCACACAGAGGCCTGAGTTATTACGCTAAAGGCCTTTTCTGCTTAACGCCTGCAGTGGCTGCCACCAGCTCCGGGATAAAACCGGAGTATCAGGTGGAACCGGAAATTTCTGAACACCGGCAAGTGAAGGACGGGAGAGGGCCGGGGGAAGGGCCGCTCCATGTAGCTCAAGAGCAAGATGAGGCCTTCGGGAAATGGTGGCTTGACTGGAGACAGGACCCAGACGGAGACTGCAGGAGTGACAGGAGACAGGCCCACAAGATGGGCTGGTGCGTTTACCCGTGAAGGTCATGCTGAGGTCGCAGGCACGATGCTGTGGACAGTGAGGGAGGTTGGAAGATCTAGAAGAAGGGGTGCTGTGATCGGACTGGCTGATGTCTCAGAAAATGAGGAGGACCCTGATACACACGGTCACTCCATAAATACTTACTGAGTTAAATCGAATAAAGACCTAGTTCACCAAAAACTAAAGCCATCGGGGCATCTCACGTGAGCAGCACTGTTTCCACGTTGGTAGGGAGGGACGCTGGGTTGCCTGAGAAGATCATCGTTCTTCCTTCTCCTTCAGGATGGCACTTTCTTGGTCCGAGACTGTTCCGTGAAATCCCCGGCGGAACCCTACGTGTTGGTGGTGTTCTATGGGAACAGAGTCTACAATGTGAAAATCCGCTTCCTGGAGAGGAGTCAGCAGTTTGTTCTGGGGACGGGACTCAGAGGCGGCGAAGTGGGTACCATTCCATGCCTTTCCTTTTTCCATGCTAAAGCAAATGAGAGGAGAATGTGGGGGGTGCAGGATGGGGAGAAAGAGCGCCGCCCTGGAGGGGAAGGACGTAATGAATCTTCCCAGCCCCTTCCACCAGTGTCCCTGCACAGGCTTACCCGCACAGACAGCGCTGACCATTCCTTGCACCCTCTGTCCTGCTTCGCCCATTAAAGAAAATTCATCCTGCCAAACATCTAATTTCTTCCGCCCAGGGTCCCCCACGGCAGCCCCCGTTAAGGCCACATGCCTTCCCTGCCCCATTTCTGACAACCTCTGTTAGCAGTCGGAATTGGCAGGTTTGTGTCCCCAAACTGAAGGTGAGCTTCATCACAGCACCCAGCGGTGCCCGTCCTCGGCACCGATCGGCTGTTGGGTGGCTAGGTGAAAGCGGACCGATAACTCAGAGAGAAAGGGAAAGGGGATTGATTCCCCCTGAATGTGTTTATGATTGACCAGGTCTGTCTGCATTATCTCGTGTTATCCTTCAACAACTCTTTGACATAACAACTGCTTCTATGTTAGATGGAGGGAAACTGAGGCTCAGAAAACTAAGGCAATGGCTAGAAACATACAGGTAGTGAGTGAGAGGACAAGGAGAGACTGCACTGTCACCTCTTCCTGTCGGGGAGGGGAAAGGGAGGGAGGGAAGACTAGGGCTCAGTTTCTCGGTCACCATTTACGGACTGTGTGAGCTCAGGGCTGTCCCTCCTCTGGGCTTCGGTTTCCTCGAGTGTAAATGATCTTTTCAAGTCTAGCCTTCTATAGTTCGGTGATTCCCATGCGGTGTCGCCAGACCCCAGTTTATTAGCTGGTCTATATTATGGGTTGAACTGTGCCCTGCCTCCCTAATTCACATGCTGAAGCCCTAAGGACTTCAGCTCCCCGGGACTTCAGAATGTGACAGTATTTGGCATAATGATTTTCACAGAGGTCATTAAGGTAAAGTGAGGTCATTAAGGCAGGTCCTAGTCCAATCTGACTGGTGTCCTCATAAGAAGAGACTGGGACACGGACACACTCAGAGGGACAACCACGTGAGGGTGCCAATGGGGGCCTCTCCCCCACAAGGAAGCCAGCCTGCCGACGGCTGGACCTGGGAGCCCGGCCCCCAGGACTGTGAGGGAGCAGGCGCCTGCACTTTAGGCCACCAACATCCTCAACCTGCGGCACAGTGTTGCGAGGCCCGAGCAAACTAATAGAGTAACAAGGCAGAATTTCCACAAATATCCGCTATTCTTCAATAGATATCAAAGTAAGGAGTGTTGCCAGGGCTGCCAAAAGGCTCCAGGTGGGCACATGTGGGGAACTCCTCTCCGCGGGGCCTGGAGAGTCCAGCATGCCCGGCGTCAGACCCAGAGCCCTTGTCTGGGGGTCACGCGTGGGCTGGAGAGGCTGGCCAGCGCCGGCCAGGCCCAGTGGGGCCCGCCCACCAGCCTTTGCTACAGCCCGGGACAGCCCTGGCGTCAGTGATTAGAGCACAGGGATCAAGGAGACGAACACACACCCGCGCCAGACACAGCCGGGTCCAGAAAGTGGTGCGTCCAAACGGGAGTAGCCAGTGTCCCCTTGTGTGCCGAGGGCTCGTGAGTGAGTGAGTGAGTGAACACACTCAGAACGCTGCCTGGAACGTGGTGGGCCCACGATAAACGCGAGTTATTCCGCGTTCACGGCCAAGACCGGCTCGTTGTAGTAACCAGGCCACCGTTCCCTCAGCTAGGCACCCAGGGTTAGCGGACTGGCCGGCTCAATACTCCTTTATCCCTCTGGTATCTTCTCTCAGCTCATAACATTTCTCATTTAAACACATTTAGTGATGTTTACATGCTTGGGATTAAGGATTCCTTTTCCTTAGGGAACACAGAACATGGAAATCACGCGCCCTAACGAGGACCGCAGAGCCCTCTGCAGGGCGCTGTCTAAGGTGTTTTCTCGTGCGGTCCTCGAAAACCTCTGGGAAGGACCCCCCTCTGGGGGGGTATCGAAGCCCTTGTACCAGCGAGGAGACTGAGACCTGGGGAGGTCACAGGGTTTCCCCCCAAAGCCACACTGCTAACGAGCGGGCGCCAACAGACACGCGGGGGCGCCCGTGAGCACGTCGGAGAGCGGGGCGCCAGGCTGACCGCGGCGCCTGCCTGCCTGCCTCCATGGGTGCGCTGGCCGGCTTACAGGCAAGGCCCTGGAACTAGCCAGCCGGGCCCCTGAAGGAGTCCATGCCTGTGTAAAGACGAAGGAGTCCATGCCTGTGTTAAGACGACCCTTCTTATGTGATTAAGGAATTTTCTCCTTCTATGCCTCTTCCAAGTATGAGTTTCCTCTCCACGCCTTCGCTTAACACTTCTGTACATTTATACACACAGGCATTGTTCTGTGCAGTTAACAATTAGGAACTCATTGATGGGTGTCGTTCTCATAGCAACCCTGCCAGGCAGGTGCTGCCAATATCTCCATTCAACAGACAGTGAAACTGAGGCACAGGAATGTTAAGTAATGGGCCCACGGTCACAGCTAGTGCCTGGCAAAGCTGGGGTCCCACATGGTCTGTAGAAAGATTGACTTCCTTGTGCAATCTAAGACGACATCACAACCACACACAAACAATTCCCAGCCCGCTCGGAAACAGCTCAGAACGTTGGTTGAAGAGTTCACACTTACGTGGAGCCTACTGCGTGCTGGGCCCTGCGGGGGAAATAAGCATTTCTAGGTGGTGCTTTCTACCTGCCCCGGCCTAGGACTGGGACAGCTACAGACCACACTCACTTCCCTCTCCGCGGACACAGCGTGAGCCCCTCGCCCTGCTGAGGCAGGATCGCCCATCCTTAGAACGAGGGAAAAGCCTTGGAGACAGCAAGGCACTGCTCAATGCCAGCCAGCTACCAGCTCCTTCATCCGGTGCTTGAGGGAACGTGTCGTGAGGCACGGGGTTTTCAAAGACCATTTTGATTGTGCATGGCTTTTTGGAGCTCTTGCACACTTTAGAATTTAACCACACATACAGTGCAGCAACTGTCTGAAGGACTTGAGTGTAAGAAGAGATGATGTAAATAGAGTACCAAACGCATAGGGGCTGGTGTGTAGTAACCACCAGATGCCACCTTAAATGAGCCCCGAAGGCCCTTTCGTTAGCTCTGTGTCCCTGGGCGTAGGCCAGGCACCGGGGCCACCCACCCGGGTGGAGCCTGCAGGGGGCCCAGCGCATCGACACCTCTCACAGCACAGGGGGCCAGCACCCAGTGTGCGCCTGCAAAGAGTAAGTCGGTGAGGTCTGTCTCCCTGCGTATTAGGTATTTGGGTCACTCTGTTAGCCATGTGGCTGGACAGCCATGTCTGACTGCAGAGTGAGGGAGTAGCTAGTGTATTCGTTTCCTGGGGTGCTGGGACAAAGCCCCACAGACTTGGTGGCTTAAAACAACAGAAATGTATTCTCTCCTAGTTCTGGTGGCCAGAATACTGAGGTCGAGGTGTGCGCCGGGCCACACCCCTTCTGGAGGCTCTCGGGAGGGATCCTCCCCACCTGCCTGAGTCTCCGGGTGCTGTCAGCAACACACCGCTCCCTGGGCTTGCGGCCACCTCACTCTGGTCTCTGTCTCCGAGGTCACGCTGCCTCCTCCCCTCCTCTGAACGAGTCTCCCTTCGCTTCTGTCTTACAAGGACACACCTAATTACTTTCAGGGGTAGCCCAGGGTATGCTCTGCTCCCAAGATCCCCAACTTAATCCCAACTTTCGTGATGTGAATTTGCAGTCACTCCTTGATATATGAGGCAATATCCAGATTTCAGGGATTAGGACATATTTTGGCCGCTTTGGGGAGGGTCACCCTTCAGTCCACTATGCCCACTTGCTCAGTCGCTGGCCAAGTATTAATTTTCCACCTGCACTGCGTGAGAGCGCTCTGTTCTGGGGACACAGAGCAGAGTCAGGTGGAGTCCCCGCCACCCAGGGGATACTGGTGAGTCTGTGACTTTCTACACCTGCACTCAAGCAGGGGCGAGAGTGGAGATACTGAGCAACTGGCAGGACACCAGCCCTGCTGGTAGGACAGACACCTGCCATCCCTCACCTTCAGAGCGTCACTGCTGCAGACCTCGACGCTGCATCCAAGTTCAGAAGTCACGGGTCAGCGTTTCTGGGATAGCTCATAGGAGAGAGCAGTTGCAGTCCTCAGACCTTACGTTCCCGATCGGTGACTGAAAATCAGGACAGCTGTCTACTTGATAAATTAAACACGGAAGCCCAGAAGGCACAGACAACTAACCCATGGGTTTATTTCTCACCTCCCCTGTCTGCTTCTCGCCTCCCTCCCTCTTTGCTTCTGTCTCTCTTTCCCTCTTTTCTGCTTTCACTTGCTCGTGTCTGCCCAGACAGACTGACTGACCCGTCTGCCAGTGGATATCACCTATGGCTGGTATGCTGGGCAAGCCCAAAAGGTTTAAACAAATTTTAAGATCCAACGTTAGGATGACACTTGCTGTTCTCCTGAAAAAAAAATCATTTAATATAAAAACAAGAGCTTAATTATAATCTTTTAAAAGTCTCTTTAGGGTAATACATCAGTTGCAGGCTTATCACTAAAAGTCAGTAATAAGAAAAAACAAGAGCTTGATTTATAGCCCCTGCCTTGCCTGCTTCCTATTACTTGTCGAAATGACGATTACGAAATTATCAAGTGTCATCCATGTAGATTATTAAACAATTAATATTGAATCCATTATTTCGGGACACTCCTGAAAAAAACAGGAATGAGAATGCAAAGCAAGCATTTCCCCTCTGAAGATTAATACCAGGAACTTCTGTTTCCTTGTGCCGGGTGGGGGAGCCAGTTTTGTAGACGAGTTCTACGTGAAAGGTTTGTTCTCGTAAATCACTTTTTGTTCTGTCGAGTATGAAGAAAGAGAAAAAAACCGTGCCCTTGATTTATAAGGGGAAATGAAATAGACACATTTCCGTCCTTTCTAAAGGCTCGCGAGGCCAGCCTAGAAACGCCTTTGGGATTTCTCCGCCCCCGGCTCCCCAGTCCTCTCCTGCTCCCCTCCGCAGACTCGGAAGGGAGGAGCGCCCAGTAATGACGGACCTTCACGGAGCACTGCTTGTCCGCGGAGGTGTCCTGTGAGTGCTGTGCTCAGTCAGTCCGTCCTCACAATGGCCCCCAGAGGTAGGTCCTAACAGCACCATCCCTGTTCTTAGAGAAACTGATACAGAGAGCCCAAGGACACACAGCCAGTGCGTGGGGAAACCCTGCGTGGAACTCCCTGGGCCCTCCACGTGTGACCGCTTTAGCTAATTGTTATCTCGTTGGACAACGGGGAAAGCCCCTCACCTTAGCATCAGGCAGGAACTTTTTGTGCACCCGCTGGGGGTGGACAGATGGCGCATCTCACTGAAAACTCTGCAACAGACCCAGTAACAGGCCCAGAGGGGCAAGCCACATACAAATTCAGTCACTAATCTTTTAGTGAAAAAAGACAAAACCCCAACTCAAATGAGCTTAGGGGAGAAGGGGGCAGGTTTGTGGGCTCGGTCACCAGGAAGAACGGAACGAAAGGGGTCTGGGAGCTGGGCACTGGCAGAAGACTCATCACTCCACATCTCTGTCCCCAAGCCCCCCGCCCCCCAGTGACGCCCTCCTCACACCCTTCTCAGTGGCAGGAGGGAGGACAGAGCCCAGGCAGTTACAGGTCCCTACATTCCAACTAGTGCCCCCGGGGAAAAGCGAGCTCGCTCCCAACAGCCCCACACAGCCCCCAAGGGCGGGCCCCTGTGTGGCCTGGGGAGGGTCGGAGCCCAGAGTGAACTGTGTTCACCGCACATCACCCTAAATGCAAGGACCTCTTCGTATAGAAGTTTATTTTGTCCCTACCAGGTGTAATCTCCATGAGGACAGTGACCTTTGACAATCTCATTCCCTGTTGACTGTCCCTAAGGTCTGCAAACATTTCTGGTATATGGGGAGGGGAGGAGACACAGAACGAAAGCAGAATCAAATGTCCCCACTGGGACACACCTTTCTCCAGGCGGTGTCCTCTCTACCCGGTCTGTTGGAATGCCAGGGTCACAGCTACAGGCTGTATCAGGAAAGAACTGATAGGCATCCAGAAAAACCAGGTTCCTTTCCTGGTCCTGGCCCTGCTGCGGCATGACCTCTGGGCCGGTCAGTCCGCTTCTCTGAGCTGCAGTTTCTCTGGCTCTTCAAGGAAGGCCACGGCTCACCTCACAGTGCTGCCGAGGAGGAGCGATGTTGCATTCAAGTTTAGAAGGCCGGTGGGGCACGCTCTTCCTGACCATCTCCCACCGTTCCGAGAGAACTTACCCAAACCCAGCAAGTCAGATGCTATGCCCGCGTGCTCGCGACCCCTGTCCTGCTTCTTCCCTGCCTTTACCGTCTCCAGACCCTCCTTGTCCGCGTACCTGGGATCACCCAGAACGCACAGCCCGTTTCAAGTCTGCATCTTCGACAAAGCACTTCCTTCCCATCGAATCACCTCGGGACTCTATCGGTACACTGCTGACAACACCATGTGCAATGCTCTGTTTTTTCCACACAAAGCCAGGGAAGGAAGCGAGATTGGCTGAGAACTGCGGGCGGCCCCGTGGTCATCAGGGGGTCTCTGACCGCACCAGGAGTTGTTAGAATAAGGGGGCGCAGGAGAGAGAGAGCTGCAGGCCTTTCCCACCAATTCCCTGAGTGACGGGCGATCCTCGATCCGCTACATTTTGGTTGGTCACGGGTAGAGGGGAGGAAAGGGAGGCCCGCAAATTCCCAAGACTCCCCAGGGCTGACGGTGGTGAAGCTAGCTCATCTCTCAGTAACTCACCTGGATGCTCACAACGGGACCTGTGGAAACAGAGAAGCCTGACCAGGCGATCTGATTCTGGTAGATCAGAATCAGGGAGTGCCTGAGCTCACCTTTGGTCTCCCCAAGCGCCTTTATTCTGCGCATTGCAGCGTTCTCATCACTCACCCTCCAGAGAACCGGGGCGCCACATCCGATGTTTGAAGTCACTTTCCGACACACTCTTCCCACAACCCCCACCCCTGCCAAATGTTAGTGAGTCCATCTCTTTTCCCAGGAAAACTCAACATCTGTACTTTAACCTGCAGGCACAAGAGACACGGAAAGCTCCACTCACTTTCTTGTCTGTGTTCCAGCAGTTCGACTCGGTAGAAGACATCATCGAACACTACAAGTACTTCCCTATTGTGCTCATCGACGGGAAAGACAGAACCGGCACCCGCAGGGAGCAGTGCTACCTGACTCGGCCGCTGCCTCTCAGCAGACTGTCCTCACCCTGGTAGCCGGATCTCTTCCAGCTGCGGTCCCCGCGCCCGAGGCCTCCGCCACCTGGCACTTCCTTCCAAAGGTGATTCTCTGTGGCTTTAAGGAACGAAATTGTTGACACTGTAGAAAAGAAAAGCATTCCGTGGTGGAAACTGGAAACTCAGTCATGGCTTTGGAAGCTCAAAGCACAGAAGAGGTAGGTAAAAGAGGCAAAAGTCAAACTCGACTTTAAAAAAAAAAATCTTGTAAAGAAACAACTGTAAAGACAGCCATTATGCTCATGTTTTGGAGGAGCCACAGAGGTCACGAACTCTTGCTCATTTGCAGCTGGCACACGGCAAGTCCGGGTGAGATTCCCAAATCCGTGCTCATTACGGGTCCTCATGCGGCCTTTGTTTCAGAAATGCCTGGACTAGTGAATTTACCATGTTTTGTGATTCCTCATGCCTAAGGTGTTAGGGAGTGCTAGCTCTATGGACTGGTAGTCCTGGAAATTCAGTTCCAGGGGAGAAGTGTATTAGGAAAATCAGAGCAGTCGTGAATTAATATCCCTTGAAAGACAGGAATCAGAAATGCGTTTACGCAGCTGTGAATCGGCCAGTCTCCAGAATACGCCATTTAGAGTTACTTACAGACAAGTGGAATCAGCAGATTCGTAGCAAGGGAGTGAGCTTAAGTCTGAGTGAAAGTATCATTATTTTTAAAAACTCCAACTGTGGACGTCCATGCAAAGGAAGATCCACCCCCAGCTTAGTGCGATGTTGCAGGAACGTGGTGCACATCCCCACTCAGGGCTAAGAGGGGGTCATTTTATCCTTGTTTCCCGGCACAGGTGAGGAAACGGAGGCCCCAGAGGGTTACTGATCTGCCTTAGTATAAGAGGGGAGCCCAGATTTTTACCCATTTTTGCCTGGCTCCCTCCAAGCACATCTTCCCAGGTAGGTTTCCTGCCCAATGAAAGAGAAATAACTCAAAAACAGAGACTGACCCACCTTTAAATATATAAATAAATTCTCGTAGTGAAGTTTAAAAAAAAAAGAAGAGTTCTGGTTGAAATTATTAGTACACAATGACTTCGAATGTGACCAAAGCCTCCATGTGAAAATTATAGAGTATTCATGTAATTGTCGCTATAGTGGAGAAGCAAAACCAAAATAGCATTAAAAGGCAAGAGATATCAAGGAAGATAATACACACAATGCCCAGGCTCACCTCTTGTCCAAAACTGCCGCCAACGAGCGCCGAGCACAGTTCTTAGCGTCTACCAGCCGCCGGCACAGGTACGAGGGCCCCTTCCTTTCACAAGGTCAGCGTGACGTCATGCCTCTGGGTCAGCTCAGCAGCACTGTAAAGCTGGGACTGCTGACGCCCCCCTGAGCCCACCCTGGAGTGTGCCTGCACAGGATAAGATGGGACCCACGAGACCAGAGGGTTTAAACCAGAGCTCGGCTACTAAGGAGCAGACCGACCCGAGCCGAAGGTGAATGGCAGCTGGTCACACCCAGCTGGACTTCAGCAAACGCAGGCCCGTGTGGGAACGGGCTTGGCAGAGAGACCACAGGCTCCTGTGCAGGAAGAATCTACTCCTCACTCTAAACAGCTCTGGGGAGATTTTACCGAGAATTCTGATTCACTAGGGCCATGCCACTCCAGGCTGTGTTCTCAAGAAATATCGGCTTCTCCTCGAGCCTCGTTCTCACTAAAACAGGTGAATATCAGGAAGTGAGACTAGCAGTTTTTCCAGGCTTCTGTTTTTGAAATGTTTTAGCGGCTCCTATTCATAAATGCATGATAAGAGGCTTAGAGGAAAAAGTAGACATTGGCCATCTTAAAATAAAATGCCCACAATACCTATACATATGAAAATCTCCATAAGAAGTAGAAAACTCAAGATTCTGACAGGGGTGTCTTGGATGACTGGGACTTGAGGGGCCATGTTAGCTGGGTCTTCTGGAACTCAGATGTCAGGGCAGGAGTTAGGAGAAGTGCAAACGTTTATTGGAAGTAATGCCTGGAATGCTAAAGGGGAGAAGGAATGGAAAAGGCAGGGAGGGACTGCAGGCTGGATGCTGGGCCTGACGTCTGTGGGGGGGAGGGGAGAGGGAGGGAGGGAGGGGGAGCAGGACAAGCATCACACTGAGATGCAGCACTGGGAGGGCCTTAGCCAGCCCATCAGTTAGGTCCAGAGCAAAGGTTGCCCATGGAGGAGAGAGTCCCATGTGGGGCAGAAATGCACAGGTGTGAGGACACCATGCATGCTAACTCATTGCCAGGGCTGTCCAGGAAAACCCGACCTTCAAATGTTGAGGGACATCCAGGAGGCACTGTGGCTGGAGGCTGTCAGAGAACTTGGTGACCAGCAAGTTCTTCTTTCGAGGAACAGCCAGGTGGCCGGTCTCCAGGTCTGCCAAAGGGGCATCCTGGTTCTCAGCGCTGACGGTGGCGACATTGTGCGTGTAATAGATCGCTAAAGAATGAAGACGCGTCCATTTTAATCGTACTGCATCATCACGGCAGTTCTGTAAAGAGGGCAGGGCAGGTACTCTGAACCCATTTTATGGTTGAGGAAACAGACCTCCTCGGCCACACTCTCACAGTGACAAAGTCCCAGCTGGAACCGAGGTTTCCCGACGCGAAGTTCCACCCCAGGTCCAGCTGCTCACTGGGTGTGTCGCTAACAGTCCGATGATCTGCACGTGGCGTGCCCAAACGCTAGAATTTTCGTTCAACTCTTCGACGATTATTTCACTTTCAGTTGAGGAGCGTCTCTTCACACCTCGCCCCTGGAGAGCGGTGGAATTTTAGCTTTCCCTGATTGTAGCACCTGCGCATTCATGAATATTTCTTTTTGACCAAATCATTGCTGTTCAGCTCAATTTATATCCTCCTCATCTTTAATGATACCTTGTTCTGAGCGCTTGTTTGGAGGAATATGTATTTGTTGCTAGGCAACCTTGCATAGGTTGGAATATAGCCATGAATGAAGGAGGAGAAACAGACAGCAAACAAGTGTACAGTCAGTAAGATCATCCAAGTCGGCTCCCACTCCTTTGCTGATTGCATTTTAACACCCACCACCGAGCGCTTGTTGTGAGGCCTGTATACTCTCGCCGAAGCCTATGTAAAATTGCTTTTAAAGGTTTTCAAATTTACTTAATGGAAAACTCCTCCTTTTGGGTACATATGTGTATATATGTGGGGGGGGGGGGAGTAACCACAGCATACCTGAAATCAATGAAATAGTCCGCTCTAATAACCACAGAGAAATCCAATGTTACCCCATTGTTACCCCAATAATAGCTCATTGCTTTTTGTGTGTTCAAATACACACACTTTTTACACGATGGTCTATGTTATGTATGAGTAGCATTATATTTGGGTATCTATTTTTTCTATCTAAGCACATTTACTTTTTTTAACATCCATGATTTACAGCTGTACTAACTTAAATGAAACAAATATGTAATTAAATGTCCTACTATCTCTGTAATTGAGTATTAGAGAAAAGAATTCAAAATATAGGTTAATTTTGTTTTTTTCATGCCCTGTTGTTCCTAAAGCCCTTCTGAAATCACACAGTGGATACATTTATGACAAATTTTCTAGAAGAATTTTTGAGCTACAAGTATTAATGAATGCTAGATTTGGGGATATAAAGATGGAAAGACTTAACCCCTGTGGCTGCAGGCCACGAGCTTGGCATCGCAGCACATGTAATTAAAAGCAGGCAGTGCCGAATAATAGGTTTGGTCATTCCCGCCCTGGTAGCACCATTGTCTTGGCAGGCAGAGGTGGGCATGTGGAGGAGGGTGCAGTCCCGGAAAGCTGCCTGGGGGTGGGGGTGGGGGGCTATATTCAAGCAGAGAGCTGAAGAATGCCCCTAGAATAGAATACGAGCTTTAGAAATGCAAACACTTTGTCAAACTATTTTTGAGCGCTCTCATTTTAAAGGGCACTATTCTAGGCCATTCTAGTCACTAGTCAAGCAGCGACCACATATTAAGTGGACACGTGAACCCAACAGAAACAGCCGCCATGGGGAAAGGACAGGTGACTTACTGCCTGGTTCTGGGGAAATCGGCTGTATAGGAGTTAAAAAAAACACACAATTATGTTGTCCTTCAAATCATACCCAAAAATAAACTCCATGGATCAAATAGCTAAACGTGGAAAGCAAATGTGAAATTGAGTCTTATGTTTTCTCCTAATAATTTTTATGACTTGGGTAGGCAAAGACGTCTTAAAACTAAAACATGAATCATGAAGGGAAAGACTGATAGATTCATTACACTGGAATTTAAAATGTTTGCAGAAGTCAAAGTCGAAAGGCATTGAAACAATCTATGACCAAAGGATATAAACAAGCAGTTCAAATATACATACATATAATAATATATATATTTAAAAACCTCTTAGTCCTGTTAAGATGTTCAGATGCACAGCTTGCTGTCATAACGGGGGGGCAGCGGGGGGCAGGGACACGAGTGCCACCACACAGGCGCTGTCGGGGAATGGAGCTGTCTTTAAGGACAGATGACTAGGAGCAGGGCAGGAGACAGAAGTACCTGTGTCCTCTGATCCCCAGCCCTACCGAGCTCGACAGCGGACCCACCGAGGGGGAGACTTCAGCCAGAAAACTTCAAAAGCGGCCAGGAGAGTGAGCAACCCCCATGAGAATGGCAAGTGGGCTTCCCGGCCTGCCTGTTAGATGAAAGCAAAAGGGGCAGATGACCTCCACGCCCGTCCCCAATGCTTCCGGAGAGGCTGGCGGGACCCCAGAGGCCCCAGCACGCCCAGGCTCCAGGCGCACCTGACAGCCGCCTGCACCGGGCCGGAGAAGCGCTAATTAAAATGACAACAGTACAGCACTTTTCACCCCTCCGAGGTGTGAAAATGAGGGATTCAGAGCTTATCGACAGCTGGCGAGGGTGCGTAGAGGCCTGACGATTCGCTTTTCCATTGTAATGTAAATACCTGACTTTAAGCTTGTTACTGCCGAGGCAGCCATTTCAAAGACCTGCCTGCCAACTACAAAACCAGATAAAGAGCCGGCTACCGCACCCGTGAAGTTCCCCCTTCAGAAAGCCCCAGTGACCTAGGAGACTGACACCTCCGTGACCCCGCTTCTCCCTCTCCTGCTTCAACTGCCAATCCTAGGTCTTAAATTCATCAATAGGGAGTGAACCCCAAAAAGCCTAGCCTCCCCACCCTCAACCCCAGAAAAGGCAAAACCCCAGATCTCCCCACCCCCACCTCCCTCCATGACGTCTGTGGCTTCATACCCTCCAAGATTTCTAATTAACCTCGTTTTCACAAAGTTCCCAGATGGTGGATAAGGAGGCGTGTCTAACAGGAAAAACAGACAAAACCGCAATGATAGTTGGGAATTTTAATACATATCTCTCAGAAATAACAGAGTGAGCAAGCAAAAATGAATGAAACTATAGAAAATTTTAGCATCAACCAACAAGAACTAACAGTTATTTGCAGACTAGTTCACACAATAAATACAGAATACGTTTTTCCTAGTCCAGACAGAACACTCACCAAGAAGGACCACCTTTCAGGACCTAAAACAAGTCTTGATACATTTTAAAGTATTAGGAAATATGTAGATTATATTCTCTGAGCAAAATAAATAACAAGGTCTAGAAAAATAGCTCAAATATTCAGAAATTAAGCAACACATTTTAAAATTACTCATAGTCAAAGGAAAAAAGAACAAGAGTCTAAAAGTATTTCAAAATGAAATTTGAGGGATACAGCTATCCTTTAAATATGATTTAATATAAGTATTTATACCTTAAAAGCTTTAAAGAAAAGATAGTTCCATAATCAAGTGCTAAGTTGCCACGTGAAGATACAAAGAAAGCATGAATTAAGCGCAAAGTAAGTAGGAAGAAGAAAACATGAAGGATCAGAGCAGAAATCAAGGCAACTAACAAACAGAAAGCGAGCCGACAAAGCCAAAACTTGGTTCTTTGAATTGTTATGGGAGAAACTCCCAGAAACTCGGTTCTTCTCACCAATGCAATAAATAAAGCTCAGCCAGTCTATTAGCATGCAAGCAGGGTTTACCACCGGTGGTGATCCATTCTCATGGAAGAGAACAGGCCTCGTTAAGGTGGGGGTGGGGGGCGCTGAAAGGCATAGGGTCAGGGTGAAGCAGGGTCAGGGCAGCGAAGGTAAGGGCAGCCGAAGTCCAGGGTAGTGGACACAGGGTGGTAAGGGCCTGGGTGGCAGTGGCCTGAGGCCAGGTGGCCTGAGGCCCGGCGGCCTGGCCTTCCTGCCAGAGAGCCAAGCCTGCCAAGCCCCGAGTCCCCTGTCCTGAGGACTTACATAGTTGGTGGGAGGAGGAGTGAGGGAGTTACGTATTGATTGACAGGTAAAGGTGGTGCTAGCTTTCCAGGACAGGGGCGTGAATACCCAAAGGTATGAATGGGCTTCTTCCTTTAGGTACGATGGGCCCTTTTCAGCCTTTCAGGCCTTGGGATGAAGCACAGTTTCACAGGCTTTCTTTCCCAGATCCTGGAAGAGACGCAAAGAATTTCAAGGCCAGCCGAGTCAGTGGGCAGGACGTGTATCTCTCCTCCTCCCTGCCCTTGTTTCCTCTCTGGCCACTTATTCTACTGTAACATCCCCCCTCAAGTAATAGGAGCCCAAATCTTTGGGGACTTTGGGCTCAGAACGGCTGGGTTGGTGGGTGAGACATGCCTGCCTCCTCCTCCTCGCCTTGGTTTGCTATCTCTCCTACCTAAGAACGATTAAAATGAATAAACAGCTAACTAAAGTAGTCACAAACATAAGCGAAAGAAAATAAAACACTAAGAAGAAGGGAAGGGAAAACAACAGATCCTACAGACATTGAAAGGCTATTAATGGAATATCATAAGCACCCTTATTCCGGTTAGGTTGAAAAATATGATTCCATACATACAATACTAACATCAGAAGAAACAGAAAATCTGAACAGCACTTGATTCTTAAAACAAACTAGAAACTCGACCCCACACAAAAAAGCTCTAGATCATGGTGGATCTTATCAAACATTTTAAAATTATAATACTAGCTGGGGCTGGTGTGGCTCACTGAATTAAGTACCAGCCTGCACACCCAAAGCTCACTGGTTCGATTCCCGGTCACGGCACATGCCTGAGTTGCGGGCCAGGTTCACAGTTGAAGGTGTGTAAGAGGCAACCAATCAACATATCTCACACACTGATGTTTCTCTCCCCCTTCCTCTCTCTAAAAATAAATAAAATCTTTAAAAAATAAAATATAAAGTTATAATACCAAAATTACAAACTTTTTAAGCAAATCAAGAAAGAGGGAACACTCCCGAACCCTTTATAAGGCTGGCATAAACTCAATCATAAATACGCAAATAAGCACATCACCCTGACAGACAATACAAAGGAAGAAAATTCTAGACTGTGTGCCACAAGCATAGCTCCAAAAATCCTTAACAAAATATCAGCAAATCAGTGGGGAGAAAAGATGCCTGGCCTAAGTAACTCTGGGAGTGAGTGGAGACTGTAAGACTGCAGAGAAAAACAACTCTGTATGTAGTAACCTTACACTCCAGCCGGTAAAGGTTTTTCTGACACAGGTACGTGTAAACATTGCACCCTGGGACTGAATACATAAGACAATGGATGTTGGGCAGGTGAGCCAGGCTTCTCTCTGCACGAGTGGGAGGTTCCTGACAAGCGAAAAGGCGAGGCCACAATGAGCCCTAACACTGCATAGGGTTAGAGACATGTTTGGATTAATATAGAGATACATGGTTAAACACAGAAATCATTGCAGGTATGTCCGTGTACACACATTAGTATACGCACATCCAGTTCCAAGCTCTGGTCACTTAGGGGGCCTAGAGGCAATGATACTCTGGTAGAAAAAAAAATAGTGGAAGGAGGTGAGGAGGCGATCTTGCCTTACCGGTTTTAAAACATAAAGCCACTGAAACATACCGGAAATGCACAAGCAGGAAAGTGAAGGATGATAAAGGTGGTACCACAAGTCAGGGGGCAGAGGGTGGTTTCTTTAAGTAAGTTTTGCTGGAGACACAATTGCCCGTCACATGAGGAGGGAAAAATATACCTACATTAAAAAAATCCCGTGGCTATTAAATATTTAAAGATAAAAATACGTAACAATAACTACTTAGAAGAAACTCTATGGAAATATTTGTGTGGCAGCGTTACGTGTATTGGGGAAACTTCTTAAGCAACACAGGAAACCAAACAAAAAAGCAGGGAAAAGCCAAAACACTTGACTGTGTAAACGTTTTAAATACAACAAAAAAGACTATGAAAAATCAGAAAACAAAGAATAGGCTTCAAAAACCCTTTCAAGCACATACGTCAGAGAAATGATTCCTACATATACTACATCAGCAACTCCCATAGGTTAGTGATTTAAGGACACATAGTCCAATAGAAAAATACCCAAAGGATAAAAATAGCCATTTTATCGGAGGGGAAATCCTGACGCTCATAGACACATGAAACGGAGCTCAAGTTCACAATTGTCAGGGAAACGCCAATTAAAGTAACAGAGACTTATGTTTTTCACCCAACCGGTGGCAAAAGGTTCAAAAGAATGTTACAGCCAGTGCTGGCTGAGGGCTGAGGGGGGGCGAGCCAGGCTTCTACAAGTTATTAGTGACAACGGGCACTGGAGTCCCTGCGAGTCTTTGGAAATTGATCTGGCAGACTGCAAATGAAAACTATATGTATCCTTCTCATCAATTCTAGTTCTGGAAGCTTATCCCATAGAATTAAAAACATCCTTGACGAAAACAAATATATATCCTATAAAGAGGTGTTTACTGAAGCCTGGTCTGCTAAGTAACACGACAAAACAATTAAAATTCAGTAATGAAAAGATGGTGAATTAAGGGTGCCCCTGCTGTGAAACGGTATGTGACTATCTAAAAGAATGCTCTAGCATTGCATCAGTTTTCCCGTGGAATTGCTCATTGTAGGCGGTAAGGGATAAACCGCCTTGCACAGAAATAAATGCATTCAGAGTTGGTCTATGTTTATAAAATCAACCATACCCCACAACACGCACCTTACTATTTTTTTATATTATAGTTATAGAAGAATGTGCTAAACATTTAAAGTTTGCTCTGGTGGGACAGGGACCCGTTGGAGAAAGGAGAGAGAGAGGGTCCGGAGACAGCGGAGGGGGCAGGGACCGAGCAGCGTGAAAGCCACTCAGCGTCAGGGAAGAGCAGGAAAAGACCAGAACACTCTGTTACTGCACCAGCAAATGTGTAACACCAAACATGTGTGCGGACTTGATGAGAGAGCAGCATGGGAAAACGAAAACATGTTAATTGGCTGTACAAAAGAAAGACTACGTATTTTTTGGTAGCAAGCTGCACAACACATCCCTCTCTAAGATGATGTTATCTACAAAACGCAACTCGCTGAGTCAGCCCCTCTGTGCAGTTTCTCAGTGTCTGCAAGCAAGCAACATCCTTCACATCTGGAGTCCCTTCCCAAATAGATACCCAACTCAAGTGCCCCATTTTATCTTCTCTTTTAAAAAGTGGCCTTTTTCTCTAGGGAGAGATGGGAGATCACGTGCACAGGGGAAGGGCAGAGGTGGCTTCAGGAGTATCTGCCACATTTATGTTTTATTCTGGAGGAGGAGACCTGAAGTCAATATGGTAAAACATCAGGATTCCCTAAAGCTGGGTGAAGAGTATGTGGATGTTTGCTAAATACTCTGACAATATTTTTAAATACCCCATAATCCAAAAAGAGGCAGAACACCCCAAGAAGAAAGAAATCCATATTCCGGCTCTGAGGAGTCTCGCACCGTGAACAATGGCGCCTACAAAACTGACCCAAAGTCATCAGACCTGCCGTGCACCCGACTCCTCACCTTAGAGAATAAAGTGGTCCTCAAGAAAGCTCCTTAAAAATTCTGACCCCCAGCGAGATCAGAGAGTACATAAAATTCCATAGAAAAAATTATACAGCTCTTGGAATATGAAATCAAGGAAATCTGCCAGAAAATAAGAACAAAGAAGGTAGAAAATGAGAGAAGAGATTGAGAGGCAAAGAAGATTAATCAAGACGTTTCATTATTGGAATAATAATATAATGATAATGATGATAGAAACAGGTACTATAATAAAAATATGAATCAAAAAAATCCAGAATTGAAGGACAATAGTTTCATGAAAGGCTACATTAACTGCACAGAACGATTGATCAATCGATCAATAGATAGATAGGAGGTAGAGAGACCAATAGATAGATACACCACCACAAAGGATAAAGAGGAAAACCTAAGGGATCCAGAGAGATGGGGCGGGGGCGGGGGCGGGGGCGGAGGTGCATTACAGTAAAAGAAAGAGGGGCAGGTGCCACATCAGCATTCTCACCCACACCAAAACCAAGAAAACGGTGGAGTTCTGTATCCAAAGGTTTGAGAAAATGCTGTTTTCAATCTTGAATAACCCCATCCATGTAAGGGATGAAAATGATATTGTAGGCATTCAAGGTTTCCAAAAACTTACCTCTAACACTCGTTCTTAGTTGTTTGAGATAGTCTCTGGCAAAAAAAAAGAAAAGGCACATAAGCAAGCAACAAACAAACCTAAGGGATTCCAGCATCCAGGGGTTTTAACAGACAAGAGAAAAGTGCAGCCAATCCAGTGGGGGCTGGTAAGACCAGCGCGGGTGAGACCTGGAGGCCCAAGCATGTCAGGGAGGCGATCTGGGACTTGGGAAAGGGGAAGGGAATTTTTAGAACATCCCATTGAAGAGAGAGGTTGCTAAAGTTTAAAGATACGGTCATTCTTCTGTATCTGCAGGGGATCGTTTCCAGGACCCCCGCGGACATCAAAATCTGTGGATGCTGAAGTCCCTTATAAACAATGGTGCAGGCCTGACTGGTGTGGCTCAGTGGATTGAGCGCCGCCCTGCAAACCAAAGAGTCACTGGTTCGATTCCCAGTCGGGGCACATACCTGGGTTGTGGGCCAGGTCCCCGGTGGGGGGCATGTGAGGGGCAACCACACATTGATGTTTCTCTCCCTCTCTTTCTCCCCCTCTCTCTAAAAATAAATAAAAATATTTTTTAAAAAAGCAATGGTGCAAGAGCCCTGGCTGGTGTAGCTTAGTGGATTGAGCGCGGGCCTGTGAACCAAGAGATCACGGTTCGATTCCCAGTCAGGGCACATGCCTGGGTTGCAGGCCAGTTCCCAGCAGGGAATGCACAGGAAGCAACCATACATTGATATTTCTCTCCCTCTCTCCTTCCCTTCCCCTCTGAAGATAAATAAATAAAATCTTAAAAAA